>CM040121.1:357849251-358449251 GCA_022559845.1 Amorphophallus konjac
TGTAGCATGCCGACAAGAAAGTGAAATGGACCAGTATCAAGAAGAGAAGAAAGCATTGATAAAGAGGTCGTCGTCTAGTTTTCAACGTCAAGACCGCATGAAGAAGCATAAGCCTTTCTCTTGACCGTCAAATTATGCACCGACAAAGGTAGTTTCACCACAAGCCGGTTGATCGGGAGGATCGTCCGGTGACAAGACAAAATGCAAGCATTGCAGGAAATGGCATGGAGGTAAGGAGTGCTGGATGATTACTGGCAGGTGTCTTAGGTGTGGAAGCCCGGATCATAAGATCAAGGATTGTCCGAAGGCTCAGTTAACTACACCCAGTAAAGCCCTTGTAGTAGCTACAGCAGCGCCAGCAACAACAAAGCCAGTCGGAAGATCCAGAGTGCCAGCACGAGTGTTCACATTAGCTAAGGAAGATGCGGGGCAAACGGATCATGTGACTGAAGGTACACTTTCATTATCTGGTTTCCATGCTAGAATCTTGTTTGACACCGGGGCTACTCATTCATTTATGTCCGGGAAGTTTTAAAGGGCGTTGCATGATGAGTTGGGTCTAGTAGTAATAGACTTGGATGTGCCTCTTCTAGTGCACACCCCAGCCGGAGCATTGTCCACTACAAGGAGTTATCCCTCCTTACTCGTTCTTGTTGAAGGGCGGGAATTAGCTAGTCACTTCTATCTTTTGAAGATGAAGGACTATGATGCAATTCTCGGTCTTGATTGGCTTGAGAAGCACTATGCTCTCATTGATTGCCGCAAGAAGCGTGTTGTTTTTTGCATACCTGGCAAGAAGGAGTTTTTTCACCCTTTGCCCAAGATTGGGTCAGAAAAATTTGTGGTCTCAGCCATGAAGGTAGTTAGATCTTTGCACAAGGGTTGTAGTGCATTCTTCACTTGTGTAGTGGCCTCAGCTGAAGCCAACCAAGCGCCATCAATTGAGAAGTATTAAGTGATTCGAGACTTCTCTAATATTTTTATGGAGGATTTATCGGGATTGCCGCCAGTCCGAGAAATCAAATTCTCTATTGATCTTTTAACCGGCACGACATCGATATCTAAAGCACCTTATCGGATGGCACCAGCAGTGATGGTAGAGTTAAGGAAGCAATCGCAAGAATTGTTGGACAAGGGTTTCATTCGTCCAAGTGTTTCGCCATGGGGAGCCCCAATCCTGTTTGTGAAGAAGAAGGATGGGTCACTTTGACTCTGTATTGAATATCAGAAGCTCAATCTGGTAACCGTGAAGAACCTCTATCCTTTGCCACACATAGATGATCTCTTCGATCAGTTGCAAGGTGCTACTGTGTTCTTGAAGATTGATTTGCGTTCAGGATATCATCAACTTCGGATCAAAGAGGAGGATACTTCGAAGACAGCTTTCCGAACCAGATATGGGCACTATGAATTCCTGGTTTTACCCTTTGGTCTAACAAATGCCCCAACATCATTCATGGACCTAATGAACTGGGTGTTTAAGCCCTATTTGGATAGCTTCATGGTAATATTTATTGATGATATGTCGATTTATTTTCTAGATGAAGCCTCTTACAGGGAGCATTTGAGGATTGCTTTGGAGGCTCTTCGAGCGCACATGTTATATGCCAAGTTTAGCAAGTGCGACTTCTGGCTCAACGAGGTTCAATTTGTTGGCCACGTGATATCTGGTAATGGCATAGCAGTTGACCCAACAAAAGTCCATGCTGTGTTGGAATGGGAGGCTCCGAAGACTACCACTGAAATTTGGAGTTTCTTAGTGTTGGCCGGTTATTACAGAAAGTTCATTAAAGGTTTTGCTTTGATTTCTGTGCCTTTAACTAAGTTAACAAGGAAGGGAGTGAAGTTCATCTATACTGAAGAATGTCAGCAAGGCTTCCAAGAGTTGAAGGAGTGTTTGACATCAGCTCCACTTTTGATCCTACCAAATAGCATCGACATGTTCACCCTCTACACAGATGCTTCAAGGATCAGAATTGGTTGTGTCCTAATGCAGAATGATAGGGTTGTGGCATATGCTTCTAGACAATTGAAGGAGCAGGAGAAGAATTACCCTATGCATGACTTGGAATTGGCAGCGGTGGTTCATGCACTGAAAATCTTGAGATATTACTTGTATGGAGTTAAGTTTGAAGTCTTCACAGACCACCAGAGTCTCAAGTATTTTTTTTCTCAGAAGGAGCTGAACTTGCGCCAGAGACGATGGGTCGAATTTCTGAAGGATTATGATTTTGAGCTGCTATATCACCCTGAAAAGTCAAATGTGGTAGCCGATGCCCTTAGTCGGAAAGGGGTCTTATTACTGCAAGATTGGAAGATGATCGAGGATGCTGTGTGTTCCATGACATCGATTGAGCCTCAACTTTGCAAAACTTTTGTTGCTCAGTTGTCCCTCAGGTCAATAGTTAAGGATCATGTCGTAGAAGCTCATCGAGATGATCCGCAATTGCAAGGAATGATTGGCAAGGTAGGTATTGCTCATGATGAGGAAGGTGTTATAAGATTTCAGCTAGGGTCTGTGTGCCAGATGTGACTAAACTAAAAAATGATGTGCTGGAAGAAGCTCACAGGTCGAAGTTCTCCATTCATCCTGGTAGTAGCAAGATGTATCAAGATTTGAAGCGAACCTTTTGGTGGCAGGGTATAAAGAGAGATGTGGCTGAGTTTGTGTCCAAGTGTCTGATTTGTTAACAAGTGAAGGCTGAGAATCAAAGACCTTCTGGCCTAATGCAAAAGACTGAAATACCTCAGTGGAAGTGGGAGAATATCACCATGGATTTTGTCACAGGTTTGCCCAGGTCCTTCAAGGGCAATGATTCCATCTGGGCAATTGTGGATCGGTTCTCAAAAATTGCACATTTTGTGGCCATGAAGAAGAAGCAATCAGTGGAAAGTCTGGCACGTTTGTATGTTGAAAACATTGTCATATTACATAGAGTTCGGAAGTCCATCATTTCAGACCGAGATCCTCACTTCACACTAAGGCTTTGGCAAGGATTGGAGAATGCCTTTGGGTCTCAATTGAAGCTTAGCTCGGCATATCATCCCCAAACAGGTGACCAATCTGAGAGAACTATTCAGACATTGGAGGATATGTTGAGAACTTGCATACTGGATTGGAAGGGAGATTGGGAGCACACCTACCTTTAGTGGAGTTTGCTTACAAATAAAATGAAGCAGGTTTATTAACAATTCAAAAAAAAAAGTGAAAAAAAAGATAATAGCTTCCACGCAAGTATAGGTATAGCTCCATTTGAAGCTTTATATGGAAGGCCGTGCAAGTCTCTTCTATGCTGGGAAGAGATTGGTGACAGACAGTTGATCGGGCCTAGAGTAGTGCAAGAAATGTCAGAGAAAATTTAGCTGATCCAGCAGAGACTGAAAGCAGTGCAAGATCGGTAGAAGAGTTATGCGGACGACAGAAGAAAAGACTTGGCTTTCGAGGTTGGTGAGCATGTATTCCTCAAGGTATCACCTACCATGGGAGTGGCTAGATTTGGAAAGCAAGGGAAGTTGCATCTGAGATTTATCGGACCTTTCGAGATTTTGGATCGAGTGGGTAACGTGGCATATCGGTTGGCACTACCTCCATCTATGGTAGCTATCCATCCGGTGTTTCACGTATCTATGCTTAGAAAATATGTTCATGATCCGTCACACATCATCAGTTATGAAGATTTAGAGTTCCAACCGGATCTATCATTTGAGGAGCAACCAATCAAGATCTTGGATCGTAAGGAGTAGATTCTCAGATCAAAGACTATCCCATTGGTGAAGGTTCTATGGAGAAATTTTTCTCAGGAGGAAGCATCATGGGAGCTTGAAGGTGAGATGAAGAAGAAATATCCCCATTTGTTCGGTATGTGCTTTATCGCAAACTTCGAGGATAAAGTTTCTCTTAAGGGGGAGAGGGTGTAGTGCCTGGGATTTTCTCAAAAAAATATAAAGCATTTCTGCTATTTAAATTGATAAAATAGGTGTTTAGTACATGTTTTGTTAAATTTATAACTAAATAAATAAATAAAATAGATAATGCATTAAATATAATTTTTTTGATAATTATAGATTTAAAAGTTTGAACAATTAAATTTTTTTAAGCTAATTGTTAACATAACCCCTTCTTATATTATATCCATTCACTAGTAGAACACATAAGAGCATAGACACAAATTCCTATAGTTTAGGATAGATTATGTGTCACACCCCGAGATTATGCAACGAAAACAGTCGGGAACATGAACAGTCGGCTAGTACGCCTTGAGCAAGCAATATAATCAGAGCGCAAGACAATCACACTAAAGTAATTGCACAAGTAAATTTTTTCCAAACTTCACTTTATTCCATAATAATAATATCAAAGTACACAAGATCTTTAACTCTTAACATTCTTACATCATAGACTCAAGAAAAATAGAAAATTACAACAAGACTCGACTGGACATCTGGTACTATGGCTTCTCTCGATTCGTTTGACCTTCAATCACTCTCGGACCCGTTACTTGTATAATCCGAATCCGATTCACCTGTACTTCCTGAAACATTTAAGAAAATAGGTAATGAGCACACTTGCTCAGTAGGTATCTTCGTATCAACATGAAGGTAAATTTAAGTGATTAGCATTTTAGCTCTAGAGAAATAAGATAAATCATGCAGATACGATGAAACATGTGAAAAAAATCAAGATATGATCATGACAAGATACGAGAATATGATTGATTAAGTATATAACAAGAATGTCAATTTGGCCTTTCCATGAACAAGAATGTAACTAAAATGTACTTTTCATAACCATGAAGGCTATGCACTAGAAAGTCATGTAACAAGCAAGAAATACTCTTCACTTAGTAGCAAGTACTTTGTGAATTTACGTGAATCTTTACTCACATCCGTGGATTTCCACTTATTTATAAAGAAAGTACTCCCAACGTAATGCGACGCTAGTAGCATCATATCCCATGGTTTATAGTATGTTTTCAACAATCATCTGAGGGGACTAGCATAGAGCCCTTGAACACAATCAGTGCTCGAACTGCATCTTCAAGTATAAATCAAGCTACTTCCACGATTATAACAATAATGTGGCCAATAATGTACAAGTTCAACAACAATTCCATGATAAGGTAACCAAGGCAAGAATGCTTCAATTAAGAACAAGAGATTTCAAGGATGACTTAAATGGACATCATGCTACGGAAGAAATTCGACAGCACAACGGCACTTTCATTACGTTCGATATCTTTAATCTTAACTTACTTAACATAGGTTGAGACTCCAGATAATCCTAAGATCATCTAGGAACTCAAGCAAAACCAACCCCAAAGGTCAAACCTTGGGTTAGAATAAATCAGGAACTAAGCGGTCTATTATTGGGCTATTTAGCACGCCTGGCGGTCTAGTCATGGACCGTTTCATAGAATAAAGACATCGATGCAGTAAAAGAATCTAGAGCTTTAGCGGTCTAGCGTATGGCCATTTAGTATCCCTTAGCAGTCTAGTGAAGGGCTGCTTATAGAATCAGACGGTCGTCCAGAGGGCCGCTATGATCCAGAATACACAAAACCACTGGTAAGTGCTTTTCTTGACAACGGGGTTTAACGGTACAACCAGCTCGGCGTCCTAGTGGAATCCCAGGGTCGTGGAGTCTTACGGAGGCCTTGAAACAAGATCACCTAATCCGATAGAAGGAATATCCAACGGAGAGGCTTTCAAGTCCAAGATGGTGTACTTAATGTGCAAAGGTGTAACTAATGACAACATACGAGATATGTGCCTTGTACTTAAGAAAATGACTCTTAGTTGAGAAGAGATCAGTGATAAATCAAGAATGAATCTCGTTCATCTTAAACATTTGAAATATGCATTTAATACAAGAGTATATGGTTTGGCATGAAATTAACATAAGTTAAAATAACACCAATGTGCATAAAACATGAAATCTATTCTAATGAACAATAGAATTAACTGAGTATACGAAACCGGTGCTCAAATCAGGAATACAACTTAGTTAACTAGTCTTATCATATAATGATTAAGGCTAATCTGCAATATGTTGGGGTTAACAATATTACAGAAATCAAAAAATGAAAAACGGTCTAATGTAGGACCGTTTTACTGGGCTAAACGGTCTATCGTACGACCGCTAGTGTTTTATAGTGGTCTACAGGAGGACCGTTTCTTCCTGTGTTACAGAAAACTAAAAAAAATAGTAAATGCAATATTAATCTAGACATATCATGCCTGGAAATCAACATAATTAAACTCTTATAGCATGGTAGGATAAGTATAGGCTAGCCAATATGCATGGGTTTGTGTAATAAACAAGTAATTTCTTTTTACTTCATTAAGGCTAGTTTATGCATTAGGAGTATACTAGATGCATAGTCCCAATGAAAACATAAAATTCTCTGTGTATAATGCATGAAATCGAATGAAATCAAAGCTTTTATTCTTGCCTTCGAGTTTAACCCATTCATGAGATAACATACCTCAATAGTGCTCCTAGACTGCCAATTTCTGACTGGAAGTAAGCCCTAGTTCTGCACGTCCTGTGCTAAAACAGCAACTTCACGCCCTTGTATCTCCTGATTCCCTTGACCTAAAGACGTGAAATTTTGAGGGTATGAAGAGGGTACTATCAGGAACAAATAACTCTAAAGAACCTCTATCTAATTACCTTGTTTAGGGCTTCTATTTTTCTGATCTTCACTGGGTCGTTGCACAGATTCCTAGGTATTTGATGTAGGATCAGTAACTTTGGAAGCCTCTAACTCCTTGTAGACTTGATTTCCTAGAACGAAATTTTGCGGAGAGTTAGACTTGAGTATTGTGAATAAAATATTCTAAAGAACCTACCTGAAATAAAACCTCCTTACCTTAGTTCCACGTGAGCCAAATGTAAGGGTCGCGCAAAGTGGTTCTAGGATCTATTTATAGGTTTTAGCTAGGTTTCATGGATTTGAACGAACTTAGAGTTTTAATTAGGTCTTCAATTCGATCATTAAGCCTTCTGGACTTATCTAATTAGTAGATAGCGTCAATCTAGGCGATTTGGATGCCCAAGTCCCAAGCTTTTCACGTTTTCTCATACTCACGGAATCTGCAGAGCCTAGCGGTCTAATGCAAGACCGTTTCACTGCTATGCGGTCTCGCGATAGACCGTTTCTTTCCTGGGCGCCGAATTTGAACTATTTCAAACTCTTCCCTATTATCCATTTGTTTATCCTATTTATCCACCTAAATTCTGAAATTCTAAAAATTAAGCTTCCAGAATATGGGCCAACTCTTTTGGGCTTTGATTTTGGATCAATTAAATGGGCATAGCCTATTTATTAGTAGAAGGCCTTTACATAATGAGACTTAATTTATAGTAACTCGTTTAATAGCTCATTTAAATGTTTAATAATTCCATTTAAATCTAGAAAATTCTTGGGCGTTACACCCTCCCCCACATAAGAGAATTGGTCTCCAAATTCAATACATGGATTTATGGAGAGTGTACTTATATTCAAATATCTCTGGAAATCTTTTGCGCATAGTTTCTTCAGTTTCCCACGTTGCTTCATGTGGCCATGACTTGGTCCATTAGATTTTGACCATAGGAATAGTTTTATTCCGAAGTTGACATACTTCTCTTTCAAGATCTTGATTGGCTTTGCTCGTATGTCAAGTCCTTTTTAATCTCCAGGTTGTCGTAAGTAATGACATGGAATAGATCAGGTACATACTGTTGTATATGCCGTGCATATACTTTTGATGATAACTAAACTTTATGTTTGCTTGCACATGTTCTTGATGTCACTGTGCACTCATGTTGATGTTCGAAATGGTTTTAATGGCAAATGACAACATGGTTATATGGACCTGATCATTGGTTGTTTGAGTTGGTTTCATAGCCTCTTTCATGTGAACAAGTCCTTGTGTATCTCATGATATATTAAACTTTGACTATCTTGATTTACATGATTAAAAATCTTGGTGGTCGCTTGGAAGGTAAAGCAAACGTGTGGATGAGCACCCTTGCTATCTACAAACTGAAATAGGTGGTATATATCATGTCTAATTTTTCAAGAACCTTTGGTAAGACTTTCTCATTGTGTACAACCTCATAGTCATTAGCTCTTGTTGGTTGGGGGGAAGACTTGTGTTTTCATGGGCTACAATGCATATCATGCATATTAATCTTAGTAGCTTGTGTGTGTGATGCTTGAGTCTCATGGTCTACTGTGAGTGGAAGATTTGATGGATGCTGGGTTGTCGAAAATGGAAGTCTCTTTTGAGTTCATCTCATTATGAACATAACTTCATTTGATGCTTTGTCAATCATCATGAGGTGCTTAAACATTTCACATTAATCTTGGTGAACTTGGCTTCTTGATGTCCATCAAATGTGTGAAAGGGCTTCATCTTTGGTCAATGGATTGAAGGATGTTAAAAAGGGTTTTTATACTTATTCATACTCCTTCTTAATGGTTTGCATAAAGCCCATGCTTTCATCATATGGATGTTTGAGTTATAGTCCTAATCAATTATCTATGTTCCTGCAGGACAAAATACTCGATATAAATCCTCAAGGTCAAAGGAGTTTGATCCCACAGACTGCAAATGGGTTTCAGGGGTTGAATATTACAAATCTGGGAAAAACCCAGATTTCGGTCGACCGCAAGCCATGGGTCAGTCGACCGATTTTCCCAGCAACGAAATCTTCATTTCCTATACAATTCTGGTCGATCGCCCCCCTATTTCCAGTCGACTGCCAGCCCCGATGCAGCCTTGTTTGACTTTGTTTTCACCAACGTATTCAAGCCTTTCTTGTGGACTTTTCAGTCCTCTAGCCTTCAAATTCGCTAGGAAATGTGGATCTGGTTTCTGGCTTGTCCATGGACCATTCAAGGCTTATAAAAACAACTCTTGGGTCAAGAAACCAAGATGATGCAAGGGGATCAAAGGAAGGCCATCAAAGGAGAAAAAGAGCTATAAGAACAACTCCGTGAACAGTACTTCGTCCAGCCATTCTTCATCAAACCTCAAGCATTTGAAGATCATTCTGAAGCCAATCAAGTGGAAATCCAGTGGAGATTCAAGCCTCATTTAAGATCTGCATCATACACTCAAGGGGAGCCAAATCAGGAGCTTTCTCAACTGTGTTTCATTTGTCTTTGGGTTTTAAGCTTCAAGTCTTGTTCCTTGTAATCTGCAACATCAGTGTGTGTGTGGATCGATTCAGATCTGTGGTCGTGTGTATTGTCTTGTTTAGATCCATGTGTGTGTGTGGATCTTCTTAGATCTGCGTGTGTGTGTGTGGATCTATCCAAATCAGGTTGTACAAGTGTGTAGAGTGCTGCATCTATCACAGCTCGTGTGTGTGTGTGTTGTTGATCCGGTCATCAGATCGTGTTGGAGCTCGTCTCCGTGTGTGTGTTGGGGTGGGTCCCCGTGTGTGTGTGTGCAGGCGTCGCCCTGCGTGTGTGGTTGGAGTGTATCTCCGTGTTGGGGATTCATCCCCGTGCTGGTTTACAGCAGTGAAGCCTCACCGGATTTTGGTGAGGGGTGGACGTGGGTTGCTGTCGTTGCATCCGAACCACCTTAAAAATCATCATACATTGTGGTTTGGATTGTGTGGTTTGGCTCATTTCGTCTACCTTCATTCCGTGTGTTTGTTAGTGCATATTATTGTTTTGATTTTGATCTTTCAGATTTAGCATAATCGGTCTTTTATCTAAATAGATCTTTGGTATATCAAAAGGTGTTTTTGAATCAACAAGATCACTCTTGTCAGGACAATAGCATCTTGCGTGAGTAGAATCCCTGGATTCACACCACCGCCTTGTACCAAGGAACTATTGTGGAGATAGTTTTTGATAAATCTAGCTTGTGGCTAACATATTTGAATTCCTAGTTGATGCTTCATCATACTTCTTTAAATCGGGTAAAAATTTGCTAAAAGTTATAATCACCCAATTCACCCCCGCTCTTGGGTGTCATTAATCGCGGGACTTCAATTGGTATCAGAGCTAAGGCTCGATTTTTCATAGATTTAACAATCTAGAGAGATTCGGATCAATGACTACCAAAATGTACACCTTGAATTCTCCACCGGTGTTTGATGGTGCTAACTTTGATTTGTGAATAGGAAGAATATGCTGTCTAGTCAACTCATACGATCCTAAGCTATAGAAGCTTATTTCATAGGGTCCTTATGAGTTGCCTAAAGACAAATCTGTCTAGACTGCAGAATATAAGTTTAAACATGATCAAAATTGCTTGGTTATAAGTTTATTCACCGCCGCAGTTAATGCTAATAGTTTTCCCTTTGTCTCCTGTTGCAACTCCGCTAAGGACATATTGGATGGTTTAGCTAGCTTCCAGGAAAAGTATGAAGACAAATGTCTTATGGCAGGCACGAGTGATCACGGCAATGATCTGCCTAATGGATCACCCTTGGAGGTAAATTCAGATTCTGAAAATATATCTATTGATGATCTATTGGTTGCATACGATGAGCTTGCAAATAAATACAAGAATATAAATTTGAAAATAAAAAATTGAAAAAGAGTGTTGAACAAAACAACTGTGATTCCTCATGTAAAAAATGCTCATATTTAGAGAATTGATTGAGGCTCATGTGTTCGACATTGAATTTTATAAAGATCAAATTTCCTCATTGAGAAATGAAAATATAGAGCTGAGAGAGAAAATAAAGTCAATGGACAATGGTCAAAATGAACTTGTTCATGATAAAAAGCTTGCAAGAGAAAATGAGAAACTGAAGGAATTGAACACAGACATTTTGAAAGACTGTTGGTTCTAGAAAAAGGAAAATATGTGGTTTTGGATGAGCGTGAAGATGTGGAGGAAATAAAACAAGAAGTTGAATGTCTTAGGAAAACCAATGATGTGTTGAATGTCAGTCTTGCTACTTGTGAAGAAGAACTCGCCAACACTCAATTGCATATTTCATCTCTTCAATCTGAAATCCAGGACTTGAACAATTCGCTGTCCAAATTTATGGAGGGACAAGATAATCTGGATAAACTTTTGGGCATGAAAGTTAATTTTCAAAGGGAAGGCCTTGACTACAATCCTGTAAAAAAGAAGTCTTTTGTGAAAAAGGTTTATACCTCATTTGTTCAAGATCAAGTATAGCCAGCACCTCTACTTCACCTCCAAAGAAGTCTTCTGTTCAAGAGATTCAAAAAAAAAATAAAAACTAAAAAATCAATTTGCATCAAAAATCTAAAAATGCTACTAGGACCACTATGCATGTTAAACATACTTCTGCCACACACACACATACATCTAGAAAGAAAATCTCATGCTTTTATTGTGGAAGACATAGACATGCCATGCATGATTGTTTTATTATAAAGAATGATGATTTGGAAGCATGCAGGAATAGAATGCACAATGGAAAAGGCAAGGGTAGTTTGACGCACCCCAAGGCTAAACAACACTACCAACCTATGGTGTCAACACATCCTGTGTTTTGGACCCATTACCCTCAGTCAAATCTAAGGGCAGGTCGACCTAGGATTTTCAATGTGTTCAACACAATACCTGCATATTGGAAACAATATCGGAACAAAAAGTCACATGCTTCAAATAATCTTCATGCTTATAAGTATTCAAAGTCATGTTGTCTTTACTGTGGTAAATCTAGGCATAAAATGCATGATTGTTTCCTGAACAAAAATGATGAATTGAATGTTGTCAAGAAGTGGAAGTCACGTGCCAAGAGTGCTGCTAACCCACAAGGACCCAAGATGATTTGGGTACCTAGGAATGCAAAATGAGAAATATGTTTTGCAGGTGTGCCTTAGTAATAAGAAGCATGAAATATGCCTTTAGTCAAGGAGGTAAGGCACACGAACCAAGCGGCATAAGTCAGGTTAAAAGAAAATCCAAAAATTGAAATCTGAATGCTCAGATGATATCCCTCTCATTTCTCTAGAAAAGGGGTTATGTCTTGTTTTGCTTTGTGCTGAATCTCATGTGCTAATGCATATATCTGTACATGCATTCCATCCATAGTTGTCTGCATATCTCTATGTATATCACCCGTCAGATAGCATCTTGTTGAAGGGGAGCTTGAAAACTTTCAAATCAAATTTCATTGCATACATTGAGTTGCCTACGCTCTCACATATTGGCATGCACAAGAGTTGAAGAATATATTTTCAAACCAGAATGAATTCATGTCATAGTGCACTACATTCCTCCTGCCTTCATCATTTCTCTGACTACATAGTATATCATGTTAAGTCTATAAGATGGTGCAAATCGGATTCAGAGGGGGGGAGAATGAATCTCCTCTTTAAAAATTTTTACCCAATTTAAACTGTACTAATAAACTTTTGAGGAAATGAAAACTGATAAGATCAGCAAAATAGAAATTCTATTGAGACTCACACTAGAACACTTGTCCATAAGTTCTAAAGTGATTCTCACCAGAGTACTTGGATAGCAGTGAGAAGATTTCCTAAGATGGAAACTACGCTGAAACCCCAAATAGCTGATATGATGCAGCCAATGCAATTTGGACATAGAATTGCTTAGGCTAAATCTATACAACAGAAACGAACCTAAGCATACATCAATCGATAGTCAGAATTGCATTCAAACAAAACAGACCACTACACAAAAGATTTTTAGGTGGCTCGATCCTCCAGACCTACGTCCACCCCACACTCAACCCGAGTGTAGATTCCTGCTGACTCACATCTTGAACAGCTGGGCATCACAGCTTGCCTACATCAACTGGGCCTCACAGCTTGCCATCCGCTGAGCATCACAGCTTGCTATCCCGCTGAGCATCACAGCTTGCTGTCCAAGGTAACCAGCTTGCCTGCTGAGCATCACAGCTTGCTCTATTGACTCACAGCTTGAAGTTAAAAGATAAACGAAAAGAACAAAGGAAAATATGAAGCAAAACCACAGCGACGGAAAGCAGGAAATGATACACAGAATGTAGCTCTTGCAGGAGCAAGTCTGGCTTGGATCTGATCCAAATGCCAGGAAGACAGATCCTCATTGATGGCTCCACACTCACGAACTCCTCACTCTCATTTTCTTTCTCTATATAGCTCTTATCACACACTAGCTTTCTCTTCCTTCCTTCTCGTTCTTCTTCTGCTTCTCAAACTCGGGCTCACTCTTCTCTTCTCTGCTACTCACTCTCTGATTCTGCCATCCTCAATTTTCTAATTCTCTGTGTCTCCTCATCTCTGTCTCTTCTCTTTCTTCTCTAATTTTCTTTCTTCTCTGCTCTCTGAATTCTCTTATTCTGATCTTCACATCTGCAACGCTCTCTCTGTCTGAACGCAGAAGAGGGTTCTATATATATCTTCAGCCTGGGACCCACGAGCTCACGCATTGGGCGTGTGGAGGGAATACTCCCACCAAGAGATTCCAGAAAGCTCTCAGTCACGTGTCAGGTGCGAATAGGACAACGATCTTTGTGGCATAAGGTCCACTGATTGCATCCCTTGGATCATGTGCCAATAATTGCTTCTGTTATCCTCCACGAGCTCCCATGCTTCCTTCATCCTGTCAGTTAGAAGTAATTAGTCATATGGTATAGAACGAAGTTTGCACTGACTTAATATGGCATATGCAAAGTATGCACATACTTTGATATGCATATAGGACGGTATGCACAGACCTTGATGCACATATGGGAAAGTATGCACAATGCAAAAGGAATGCACTGACCTTGTAGATGAGCATGCAACAAAAGATGCACAGACCTTATATAACGCCCGGTAATTTTTGGAACAGGAATAAAAATATACATAATGATATACCTACTCTTATAAGTATAAAATGTTTATTCAAATAAATAAATGGTCAAGTGATATTCCCAAGGGGTTGCTCGAACCTGCCTCTGATACCTAGGACAAAGACTAATAAAAGTTAAAGAACTTATGAGCAATAAAATCTCTAAATAGAAGATTACTAAGATCTCAATGTAAGTGAGAACTAGCCACACCAAATCAATGAGGTATAGAACCTTAGAGATAGTCTTAAGAGCCTTATTTATGCATAGACGGAAATACATGCAAGTTATTAAAAGATATAAGTCGTATGTGTAAGGTCTTGACAAATAAACAAGTAAGACTTCCAAACAAAGTAAACTTGTGTAAAGGAACAAATAGAAATAACTAGTTACAAATATAATTATTAGGCCTTGATAAAGGATTAACATTTTAATTGCTAAGCTCCATTGGCCCAAACTCAACCCAAGCATTTTACGCTTAATGGGCTTTTTAACACGTTTTATTATCTTCTCCCATATAGGCAATATATATATATATACATAAGTACATAACATAAACCTGTATATATGTATATATACCTAGAAATAAAAGGAAAGTATATATTATATGCGAATGAACAAATAAAATAGTGAAATGGAAATAACGCCTCGGATAAAGGCGCTATTTAAATTATAAACGCCTCTAATTAAGGCGTGACTCAAGAAGTGACGCCCTCACCAAACGGCGTCAAATTCCAACGTCAAAAATGGTAAGGCCAAGAAACGCCCCTATCTTGGGCGTGTTTTAAACAAAGGAACGCCCTAACTAAAGGCGCTTCTTAATAAACGACCTGAACCAGGTCGTCAATTCAAGAATCGACGCCCTGAGCAAAGTCGTTAATTCCATTCGAGTTCCATTCGACACGGGAGCTTATCCAGGGAAGGATTATGTTAATCTAGTAAGTGTTTACTAGGGCAAGGACTCTAATAGGGATATATTACTCCCAATATAACTCTAGCCCATTAGGATTTCCCTAGATCCTATAAATACATTTGACAGTCAAACCCTAAACCTATTTGATCGATCGTCTGCTACGGTGAGTAAAGAACTGAACGTTCTTTTCTTTCTATCATATGAAGAGTTATTGACTCTTCATCTCTTTCTCTTCTATACAGGTTAGGGAAGCCTTCACCAGCATCAACTTTTCTTCTTCCGAGAAGACTCTGTTACAAACAGAGTATTGTTCCCTATCAAGTTCTTCACGTGTCCTTCATCCAGACCATACTAAGGTAGGATTTTCTCAAGTCACTGTAGCCCAAACTAAATTGATACAGTACAATAATCATCATGCATATACATGGTTTGGTTTACTATAGTTTCTGAACGATTTTCTGTTAATTTCTTGAAAGAAACGTCCTTAGCAAGGGCGTGATTATGAAATAAACGCCCCAGACTAGGGCGCTATTTTACAAGTCACGACCCTGCCAAGGTCGTCAATTTTAGATTTGACGTCCTGTACACAGGCGTTAATTTCATTTACTGATTAATCACCCATGTTAAGAATTGTTTATCTATGAAATCATGATTCTACAATAATGCATGATCATATGTCTTCAAACCTGTTAATTTTATTATCATGACCATACAATCGTTCTTCATGAATTCTATTATCCTGAAATTATTACTGCCCATGAAAATTCATGGTATTTCTTGAATTCACGACCGTGGCTAGGTCGTCTTTCACTGGACTAACGCCCGATGCTAGGGCGTGAATTAAAAAGTAACGCCCCTTCATAGGGCGCGTTTCTGTTAAAATCCCGAACAATATGTTCTGTAAAAAATAAGAATTTAATGATTAACGCCCCTGCCAAGGGCGCGTTCTTGATAATTTCTGAAAATAAATATGTTCTGTAAAAATATTGTAAATAAAAAGACGCCTGCTACTGTAGTCGTCTCATTGTAAAGAAACGCCCCTGTCCAGGGCGTGTTTTAGATAAATTTCTGAATTATTGAAAAATCTGCCAAAATAGAAACATATGTAAACGCCCTTCTGTTAGGCGTTAATTACTTGAGAAACGACTATACTTAAGTCGTTATTTTACTGTAAAATGATTTTCACTATTTTTTTTAACCGATGGTTTCATATGTTATATAATATATATATCGGCACTATTCTCCATTCCGTGAGTATAGTCTCACGTTTCACGATTGTTTTATCGATCACACTCAATTCTCATTGACATACAAGCTCTCCATTGGACATTCCGTTCCTTTGGACTAGCGAGTTAGTCATAGAGACCTCCGTAAGACTCCTCGTAGCCTTAGATTCCCTCAAGGCCGACTGAGCTGGTTGTACCCTAAAAACCCATTACACCATTGATGCCATATCACTCTAAAGAAACATAGTATACCGGCCCTTATGATTATATAAAGAGTATATCATAAGAAATTCTTAATGGGATGACGATATCATGCCATATCATGTCATTCTTGTAAACCTCAATTCTATGATAAGAATGAGGGCATCTTACCTTTGATATACTGTTCATGTGGACCTCAATTCTATATAAAGAATGTCTATATTGATTTGTCATGGTACCCAAGTTAAGGGAGCCATATTCTACCTAGTTTTATCGATATCGTGATTATACCGTTATTATCGCCAATCTATGTCCTTTGTCATATTTTGGACTCTATTCTATCAAAGTTGTCGTACGTGTCTACAAGCTTGATTATTGAAATTCTATGTTGGCTATAAACAAGAGTGGATGTCAAAATACATGATAAATGCATGCGCATATAGGCCCCGATCTGGTCCTGGGGGGAGCACCCGAAAGTACTTGTGCCCATGGAGTTAAAATGATAAGGTATCTGGCATTATACCGAGTACTTTACTTTCTAGATTGGACATTCCACATAAATCTTGTGCTAGAAATCGTGCTTGCCTTGACATGAAATGCGTGGCCCGAAAAAAGGGTAATTTACTTGCTTGATACATGATAGCCAAAATTCTTGACATGACTTGTTAAATGTACTTGCTTGAATATCTTAAGTATCTTGTTGAAAGTTCATGATTAGTTCATCTTATTCTTTGATATTACATTCTCTCTATCTTGTCGTTTTATGCGAGCATGCATAGCTTTATTGCATTCATGAAACTTGTAATTACTTAAACCCATTGCTAGTGCTTGAGATATAATTTCCTACTGAGCGTTCGCTCACTCCGTTTTATTCCAACATTTTCAGGTAAGCAGGTAGCTAGCAAGACCGAGACCCACACGGGTGGGACAAGTGTGCAAGCGAGCTGTGGAAACTAGTGAACCCGAGTCTTTTATTTTTCTTGAGTCTAGATAGTATTGTCTAGCTATGTTAGCTTATCGTCTCTTATTCAGTTATCTGGTCTAAGTCTGTTAGTATGTCGTTATCTTCTTTTCCATTATGTTGAAGTCTCCAAGATGGACAACAAGTTCTTGTAAGAGATTCATATTAGAAATAAAATTTCTATTGTTGTTCAAAATTATCTTGGTCTTATGCGATTGCTCTTGATCATTCACAACTGTTTAACTGCCACGTTCCGAGCAAATGACACGTTCCGCTGCTATCGGCCCGGGGCGTGACAGAGGTGGTATCAGAGCTTCGGCTTTCGTATCCTCCAGGTTAAGTATCCTTGTCTGTCATATCAGAGCTTCGGCTTTCGTATCCTCCAGGTTAAGTATCTTTGTCTGTCATATCAGAGCTTTGGCTTTCACATCCTCCAGTTGTCATATCCTCCAGTTATTAAGCCATATCAGAGCTTCGGCTTTCACATCCTCCAGTTGTCATATCCTCCAGTTATTAAGCCATATCAGAGCCTCGGCTTTCGTATCCTCCAGATTAAGAATCCTTGTCTGTCATATCAGAGCTTCGGCTTTCGTATCCTCCAGATTAAGAATCCTTGTCTGTCATATCAGAGCTTCGGCTTTCGTATCCTCCAGGTTAAGTATCCTTGTCTGTCATATCAGAGCTTCGGCTTTCACATCCTCCAGTTGTCATATCCTCCAGTCATTAAGCCATAACAGAGCTTCGGCTTTCATATCCTCCAGGTTAAGTATCCTTGTCTGTCATATCAGAGCATCGGCTTTCATATCCTCCAGTTATTAAGCCATATCAGAGCTTTGGTTTTCCTATCCTCCAGTTGTTATATCCACTGGTTGTTAAGTCCCAAGGATAGGTCATCCTTATCAACCATATTAGAGCTTCAGCTTTTACATCCTCAAGTTATGAGGTTTCAGTGATAGGTCAGATATCCTTGTTAGTCATATCATGGCTTTGGTTGTCGCAATCGTTAAGTTTCCGTGATAGGTCCGGTATCCCAGTCGGTCATATTTGGATTCAACTTTCCAAAATCCTTAGGTTGTTGAAGCCAGATTATAGGTTGAGTATCCTTGTCAGTCATCCTATAGGAATTCCGTGAGAGATGGGTAGAACTTGGGGTTAAAGTTATAAAAGGAAAGATAAAGTATTTACATTTCATTGACACTAAATCTTGAGTCAATAAATTATCCCTCCACTCATCCTTGCAGGAGCCTAGATAAAATGGAAGCCTCTAAGCCGAGCCTTGTTCATGAAATGATCTTGGTGGATGTCCAAGTTTACGCGAGCCTTGTCAGGAGAGTTCAAGAACTAGAGAAAGTAGTGGAAGAAAAAGAAAGAGTTGAAGGGAAAGATCAAACAAATAACTCCGAAAGTTTTGCCGTTACCAAGAAAAGAATAAATGAGGATGATATTTCACAAAGGTGTAAGAAATGTCAGAAATGTAAGAAGTGTAATAAGAAAGAAGCTTCGGTGGATCACTCGAAAGATAAGTGTAGATCTTGTGAGAGATATGGTCACCAATCGAAAGAGTGTTGGTGGTGTTCGGGTGCATGTCTACGTTGCGGGAACTTAAATCACAAGATAGCAGAATGTCCCAAGAAGCCTCCAAGAGGAGTTCAAAATTTAACCCTACTTGTCAAAGGGAAAGATGCGAAAGGTATCCCTCACCCGTAATCCTAAACTAGCCCTTTTTCATTCTGAAGATTTCTTCTGTATAAGCTCATAATAAGTTCTCTATTAGGAATGAAAGGTGATGTGAATTTGGGGACCAAATTCTTTTAAGTGGGGGAGGGTGTAACGCCCCGTAATTTTTGGAACAGGAATAAAAATATACATAATGATATACCTACTCTTATAAGTATAAAATGTTTATTCAAATAAATAAATGGTCAAGTGATATTCCCAAGGGGTTGCTCAGATCGAACCTGCCTCTGATACCTAGGACAAAGACTAATAAAAGTTAAAGAACTTATGAGCAATAAAATCTCTAAATAGAAGATTACTAAGATCTCAATGTAAGTGAGAACTAGCCACACCAAATCAATGAGGTATAGAACCTTAGAGATAGTCTTAAGAGCCTTATTTATGCATAGACGGAAATACATGCAAGTTATTAAAAGATATAAGTCGTATGTGTAAGGTCTTGACAAATAAACAAGTAAGACTTCCAAACAAAGTAAACTTGTGTAAAGGAACAAATAGAAATAACTAGTTACAAATATAATTATTAGGCCTTGATAAAGGATTAACATTTTTAATGCTAAGCTCCATTGGTCCAAACTCAACCCAAGCATTTTACGCTTAATGGGCTTTTAAACACGTTTTATTATCTTCTCCCATATAGGCAATATATATATATATATACATAAGTACATAACATAAACCTGTATATATGTATATATACCTAGAAATAAAAGGAAAGTATATATTATATGCGAATGAACAAATAAAACAGTGAAATGGAAATAACGCCTCGGATAAAGGCGCTATTTAAATTATAAACGTCTCTAATTAAGGCGTGACTCAAGAAGTGACGCCCTCACCAAACGGCGTCAAATTCCAACGTCAAAAACGGTAAGGCCAAGAAACGCCCCTATCTTGGGCGTGTTTTAAACAAAGGAACGCCCTAACTAAAGGTGCTTCTTAATAAACGACCTGAACCAGGTCGTCAATTCAAGAATCAACGCCCTGACCAAAGTCGTTAATTCCATTCGAGTTCCGTTCGACACGGGAGCTTATCCAGGGAAGGATTATGTTAATCTAGTAAGTGTTTACTAGGGCAAGGACTCTAATAGGGATATATTACTCCCAATATAACTCTAGCCCATTAGGATTTCCCTAGATCCTATAAATACATTTGACAGTCAAACCCTAAACCTATTTGATCGATCGTCTGCTACGGTGAGTAAAGAACTGAACGTTCTTTTCTTTCTATCATATGAAGAGTTACTGACTCTTCATCTCTTTCTCTTCTATACATGTTAGGGAAGCCTTCACCAGCATCAACTTTTCTTCTTCCGAGAAGACTCTGTTACAAACAGAGTATTATTCCCTATCAAGTTCTTCACGTGTCCTTCATCCAGACCATACTAAGGTAGGATTTTCTCAAGTCACTGTAGCCCAAACTAAATTGATACAGTACAATAATCATCATGCATATACATGGTTTGGTTTACTATAGTTTCTGAACGATTTTCTGTTAATTTCTTGAAAGAAACGTCCTTAGCAAGGGCGTGATTATGAAATAAACGCCCCAGACTAGGGCGCTATTTTACAAGTCACGACCCTGCCAAGGTCGTCAATTTTAGATTTGACGCCCTGTACACAGGCGTTAATTTCATTTACTGATTAATCACCCATGTTAAGAATTGTTTATCTATGAAATCATGATTCTACAATAATGCATGATCATATGTCTTCAAACCTGTTAATTTTATTGTCATGACCATACAATCGTTCTTCATGAATTCTATTATCCTGAAATTATTACTGCCCATGAAAATTCATGGTATTTCTTGAATTCACGACCGTGGCTAGGTCGTCTTTCACTGGACTAACGCCCGATGCTAGGGTGTGAATTAAAAAGTAACGCCCCTTCATAGGGCGCGTTTCTGTTAAAATCCTGAGCAATATGTTCTGTAAAAAATAAGAATTTAATGATTAACGCCCCTGCCAAGGGCGCGTTCTTGATAATTTCTGAAAATAAATATGTTCTGTAAAAATATTGTAAATAAAAAGACGCCTGCTACTGTAGTTGTCTCATTGCAAAGAAACGCCCCTGTCCAGGGCACGTTTTAGATAAATTTCTGAATTATTGAAAAATCTACCAAAATAGAAACATATGTAAACGCCCTTCTGTTAGGCGTTAATTACTTGAGAAACGACTATACTTAAGTCGTTATTTTACTGTAAACTGATTTTCACTGTTTTTGTTAACCGATGGTTTCATATGTTATATAATATATATATCGGCACTATTCTCCATTCCGTGAGTATAGTCTCACGTTTCACGATTGTTTTATCGATCACACTCAATTCTCATTGACATACAAGCTCTCCATTGGACATTCCGTTCCTTTGGACTAGCGAGTTAGTCATAGAGACCTCCGTAAGACTCCTCGTAGCCTTGGATTCCCTCAAGGCCGACTGAGCTGGTTGTACCCTAAAAACCCATTACACCATTGATGCCATATCACTCTAAAGAAACATAGTATACCGGCCCTTATGATTATACAAAGAGTATATCATAAGAAATTCTTAATGGGATGACGATATCATGCCATATCATGTCATTCTTGTAAACCTCAATTCTATGATACGAATGAGGGCATCTTACCTTTGATATACTGTTCATGTGGACCTCAATTCTATATAAAAAATGTCTATATTGATTTGTCATGGTACCCAAGTTAAGGGAACCATATTCTACCTAGTTTTATCGATATCGTGATTATACCGTTATTATCGCCAATCTATGTCCTTTGTCATATTTTGGACTCTATTCTATCAAAGTTGTCGTACGTGTCTACAAGCTTGATTATTGAAATTCTATGTTGGCTATAAACAAGAGTGGATGTCAAAATACATGATAAATGCCTGCGCATATAGGGCCCGATCTGGTCCTGGGGGGAGCACCCGAAAGTACTTGTGCCCATGGGAGTTAAAATGATAAGGTATCTAGCATTATACCGAGTACTTTACTTTCTAGATTGGACATTCCACATAAATCTTGTGCTAGAAATCGTACTTGCCTTGACATGAAATGCGTGGCCCGAAAAAAGGATAATTTACTTGCTTGATACATGATAGCCAAAATTCTTGACATGACTTGTTAAATGTACTTGCTTGAATATCTTAAGTATCTTGTTGAAAGTTCATGATTAGTTCATCTTATTCTTTGATATTACATTCTCTCTATCTTGTCATTTTATGCGAGCATGCATAGCTTTATTGCATTCATGAAACTTGTAATTACTTAAACCCATTGCTAGTGCTTGAGATATAATTTCCTACTGAGCGTTCGCTCACTCCGTTTTATTCCAACATTTTCAGGTAAGCAGGTAGCTAGCAAGACTGAGACCCACACGGGCGGGACAAGTGTGCAAGCGAGCTGTGGAAACTAGTGAACCCGAGTCTTGTATTTTTCTTGAGTCTAGATAGTATTGTCTAGCTATGTTAGCTTATCGTCTCTTATTCAGTTATCTGGTCTAAGTCTGTTAGTATGTCGTTATCTTCTTTTCCATTATGTTGAAGTCTCCAAGATGGACAACAAGTTCTTGTAAGAGATTCATATTAGAAATAAAATTTCTATTGTTGTTCAAAATTATCTTGGTCTTATGCGATTGCTCTTGATCATTCACGACTGTTTAACTGCCACGTTCCGAGCAAACGACACGTTCCGCTGCTATCGGCCCGGGGCGTGACACCTTATGTGCATTATCACAAAAGTGCATAGACTTATGTGTGCCTAAAACAGACCTTGTACAGACGTGATATGCATAATGCAAAAAGAAAAACTTGCACCGACTTGCTGCATGCACCGACTTATATGCTGCACGATCCTATATGCACAGACCTAAAAACCTTTAACAACAAACCTTGCACCGACCTTATCACAACAGGGACTTGCACCGACTTTTAACGGTGAATTGCATAGACTTTATAACATGCATAAGATAAATGTGCACCGACCTAGTGCAACAGACTGACTATGCAAAGACCATTGTGCAACATGAATTTATTCTGACTTATAAAACGACAATGCTGTAAAAGTCAAAGTAAAGTCAACACACAGTTGATAGAGTTAACAATCTGACTATGCACAAACCTTTATGCATCATGTTAAACTGTAAACATTAGCAAATCATATTAGCATCATCAAAATCCCATTAGTGCAGCAAACAACACATATGTCATCATGCTTATGACAAGTCATAGTGTTTGACATCATCAAAACACAGAAATCCAACAATCTCCCCTTTTTAGATGATGGCAACACTATGAGTCTCATGAATACCATCCCATGAAGGAATGAAGTATAGACGCATCAAATTATTCTCCTCCTTTGACTTCATCAAAAAGAGAAAACAATTAAACTAATGCATGAAAGTGAATCTCCCCGTTGAGAGATGCAGAAAGTGGAGTACTTTTATTAAATCACAGATGAGAATAATGTGGCACACTGTTCTTCCTTTATGTTTTTCAAACAAAATGCTGACCTGCTATGAGAATGGAACCAATGCATGACATGACATTAAAGATTCACACTCTCCCCCTTTGCACATTCTCCCCCTTAGACACATCAGACAATTCTTCCCTTAAGGATTAACTCTGGTTATTCAATGAATTGATCTAGAATCTACCACTATATAAATTCTGAAGTTCAGAAGGCTATAAGTGAACAAGGTAATCATGAGTGCTAGTGGAATCTAGTGACACCATAGAGGTGAAAACATAGAGAACACTGGTGGTTGTCATCCATGTAAATTTGCCATGCTGAAGCAGAATATCACGGAGGATGCAGTCTAGGCAAAAATTATGTTCTTCCTTTTAAATCAATGCAGTGCAGCCATGTCACACAGGAAACAAGGTTTTCAACAGGAAGGACAGATGAGGATATAGGAGGGAAATCAGATTATTGAGCAGAGATTTATCAAAACACAGATATTTAGAGATACAGCTAAGTGATTGAACAAAAGATGGCATTGCTAGAAATTAGTAATTTGAGCAGATTGAGCAGTGAATTTTTTACCGATGCTGAGATGAAGAATTTTTCAGTGAGATACCAATTTCATAAATCAATATTTATATTTCAGAGTCTTCCATTATAGGGGCTTATGAATTTATTTTGATTGATAATCATGATTTAAGAATGATGTAGACCAAGTTCTTTAATAAGATTCAATAATCATATCTGAGACAATTCATTAATAAAAATGAGCCACTTGCTCATATAACATTACAGTTCGACCTTCTTCCATCTTACTTAATTTAATTTCAAGATTCCTTTAAGTGTGATGCAAGGTGGTATTGAGATTAAACATTCATGAGTACATCTGAATTTAGACTTTTCTTACAGAAATTTTCTGATGCATATATTTCTCAGATTTTTCTTGTGAAGCATCAATTTGTCTTTCAATGAGCAATTTTGGTTTAATCAACACCTTTTTACATGAGGCACAACACGTCTTAGGTGAAATGACCTAGTTACTCAATGTGATAACCGTATTGCTTCTCTATTTGAAGAACAGAGGTAGCATTAGAAGTATCTTTGGCATGAGGAGACACCTTGATCAGAGGCCAGAATCCCCAGTTACTTGATACAGCCATGCCATTGCTCTGCCATATTTTCACATTATTTTTCAATGATTTTGAAGCAGAGTTAACTATGATACTTCATGACACAGTCCTTTAGACATGTTTCTCAGTAACCACAGTCATTGCTCTGACCACAATATTTCTTTTAGGACAGTTTCAGACAAATTTAATATTTAAGAACAATACTTACACTATGCATCTCAACCAAAATAAATAAATCAAGGTTTCAACTTTTCAGATTTTAGGAAGTCTTACATGAACTTATATAAGCCAAACAATTAAGGTTTATTAGAAAATTGAATCAGATATTTTCAAGTCCATTAAGTTCAAACTTAAGAATACATTAGACTTAAACCAATTCAAATCAACAAATATTCTTAAACCTATATAATAGAAGATTCTTCATTAAGAGTAACTTCAGATTTATGAAACAGTACACATACTTAGGTTTTCTTCCAACCTCAGATTAGTTATTTTTTAGAGCAGCAGCAAGTAGCAAAAGTATGAATAAGCATGCATAGAGAATGATGAATTCAAAACTCATGCTTGTTACAGAGATTATTAGGATAAACTAGTCAGAATTTCATTAAGCACAGTTATCCAAGTGAGTTGACTGATATTTCATGAGAAGTAGGAACTCTGAAGATGAAAATGAATAGGAGTTCCAGATTCAGAGCTCAGATAACAATCAATTTGAGATCAATCAACAAGGATCAATAGAAAAGATGAGTCACTATCATACAGACATGACAGGTTTGATCAATTTGAAGATAAGAAAATTCAGTCAATGATAGGCTGAGAATATGAAATGCTCCCCCTGTCTAACTGTAGTAACTCAACACTTTTTGGATTTTTCAATATAAAAGACATGCGATGCAATTAACTACATGTATGTTTATGCAGTAACTTCTCTTAAGAACAATGCATGGACACGAGTGGCATAGACATGATGCCATGACAAACACACTCCCCCTGACTGTATGCAATCTATGTAATGAAAACTAAGCATTCTTGACATAAACTCTCCCTGACATTATGCACTATATGACTAAAATCTAAGTATAATGCATGCAATGAAATTTATGTAGGGAATTTAAAGAATTATGATCATTAAAACTTCGACTGCTTTATATGCAATTTGACCCATGGTACTTGGCGGAGTACTTAGGTCCAAAGGACCACCTCACACATGATGTGGGTTTCCAGACAGGCAGTGTCTGCCCTTCTCCCAACATACCATTTGATATACCAGTAGGTCCAACTGTAAAACGTAGTGCCAATGCAGTCCTATATGCATTAAGAACAATATCAATCAAGTGTAATTGTCACATGTCCATATCAAATGCAATTCAAAATTTCATGACATGCAATTCATTTCTGATGTAAGACTTCCACAGATAACACATCATATGCATTGAGAGGTTCAATTGCAAATTAAAGATATACATGAGAACATGTATTCATGAATTTTCAGATGACAAAATATCATGATTTTGTAGTTATCTAATTAGAATTGAGCAAATTCAAATATCAGAACAGAGAAGTACAAAAATGGGGTTTTACCATACTTGGGTGCCTTGGCTTATAAAACCCCTTTATTCATCAGCTTCCAAGGCACTCCTGCAAAAAATAAAATCTCATTTTGCATATTGAGGTACCCAAGAATTCTTGGGCTCTCCCTGGTTAGCAACTCCTCTGGCAGGAGTTCTCCAAGATTTCAGGGCATTGTTATCATCAATTTTCAACATGAAACAATTTTCCAAGTTATGCCCAAACCTACCACAGTAATGACAATGACCTGAGGTTCTCACAATTCTCTCAAATGAATGACTATTAGATTTTTGTGAGTAAGCAAGCATGTTATCATTTTTGACATGAGATTTTCTTTTATCATAGTCAGCAAACCAGCATTCTCTAGCCTTATGGCCTGATTTTCTACAATTAAAGCACTGAATATGCTGACTGTTTGAAACAGATTTATTTCTTTGACAACCATGATTTACAGAGTATTTAGCATGAACATTATGAAAGTGAGGTTTTTTCTTTTGATTGGTAGACCAGCATTTGGCTGCCATGTGGCCTTTATTACCACAGTTATAACAATAAGAAGAATTTCTTCTTTCAACAACTGACCAGCAGTGACTAGCCCTATGGCGTAGCTTTCCACAATTGAAACACCCAACTTGCTGGTTCATTAAGACAGAATTATTCCTACCAAAAACATGCTGATTCTTATAAGGATTTGTATGATGAGAATACAATTTGCCCTTACTCCTAGTAGTATTCACATTTTTACAAGTATTTTTATCATCAATTTTCATAACATGGCAGTCATGCATCATATGCCATGCCCTACCACAATAGTGACATGAATTAATTCTTGAGTTTGCATGTGAATGAGTTTGAAAATTTTTAACAGCATGCACTGATGAGCTACCAAGATTCTCAGAAATAGCAAAATGAATAGAGTTCATGGCACTAGCAGAAACAACTCTAAATTTATCCAGGTTGACATTCTTTTTCTGCTTTTCAGTCCTTTTCAAGTTCTTATTTTGGTTTCCAGTTCTTTGAGCAGTAAATTGGAAAACAGGTGTAGTAGAACTAGAAACACAAGAAGTTTGAGTTTTTTTTCCAAATTTCTTTTTATTGACAGGGTTATAACCCAACCCTTCCTTCTAAAAAATTATTTTAGCTCAAAGGATCTTATCAAGATTGTCCTTCCCTTTAACGAATTTGGACAATGAATTTCTTAGATCCTGGATTTCAGATTGCAAAGATGAAACATTAAGTTCATAGCCAACAATTCCAGTCTCACATGAAATGGCCTGTTTATACAGTGCATCATCTAGATTTTTCAATGTTTCAATTTCCTATTTTAGCTCTTGTTCCTTGTTGACTTCAGTTTCTTTCAAAATACATTTCCCTTTTTCAATTGTTAGCAATTTTTCTGATATAATAGTGTTTAAAACCATGAGTTTCTTATTTTGCTATTTCAATTTTTTTTTCATCCATCAGAGTTTCTTCAGATTCTTCTACTTCCTTTTTCTTTTCAAGCAACAAATGATTTTCATCTTTTAAGGATGCATTCAAATTCTTCAGCATATCAACCTCAGAATAAAGATCTTCAATCACTTCTTTTAGAAAAATGTATTCATCATTTTCTTCTTTTGAGCATGTGTTTTCTGCTTCAAGGGATTTGTTTCTAAGACTGTCATTCTCAGATTTTAATCTGTTCAATTCAGATCTTTCATTATTAACCTCATGTAATCTCATTTTAAATTTATCAATTTCAGCTCTCAGAACTTCATCTTCAACATAATCAGATACAACATAGTTGACAGATTTCAGTTCTTCTTTCAATGATTTATTTTCTTTTCTCAAAATTTTAATTTCCTTTTCACAAGAGGAAACCATAGATTTTTCTTTCTCAATACTGAGCAATCTATCAGTCATGATAGCGTTCAGTTCCTCCAATTTCAACATTTCATCATTACTTGTACTCAATTTTTCTTCTAATTCAAAAATTCTCAGATTAAGTTCTTCATTCTCATCTTTTAATGAGCATAGTTGTTTCTTGTATGTATGAACATTAGATGAACATTCATCAAAGGATTGTTTCAGTTTCGAACAATTTTCACAAGAAACATTAGAACTAATCTGATTAATCTTTTTCTTCAACTTTTTATTCTCAGATTGCATCTTTCTCGATTTCTCTAAACGTTCATCATACATCACTATCAGTTCATCAAATGAAATATCTTCTGATCCGGAGCTTACCTGAGATGATGTTTCCTCCTATTGATCTGAGTTGTGATCACCCTGGTTTGCCATCAGGCATTCTTCTCCCTTCTTCTCATGAATGGCAACCACTGCATCCATGATTTCCTTTCCAGAATTGCATCCGAGAACAAGAGGAAATCTGTCAACATTCATTGCAGCTCTCAAAATATTAAGAACCATATTATTTTCTATGTCCTTCAATCTGTCCTCATCAGACCATTTAGTATGGTCATGAGGCAGTTTATGTGGGCCGTTTGATACAAGATTCCATAGATTGGAGTTAATGGAATTCATGTAAGTACATAGGCAACCTAGCCAGCTGCTAAAGTTAGAACCATCGAAAAGCATAAGAGAAGCCATTGAAATACAACCGAATAGATTCAGATTTTAAGAGCTCGAAAAGAATATCTGAAACATGCACCACACTAGAACAGTAAATCATGAAATCGAACAAGCAGGATCCTAGGCAGATCGTTGGATCTGGAAGTCAGAGACCGCTCTAATACCAATTGTTAAGTCTATAAGATGGTGCAAATCGGATTCAGAGGGGGGGAGAATGAATCTCCTCTTTAAAATTTTTTACCCAATTTAAACTGTACTAATAAACTTTTGAGGAAATGAAAACTGATAAGATCAGCAAAATAGAAATTCTATTGAGACTCACACTAGAACACTTGTCCAGAAGTTCTAAAGTGATTCTCACCAGAGTACTTGGATAGCAGTGAGAAGATTTCCTAAGATGGAAACTATGCTGAAACCCCAAATAGCTGATATGATGCAGCCAATGCAATTTGGACATAGAATTGCTTAGGCCAAATCTATACAGCAGAAATGAACCTACGCATACAACTATCGATAGTCAGAATTGCATTCAAACAAAACAGACCACTACACAAAAGATTTTTAGGTGGCTCGATCCTCCAGACCTACGTCCACCCCACACTCAACCCGAGTGTGGATTCCTGCTGACTCACATCTTGAACAGCTTGCCTACATCAACTGGGCCTCACAGCTTGCCATCTGCTGAGCATCGCAGCTTGCTATCCCGCTGAGCATCACAGCTTGCTGTCCAAGGTAACCACCTTGCCTGCTGAGCATCACAGCTTGCTCTACTGACTCACAGCTTGAAGTTAAAAGATAAACGAAAAGAACAAAGGAAAATATGAAGCAAAACCACAGCGACGGAAAGCAGGAAATGATACACAGAATGTAGCTCTTGCAGGAGCAAGTCTGGCTTGGATCTGATCCAAATGCCAGGAAGACAGATCCTCATTGATGGCTCCACACTCATGAACTCCTCACTCTCATTTTCTTTCTTTATATAGCTCTGATCACACACTGGCTTTCTCTTCTTTTCTTCTCGTTCTTCTTCTGCTTCTCAGACTCCGACTCACTCTTCTCTTCTCTGCTACTCACTCTCTGATTCTGCCGTCCTCAATGTTCTAATTCTCTGTGTCTTCTTATCTCTGTCTCTTCTCCTTCTTCTCTCATTTTCTTTCTTCTCTGCTCTTTGAATTCTCTTCTTCCGATCTTCACATCTGCAACGCTATCTCTGTCTGAACGCAGAAGAAGGATCTATATATATCTTCAGCTTGGGACCCACGAGCTCACGCATTGGGCGTGTGGAGGGAATACTCCTGCCAAGATATTCCAGAAAGCTCTCAGCCACGTGTCAGGTGCGAATAGGACAATGATCCTTGTGGCATAAGGTCCACTGATTGCATCCCTTGGATCATGTGCCAATAATTGCTTCTGTTATCCTCCATGAGCTCACGTGCTTCCTTCATCCTGTCAGTTAGAAGTGATTAGTCATATGGTATAGAACGAAGTTTGCACTAACTTAATATGGCATATGCAAAGTATGCACATACTTTGATATGCATATGGGTTGGTATGCACAGACCTTGATGCGCATATGGGAAAGTATGCATAATGCAAAAGGAATGCACTGACCTTGTAGATGAGCATGCAACAAAAGATGCACAGACCATATGTGCATTATCGCAAAAGTGCATAGACTTATGTGTGCCTAAAACAGACCCTGTACAGACGTGATATGCATAATGCAAAAAGAAAAACTTGCACCGACTTGCAACATGCACCGACTTATATGCTGCACGATCCTATATGCACAGACCTAAAAACCTTTGACAACAAACCTTGCATCGACCTTATCAAAACAGGGACTTGCACCGACTTTGAACGGTGATTTGCACAGATTTTATAACATGAATGAGATAAATGTGCACCGACCTAGTGCAACAGATTGACTATGTAAAGACCACTGTGCAACAGGAATTTAGTCTGACTTATAAAATGATAATGCTGCAAAAGTTAATGTAAAGTCAACACATAATTGATAGAGCTAACAATCTGACTATGCACAAACCTTTATGCATCATGTTAAATTGTAAACATTATCAAATCATATTAGCATCATCAAAATCCCATTAATGCAGCAACCAACACATATGTCATCATGCTTATGACAAGTCATAGTGTTTGACATCATCAAAACACAGAAATCCAACATATCAAATGGTGACATGTGGAAGGGCAGGTTAATCCTGTCTGAAAACTATCACAACGTATGAGGTGATCTTCAGATCTAAGTTCTCCGCCCAGTACTATGAGTCAATTAGTTACAGGATGCATATGGCATTAAAATTTCACTGAACATCTCACACTCTTGCACATTTAGGGGGAGTTCCTAGCATAGACATGGGAACCTAGTGCCTAGGCTCATTCCTGAGTTATGCATTCAAGTCTAGAGTTCTTAGGGTTACTTTAGTTGCTAAAGGAACTCTTCATGTCATTTTTAATAAATCCGAATCAAAATTGACAAATCAAATCTCTTCAACTTTGGATGCAGATCACACTCCAAATTCAAGTGATGTTGGGCCAGCCACGGCCAAGCTTGAGTCAACTGAAGGAGTATATTGTAGCGATAAAGATGATGTGAATTCCCTCAACTGCTACCAGGAGATGGAAAGTCTTGTAAGGACTGAAGCAAGCACCAAGGGCATGATTAAGCAAACGCTCCAAGGAATCCTCATAATCTAAGCCAAATACGCCATTATGTTTCTAAAGGAATATGGCATGAAAGAAGCAAAGCCAATGTCAACTCCGATGGCCACAGCCACAAAGTTAGACAAAGATAAAAAGGGAGTGACTTGATGGCAGTGAAGAAATTGAGAAAAATAAGGGATTCTCAAGGCCAAGGTAAGAAAATAAAATGTAAAATACTAACCTTCGTGAGGTTAGTGATTTTGGTGCCTGAAGCATATGGTACTGCTTGCTGAACTATGGTAACTCAACATTTTGCTATGGAAATGGAAATTCATGCATTAGCTTATGGCATTAGGTGGCATTGTTCTTATGACAGGAATTGAGTCTGAAAATCTTGAATTGCTATCCCTTTACTATGATGTGCTTGTCCAAATGATTATTTGAATATTTCTTGAAATTGGAACTGCATGTCTTGGATCACACATGAGCTTAACTACGTAGCTGGTATCTAAAATGGTGTGTAGTAGAAAGATAGATTACGTCCACCTAGAAACTCTCACTTTGCATGAGTTGGTCTTTAGACCAAAGTTCTCCGTCTCGTACCAGAATTTAAAGAAATCAAATGATTAGCTTTGAATGAATTTTTTTGATACTATTCTATGCTCCTTTGTTAGCTAGCCCCATGTCATAAGAGAACACATTGTACTTTCACTGAATTTTTCTAAAATTCATGTATTTGTCAAGGGGGAGTCTTGCTAGCTAACAACTTGAAATGAATGATGATTCATTCTCTATTGACTGAGGACCTCAAATTGCAACATGCAGCATGGTTATGATGAATTGGTTCAAATTTTTCTGAAATTTATCCTTAATGATGTGAAGAGTACTGCATGGAAATGTCAATTCCTGAATGGCTTATGAATGTTTTTGAAACTTCTGAAATGCAACTGAAAATCCATTTTTGAACTTTTCTGAAAACAATTGGGTTGCATTACTTAATTTTGATCATTTCTGCACCCTTGCTCATAAAAGTCATGAGATGAAAATTCTTGTGGTCCATCATTTGAAACTGAATGTCTTCTTATGGAATTTGCCAAAATGGTCACAAAATAAAAAAAATAAATAAACTTTTGCATCTTGCTTTTGCACTTTGCATTACAGTTTCATGTTGTTATAGGTTGCATGCTTTCGAGTTCATGCATTAGATGCATTTTGTTCATTCATATGAAAATCTGACATCTTGCATCACATTGCATATCTACATAGCATATTTGCATACCATGCATATGGTGCATATTTTGGAATGCATCATTCTGAACATTTCATGTTGCATAATGCCCAAATGAATTCTTCCAACATTGGTATCCTACCTTCGGGTCTAACAATTCAAGAACTGAAATTGTATATCTTTTCTTTTTGCATTACATATTGCATATACCTCCTCTGTGTGCTTGCATGTTATTATATGCTATTTACCCCCATCCTTGAAATTTCTATGACCTTATATTTTCTTGCTACATAATGCTGCATTTGAGTCATTATTTGAGTGTTTCATGTCATACACTCTGGAGGAGTTCATATCTCAATAGTGCATCTATTTAGGGGGAGTTGCATTGTTATGTGTTCATGATATTTTTGGTATACATGCTGAATCAAATTCATACACATCTTGCACATAATTGAAAATGAGTGTTAAACATAAGGATATAGGAATTTCCTTTCAACACTCTAGAGATATTAAACTTGTTGCATGTATGTTGAAGAGACAGTTGAGGAAAAAGCTGCCTACCTATCCTTGTTGGAAAAATCTAAAATGAAAAAGAAAGACAGAGCAATGCTCAGTCTCACTGAGTAAATTGGGCACATGTCACCTGACACATGATGTGGTTCATTTTTGAAAGGTGTTTGACTAAAGTACCTCTATTCAAAATGAAGTGAAATGGTTCAATATTTTGAGTAATCGGGGATTCTGGCATGAGCTCCATGCGTCTACTCCCGTAAAAAGGAATTATTTGAACCTGATCATTCTTAGAAAAATTCTGATTATCTTTGTGAAATCATTAAAATTTTATGTGAAAAAATTATTGAGGTAGAGCGTAGCCTCCAATACGCTGTTCTCAAAATTGAAGTGCAGTCCGTAAAATGTCTCCTTGTGTTGATCTGAAAAATATGAATATCCATATGGCAACTATCATTTCTCACATTACTCACTCACACTCTTGGAAATTTGATTTAATATGTATTCAGAAATTTGATTTAAAATGTATTCAGAAAATTGATTGATTGCATTGACTATTGCATGATTCTCCTATGCGATTGCACAACCTCCTAGGTGCTATATATGAATATTCCAGTTGTCATGACTCTCACACATCTTTCTTATACCCATTCCGTTCTAAAATAAGTAAGGGGGATATATGTTGCATGTCTATATATACATAACTGTCTGGTTGCATTGTGTATATTTCATATGCCATCATTTGTATGCATCTAGCTTCATGCATTCCCAAATAAATTTAAAAATATGAAAATCAATGAAAATCCAGAAATTGAATGGACTTTAAATTCCTTATTTTTGCTAAATGGGTGTTTGGCTATGAATGGCATCAACTTGATTTGTGAATTTTGGCCTGCTCATCTACAATCTACATATCTTCATGTCTCCATACTCAACAATTGGAATGAATGAATTAACATGTTTTGATCACCGTATCCTTGCCTTGCTATTGCCTCACTTGAACTTCTGTAGTGGTCTCTTATTGATTTATGAATCTGCTTGATAATTATTTGAACTTCATTGCCTTCCTCCCACTTTTTGATCATGTCAAAGGGGGAGAAGAATATGATCTTGTCTGTCAGTCATAAAATTTATCATCATCAAAAAGGGGGAGATTATTGTATATGCCGTGCATATGCTTTTGATGATAACTAAACTTTATGTTTGCTTGCACATGTTCTTGATGTCACTGTGCACTCATGTTGATGTTCCAAATGGTTTTAATGGCAAATGGCAACATAGTTATATGGACTTGATCCTTGGTTGTTTGAGTTGGTTTCATAGCCTCTTTCATGTGAACAAGTCCTTGTGTATCTCATGATATACTAAACTATGACTATCTTGATTTATAGGATTAAACATCTTGGTGGTCGCTTGGAAGGTAAAGCAAACGTGTGGATAATCACCCTTGCTATCTACAAACTGAAATAGGTGGTATATATCATGTCTAATTTGTCAAGAACCTTTGGTAAGACTTTCTCATTGTGTATAACCTCATAGTCATTAGCTCTTGGTAGTTGGGTGGAAGAATTGTGTTTTCAAGGGCTACAATGTATATCATGCATATTAATCTTAGTAGCTTGTGTGTGTGATGCTTGAGTCTCTTGGTCTGCTGTGAGTGGAAGATTTGATGGATGCTGGGTTGTCGAAAATGGAAGTCTCTTTTGAGTTCATCTCATTATGAACATAACTTCATTTGATGCTTTGTCAATCATCATGAGGTGCTTAAACATTTCACATTAATCTTGGTGAACTTGGCTTCTTGATGTCCATCAAATGTGTGAAAGGGCTTCATCCTTGGTCAATGGATTGAAGGATGTTAAAAAGGTTTTTTTACTTATTTGTACTCCTTCTTAATGGTTTGCATGAAGTCCATGCTTTCATCATATGGATGTCTGAGTTATAGTCCTAATCAATTATCTATGTTCCTGTAGGATAAAATACTCAGTATGAATCCTCAAGGTCAAAGGAGTTTGATCCCACAGACTGCAAATGGGTTTAAGGGGTTGAATATTGTAAATCTGGGAAAAACCCAGATTTCGGTCACAGCCAGCCATGGGTCAGTAGACCGGTTTTCCCAACAACGAAATCTTCATTTCCTATAAAATTTCAGTCGACCGCCCCCTATTTCCGATCGACCGCCAGCCCCGATGCAGCCTTGTTTGACTTTGTTTTCACCAACGTGTTCAATCCTTTCTTGTGGACTTTTCAGTCCTATCACGCCCCGAGAGCGGAAGATACCCGGAGATGCGTGACGAGTTTATATCAATCATGTCAATCAGAGTAGTAGTGTATTCGACACAAAGACAGAGATGCGCAAAAGTAAAGATAACCCAATCCATTTATTTCTTCATAATAAATAGTCTATTACAAACCCAATACTCAATTCAAAAAAAAGAAAAGTACACATTTGACTCAAGAAATATATAAAAGACTAGATGACACTTGGAAAAGCTCTAGCTCTTTCACTCTTGATTCTCCCCATCCGATTGACTTCCCTCATCGTCAGACTTACCTGAAAAGTAAGGGAAACACGGAGTGAGTGAACGCTCAGTAGAAAATTATATCTCAGGAACTAGCAAGGGGTTTAAGTAGTTACATCTTTCATGAATGCACTATAGCTATGCATGCTCGCATAAAACGACAAGATAGAAAGAGGATATAACAATAAGATAACAGGAAGAACTAGTCATGAACTTTTAAGAACTTATATCAAATGACCTCAAGATATTCAAGCAAGTACTTTATCATGTCAAGATGAAATTTGGCTATCACGTTCAAGCACGCAAGTAATTACCCTTTTTTGGGCCACGCAAGTCATGTAATATCAAGTCAAGTACAAGATTTGTGGAATGTTCAATCAAGCTAGTCATGCACTTCGGTATAATGCCAATACCGTGATCAATCAACTCCCATGGGCACAAGTACTTTCGGGTGCTCCTCCCAGGACCAGATCGGGCCCTATATGCGCAGGCATTAATCATATATTTTAACATCCACTTTTGTGTATAGCCAATATGGAATTTCAAGAATAAAGCTTGTAGACATGTAGGGTAAACTAGGGTAGAGTCCAAAAATTATGACACTTGTCATAGAATGGCGATAATAACGGTACACTCATGATTATCGATAAAACTAGGTGGAATTGGTTCCCTAACTTGGGTACCATGACAAGCAAGTAGAGACACTCTTTTATATAGAATTGAGGTCCATATGAATAGCACATCAATGTCAAGACGTCCTCATTCTTACTATAGAATTGAGGTCCACAAGAACATCATGTTGAATATAGAATTGGGGTCTATAAGAACAGCATAACAATGTTGATGTAGAATTGGGGTTTACAAGAACAGCATCAAATGGCATGATAACCTCATCCAATTAAGAGAATTCTCATGATACACACTTTGCATAACATGAGGGCCGGTATACCATGTTTCTTAAGAGTAACATGGCAAAACAGTGTAATGGGTTTTTATGGTACAACCAGCTCAGTCGGCCTTGAGGGAATCCAAGGCTGCGAGGAGTCTTACGGAGGTCTCTATGACTAACTCGCTAGGCCAAAGGAACGGAATGTCCAATGGAGAGCTTGTATGTCAATGAGAATTGAGTGTGTAATGCGATAAATCATCGTAGAAAACATGGGACTATACTCACGGAGTGGAGTAATAGTGCCAATATATATGTATGTATGTATAATGAAACCCTCGGATAACAGTAATCAGGAAAAATCAGTAGTGCAGAAAATAGCGACTTTGGTAAAGTCATTTTTCATGAAATTAACGCCTTAATCAGGGGCGTTTATATTAAATTCGACGACGTACATAGAAGTCGTCCTTTCAATATTTCTAATTTACAGAATATTAAAAATATGGAATTTTTAACAGAAATGCGCCCTGGACAGGGGCGTGTCTCTTCAATATGCGCCCTGGTCTAGGGCGTCAGTTAAACATGAGACGACCTGGACAAGGTCGTGAATTCAAGAATTTACCAATTTTTTAGATAATAAAATTTCAGGAAATAGGGTACATGATCATGGCAGGAAAAATAGCAGGATTACAAGAGATTGATCATGCATTAATTTAGAATCATGTTTGAATAGATATATAATTTTAAACATGGCATTTATTAATTGAGAGAAATTGACGTCCGTGTGAAGGGCGTCAAATATGGAGTTGACGACCTAGTCATGGTCGTTTCTTTTAAATTAGCGCCTTTGACAGGGACGCTTCCTTCAAAAACTTTGTAGAAACGCATAAAATCTATATGCATGTATTAACGGATGATGTTATAATCATTATTAGGCTAGTTTGGGCTACAGTCTTTGAGAAAACCTACCTTATAGTTGATCTGGATGAAGGACTCGTGAAAGGTTTGGGACAATACTCTGTCTAACAGAGCCTCCTGGTGATGATAATTGCTAATAGCAGCAGCACACACAGAAGAGGGTGCAGATGAAGAACCCCTAATTCTTCAGTCGGACGTTTCCACTCTACAGGCAACCTGTAGAGGCAGAAGAAAATGAAGGTATTATTCTTCGTATGAATAACAGGAGGTAAAGGAAGAGAAGAACTTACTGGTTCTTCGGGAAGACAGGAGCTCCTTAACCTGTAGAAGATGAAGAAGCATAATTAATATTCTTCATGTAACAGGGAAAAAGAACTATACGAATAACTTGCTGTTCATACCTTAGAAGACTCTGATCGCCAAAATAGCGAATCAGATTGACACGGTGAGTATTTATAGGATTTTAGGATCCTAATAGGGTTAGTGTTTGATTGGAAGTGACACTTCCATGATAGAGTTATTACTACATTCGAACTCTTTCTCATAGTTATCAACTTACCCTGGATAAGTTCCTGGTTCGAATGGAACATAAACTGAATTAACGTACTAGGTAACGGCGTCGAATTTAAATTGACGTCTTGGAATGCGTCGTTTCTTGTTGAAACGCGTCCAAGCAAAAGGGCGTTACAATTACTTGCCTTTTTATGTAATTTTGGTTGTTTAAGATTTGACGCCTTGAACTGTGGGCGTCCTTTCTTAAAAACACGCCTTAGGTGAGGGCGTTTCTTGTCAAGTAGCGCCTTTATCTGCGACGTTATTTTCATCAGGGTTTAATTTTTTTCCATTTTCGATTTTATCATTTATTTACTTAATCTTTTAATCTATTTTGATTTATCTATCTCCTTCTATTTTATCAGGGTTGCTACACCCTCCCCTACTTAAAAAGAATTTGGTCCCCAAATTCCATAGCATATATTTATATAGAGAGTGTAGAGTACATACCTTCTAGAATAACTCTGGAAATCGTTTCCTCATAGATTCCTCGGTCTCCCATGTAGCTTCATGTTCTGAATTCTTATTCCATTGTACTTTTAGCATGGGAATAACCTTATTCCTTAGGGTACGTACTTCTCGATCTAGTATTCTTATGGGCTTTTGCTCGTATGTGAGATCTTTCTGGATTACTAGATTTCCATGCTCAATAATATGTGATGGATCATGCACATACTTCTTTAACATAGATATGTGGAACACATCATGTACTTCGGACAGTTGAGGTGGCAATGCGATGCGATAAGCAACCTCGCCAACTCTTTCTAGTATCTCAAAAGGTCCGATGAATCTTGGTGTAAGCTTGCCTTTAACACCAAATCTCCGTATTCCACGTCCATGCGATATCTTGAGAAATACGTGATCTCCAACTTGGAATTCAAGATCTCTCCTTCTTGTGTCAGCATAAGCCTTTTATCTAGACTGAGCAACTTGCAGTCTTTCTCTGATCAATTGTATCTTCTCGGTAGTATCCCTTACCATGTCTGGACCTAACAGTTGTTTCTCTCCAACTTCGTCCCAGCATAAGGGTGATCGGTAACTCCTTCCATATAAGGCTTCGAAAGGTGCCATTTGTATACTTACCTGGTAGCTGTTATTGTATGAAAATTCGACCAGAGGCAAGTGATCATGCCAGTTTCCACCAAAATCAATGATGCATGCTCTTAGCATATCTTCGACTACTTGATTGGTTCTCTCGGTCTGACCATCCATTTCAGGGTGAAAAGCTGTACTAAAGTTAAGTCTCGTTCCCAACGAATGTTGTAGTCCCTTCCAAAAATGAGAAGTAAAATGGGGATCTCTGTCAGACACGATTGAAATAGAAATACCATGTAATCTGACTATCTCCTTGATATACAATGCAGCCAGAACATCAATTGACCATCGGCTCTTGATTGGCAAGAAATGCGCTGTTTTAGTCAATCGATCAATAATAACCCATATTCCATCATGTCCTCCCTTTGATTTAGATAGACCCATGATGAAATCCATGCCAATATCCTCCCACTTCCACTTAGGAATATCTAGGGGATGTAGTTTTTCAGCAGGCTTTTGGTGTTCTGCCTTGTCTTGTTGGCACGTGAGACAGGGCGACACGTGGTCCGCTATTTCCCTTTTCATGTTGGGCCACCAGAAATTCCGTTTCACATCTTGATACATTTTGGTAGATCCAGGATGAATCGTGTACCTTGATCTATGAGCTTCATCTAAGATCTTCTTCTTTACCTCGGGACAATCCGGTATGCAAGTTCTATTCCTGAATATTAATCTTCCTTCACAAGTTATTTGGAAATCCGATTGTCCTTCCAGTTTGCCTTTGATCTCTACTAACATTAGGTCATTATCTTGAAGTGCTTGTATTTCAGTTAATAGGTCTGACTGTATGCTTATATGAGATAATGTGGCACATCTAGGGTCTGTGTCCATGCCTATATTGAGTTCAGAGAATTGCTCCAGCAACCTCCATTCTTGAATCATACAATTGGCTAACAGGGCTCTTGGCTTTCGACTAAGGGCATCTGCTACATGATTACCCTTTTCGGGATGATATTGTATATTAAAGTCGAAGTCTTTGAGATATTCTAGCCAACGTCTTTGTCTCATATTTAGTTCCTTCTGTGAGAAGAGATACTTGAGACTCTTGTGGTCGGAGTATACAATAAACTGCACTCCATAGAGATAATGTCTCCATATCTTTAGTACAAATACTACCGCGGTCAATTCTAAGTCATGGACGGGGTAGTTTTCTTCATGCTTATTTAATTGACAAGAAGAGTAGGCTATAACCTTCCCTTGTTGCATTAGAACACATCCGAGGCCAATGCCAGAAGCATTAGTGTACATCTCGAACTTTTCTCCTTCAATTGATAAAACTAAGACCGGAGCTGTAGTCAGATGATTCTTGAGAGTTTGGAAGCTTCTTACACATTCCTCACTCCATTCATAACGGATCTCCTTGCGAGTTAACCTCGTAAGTGGCACGGCGATCTTAGAGAAATCTTTGATGAATCGCCTGTAATAGCTTGCAAGACCTAAGAAACTTCGGACCTCGCTAGCATTGGTCGGTCTTTCCCAGTTCCTTACAGCTTCGACTTTTGATGGATCTACAGATAAGCCATCCTTTGATATAACATGTCCGAGAAAAGTTACTTCTTCAAGCCAGAATTCACACTTGCTGAGTTTTGCATATAATTGATTTGTCCTCAATATTTGTAATGCAATCCTTAAATGCTCCTCATGCTCTTCCTTGGTCTTAGAATAAATCAATATATCATCAATAAAGACCACCACGCATTGATCCAAATAAGGCCTGAATATGCTATTCATTAACTGCATAAAGGCAGCAGGGGCATTTGTTAGTCCAAAAGGCATAACAACGAATTCATAATGGCCATACCTGCTTCTGAATGCGGTCTTATGAATGTCATCATCTTTGATCCTTAACTGATGATATCCCGACCTGAGATCAATCTTTGAGAAATACTTGGATCCAGATATTTGGTCAAATAATTCATCGATTCTCGGCAGTGGATACTTGTTCTTGATAGTGAGATGATTCAACTGTCGATAGTCGATGCATAGCCTCATGGATCCATCTTTCTTTCTTACAAACAGTACAGGTGCTCCCCACGGGGAAGTACTTGGTCTAATGAATCCTTTCTTAATGAGTTCCATCAATTGCTCCTTTAACTCCTTGAGTTCAGCATGTGACATTCTATAAGGTGCCTTTGAAATTGGACCAGCACCAGGGACTAAGTCAATGGTGAAGGCCACTTCTCTTTGTGGGGGTAATCCAGGCAAATCTTCTGGAAATACGTCTGGAAATTCTTGCACTACTGGAATGTCTTCTAGCTTAGTTTCCTTAGCTTCTTTAACTGTGATAAATGCAAGGAAAGATACACATCCTTTCCTGATGAGCTTGCTAGCTCAGAGAGCCGAAATAAAAGGGGATTTGCTTCGACTCTTAGGGTTAGTGAAGATAAATTCTAGAAATTTCTTGAAAGTAACCTTGCTATTGGGGCAATCGACTGTTGCATGATATTTGGATAACCAATCCACTCCTAATATGACATCATACTCCTTTAGATCTAAACATATGAGATCGATAGGAAGATTTCTTCCTTTCACCAAGACTTCACAGTTTTGATAATGGTGAGTAATATCGGTTTCGCTTCCTAGAGGAGTAGATAAAATTATTTTCATCCATTCCGGTTCCATAGGTAGTGGGTTAGCAAACTTCTTGGAAATAAAAGAATGTGATGCACCCGTATCAAATAAGACATGTGCATACTTGGAACAAACTTTCAGTGTACCTTCTACTAATCCGCCTTCTTCTTCTTCGGTCTCCTTAATTGCGTGAAGACGAGTGTTCTTGGTTACCGGGCGCTTTCCGTCACCGGTTTGATCATTAAGTAATGGGCAATCGGGAATCCGATGCTCACGGCTCCCGCAACGGAGACATGCTCCAAGTTTCCTCCAGCACTCTTTGGCTTTATGACCAGCCTTGTCACAATGCTTGCATATTATATTCGAAGGTGTAGTAGTGATAGAAAAGGGCTTGGTCTTCTTAAATTTTTGGTCTTGAGAAGAAGTACCTCCAGTGCTAGGCCTCTTCTTGAAGTTGGGTTTAAAAGAACCCGAACTTGTAACTTGTTCTTTCTTGTCCTTCCCACGGATTCTATCAGATAGTTCCGTGGCGTCCTCTAATAGCTGAGCTCCGCGCACAATTTCTGAGTAGACCTGGATATCCATCGGCGCCAGCTGTGTGATATATTGGGGCCTGAGCCCATTAAGGAACCTCCTAGCTTTCATCTTCTCGGTGCTAACTAAGTGCTTAGCATACCGAGATAATCTAGAGAATTGTGCCTCGTACTCCGCCACCGATAATGACCGTTGCTTGAGTGCGGCAAATTCGATAGCTTTCTTTACTTGGACTCGGTCCGAAAAATATTTAGCGTTGAAATGTTCAACGAATTCTTCCCAAGTAACTTGGTCTTGATTTAAAGTAGCTTCTATTGATTCCCACCAGCATCGGGCATCTCTTTCTAACTAAAAGGTAGCTAATAAGACTTTATCTTGATCCGTGCACTGCATAACACGGAATATACGTTTCGTCTCCCTGATCCAGTGCTCTGCGTCATCCGGATCAGTAGAACCCATGAATTTAGGAGGGTTCATGTTCTTGAAAGTCTGATGGAGACTTCCTGCTCGTTGTCCACCTCCTTGTGCTACTTGTTGCAGCACCTGAGTCATGCCTTGAAGCGTACGCTGCATGTTGCGCCATTGAGCACGTTCGACAGCCATTATCCTACAATTATAATAACTAGATTAATATGTGATTTGTATTTTAAAGACTAGCATTCTATGTTAACTTTAACCCTTGGTTCTACCCAATCTCACTGGTTAAAGGGTTAAAACCTATCCTTGGACTTGGGTTTTTCCTAGGAATTGAATACCCTAGGCTCTGATACCACAAAAACTGTCACGCCCCGAGAGCGGAAGATACCCGGAGATGCGTGACGAGTTTATATCAATCATGTCAATCAGAGTAGTAGTGTATTCGACACAAAGACAGAGATGCACAAAAGTAAAGATAACCCAATCCATTTATTTCTTCATAATAAATAGTCTATTACAAACCTAATACTCTATTCAAAAAAAAGAAAAGTACACATTTGACTCAAGAAATATATAAAAGACTAGATGACACTTGGAAAAGCTCTAGCTCATTCACTCTTGATTCTCCCCATCCGATTGACTTCCCTCATCGTCGGACTTACCTGAAAAGTAAGGGAAACACAGAGTGAGCGAACGCTCAGTAGGAAATTATATCTCAGGAACTAGCAAGGGGTTTAAGTAGTTACATCTTTCATGAATGCACTATAGCTATGCATGCTCGCATAAAACGACAAGATAGAAAGAGGATATAACAATAAGATAATAGGAAGAACTAGTCATGAACTTTCAAGAACTTATATCAAATGACCTCAAGATATTCAAGCAAGTACTTTATCATGTCAAGATGAAATTTGGCTATCACGTTCAAGCACGCAAGTGATTACCCTTTTTTGGGCCACGCAAGTCATGTAATATCAAGTCAAGTACAAGATTTGTGGAATGTTCAATCAAGCTAGTCATGCACTTCGGTATAATGCCAATACCGTGATCAATCAACTCCCATGGGCACAAGTACTTTCGGGTGCTCCTCCCAGGACCAGATCGGGCCCTATATGCGCAGGCATTAATCATATATTTTAACATCCACTTTTGTGTATAGCCAATATGGAATTTCAAGAATAAAGCTTGTAGACATGTAGGGTAAACTGGGGTAGAGTCCAAAAATTATTACACTTGTCATAGAATGGCGATAATAACGGTACAATCATGATTATCGATAAAACTAGGTGGAATTGGTTCCCTAACTTGGGTACCATGACAAGCAAGTAGAGACACTATTTTATATAGAATTGAGGTCCATATGAATAGCACATCAATGTCAAGACGTCCTCATTCTTACTATAGAATTGAGGTCCACAAGAACATCATGTTGAATATAGAATTGGGGTCTATAAGAACAGCATAACAATGTTGATATAGAATTGGGGTTTACAAGAACAGCATCAAATGGCATGATAACCTCATCCCATTAAGAGAATTCTCATGATACACACTTTGCATAACATGAGGGCTGGTATACCATGTTTCTTCAGAGTAACATGGCAAAACAGTGTAATGAGTTTTTATGATACAACCAGCTCAGTCGGCCTTGAGGGAATCCAAGGCTGCGAGGAGTCTTACGGAGGTCTCTATGACTAACTCGCTAGTCCAAAGGAACGGAATGTCCAATGGAGAGCTTGTATGTCAATGAGAATTGAGTGTGTAATGTGATAAATCATCGTAGAAAACATGGGACTATACTCACGGAGTGGAGTAATAGTGCCAATATATATGTATGTATGTATAATGAAACCCTCGGATAACAGTAATCAGGAAAAATCAGTAGTGCAGAAAATAGCGACTTTGGTAAAGTCATTTTTCATGAAATTAACGCCTTAATCAGGGGCGTTTATATTAAATTCGACGACGTACATAGAAGTCATCCTTTCAATATTTCTAATTTACAGACTATTAAAAATATGGAATTTTTAACAGAAACGCGCCCTGGACAGGGGCGTGTCTCTTCAATATGCGCCCTGGTCTAGGGTGTCAGTTAAACATGAGACGACCTGGACAAGGTCGTGAATTCAAGAATTTACCAATTTTTCAGATAATAAAATTTCAGGAAACAGGGTACATGATCGTGGCAGGAAAAATAGCAGGATTACAAGAGATTGATCATGCATTAATTTAGAATCATGTTTGAATAGATATATAATTTTAAACATGGCATTTATTAATTGAGAGAAATTGACGTCCGTGTGAAGGGCATCAAATATGGAGTTGACGACCTAGTCATGGTCGTTTCTTTTAAATTAGCGCCCTTGACAGGGACGCTTCCTTCAAAAACTTTGCAGAAACGCATAAAATCTATATGCATGTATTAACAGATGATGTTATAATCATTATTAGGCTAGTTTGGGCTACAGTCTTTGAGAAAACCTACCTTATAGTTGATCTGGATGAAGGACTCGTGAAAGGTTTGGGACAATACTATGTCTAACAGAGCCTCCTGGCGATGATAATTGCTAATAGCAGCAGCACGCGCAGAAGAGGGTGCAGATGAAGAACCCTTAATTCTTCAGTCGGATGTTTCCACTCTACAGGCAACCTGTAGAGGCAAAAGAAAACGAAGGTATTATTCTTCGTATGAATAACAGGAGGTAAAGGAAGAGAAGAACTTACTGGTTCTTCGGGAAGACAGGAGCTCCTTAACCTGTAGAAGATGAAGAAACATAATTAATATTCTTCATGTAACAGGGAAAAAGAACTATACGAATAACCTGCTGTTCATACCTTAGAAGACTCCGATCGCCAAAATAGCGAATCAGATCGACACGGTGAGTATTTATAGGATTTTAGGATCCTAATAGGGTTAGTGTTTGATTGGAAGTGACACTTCCATGATAGAGTTATTACTACATTCGAACTCTTTCTCATAGTTATCAACTTACCCTAGATAAGTTCCTGGTTCGAACGGAACATAAACTGAATTAACGTCCTAGGTAACGGCGTCGAATTTAAATTGACGTCTTGGAATGCGTCGTTTCTTATTGAAACGCGTCCAAGCAAAAGGGCGTCACAATTACTTGCCTTTTTATGTAATTTTGGTTGTTTAAGATTTGACGCCTTGAACTGTGTGCGTCCTTTCTTAAAAACACGCCTTAGGTGAGGGCGTTTCTTGTCAAGTAGCGCCTTTATCTGCGGCGTTATTTTCATCAGGGTTTAATTTTTTTCCATTTTCAGTTTTATCGTTTATTTATCTATCTTGATTTATCTATCTCCTTCTATTTTATCAGGGTTGCTACAAGTCCTCTAGCCTCCAAATTTTCCATGAAATGTGGATCTGATTTCTGGCATGTCCATGGACCATTCAAGGCTTATAAAAACAACTCTTGGGTCAAGAAACCAAGATGATGCAAGGGGATCAAAGGAAGGCCATCAAAGGAGAAAAAGAGCTGCAGGAACAACTCCGTGAACAGTACTTTGTCCAGCCATTCTTCATCAAACCTCAAGCATTTGAAGATCATTCTGAAGCTAATCAAGTGGAAGTCAAGTGAAGATTCAAGCCTCATTCAAGATCTGCATCATACACTCAAGGGGAGCCAAATCAAGAGTTTTCTCAACTGTGTTTCATTTGTCTTTGTTTTTTGAGCTTCAAGTCTTGTTCTTTGTAATCTGCAAACATCAGTGTGTGTGTGGATCGATTCAGATCCGTGGTCGTGTGGATTGTCTTGTTCAGATCCGTGTGTGTGCGTGGATCTTCTTAGATCTGCGTGTGTGTGTGTGTGTGGATCTATCCAGATCTGGTTGTACAAGTATGTAGAGTGCTGCATTTGTCGCAGCTCGTGTGTGTGTGTGTTGTTGATCCAGTCATCGGATCATGTTGGAGCTCGTCTCCGTGTGTGTGTTGGGGCGCGTCCCCGTGTGTGTGTGTGCAGGCGTCGCCCTACGTGTGTGGTTGAAGTGTATCTCCATGTTGGGGATTCATCCCCATGCTGGTTTACAGCAGTGAAGCCTCACTGGATTTTGGTGAGGGGTGAACGTAGGTTGCCGTCGTTGCATCCGAACCACCTTAAAAATCATCGTGCATTGTGGTTTGGATTGTATGGTTTGCCACATTTTGTCTTCCTTCATTCCGTGTGTTTATTAGTGCATATTGTTGTTTTGAGTTTGATCTTTCAGGTTTAGCATAATAGGTCTTTTATCTAAATAGATCTTTGGTATATCAAAAGGTGTTTTTGAATCGACAAGATCACTCTTGTTAGGACAATAGCATCTTGCGTGAGTAGAATCCCTGGATTCACACCTCCGCCTTGTACCAAGGAACTATTGTGGAGATAGTTTTTGATAAAGCTAGCTTGTGGCTAACGGATTTGAGTTCCTAGTTGATGCTTCATCATACTTCTTTAAATCGGGTAAAAATTTGCTAAAAGTTATAATCACCCAATTCACCCCCCCCCCCCTTGGGTGTTATTGATCGCAGGACTTCACATACTTCTTGAGCATTGAGACGTGAAACACATCATGTAAGCATGTGTTTGGCAGGATTGAGATGTCTTTGAAGACTGTTGAGGACTCCTTGCGAATCAAACAATAGGAATTTGATGAAGACCCCATGGAAGACAATAGAGCTGCCCTTTACACGGCGGATGCTGAGCATCGGCGAATTCTTCAAAGGCAGGAAATTTTCTGGTCCCAAAAGGCCAGGTTGCAGTGGATCGAGGATGGTGATAGAAATACCGCGTTCTACCTTGCGGTTGTCCAGGGAAGGCGGCGGAAAAGTTTCATATGTAGATTGAAAGTTGATGGCGCTTGGTGCGAAGATCAGCAAACTCTATGCAGTGAGGCGGTCCGCTTCTTCTCGCAGCTTCTCTCTTCAGAGAGCCACTGCATGGAGGAGTCTTTGATGAATGCTATTCCTTCCCTCATTACTGACCAGCAGAATCGTACTCTTATATCTCCATGAAATGCACAAGAGATCAAAGAGGCAGTGTGGAAGATGAATGGGGACGGTGTGCTGGGCCCGGATGCATTTACGGGCATCTTTTACACATCTTGCTGGGACATTATTGGTGCAGATGTTGAAGCAGCAATTGTTGGGTTCTTTTAAGGTTTTCCTCTCCCCAAAGGCGTTCCATCCAACCTTATTGTTCTCATTCCTAAAGCAAAGCACCCTTCACATTTTGGTGAATTTAGGCCTATCAGTCTATGCAATTTTAGTTACAAGATAATCTCTCGCATCTTTTGTGCTAGACTCACAAATATTTTGCCCGTGATCATTTCTGAGGAGTAGGGCACTTTTGTGAAGGGTAGGCATATTCTTGATAATATCTCTTTGGCCAGGCAGTTAATCTCTGATCTTGGCAGGAAAGTGCGAGGCCATAATGTGGTTTTTAAGCTAGACATGATGAAAGCTTATGATAGGGTCGAATGGGATTTCATCCTTGCAGTATTGCGCAAGTTTGGCTTTTGTAACAGGTTCAATTCCTATATAGCAATGCTTATCTCCAACTATTGGTTCTCCGTCCTCTTCAATGGTTCTCCTGCTGGGTACTTTCACTCTTCGCGTGGCATCAGGCAAGGCGACCCGCTGGCCCCGGCACTTTTTATAGTTATGGAAGAAGTTCTTAGCAGAGGCATTAAGAGTCTCCATGCCAACGGTGCGATCACACCTTACTTGGGTCCTCGAGGATGCTCAGCCATCACTCATTTGTTTTATGCGGATGACACCCTTCTTTTTCTTAATGGGCATATCCATAAGGTTATGGATTTCTTGAGAAGCTATGAGAGCGCCTCGGGACAGAAGATTAATCAGTCCAAGAGCAGCTTCCTTTTATCTCAGTCTACGCCTCATAGGGTGGCTACCCACATCGCTAACATTACCGACTTCTGTCAGCAGAATGGTGTGCTTACTTATTTAGGAGTACCTATTCGGCAAGGTAGAACGTTATTAATGGACTATAAACCTCTCATTGAGAAGGTCAGTGGCCGCATCTCATCATGGAAAACCAAGACTTTGTCTCAAGCTGGAAGAGTCGCGCTCATCAATTCTGTGCTTTGCTCTATACCCATATACCTTGCGGCTGCTGGCGCTATCCCCAAGTCTGTGGTAGTATACATCGAACGCCCATGTGCAGCTTTCTTGTGGGGAGACTCTGATGGGCACAAACAGTGACATTGGATCCCTTGGAGTGCTTTGCAATGAGCTTTTATAGAGGGCGGACTAGTCATGCGCAGCATCTGGCATCTCCAACTTTCTCTGGCTGTCAAGCTTGTGTGGAATATTCAGCATGGTGTTCTCTTTGGGTGACCTATGCGCGTCACCGCTTCAAGGCTGTGCAATCATCGACGTACCAAGGGTCGACTCTTGTCCGTCACTATCCGCATGGCATCTCCAGGAAAATATTCAGAGTTGTTTTGGAGGTGGTTGCCAGCAACTCGAGGTGGATTCTGGGTGACGGAAAGAAGATTGACTTTCTTGATGACCTCTAGATGGGGGACACTACCTTACGGCATCGTCTGATCACTAATTATCCGGGCCCTCCTGCCACCGTACGTGATGTTATCTCCAACGTAGTGCACCCAATTAGAGCACTCCTGCAGAATATTTGGTTGCTCGATGGGATCCACCTTTCATCACATGAAGACCAATGTGTATGGTCAGCATCTAACTCTGGGGAATTCTCCATCAAATCTACATATAACCAGCTCAGACCAATGGGTATCCAACGCACACCTTGGTCATATCTCTGGAATCGGAAATTTCAGCGGCGTGCCTCTCTTTTTGCAAGGCGGCTCCTGTATAGGGCTGTCCCAGTTGATAGTAGGATTGTTGAATGCGGTACCTGTCGAGAATTTCGAAGGGGCCAATGAATCTTGGAGTAAGCTTGCCTTTAATACTGAATCTTTGAATACCTCGACCTAGAGAAACTTTAAGAAATACATGGTCTCCTACTTGAAATTTCAGGTCGTGTCTTCGATTATCAGCATATGATTTTTGCCTATCTTGAGCCATCTGGAGTCTTTATCGAATAAGCTTTATCTTCTTGGTAGTATCCCTAATGATATCGGTACCGAGAAATTACTTTTCTCCTACTTCATTCCAGCAAATAGGGGATCGACAGCTTCTACCATACAGAGCCTCGAATGTTGCCATTTGTATACTAGCTTGGTAACTATTGTTATAGGCAAATTCCACTAGAGATAAATGGTCATGCCAACTTTCTCCGAAGTCAATAGCACAAGCTCTGAGCATATCTTCTACTACTTGATTTGTCCTTTCAGTTTGACCATCAGTTTGTGGATGGAACGCAGTGCTAAAATTAAGTCGGGTCCCTAATGAATGTTGAAGACCCTTCCAGAATTGTGATGTGAACTGAGGATCTCGGTCGGATATAATAGTAACAGGGACACCATGTAGTTTGACAATTTCCCTCGTGTATAATGCTGCTAGTACATCCACAAACCATCGACTTTTGATTGGTAGAAAATATGCAGATTTAGTCAATCGGTCTATGATCACCCATACACCATCATGTCCTCCTCTTGTCTTAGGTAAACCCGTGATAAAATCCATCCCTATACTTTCCCATTTTTATTCGAGAATATTCAAGGGGTGTAATTTCCCAGCGAGTTTCAAATATTCTGCTTTTACTTGTTGACAAGTGAGACACCGGGACACAAAATCTGCTACTTCTCTTTTCATATTGGGCTGCCAAAAGTTTCTTTTTAAATCTTGATACATCTTGGTAGCACCAGGGTGAATAGCATATCTTGATTTGTGAGCTTCTTCCATGATCAATTTCTTAGTATCATCATGATTCGGCACACAAATTCGATCCTTAAATAATAGTCTTCCATCATTTGAGATAGAAAATTCCAGTCTCTGATCAATATTATCCTTAATCTTCATCAATGTAGGGTCATTTTTTTGCAATTGGACTATGTCCTTGATCAATGTGGGTTGAGACCTTATGTTGGCAATCATACCTCCATCTCCTTCTCTGTCAATATCATGATTTAAATGAGAAAAATCTTCAATAAGACAAATAATATCTTTTCTAAGGCTTGCTAGAGTTGCCATTGGTTTCCTGCAAAGAGCATCAGCTACATCATTTGCCTTCCCTAGATGATATTGGATAGTAAAGTCGAAGTCCTTGAGATACTCCAACCATCTGCGTTGTCGCATATTTAGCTCCTTCTAGGTGAAGAGGTATTTAAGACTTTTATGATCTGAAAATATGATGAATTTCTTCCCATAAATGTAATGTCGCCAAATCTTAAATGCGAATATAACCGCAGCTAGTTCTAGATCATGCACATGGTAGTTTTCTTCGTGACGCTTTAACTGCCTTGATGAATAGAAAATCACCTTTCTATTTTGTATAAGGACGCACCCTAGGCCAATGCCAGGCACATCCGTATAGACTTCAAAGCCACCACCCTCTATCGGTAGCGTTAATATTCGTGCAGTGGTAAGGTGTTCTTTAAGATTTAGAAAACTCTCTTCGCAGTCCTTCGACCGTACAAAAGGATTCTCCTTTCTTGTGAGTCTAGTCAAAGGAACGGCGATTTTTGAGAAATCTTTGATAAATCTCCTGTAATAAATAGCCAAACCTAGAAAACCTCTGACTTCAGACACGGTCGTCGGCCGGCTCCAATTCTTAACAGCTTCTATTTTAGAAGGATCGACAGCGATACCTTCTTTTGAAATAATATGGCCAAGGAAAGAGACATCCTTTAGCAAGAACTCACACTTGCTAAGCTTTGCATATAGTTTGTACTCTCTTAGCATTTGCAAGGCTATTCTTAAGTGCTCTTCATGTTCCTCCTTTATTTTGGAGTATATAAGGATATCATCAATAAAGACAACTACAAACTGGTCAAGATAAGGCCTGAAGACATTATTCATGAGTTGCATAAATGCTGTCGGGGCATTGGTTAACCCGAACGGTATTACCACGAATTCATAGTGGCCATATCTGCTCTGAAAAGTAGTTTTGTGTATGTCTTCATCTTTGATCTTGAGCTGATGATAACCAGACCTGAGGTCTATCTTGGAGAAATATTCTACTCCTGAAATCTGATCAAAGAGTTCATCGATACGCGGCAACGGATTTTTATTCTTAATTGTGAGTTGATTCAGTCGCTGGTAGTCGATACATAGCCTGAGAGATCCATCCTTCTTTTTGACAAATAGAACTGGCGCACCCCAAGGGGATGTGCTAGGTCGAATGAAACCCTTGTCTAATAGCTCTTGAAGTTGTTTATTCAATTCCTTGAGTTCTGTGGGGGACATCTGAAGTCCCGCGATCAATGACACCCAAGAGGGGGGTGAATTGGGTGTTTACCAATTTTACAAAAACTTTTGGCCTTTTTGAATTATGTGATATAATGCTAGTTAAGAGATACAAAACTATATGATCACAAATCGGATTTATCAAACTTAATTTGATGATGATGTAGATTATGTAATAAACACGTGGATAAATCCGAACAACCAGTTTACACTAATCACTCACGTAGAATGGAGGAAGATGAAATGGATCAAACCACACAAATCAAACCATAGTGCACAACGGATTTTAAGATGGTTCGGATGCAAAGACGACAATCCTACGTCCACCCCTCACCGAACCCGGTGAGGCTACACTCGGGGATAAATCCCAAAAGGAGATGAAGCTCCAACCACACGCAGGACGACGCCTGCCCACACACACACGGAGACGCACCCCAACACACACACACACACACACACACACACACACACACACACACACACACACACACACACACACACACACACACACACACACACACACACACACACACACATACACACACACACACACACACACACACACACACACACACACACACACACACACACACACACACACACACACACACACACACACACACACACACACACACACATACACACACACACACACACACACACACACACACACACACACACACACACACACACACACACACACACACACACACACACACACACACACACACACACACACACACACACACACACACACACACACACACACACGGAGACGAGGTCTCCAACACGATCCAACAAGCGGATCAATCAATACACACACACGCTGCGACAGATGCAGCACTCCACACATTAAAAAGATCGGATCTAAATAGATCCACACACATACACGTATATCTAGGAGGACCTACGCACACACGAATGGAACACCATGACAACCACACACAAACACGAATCTAACAACGATCCACATACACACAAGTTCACAATTTATACAAAACACAAATATGAACTTGAAACACAATAAAGCACAGTTAAGAAATCCCCTGATTTAGCTTCCTTTTTAACGTATGATGCTGATCCTGAATGTTGCCTTCCCTCTTGCTTGAATGACCTCCAGTGGATTGTGAAAACCTTGCTCTTTTCACCCTTGTACAACCTTCTTCTCAGATTCGTGCTTGCTTGCTTCTTCTTCTTTCTTCCTTGGCCAATCTTCCTTTGAATCCTTGCTTCATTGCTTGCTTCTTTTCCTTGGAGGATGTTGGCTTCAGATCTACCTTCAATGGGTTGAGGATGGATGAAGACCACTTGCTGCACGGAGTACTGTTCACGGCTAAAGTACCCCTTCTTCCTTGGACCTCCTCTAGCCTCTCTTGATCTCCCTTGGATCTCTCTTGAATCCCCCTTAGATGGCAAGGGTTTATGACTCCAAATGAGAGTTTTATAACCCCTTGAATGGTCCTAGACAAGCCTTAGACCAGATCCACAAAACCTGGAAGGTTTGGTGGCTTTGGGATTAAACAATACCAAGAGGAGATGCTCCTTCCGAGATGGACAAAAGTCAACATTTTGGGCTTATCGGGGCAGGCGGTCGATCGGAATTGGCTGGCGGTCGACCGGAACTCTGCAGGAAATAGAACCGTTGCATTCTGTTATTTTCGGTCGACCGGGATTGGCCTGGCAGTCGACCGCGCTACTGTGTCGACCTAGCTACAGTGTCGACCTGGCTACAGTGTCGACCTAGCTATAGTGAAATTCCTGGCTTTAAGATTTCACCCCCAAACTCCATTGCAACCCTTCCAAACTTTGTGGCATCAAGCTCCTTTGATCTTGGAGGGATTATACAAAGAATTTAACCTACAAAACCATGATAAAAATGATTAGAACTTTAGGTTAATAATCAATATGATAAATGTATGAAATGCATACATGAAAGCCCATGTTCAAGGTGCATACAAACACTTGAACCATAAAGGGTTTAAGCTAAAGGTGAAGAATTATTTCTATGCAAGTGAGCAAAGTATGAGAGTAATTTAGCCATGCACATATACAAGTGAACACTTTGAAAACATGATTGACTAAACATCAAGATCAACAGATATGCATTTGTCCAATATAAATGTATCATGTAACCAGGCTCCATGAAAAGTATGCATAGGAAGCATTTAATGCACATGTTCAACTCAATCATATTCAACCAATCGATATGAACAACCAACCATTTAGTTTAGTTATCATCATTCACACAATCATGCATGAAGTGTAGTTAGCATCAAAACCATAGCAATACACACTAAGTTTAGTTATCATCAAAACCATAGCTCAACAGTCTCCCCCTTTTTGATGATGACACATTTAGTGATGAATGAGGACAAACTTAGTGATGATGATAAACTAAATGACGATACAACATGTTCTTCTCCCCCTTACACATGGCAATCATGAATCTTTTTCTCCTGACAAGGGTAATCAAGAATCATCACAAAGGTAAGCATGAATCATCTTTTTTCTCCCCCTTTGACATTATCAAAAAGCGAGATAAGGCAAAGCTGTCTCCCTTAGCAACATAACTTGCTCCACCTTTGACATTATCAACATGCATGGTAATTCCAAACATTCTCCCACATGAACACTATCAAGATGAAGGGAGGAAACCACAGAGGTTCAAATAGCAGCATGATGAATGAGCAAGGAACAAGGACCCACAATGGAAATTCTGATGAAGCACCAATCATAATGAAGGAGAAAATGATAAACAAGTGGGTTCATGGAATGTCTAGGAGGCACCAAATCATGTTTTATTGATTTTCATGTTGCAGATTTTTATTTGTTTTGGAGATACCAATGGTTGGCATGATAGGATACCAAGTGTTGATTAGTTGGACGTGCTAGGATGAGTAGAGCTGATTTCATGCTTCTCCCCTTGGTCAAACAAAATTCAAACCTTATTTAACAAGTGTGCAGCATGTGAAGTCCATTCAATTTTTGGGTTTCATTATTTTCATATTTTTAATTTTTGATTTGTGGTTTGAAATGCATGAGATGCAACATATACATGTAATGACATGTGAGATGCATAACAAAACAGACAAAGACGTATATATATATGCAACACAGCTCCCCCATACTTATTTAAGAGAGAATGGATATAAGAAGGGTGCATGAGGGTCATAGCAACTGAAATGTTCACTTATAACACATGGGTGATTGTGCAATCATATAGGAGATTCATGCAATTGCTAATGCAGTCAATCAATTTTCAGAATACATAATGAATCAAATTTTTAAAGTGTAAATGAGTAACATGAAAAATGATAGTTGCAATATGGATATTCAGATTTTCAGATTAACACAAGGAGACATTTTATAGACTGCACTTCAATTTTGAGAACAGCGTATTGGAGGCTTCGCTCTACCACTGTGAGTTTTCACCATCATTTTTCAACTCAATCAATATCACATGGTAGTCAGAATTTTTCAAGAGTGATCAGGTTCAAATAATTTCTTTTTACACGAGTAGACGCATGGAGCTCATGCCAGAATCTCCGGTTACTCAGAATACTGAACCATTTCACCTCATTTTGAACAGAGATACTAGTCAACACTTTGCAGATATGAACCACATCACGTCTCAGGTGACATGTGCCCAGTTTACTCAGTGAGACCGAGCATTGCTCTATCTTTCATTTTTATTTCAGATTTTTCAACAAGGATGGGTAGGTAGCTTTTTCCTCAACTGTCTCTTCAACATATATGCAGCAAATTTAACATCTCAAGAGTGTTAAAAAGAAATTCATATATCCTTATCATTAATACTCATTTTCACATTTTGTGCATGAAGTGTGCGAATTTGATTCAGCATGTATACCGAAAATATGATGAATACATAACAGTGTAACTCCCCCTAAATAGATGCACTTATGAAATATGAATTCCCCAGAGTGTACGACACGAAGCACTCCAATAATGACTCAAATGCAACATTATTTATCAAGAAGACATAAAGTCATAGAAATGCCAACGGATGGGGGTGAATATCATATAATATCACACAAGCACGCAGTGGGAGTTTATGCGAATGCACTATGACACGCATGCGAGCAATGTGATGTCAATTTGATACCAATTGAATGGATGCCAACTGAATCAGTTAAGTGCGACTAATGCATGAGTTCCAATGCAAAACAACATATGAGTATATGAGAATGCGATGCAATGTGCAAAGTGATTCGGACATGATTTTCATTTGCATGATCTAAAAGCACATTATGTATTGAATTATGATGCATGTAACCTATAACTATGTGAGAGTGGAATGCAAGTGGTTTTGGCAAGATAAGAGCTTTGATTTTCAAGCCAGTGTGACAAAATTCTCATTGAAATCATCCTCATTCTATTCATGAATCAACAAATATTTTTAACGACATGACCTTTATGAATAAGGGTGCTTAGATGATCAAAACTAAGCAATGCAACCTAATTTGTAGAATTATTCAACAACAGATCTTCAAAGGCCAAATATATGAATCATTTAACCACAAACATATTCTCAATTTACATAGCTCAGCTCAAGAAATCATTCATACATCAACCAATCCAAATTTTCAAGATCTGGTACGAGGCATAGATTGTAGTTCGAAGACCCAGCTCAATGCATAGGGAATGCTTCCAAGTGGACATGATCCACTATTCCACAGACGCCACTTGATATACCGGATATACAATTCAATTCAAGTGTGATCATGCAATTCAAATTAAGAATATTCAATATGCAACCACTTCAAGATTTTTAATTTGATTCAACTAATTCATCACAACATGCTAGTAAATGACAATTCAAGTTTTTAGAATCAATACATGTCACTTAAGGATGTTACCAAGTGACAAAAGGCCATTGCATGATTGTGTGTTTCCATAACAAAAAGGGGTGAATTATCTTAGTTCAGAAGATAAGGTTGGAAGCCTTCAATCATATAAATCACCAACCTCACGAAGGTTGATATTTCAGATTTTACTTTCATACCTTTACCTTGAGAATCTATTTTGATCCAAGCCTTCTACCTGCAATCCAAAGATGAATAAAATTCAGTTCATTCATGAGGCTTATACCAAAAATCTCCTTGCAAAAAACATCCCTGCAAATTGTTCAGAAAAGGCATTATTAGTAGTTAAGGCATTATTAGTAGTTTAAAGAGTGATATCATCCACATATGCTCAAACCACTAAAATGTCTTTTACCTGATTTGTCTTGTGAGAGGTGTTTGATCAACCTTACCGATTTAACCTATTCTCAATCAAAAGATGCGAACTTTTCATACCATGCCTTCGGTACTTGCTTTAGCACGTACAAAGACTTTCACCAGCTTGTGCTTGAGTCGATCCTAGAGGTTATTCATGTTCTGGTATCCCATCTCTTGGTGGTAATTGAGAATGTTCTCATCATTTTTCATCCTTGCAAGGTATATCTTTAGTTGATTCAAGCCTGACTATGGATGGCCAGCATCACTTGGGCTTGGGGAGTGTAATCTGCATCTAAAGATAAAAAAGATTTGATTTGTCAATTATGACTCAGATTTATTAGCAATGGCATGACAAATTATTTTAACAACAAAAATCCCCTAGACAGCTCTACATTCAATGCATGACTCATATGTGAACCTAAACATTAAGTTCATATGACAAATCTGATGACTCCCCCTCAATGTGTGCATGACTGTGATATGCTCAGTAAGGATCCAATGCCATATGCAGCATGTGACTGATTGACTCATAGTACCGGGCGGAGAACTTAGATCCGAAGATCACCTCACGCGTAGTGATACCTTTTAGACAGGCGAAATCTACCCTTCCACATATCACCATTTGATATACTATGTAATCATGGATGACGAAGGCAGGAGGATTGTAATGCATTATGACATGAATATACAATGTTCAATATTTGTAAGACATCACATGAAGGTATATGCAATGTTAGTGTTATGCAGTGAAATTGATTTGACGAATTAAAAAAAAATCCACTTCAACACGATGCTATATGAAGATGATATGCACAGGGATATGCAGACGACTGTGGATGGAATGCATGTAAATTCATATGCATTATCACAAGATTCAGAACAAAACAAATCAAGACATAGCACTTTATCTAGAGTAATGAGAGGGATATCACCTGAGCATTCAGATTCAATTTTTGATTTTTCTTCCAACCTGACTTATGCCACTAGGCTCGTGTGCCTTACCTTCTTGATTGAAAATAGATTTCATACTTTACACTCCATGGCACACCTGCAAAACAGATTTCTTATTTGACATTCTTAGGTACCCAAATGGTCCTTGTGGGTTAGCAGTAACATGGGCATGTGATTTCCAACTTTTGACAACATTCAAATCATCATTTTTTTTCAGAAAACAATTATGCTTAACATTCCTAGATTTACCAAAGTGATGGTAGAAGTCACGTGGCATCATATTCTTTCTTCTCATGGGTTCTACTGATTTGTGTGTATGAGCATGATGTGTTGAGTGGGAGTTCTTTCTCGTCAACAAGAACCAGCAATGTAAAGTCGTATGACCCCATTTACCACAATAATTACAATGCATGGAAGATTTCATGGTGAAAGCTCTCTTTGCATTTTTCAAAATAGCTTGGTTTCTACATGCTCTCAAGTCATCATTCTTCATAGTGAAACAATCATGCATCAGATGTCCAAGTTTTCCACAGTAAAGACAAGACATATTTCTTTTGTTGGATGCATGGGATTTCACATGAAAGTTTTTAGCATGCACATTTTGAACGTTCACATTGTTTCTCAAATTGACTTGAGTTCTTTGCACAATGGGTTGCTGGGAGTTAGATTTAGAGGTGCTGGGTGTGCATGTGCTATGAACAAATGAAGTGTATAACTTGCTTTCAAATTTTTTCTTGTTCATAGGATTAAACCCCAGCCCTTCTCTTTGAAAGTTCACTTTCATCCCCAATAATTTGTCCAAATTTCCTTGACCATTCACAAATCTAGACAGTGAAGCATTCAAATCAAGGATTTCAGATTCAAGAGATGCAACGTCCAATTCATAGGAAACCATCTTATTTTCACACGAATTGACTTATTGATGTAAAGTAGAATTAATGATTTTATGACTTTCAATTTCTTGCAACAAAGCATGCACTTTTTCATATTGATCAATATTCATAAATTTCCCTTTTTCAAAAGTAAGCAATCTTTCAGAAATGGTTCTATTCAATTCCTTCAGTTTCTCATTTACTATTTCAAGATTTTTATCATGAGCAAACTCATTTTAATCATTGTTCATAAGACTTACTCTCTCTCTTAGCTCTTTGTTTTCATTTGTCAAAGAAGAAATTTGATCCTTATGAATTTTAATGTCGAACACATGACCATCAATCAATTCCTTCAAGTGTGAGCATTCTTTACATGGAGAATCATATTTATTTTGTCCAACATTCTTTTTCACTTTTTTGTTTTCAGACTTAACCTTCTCGTATTTATCAGCAAGCTCATCATATGCAATCAATAACTCCTCATAGCTAATTTCATCTTCATTATCAGAATCAGAATTTACCTTTGAGCTTGATTCAACTTACTGATTACTCCCTTGATCACTTGTGCTTGCCACAAGACATTGATCTTCATGCTCTTCCCGGACTTTGGTTAAGCCAACCAAGATATCCTTCGCGGATCTGCAATTGGAGACAAAAGGGAAATGATTAGAATCAACTACAGTAATAAGCAATTTTAGAACCAAACAATTTTGATCATGTTTGAGCTTGGAATCTGCGGTCCAGATAGATTTATCTTTAGGCAACTCATAAGGACCATGTGAGATAAGCTTCCATAGCTTAGGATCATATGAGTTGACTAGACTGCACATCCTTCCTAACCACAAATAAAAATTGCAACCATCAAACACCGGTGGAGAATTCAGAGTGTACATAATGGTAGTCATTGATCTGTATCACTCTAGATCGTTAGATCTATGAAATTAGAGCCTTGGCTCTGATACCAATTGAAGTCCCGCGATCAATGACACCCAAGAGGGGGGTGAATTGGGTGTTTACCAATTTTACATAAACTTTTGGCCCTTTTCAATTATGTGATATAATGCTAGTTAAGAGATACAAAACTATATGATCACAAATCGGATTTATCAAACTTAATTTGATGATGATGTAGATTATGTAATAAACACGTGGATAAATCCGAACAACCAGTTTACACTAATCACTCACGTAGAATGGAGGAAGATGAAATAGATCAAACCACACAAATCAAACCATAGTGCACAACGGATTTTAAGGTGGTTCGGATGCAACGACGGCAATCCTACGTCCACCCCTCACCAAACCCGGTGAGGCTACACTCAGGGATAAATCCCCAGACAGAGATTAAGCTCCAACCACACACGTAGGACGACGCCTGCCCACACACACACGGAGACGAGGTCTCCAACACGATCCAACAAGCGGATCAATCAATACACACACACGCTGCGACAGATGCAGCACTCCACACACTAAAAAGACCGGATCTAAATAGATCCACACACATACACGTATATCTAGGAGGACCTACGCACACACGAATGGAGCACCATGACAACCACACACAAACACGAATCTAACAACGATCCACACACACACAAGTTCACAATTTATACAAAACACAAATATGAACTTGAAACACAATAAAGCACAGTTAGGAAATCCCCTGATTTAGCTTCCTTTTTAACGTATGCTGCTGATCCTGAATGTTGCCTTCCCTCTTGCTTGAATGACCTCCAGTGGATTGTGAAAACCTTGCTCTTTTCACCCTTGTACAACCTTCTTCTCAGATTCGTGCTTGCTTGCTTCTTCTTCTTTCTTCCTTGGCCAATCTTCCTTTGAATCCTTGCTTCCTTGCTTGCTTCTTTTCCTTGGAGGATGTTGGCTTCAGATCTACCTTCAATGGGTTGAGGATGGATGAAGACCACTTGCTGCACGGAGTACTGTTCACGGCTACAGTACCCCTTCTTTCTTGGACCTCCTCTAGCCTCTCTTGATCTCCCTTGGATCTCTCTTGAATCCCCCTTAGATGGCAAGGGTTTATGACTCCAAATGAGAGTTTTATAACCCCTTGAATGGTCCTAGACAAGCCTTAGACCAGATCCACAAAACCTGGAAGGTTTGGTGGCTTTGGGATTAAACAATACCAAGAGGAGATGCTCCTTCCGAGATGGACAAAAGTCAACATTTTGGGCTTATCGGGGCAGGCGGTCGACCGGAATTGGCTGGCGGTCGACCGGAACTCTGCAGGAAATAGAACCGTTGCATTCTGTTATTTTCGGTTGACCGGGATTGGCCTGGCAGTTGACCGCGCTACAATGTCGACCTAGCTACAGTGTCGACCTGGCTACAGTGTCGACCTAGCTATAGTGAAATTCCTGGCTTTAAGATTTCACCCCCAAACTCCATTGCAACCCTTCCAAACTTTGTGGCATCAAGCTCCTTTGATCTTGGAGGGATTATACAAAGAATTTAACCTACAAAACCATGATAAAAATGATTAGAACTTTAGGTTAATAATCAATATGATAAATGTATGAAATGCATACATGAAAGCCCATGTTCAAGGTGCATACAAACACTTGAACCATAAAGGGTTTAAGCTAAAGGTGAAGAATTATTTCTATGCAAGTGAGCAAAGTATGAGAGTAATTTAGCCATGCACATATACAAGTGAACACTTTGAAAACATGATTGACTAAAGATCAAGATCAATAGATATGCATTTGTCCAATATGAATGTATCATGTAACCAAGCTCCATGAAAAGTATGCATAGGAAGCATTTAATGCACATGTTCAACTCAATCATATTCAACCAATCGATATGAACAACCAACCATTTAGTTTAGTTATCATCATTCACATAATCACGCATGAAGTGTAGTTAGCATCAAAACCATAGCAATACACACTAAGTTTAGTTATCATCAAAACCATAGCTCAACAACATCTTGTAGGGAGCTATTGAAACAAGTGCTGCTCCGAGAATGAGTTCAATGAAGAAGTTTACTCCCCTTTCGGGCGGTAAACCGGGTAAATCTAATAGAAATACATCGAAGAACTCATTCACAATGGGAATACCTTCTAAGGCAATTCCCTTGGAATCGATAACGATTACGAAAGTAAGAAAAGCTTCACATCCTTGCAAAATAAGTTTACAAGAGTGAAGAGATAAGATACTGGTAGGATGATTCCTATATTTGATACCAGAGAAGGAAAACTTTGGAAGACCTGGTTTTCGAAAAGAGATAATCTGATTGCGGCAATTTATATAGGCGTCGTAGTCTACAAGCCAATCCACACCTAAAATAGCATCGTAGCCCTCCATGTCAAGGCATACGATATTTACAGGAAGGTTGTGTCCTTCTATCATTACCTCACTATCTAGATAGTAGGTTGTAAGTTTTGTTCCAGGACTTAAGGGTGTAGTAATAGCAAGGTTCGAAAGTAAAGGAACTGATGAATATGGTAAGGTTTTTGTGAAAGCAATAGATATAAAGGAATGAGAAGCACTGGTATCAAATAGTGTGAATGCGGGATGGGAATAGATTTGGATAGTACCTTCCATTAGCCCGTCATTCTTGGGCGCTTCCTCATCTTCCATGATAGCATTGAGACGTGCCTGTCGCTTACGTCAACCACTGAAGGATTATTCCTTCATAAGGGGGCAATCCGACATATGGTGCTCCCAGTTGCCACATCGTAAACAAGCGCCGAGACGCTTCCACCACTCTTCGGCCGAATGACCGAACTTCTCACAAAATGTGCAAGCCGCCATGACTTGCTTTTCTTCTTCTTTGACCTTCTTGTTCTTGTTGTAGCCACTACCTCTCCCATTCCAGGATCTCTTCTTGCTATCACGGGATTTGTAAGGTTCCGTGATACTAAACTTTCCCTTCTTTTCATGCCGATCAGACCTTCGGCTTGGCTCCTCTCCCTTTCCTTTTTATTTTTTGACCTTTTCCAAGGTCCTTTCACATAGATGCACCCGTTGGACCATCTTTGCATATGTACGGATATTCTAAGTCCCAAGTTGTTGAATAAAGTCGGGTCTCAATCCATCCATAAATCGGTTAGCCTTTAATAAGTCAGTACTAACCAAATGGGCAGCATAAGGCGTCAGCTTATAAAATTGGAGTTCATACTCCACTACTGACATCATGCCCTGCCATAATGAAGCAAACTTTATAGCCTTCCTCTCCTTGACATGCTCGGAGAAGTATTTTACTTGGAAGAGGGTGAGGAATCTCTCCCACGTATGTGGTGCATCTGTAGGCGGTGCCGGAATTGACTTCCACCAGGTGCGGGCTTCTTTATTTAACTGGAACGTGGCAAGACGAACCTTCTCTTGGTCTGCACATTGCATAACCTCGAAAATGCGATTCATTTTGTCGATCCAATTTTCGGCTTCATCTGGATTAGAGGATCCCGAGAACCGGCGAGGATTTAAGCGACGAAAATTTCGGTGTAAGTCACCAGCTCTTGCCCTTGTGCCAGCTTGAGCCATATTTTGTAATGCTTGAGTGAGACCTGCAATGGTATGTTGTATACCGTTCCAGTCAACACGATGAGCCATTATAAGAGTAAGGTACCTGAGAAAGGTAGCAGACTTTTGTTAATGGAATGCGTGGAATTTTTCTTATAAACAATTCTACTTATTTATCTCATCCCAGGTTCTACCCAATTCCTCTCATAGCTTGGGAGTTTCTTTCCTAGTTTCATAGGTGTGGGTCCTTAAACCTCAGACTTAACCTATGACATGTCTTTTCCCTAGGACTTCTAATCCTAGGCTCTGATATCACTCTAACTGTCATGTCCCGAGATTATGCAGCGGAAACAATCGGGAACATGAACAGTCGGCTAGTACGTCTCGAGCAAGCAATATAATCAGAGCATAAAATAATCACATTAAAGTAATTGCACAAGTAAATTTTTTTCAAACTTCACTTTATTCCATAATAATAATATCAAAGTACACAATATCCTTAACTCTTAACATTCTTACGTCATAGACTCAAGAAAAATAGAAAATTACAACAAGACTCGACTAGACATCGGGTACTATGGCTTCTCTCGATTCGTTTGACCTTCAATCACTCTCAGACCTGTTACTTGTATAATCCGAATCTGATTCACCTGTACTTTCTGAAACATTTAAGAAAATAGGTAATGAGCACACTTGCCCAGTAGGTATCTTCGTATCAACATGAAGGTAAATTTAAGTGATTAGCATTTTAGCTCTAGAGAAATAAGATAAATCATGCAGATACGATGAAACATGTAAATAAAATCAAGATACGATCATGACAAGATACGAGAATATGATTGATTAAGTATATAATAAGAATGTCAATTTGGCCTTTCCATGAACAAGAATGTAACTAGAATGTACTTTTCATAACCATGAAGGCTATGCACTAGAAAGTCATGTAACAAGCAAGAAAGTACTCTTCACTTAGTAGTAAGTACTTCGTGAATTTACGTGGATCTTTACTCACATCCGTGAATTTACACTTATTTATAAAGAAAGTACTCCCAGCGTAATGCGACGCTAGTAGCATCATACCCCATGGTTTACAGTATGTTTCCGACAATCAATCGAGGGGACTAGCATAGAGCTTTTGAACACAATCAGTGCTCGAACTACATCTTCAAGTATAAATCAAGCTACTTCCACGATTATAACAATAATGTGGCCAATAATGTACAAGTTCAACAATAATTCCATGATAAGGTAACCAAGGCAAGAATGCTTCAATTAAGAACAAGAGATTTCAAGGATGACTTAAATGGACATCATGCTACGGAAGAAATTCGGCAGCACAACAGTACTTCCATTACGTTTCATATCTTTAATCTTAACTTACTTAACATAGGTTGAGACTCCAGATAATCCTAAGATCATCTAGGAACTCAAGCAAAACCAACCCCAAAGGTCAAAACTTGGGTTAGACTAAATCAAGAACTAAGCGGTCTATTACTGGGTCGTTTAGCACGCCTGACAATCTAGTCATGGACCATCTCATAGAATAAAGACATCGATGCAGTAAAACCATCTGGAGCTTTAGCAGTCTAGCGTATGGCTGTTTAGTATCCCTTAGCGGTCTAGTGAAGTGTCGCTTATAGAATCAGACGGTCGTTCAAAGGGCCGCTAAGATCCAGAATACACAAAACACTGGTAAGTGCTTCTCTAGACAACGAGGTTTAACGGTACAACCAGCTCGGCGTTCTAGTGGGAATCACAGGGTCACGGAGTCTTACGGAGGCCTTGAAACAAGATCACCTAGTCCGATAGAAGGAATATCCAACGGAGAGGCTTTCAAGTCCAAGATGGTGTACTTAATGTGCAAAGATGTAACTAATGACAACATACCGAGATATGTGCCATGTACTTAAGAAAATGACTCTTAGTTAAGAAGTGATCAGTGATAAATCAAGAATGAATCTCGTTCATCTTAACATTTGAAATATGCATTTAATACAAGAGTATATGGTTTGGCACGAAATTAACATAAGTTAAAATAACACCAATGTGCATAAAACATGAAATCTATTCTAATGAAAAATAGAATTAACTTAGTATACGAAACTAGTGCTCAAATCAAGAATAAAACTTAGTTAACTAGTCTTATCATATAATGATTATGGCTAATCTGCAATATGTTGGGGTTAACAATATTACAGAAATCAGAAAATGAAAAATGGTCTAATGTAGGACCGTTTTACTGGGCTAAACGGTCTATCGTACGACCGCTAGTGTTTTATAGCGGTCTACAGGAGGACCGTTTCTTCCTGTGTTACAGAAAACTAAAAAAAATAGTAAATGCAATATTAATCTAGACATATCGTGCCTGGAAATCAACATAGTTAAACTCTTATAGCATGGTAGGACATGTATAGGCTAGCCAATATGCATGGGTTTGTGTAATAAACAAGAAATTTCCTTTTTACTTCATTAAGGCTAGTTTATACATTTGGAGTATACTAGATGCATAGTCCCAATGAAAATATGAAATTCTCTGTGTACAATGCATGAAATCGAATGAAATCAGAGGGCTTTTATTGTTGCCTTTGAGTTTAAGCCATTCATGAGATAACCTACCTCAATTAGTGCTCCTAGACTGCCAATTTCTGACTGGAAGTAAGCCCTAGTTCTGCACGTCCTGTGCTAAACCAGTAACTTCACGCCCTTGTATCTTCTGATTCACTTGACCTAAAGACGTGAAATTTTGAGGGTAAGAAGATGGTACTATCAAGAACAAATAACTCTAAAGAACCTCTATCTAATTATCTCGTTTAGGGCTCCTATTTTTTTGATCTTCACTGGGTCGTTGCACAGATTCCTGGGTATTTGGTGTAGGATCAGCAACTTTGGAAGTCTCTTACTCCTCGTAGACTTGATCTCCTAGAACGAAATTTTGAGGGGAGTTACACCTGAGTATTGTGAATAAAATATTTTAAAGAACCTAACTGAAATAAAATCTCCTTACCTTAGTTCCACGTGAGCCAAATGTAAGGGTCGCACAAAGTGGTTCTGGGATCTATTTATAGGTTTTAGCTAGGTTTCATGGATTTGAAAAAAACATAGAGTCCTAATTATGTCTTTAATTTGATCCTTAAGCCTTCTAGACTTATCTAATTAGTAGATAGTGTTGGAACCCTCATTTTGATAATGACAATCTATGAATCATGTTTATATTAAAGTGTTTAAATCTTTCAATTATAACTGTTATGTTTGGTTCACCTGGTGCATGTTATTTCATAAAAGAAATCATAGTCAGTGCATGTGTTGTCCTGCTAGAGATCTAGCTCGGTGCTAGTCTGGCTTAGTTCTGCATTTCACGTATAAGTACTTGTCTCGGTGCAAGTTTTCTGTTCACACACAAACACTGTCCTCCCGTTCCTTCCTCGGTGCATTACTTGTCTCATACATAAACGGGTCAGTGTATTTCAATGCAGCATGCGCATTTAGTGTCAGTGCATTCTTGTCCTCCATCTCGGTGCAAGTATCTCACTTAGATAGGATATTTCCATCTCGGTGCAAGGTTTCACTTAGATAGGATATTTCCATCTCGGTGAAAGGTTTCACTTAGATAGGATATCGCCATCTCGGTGCAAGTTCTGACTTGGACATGATTTCTTAACACGGTGCAAGCTTTGTCTTGCATCTTTCTTTGTCCGTGTATTCTTCTCCATCATCTCGGTGCAACTCTTGCTTGGACCGCAAATCCAACCCGGTGCATTTACTGTCCTACACATTTTTTAGAGTCGGTGCATCTGCTGTTCTGGACACTTCATATGTCAGTGCATGTGTTTAGACCTTTTGACTCGGTGCGTAGTTTTCCTCCTGTGCCTCGTGGAATCATGTCGGTGCAATCCATTGATCACCTTGTACTAAGTCAGTACAATGGTTGAATTGCATATTTCTACTCAGTGCATGTTATGTTTACTCTCTCATTACGTCTGTGCAAATTGTGCTAAGTGTTTGACTAACGTCTTGTATTTCTGACAGAGTTATCTCCTCGAGGAGGGGCACGTGATCCAAGGTGGGTCGTCCTCCAAAAGAATGCCACGTGGAAGGGTACAATGCTCAGATGGTGACACGTGGCTGAGAGCCTTCTGGAAGCACATGGGTGGGAGTTCTTCCTCTACACGCCCAATAAGAGGATATAAGAAGTTGCATATCGAAGGCAGAATAGATATCGAAAGAAGAGAGAACATAAGAGAAGGAAAAAGAAATAGAGAGCTTGTAGGAGAAGAAAAAGAGATAGAGAAAGAGTGAGTTCGTGAGAAGAGACTCTCTGATAGTCTGTCCACTGGTACTTGAATCAAATCCAGTCCAGTTCACTCCTGCATGAGCTATTTCAACGGTTTTCACTGTCAACTTTCTGTAGCTATTTTTACCGTTTCATTTTATTCTTTATCTTAATCTTCTGATCAAGCTGTGTGGCAGCAGAGGTCAAGCTGTAATCCTCAGCAGTCAGATGAGGAATCCTCTGGATATCAAGCTATGTTGCTCAGCTGTTTGTAAGCAAGCTTTGAAGCTCAGCGGACGCAAGCTATATTGCGTAGCATTTTCAAGCTGTAAGGCAGCGGGAAGCCTCACTCTGATTTGAGTGAGGGATGGACGTAGGTCTACAGGCAGTAGACTGAACCATCTAAAAAACTCCTTGTGTTCTGTGTGGTATGCTTGTCTTCTGTGAATCGATAGATGCATGACTAGGCTCGAGTAGTTTAGTTTGACTTTCAAAGTTCATTGGTGCACATCAGTTATTCGAGTCTATGATCTGACTCAATCAGGCCCTTGCATTTGGGTTAATTGATTTTTATTCGGTCAAATTTTTTTAGGGATTCATTCACCCCCCCTCTGAATCCTACTCGCACCGTTGCTAGATCCCATCAATTGGTATCAGAGCGGATTTCTGCACTAAAGGTCTAACAACCTGCAGATTTGTTCCTTGATTTGATTTCGGTGCGATTTGATTTGCCCTATCTGTTTTGTCTTGTTCTTATGGCTGAAATTCCTATATACACTGGTTGGTACGGTCATTTCAGAGACTATGTGATACATTTGAGTTCTGACTTATGGGTACTCATAGATCACAGTCCATATGAAGTTCCAGAGGATAAATCCCAATGGAAATCTTCTGACAGACTGAAATCTGAAGAAAATAAAAAGGCCCTAGATCTAACCAAAAGGGCAATAGACTCTAACTATGTTCCATATGTCAATGAATGCAGGAGTGCAGCGGCTATCATCAACAGAGTGTTGGGAACATCTGTTGGAGGTTAAGAAATGTGTCTGATGGTCAGAGATCAGTCCGAGGACTCATCCTCCCAGGTAAATTCTGAAGCTGCAAATTTTAGTTATGATGACTTACTCACCATGAATGAGCATTTACTAAATAAATATGATAGAGTCAAGTCAGAAAAGAACAAGTTGAGAAAAGAAATGATCTATGAAGTTGCTCGCTTAAAAGCTGAAAAAGAAAATTTGAAATCTGAAAATGAAGGCTTAAGAAACAAACTTACTAAAGATGAAAATTCATGTAATGAATGTGCTTTCTTAAGGGAACTAATTGAATACCTTGATTCGGATGACAATATGCAGAAGAATCTAATTAGATCCCTGAAAGAAGAAAATGATTCATTACTTGAACATAAAAAGGAAATTGATGAATGCCAAGACAAATTGATTGAAGAAAATGGTTATCTAAAAGTTCAAAATAAAAAGCTGATGGTTCTGAATACTGTTCTCTCTGAAAAATGGTTAGCTTTTGAAAGAGGAAAATCAGTCTTGGAAGAAAAAGAAGTGAATATAGATTTGAAGTTAACGCAGGAGAATGAGACTCTGAAAAGTCTAAATGATGGTTTGCATAATCAAGTCATTTCCTGTGAAGACTATATTGTGTCCTTACAAACTAAAATTGAAGATTTAAAGAATTCCCTGTCAAAGTTTGTTAAGGGAAAAGATAATTTGAATAAGCTGCTTGGAGCTAATGTAAATTTTCAGAAAAAGGGACTCGGTTACAGTCCAGTAATGAAGAAGGTTGATGAAAATAAATTGAAAACTATTTTCGTTAAAAGTTCAGAACAAGAAAAACCTTCCACTTCATCTGTATTTCAGTTCACAGCGAAGAGAAGTGAAGAACAAAGTAAAAATTCAAAAAATGGAGGAAAATAAAAAAAGAGTGAAAGCAAACATAAAACCAAACTTTCATCTGATGCTGTTAAAGTTTCTCTTGTCTCTAAAAATTGTCCTGAACAAGTGCATGTTAGAGAAACCTTCCACATTCAGTCACATGCAAACACAAAAACCTTTTCATGTCATTACTGTGGAAAAGCTGGTCATAAAATGCATGAGTGTAGAACAATGGAGCTAGATGAGCTGGCCTCCAAGAAATTTCATGATGGAAAAACTTAAAACACTCACCATGCAGTTCAGAAGTAGAAAATTCACTGTTACCACTATGGGAAGTCGGGCCATATTGGAGCCCATTGCTGGCATGCTCAAAGAAAGAGAGTCAATTCAAAATTTGGAAACTCCCCTGCAAATAAAAATATTTTTGGTAGTAAAAATGTTGCTTATGGAAGAATTGGCCACCATGAATTTGAATGTGGTAAATTTGAATGCTGGCATGCAAAAAGAGGTGACAATCTCCATGGCAGAACCATCTTAACGAAAGTCCACCCACAAAGATTCAATGTTTATTCTATCAAGAAACATCTGAATTCTGCTATTCACTGTTATTATTGTGGGAGAATGGGTCATATTATGAATAAATGCCATGATTTAGAATTTGATAATAGAAAAACTTGGAAACCTTAGAGTGCACCTGCTAGAGGTGTCACTCAACTAATAAGACCCAATAGTCTTTGGGTCCTCAAATTTGCAGGTTGATCTTACTTTGCAGGTGTGTCTTGAAGAAGGAAAATAAAAGGAAAAAAAACCAAGGCACACAAAGGTTAGTTGAATTTAATTTATTCTCTAGTTTACATCTGTTTCTTTTTAAGTTACAACTGCCTGCATAGTCTCTATCCTTCTACTATGATCAATGTCATGTAATTAATTCATGCAGTTAGGAGGATGCAAACTAGTTATGAATGCTAGATAATGAATCTCATTATGAAATTGATCATGTTGAATGATTAGGAATTTTGCATGTAGTTTAACACAATGTCATCATTTAGAGTAGCATTTTTGTGAATTTAAAAAAAATAATGTTTGATGGAAATCTCTGCTCACTCAAAGGGGGAGTTTAGTCTATCTAAGGCAGCTGGTCATTAGAGGTATACCCTTCTGTAAAAAAGAACATGAGATTTGGTATCTCTTCTGCTGCTGAGCTCAATGTATCTGGTCTGTTGTGAGCTGATATCTCTTCTAGTGGAGTGTTACTCGTTCTGGTTTAGTAAGCTAGATGCTACCTTGTGGATGTTTAAAATCTTGAGAGGCTGTGCTTTGCTCTAATGGGAGTCATCTTGTGGTGTCTAATGAATTTGAAAATTCTATTGCGGGCACTGTCATTAGTGTGACCTTAAGTTTGCATGAGAAGTTTGTCTGAAGACTGAATGATGATTAATTTACTGAGAGATGTGCTGGTGGGCTGTTAGCCGTTTAAGTTGTGACTTTTGGAAATGCTCTTACCTTGCTCACATATGGCATTCATCCTCCTTACCTTGTCATTGGTCTATCTCTCCTATCACTCTCTGTCTTCTAAATACTTCTGGTTGTACTAGTAAGGGGGAGTAGTATATATAAATGTTGTCACCTTTACCCTCTTCAATAAATAAATGCCCAGATTGAAGTCCCGCGATCAATGACACCCAAGAGGGGGGTGAATTGGGTGATAACAAATTTTACGAAAACTTTTACCCTTTTTACAAAATATGTGATAAACAATAATTAGCAAATGAAAACTAATTAACCAATTCTCTCAAACTTTCAGTTCATACACGACCATACAACAAAAACAATCAAATACACAAATAACACACAATGCACAACAGTTTTTAAGGTGGTTCGGATGCAACGACGGCAATCCTACGTCCACCCCTCACCAAACCCGGTGAGGCTTCACTCTGGGATAAATCCCCAAAGGGAGACGACGCTCCAACCACACACGCAGGACGACGCCTGCCCACACACACGGGGACGCACCCCAAAACACACACACACACACGGAGATGAAGTCTCCAACATGATCTAACAAGCGGATCAACAAGACACACACACGATGTGACAAGTGCAGCACTCCACACACACCAACACCAGATCTGGATAAATCCACACACACACGCAGATCTAAGAAGACCTACGCACACACGAATCAAGTACGACACACACACACACGACCACGGATCCAACAATGATCCACACACACACGAGTTTGCAGTTTATAAGAAACACAAATCTGAAACTATAAAGCACAAAACATAAACATGAATAAACCACATTTTAGAAAGCTCTTGATTTAGGCTCCCCCTGAGTGTGTGCTCTGGATGTTCACGTTGATTCCTTCTTCACTTGAATAGCTTGAGACTCAGCATGAATGGCCTTGTATTTCATGTAGATCTCCTTGCACGGAGTACTGTTCAAAGCTACAGTACCATTCCTTCTTCCTTGGATAAATCCATGTATCTTCTTGATGCTTGTGAGCTTGTTCTCTTTCTTTGAGACTATAGACTTCAAATGGAGCTAGAGTACCTTCAGATGATGCTTGAATGGCTCCTTCTTCCTTGTAGCATCCTTTTTCTTCTTCCCTTGGATCACCTTGAGTTGATGAAGAGGTGTATGGATGTAGCTTTGAACCTTGATTGCTTCTACACCTTCTTGGAGGTAGATGGCTTCAGAAATACCTTGAATGGGTTGGAGATAGATGAAGAGCTTGCTGCACGAGGTACTGTTCACGAAGCTACAGTATCTCTTCCTCCTCCTTGGATAGCCTCCCCTTTGGATCTCTTTTATGATTAGGGTTATGACTCTAATAGGATGTTTTATAACCCTTGGAAGGTCTATGGACAAGCCCTAGACCAGATCCACAAATTCTGGAGGGTTTGGTGACTTTGGGATTAAACAATAGCAAGAGAAGATGCTTCTTTCGAGATGGACAAAAGTCAATATTTTTGGCTTATCGGGGCTGGCGGTCGACCTGTAGAGGCTGGCGGTCGACCGCTACTGAGAGAATGCTGGCCGTTGGTTTCTGGAAATTCTGGTCGACCACTACTGGGCTGGCGGTCGACCGCCACTGTGAATCCCTCTAGGCGGTGAGCTGCTGGCAGGGGCGGTCGATCGCCCCTGAGCTGGCGGTCGACCGCCAGCTGGGCAAACCCTGGGTTTTCCCGGGTCGGTCCGTTAACCTCTTCAGCTCTGTCGGTTAAGTCCTTTAGCAGCCCGTTCATGTCTGTGGCATCACCCTTGACAGTTTAGAAGGTGTCAACTGAGTCTTTGACCTTGTGGATTTTTACTGAGTGTTTTGACCTGCAAAAGCATACATAATTGATTAGAACTATAGCTCAACCACCCATATGATAAATGCATGAAGTTCATGCAAACCATTTGAGCATTAATCAAAATTTTGTTCTGGGGGCTCCGCCCCCGGAAACCCCCACAAGGGGCGCTGCCCCCGCGACCTGACCGGGCAGGTCGATCCTCGTGACCTGACCACGCAGTTCGATCCGCGGGTGAGGGCGCACGATGGCCATAAGGGTTTCATGTTTTAATGTGCATGAATGAGGTGTATGAAGGAGAGGTATATGAGATACACATGGTGAGATCGATGCTAAGACAAGGTAAGAGTCTCACCAATGGTTCTTGACAGTAAATGACATATACCACATGTTTTGGATTGTAGAGAAGCAGGGTGCTTATCCACACATTTGGTTCACCAGGTGACTACCATGTGTTTGATCCTGCAAGCAAGATAGTCAAGGTTAATACGATGCTTGTTCCCATTGAAGAGGTTATGAAACCTCTTGCCTCTTGTAAAACCAACATATGCGAACCAAGGATCAAGACCATGTAACCGTTCCCATTTGCCATATCAACCATACATAAATAACAAGAGCATGAGCAATCAACCACAAGTTTAGTTATCATCACTTAATCACATATTAAATTTAGTTATCATTAAAATCATAACTTAACAATCACAACAATCACCAAAACCATAACTCAACAATCTCCCCCTTTTTGATGATGACAAACTTATTGATGATGACAAACTTAATGATAAACCTATTAATGATGATACAACATAGTGGATACAAAAGAATGGCACATATATTCGTCTCCCTCTATCACACACAATCATCAATTTTTCTCCCCCTTTGACATAATCAAAAGACGGGATAATGCAACTCTTTCTCCTACAATAGCAGTTTCAAGCGAGCTGGAAGGAGCCAAATAAGGAAGAGCAAGATTAACTCCCTTTGAAATAGCAATAGTCCATCATATCAAATCAGAAGAAGCAAGGGCAAATCATAGACGAGCAAAGCAATATGATGCTAATCAGAAGAAACCAATTGGTGATTATTCTCACAAATCAATATGATACCATCCAAAGTAAATACAGTCAAGCATGTATTGATACCAATTGAAGGTGGTGATTGGCCTCAAGGATATGAACCAGTGGAGGAAGATGTGCTCATGATGAGGTGTTCAACACAAAAGTATTCAAAATCTAGATCCTATGGCAGAGCTTCACAACAAACAAGAGTAGGAGGACATATCAAAAGAATTTTCTTTGATTTCAAAATTTTCAAATTTTTATATTGTGGTTTGAAATGCATGAAATGCAACATATGCAAGTGATGACATGTGGGATGATTAAGAGCTATCAAACCAATACGTTTATATACATGCAACACAGCTCCCCCGTACTTATATAAGAAGGGAATGGGTATAAGAAAGATGCAAGAGAGTCATGACAACCAGAATACACATGTGTAACACATGGGAAATTGTACAATCATATAGGAGATTCAAGCAATTGCTAAAGCATTCAATCAATTTTCTAAATCCATAATGAATCAAATTTCTAGATGTGTAAGTGAGTAACATGAAAAATGATAGTTGTAATATGGATATTCAGATTTTCAGATTAACACAATGAGACATTTTCAGACTGCACTTCAATTTGAGAACAACGTATTGGAGGCTACGCTCTACCACAAAGAGTTTTCACCATCATTTTTCAACTCAACCATTCTCACAGATAGTCAGAATTTTTCAAGAGTGGTCAGATTCAAATAATTCCTTTTTATGCGAGTAGACGCATGGAGCTCATGCCAGAATCCCCGGTTACTCAGAATACAGAACTATTTCACCTCATTATGAACAGAGATACTAGTCAACACTTTTCAGATATGAACCACATCACGTCTCAGGTGACATGTGCCCAGTTTACTCAGTGAGACCGAGCATTGCTCTATCTTTCATTTTCATTTCAGATTTTTCAACAAAGATAGGTAAGCAACTTTTTCCTCAACTGTCTCTTTAACATACATGCAGCAAGTTTAACATCTCGAGAGTGTTGAAAATAAATTCATATATCCTTATCTTTAACACTCATTTTCACATTTTGTGCTTGAAATGTGCGAATTTGATTCAGCATGTATACCGAAAATATCATGAACTCATAACATGGCAGCTCCCCCTAAATAGATGCACTTATGAAATAAGAACTCCCCTAGAGTGTACGACATGAAACATTCCAATAATGACTCAAATGCAGCATTATTTATCAAGAAGACATAAGGTCATAGAAGTGCCAAAGGATGGGGGTGAATAGTATATAATATCAAGCAAGCACACAGAGGGAATGTATGCAATATGCAATGCAAATATGCAACTGATACCAATTGAATGAACTGAATGCATGTAATGCATGAGTTCTAATACAATGCAACCTTTGATCATATAATAATGACATGCAGCATGCCAAAATAGAATGTAATATGGTGCAAAACTTCCGATACCAAACGAGTGAACTAACTTCAAGTAATGCATGAATTGTAATGCATGCAACCTATGCCTAGATGAGCATGTGATGCAAGATGCAAATGCAGCATAGGAAAGCTTAATCTTCAAACCATGAGGCAAATTCCACATTGGAGCATTCACATTATATTAATGTGTCAACAAACATTTTCTTGACATGACCTTTATGAAAAATGGTGCATAAATGATCAAAATTAAGCAATGGAACTTAATTTTCAGAATTGTTCAAGAACAGATTTTCAAAGGCTTTTCACAAGTTTTAAAATGAGAATTCATCCACAACCCAAATGTTTGAAACATTTTAATCAAAAACACATTTTCAAATTAAATAACTCAGTTCAAGGATTTATTCACAAATCAACCAATTACAAGCCAGTCACAATTGTCAAGATCTGGTACGAGGCAGAGATTTTAGTTCAAAGACCCAGCTCACGCATATGGAATGCTTCCAAGTTGATATGATCCACTCTTCCACAGATGCCATTTAATATACCAGATATGTAATTCAATTCAAGTGTGATCATGCAATTCAAATTGAGAATATTCAATATGCAACCACTGCATAAGCATCTTTCAAGATTTTTAATTTGATTCAATCAATTAGGCACATTCATCACAGCATGCTAGTTAATGACAATTCATATTTTTAGAATCAATACCTGTGACTTGAGAGTATCACCAACTGACAAAGACGGCCATTGGATGAATTGACAAGGTTGAATTACCTTAGTTCAGGAGACAAGATCAAAAGCCTTCAATCACTAGAATCGCCAACCTCACGAGGGTTGATATTTCAGCTTTTACATTCTTACCTTTACCTTGAGAATCTATTTTCTTCCAAGCCTTTCACCTGATTTGCCTTGTGTACTTACTTCAACACGTACAAGACTTTCACCACCTTGTACTTGAGTCGATCCTAGAAGTTGTTCTACACAAAGTAGCCCATCTTCTTATAGCAACTTGAGAGGGTTCTCATCATTTTCATCCTTGCAAGGTATTCTTCCAGTTGATTCAAGCTTAGCCCATCTCATTTGGATTTTGGGAGTATAATATGCATCCAAAGACAGAAACGTTTGATTTGTCAATTTTGAATCAAATTTATTAATAATGACATGACAAATAATTTTAACAACCAACACCCCTAGATAGTTCTAGATGCAATGCATGACTCATGTGTGAACCTAACTGTTAAGCCCATATGACGAATCTGATGACTCCCCCTCAATGTGTGCATGACTGTGATATGCTCAGTAAAAATCTAATGCCATGTGCAGCCTGTGACTGATTGACTCATAGTACTGGGCGGAGAACTTAGATCTGAAGATCACCTCACGCGTAGTGATAGCTTTTAGACAGGCATAACCTGCCCTTCCACATGTCACCATTTGATATACTATGTAGTCAAGGGTGGTGAAGGTAGGAGGATTGCTATAGATTATGACACGAATTCACAATATTTAATTTATGCATGACAGTACGTGAAGGCTTATGCAAACTCAGTATATGCAGCGAGATTTATTGACGGTTTCAAAACTCCACTTCAACAAGATGCTATATGAGGACGATATGCACAAGGCTATGCAACTATCTATGGATGGAATGCATGTACAGACTCATGCATGATCACATAACTATACAGCACATGGTAAAACACGACATAGCACTTTTAGTGGAGGGAGTGAGAGGGATATCACCTAAGAAATCAAATTCAATTTTTTATTTTTCTTCCAACCTTGCTTGAGTCACTTGACTCGTATGCCTTGTCTTCTTGATGAAAATAGATGTCATACTTTCCATTTCTATGGCACTCCTGCAAAACAGTTTTCTCAATTTACATTCTTAGGTACCCAAATCATCTTGGGTCCTTGTGGGTTAGCAGTATTCTTGGCACGTGACTTCCACTCCTTAACAACATTCAAATCATCATCTTTCACAAGAAAATAATCATGCTTAACATTTTCAGATTTGCCAAAGTGATGGTGGACGGCACGTGGCATCATCTTCTTTCTTCTCATGGGTTCTACTGATTTGTGTGTGTGAGCATGATGTGTTGAGTAGGAGTTCTTTCTCATCAACAATAACCAGCAGTGTGAAGTTGTATGACTCATTTTATCACAGTGATTGCAATGCATGGAAGATTTTATGGTGAAGGCTCTCTTTGTATTTTTTAAAACAGCTTGGTTTCTACATGTTCTCAAATCATCATTCTACATAATGAAACAATTATGCATAGCATGTCCATGTTTTTCACAATAAAAACATGTGAGTTTCTTTCTAATTGGTTGTGTGTGTGTGGAAGAGGTATGTTCAACATGCATGGAGGTGCTAGCAGCATTTTTAGATTTTTGATGTAAATTAATTTTCTTTATAGATGCATGTGTGTGTGCAACATGATTTTTCTTTTTCAGATTTTTATTTCATCTTTTTATTGTCTGTGAAGAAGATTGATTTAGAGACCCATTTGATGTACTGGCTATGTTTGAACTGTGCACAAAAGATGTATAAACTTTATTTTCAAACTTCTTTTTGTTCACAGGATTAAAATCCATCTCTTCCCCTTGAAAATTCACTTTCGTCCCCAACAATTTGTCCAAATTTTCTTGACCATTCATAAATCTAGACAATGAAGCATTCAAGTCAATAATCTCTTTCTCAAGAGATGCAATGTGCAATTCATAGGAAAGAAGTTTATTTTCACAGGAGTTGACTTGTTCATGTAAAGTAGCATTGATGGTTTTATGACTTTCAATTTCTTGCAACAAAGCATGTACTTTTTCAGATTGATCAATATTCATAGATTTTCCTTTTTCAAAAATAAGCAATCTTTCAGAAATAGTTCTATTCAATTCCTTCAGTTTCTCATTTTCTATTTCAAGATTTTTATCATGAGCAAACTCATTTTGACCATAGTTCATAAGACTTACTCTCTCTCTCAGCTCTTTATTTTCATTTCTCAAAGAAGAAATTTGATCTTTATGAATTTCAATGTCAAACACATGACCATTAATCAATTCCTTCAAGTGCGAGCATTCTTTACATGGAGAATCACATTTATTTTGTCCAACATTCTTTTTCATATTTTTTTTTCAGACTTAACATTCTCATATTTATCAGCAAGCTCATCATATGCAATCAATAACTCCTCATAGCTAAATTCATCTTCATTATCAGAATCAGAATTTACATTTGAGCTTGATTCAACTTACAGATCACTCCCTTGATCACTCGTGCCTGTCACAAGACATTGATCTTCATGCCCTTCCCGGACTTTGGTTAAGCCAACCGAGCTATCCTTCGCGGATCTGCAATGGGAGACAAAAGGGAAATGATTAGAATCAACTGCAGCAATAAGTAATTTTAGAACCAAACAATTTTGATCATGTTTAAGCTTGGAATCTGCAGTCCAGACAGATTTATCTTTAGGCAACTCATAAGGACCATGTGAGATAAGCTTCCATAGCTTAGGATCATATGAGTTGACTAGACTGCACATCCTTCCTAACCACAAATTAAAATTGCAACCATCAAACACCGGTGGAGAATTCAAAGTGTACATAATGGTAGTCATTGATCTGGATCACTCTAGATCGTTAGATCTATAAAAAATAGAGCCTTGGCTCTGATACCAATTGAAGTTCCGCGGTCAATGATACCCAAGAGGGGGGTGAATTGGGTGATAACAAATTTTACGAAAACTATTACCCTTTTTATAAAATATGTGATAAACAATAATTAGTAAATGAAAACTAATTAACCAATTCTCTCAATCTTTTCGTTCATACACGACCATACAATGAAAATAATCAAACCACACAAATAACACATATTGCACAGCGGTTTTTAAGGTGGTTTGGATGCAACGACGGCAATCCTACGTCCACCCCTCACCAAACCCGTTGAGGCTTCACTCGGGGATAAATCCCCAAACGAAGACGACGCTCTAACCACACACGAACACATGGGGACGCTCCCCAAAAGACACACACACACGGAGATGAAGTCTCCAACACGATCCAACAAGCGGATCAACAAGACACACACACGCTGCGACAAGTGCAGCACTCCACACACACAAACACTAAGATCTGGATAAATCCACACACACACGTAGATCTAAGAAGGCCTACTATCACAAATCAAGTACGACACACACACACACACACACGACTACGGATCCAACAACGATCCACACACACACACGAGTTTACAGTTTATAAGAAACACAAATCTGAAACTATAAAGCACAAAACACAAACATGAATAAACCATAGTTTAGAAAGCTCCTGATTTAGGCTCCCCCTGAGTGAGTGTTTTGGATGTTCCCATTGATTCCTTCTTTACTTGAATAGCTTGAGACTCAGCTTGAATGGCCTTGTATTTGATGTAGATCTTCTTGCACGGAGTACTGTTCACAGCTACAGTACCCTTCCTTCTTCCTTGGACAAATCCATGTATCTTCTTGATGCTTGTGAGCTTGTTCTCTTCCTTTGGGACTGCTGACTTCAAATGGAGCTAGAGTACCTTCAGATGATGCTTGAATGGCTCCTTCTTTCTTGTAGCATCCTTTTTCTTCTTCCCTTGGATCACCTTGAGTTGATGAAGAGGTGTATGGATGTAGCTTTGAACCTTGATTGCTTCTACACCTTCTTGGAGGTAGATGGCTTCAGAAATATCTTGAATGGGTTGGAGATAGATGAAGAGCTTGCTGCACGAGGTACTATTCACGGAGCTACAGTACCTCTTCTTCCTCTGTGGACAGCCTCCCCTTTGGATCTCTTTTATGATTAGGTTTATGACTCTAATAGGATGTTTTATAACCCTTGGGAGGTCTATGGACATGCCCTAGACCAGATCTACAAATTCTGGAGGGTTTGGTGGCTTTGGGATTAAACAATAGCAAGAGGAGATGCTTCTTTCGAGATGGACAAAAGTCAATATTTTTGGCTTATCGGGGCTGGCGGTCGACCTGCAGAGGCTGGCGGTCGACCGCTATTGAGAGAACTACTGGCCCTTGGTTTCTGGGAATTCCGGTCGACCGCTACTGGGCTGGCGGTCGACCGCCACTGTGAATCCCTGTAGGCGGTGAGATGCTGGCAGGGGCGATCGACCGCCCCTGAGCTGGGGGTCGACCGCCAGCTGGGCAGACCCCGGGTTTTCCCAAGTCGGTCCGTTAACCTCTTCAGCTCCGTCGCTTAAGTCCTTTAGCAGCCCGTTCATGTCTGTGGCATCACCCTTAACAGTTTAGAAGGTGTCAACTGAGTCTTTGACCTTGTGGATTTTTATTGAGTGTTTTGACCTGCAAAAGCATACATAATTGATTAGAACTATAGCTCAACCATCCATATGATAAATGCATGAAGTTCATGCAAACCATTTGAGCATTAATCAAAATTTTGTTCTGGGGGCGGCACTGCCCCAGCGACCTGACCGGGCAGGTCGATCCCCGCGACCTGACCGCACAGGTCGATCCGCGGGCGAGGGCGCACGATGGCCAGAAGGGTTTCATGTTTTAATATGCATGAATGAGGTGTATGAAGGAGAGGTATATGAGATACACATGGTGAGATCGATGCTAAGACAAGGTAAGAGTCTCATCAATGGCTCTTGACAGTAAATGACATATACCACATGTTTTGGATTGTAGAGGAGCAGGGTGCTTATCCACACGTTTGGTTCACCAGGTGACTGCCATGTGTTTGATCCTGCAAGCAAGATAGTCAAGGTTAATACCATGCTTGTTCCCGTTGAAGAGGTTATGAAACCTCTTGCCTCTTGTAAAACCAACATATGCAAACCAAGGATCAAGACCATGTAACCGTTCCCATTTGACATCTCAACCATACATAAATAACAAGAGCATGAGCAATCAACCACAAGTTTAGTTATCATCACTTAATCACACATTAAGTTTAGTTATCATCAAAACCATCACTTAACTGTAGCAACCCTAGTAAATTAAAGGACTAGAAAGTCCAAATAAAATTAAAATATATAAATATATAATAATTAAACGAGGCTTAGACCTTGTACATAACCCCCTTACATTCTGAAAAGTCTTACAAAATAGACTCATAGACCTTACCATTATATTATAATACATTTAAGAATAATATGTTATTTTAAGTAGCCATTAGATGCACAAAATAATTTTAATTGAATTAAGAATCATTAAATCTTGAAGAAAATGTCAATTTATATTTTATTACTAATTTAGAAATTTTAATATTCCACATTTACTATATTATAACTTTATTAGAAGGGAGAATGATATATATATGAGATTTAAATGTATTAAGAAAAATTAAAAGAGAAAAGAGTGGGCATATGTGCTATTTTAGTCCTTGAGAGTGTTATGGCAAAAGAGTGAAATGTGAATAGCGCCCAAACACGTGGGCGTGCCATTCACATAAAATGGCAAGGTCAAATGCGTTATATCTAATTAGGTGCATAGTATCACTTTTTGATTTAAAGGAATTTTTAAAAATTAATTATATGAAAAAATCATGAAAAATGAAAAAATGTTACCCCTAAAAATTCATGTCAACACCCCACCAAATAAAAAAGATAAAAATCCCCAAAAATTTACAACCGTTAGATATCAACGTGAAATCGTGAATAGCGCCTGAGTGCAGGGCGTTATTCCTTTAAAAAATGACCTTTACATGGAGGTTATTTAGTAAAAACGTGACTTAAACCTGGACGTGTATTTCTTAAACCCAAAATAAGGAAACACCTGATGCGAACTAGGAAATAATAGTTGTTTGGGGAAGTAATAATTTAGGGAATAGATGAAATGTGGGAAACTTTAATGCTAATAGAACTCTTACTGTGAGTTCTAGTCCCACACAAACTCTAACTCTGCCATCCCTATAAATACCCTACCATAACCCTCAAACAAATTGTTCTATTTCTCTGCCGAAAACCCTATTATTGCTCCTATGTGTTTTTGCTTCTTCCTCTCTGCAACGTGAAGAAGCCTTGCTTCTTCTTTTTGTTATCAAAAGAAGTTCTGGCTATCTATACTGCTGCTGCAATATAGTGTGAAGGTACAGCATATTAATCCATCTACCAAGCTGCAGTCATCTTCTGCTAAGAGGATAATTACTTCCTCTTCCTAATTTCTTCCTACTGCGTGTGTACGACTATAGCTGAGGAAGAACCCTTAGGATCTTTTCTAATTGCTGCTTGATTGAAGTTGTTGTGAAGCTCGGTCGTGAACTAAGTTCACAATTTCTATCAAATTCTTCAAGTTCTTCAATCAAAAACCATCAACCAAGGTAGGTTTTCTCAAGTGCTTGGCATAACCATGCTAATAATAAGTTCAAGCATGCATTTAGGTTGAATTTTTATGTGCAGGAAGATTTATCGGTATTAGTTCTCTTGATTTCTACAATTACAGTAAATAACGACTCCAACAGAGGCGTCATTTTGATCTCACGACTGTACTTACAGTCGTCATTATGGTCAGCATTTAATAATTACATCTGTTAGAAATTTAATAACAGATAACCAGGACACCAAAATTAGTACATAAGTATAGTTCTGGATTCTTGCTAATTTTCTGTACCTAACCATGTAATTATTCCTGGAAAATTTTGTTTTATTTATAAAATAGCAATATTCATTATTGATCCGAAATCCTGAATGCATATACACTGCAACCCAACCTTGTTTTATAAGAATTCCAGGACTTGTTTTAACTAGATGCTAAACTTGATTTAAAAGAATTCCAAGACCTAATTACAGTAAATGCTAAACTGGTTTTAAAAGAATTCCAGATTTACACTAAAAGTGGAAATGGATTTAGAATCTATGGCTATTGGCACTATATTCCAGCCTGTGAATATAATCCCGCATTTTTTGATATTTTATCGACTACCCCACTATCTCTCGGTGATAGATGAAACCTCCGCGGGACATTCCGTTCCTTCGGACTGGTGACTTTATCATAGAGACCTCCGTAAGGCTCCGCTAGCTTTGGATTCCCTCAAAGCAGCCGAGCCGGTTGTACCCTTAAAACCCATGACACTTCTTAATTGCCATGTCACTCTAAAGAAACATGGTATACCGGCCCTCACGACATGTTGTTTGTATGTCATGAGAATATTCTTGAAATAATGGATGGGTAATCCCTACCATTCATATCCTTTAAAGAATAGTGTGCCGTACTTCTGTACACGAATTCTATCTACCTTATCATGTACAAGAACGAGCGGCCATGTTCATGTGGGCGCTTATTCCTATCGTCATGGCACCCAAGTTAGGGAGCCAATTCCACCTAGTTTTATCGATAATCATGATTATACTGTTATGATCGTCATTATACCACATGTTCAAATCCTTGAAATGCTATTCCACAAGATATACCTTTAAAAGTTCGTACAAGCTTATTCCTTGAAATTCCACATTGGCTATAACTATAGTGGATGTCGAAAAATACATGATCAATGCCTGCGCATATAGGGCCCGATCTGGTCCTGGGAAGAGCACCCAAAAGTACTTGTGCCCATGGGAGTTGTAATGATCACGGTATGGCATTGTACCGAAGTGCATGACTAGCTTGATTAGACATTCCACAATCTCATACTCGACTTGACATGACATGACTTGCGTGACCCGGAACGGGTATTTATATACTTGCTTGAAACATGATAGCCACTTCCCAACATGACATGATGAATATACTTGCTTGAATATCTTGACATTCATTGATATAACTTCTTGAAAGACATGCAAGTTTACTCAATTACCTCTTGTTATACTCTCTCTCTTGTCGTTTTACGCAAACATGCATAGCTTTGTTGCATTCATGTAACATGTAATTTACTTAAAGCAAGCTAGTTCTTGAGATATAATTCCTACCGAGCGTTCGCTCATCTAGTGTTTTCCCTTATTTTTCAGGTAAGTCCGATGACGAGATTCAATCGGATGGGGAAGGTCAAGAGTGAAGAGATTAGAGCTACTCCGTCTATCCAAGCGTCTACTAGTCTTATCTTTCTAATTTCTTGAGTCAACCATTGTACTTTTTCTTTTATTGAGTCTTAGCACTTTTATTAAGTGGATTGTAATAGATGTACTTTGAGGTTGTGATTGAATAAAGGATTGGGTTATCTTTACTTTTGTGCACTCTGTCTTTGTATTGAATACACTAACGCTCTGATTGACATGATCGATATAAACTCGTCACGCATCTCTGGGTTCCTTCCGCGCTCGGGACGTGACAGTTTTTGTGGTATCAGAGCCTAGGATATTCAGTTCCTAGGAAACCTAAGTCCAAGGATAGGTATAAACCTTTAACATGTGAGATTGGGTAGAACCAAGGGTAAAGTTAACTTAGAATCAAGGCCTTTTTAACCTAATCACGTATTAATATAGTTATCGTAATTGTAGGACAATGGCTGCCGAACGTGCCCAGTGGCGCAACATGCAACGCACTCTGCAAGGCATGACCCAGGCCCTTCAACAAGTGGCACAAGGAGGTGCACATCGTGGGGCAGGAAATCTCCACCAAAACTTCAAGAACATGAACCCTCCTAAGTTCATGGGATCTACTAATCCGGATGACGCCGAGCACTGGATCCGGGAGACCGAACGTATCTTTCGGGTTATACAATGCACGGACCAAGAGAAGGTCCTGTTAGCAACATTTCAATTGGAAAGGGACGCCCGCTGTTGGTGGGAGTCGGTAGAAGCCACGTTAGATCAAGGACAAGTTACTTGGGAGGAGTTTGTTGAACATTTCAACAATAAATATTTTTCGGACCGAGTCCAGGAGAAGAAGGCCGTCGAGTTCGCCGCACTGAAGCAACGATCATTATCGGTGGCCGAGTATGAGGCACAATTCTCAAGGTTATCCCGATATGTAAAACATCTAATTAGTACCGAGAAGATGAAAGCTAGAAGGTTTCTAAATGGGCTCAGACCCCAATATATCACACAGCTGGCACCGATGGGCATACAGGTCTATTCGGAGATGGTACGCCGAGCTCAGTTACTAGAAGATGCCACGGAACTATCTGATAGGATCCGTGGGAGAGACAAGAAGGACCATGTTACCAGCTTCGGCACTTTCAAACCTAATTTCAAGAAAAGGCCAAGTAACGGAGGAGAGTCTTCTCAGGAGAAGAAAGTCAAAAAGATTAACAAGCCGTTCTCCATCACCACCACACCTTCTAAAGTGGTGTGTAGACACTGTGACAAGGCCGGACATAAGGCCGAAGAATGTTGGAGGAAACTTGGAGCGTGTCTCCGTTGTGGGAGCCGTGATCATCGGATTCCCGACTGTCCCCTACTCAATGATCAAGCCGGTGACGAAAAGCGCCCGGTGACAAAGAATGCGTGTCTCCAAGCTATTAAGGAGGCGGAACAAGACGAAGGCGGACTGGTAGAAGGTACACTGAAAGTTTGTTCCAAGTCTGCACATGTATTATTTGATACGGGTGCATCGCATTCTTTTATTTTCAAAAGGTTTGCTGATCCATTACCTATGGAACCGGAATGGATAAAAATAATTTTATCTACTCCTCTCGGAAACGAAACCGATATTACTCATCATTATCAGAATTGTGAAGTCTTGGTAAAGGGTAGAAATTTTCCTATCAACCTAATATGCCTAGATTTAAAGGAATATGATGTCATATTAGGAGTAGATTGGTTATCCATGTATCAGGCAACGATGGATTTCCGTAATAGCAAGGTTACTTTCAAGGAATTCCCGGAACTAGCATATACTGGTCCAAAGAGTTGGAACAAGTCACCTCTCATTTCGGCTCTTCGAGCTAGCAAGCTAATAAGGAAAGGATGTGTATCTTTTCTTGCGTTTGTCACCATTAAGGAGACTAAGGAGACTAAGCTAGAAGACATCTCAGTTGTGCAAGAATTTCCGGACGTGTTTCCGGAAGATTTGCCTGGATTACCACCACAAAGAGAAGTGGCCTTCACCATCGACTTGATCCCTGGTGCTGGTCCAGTTTCTAAGGCACCATATAGGATGTCTCCCGCCGAACTCAAGGAGTTAAAGGAACAATTGATGGAACTTCTCAAGAAAGGATTTATTAGACCAAGCACTTCCCCGTGGGGAGCACCTGTGCTATTTGTAAAGAAGAAAGATGGATCCATGAGGTTATGCATCGACTATCGACAGTTGAATCATCTCACTATCAAGAACAAGTATCCACTGCCGAGAATCGATGAGTTATTTGATCAAATATCTGGATCCAAGTATTTTTTGAAGATTGATCTCAGGTTGGGGTATCACCAACTAAGGATCAAGGATGAGGACATTTATAAGACCGCGTTCAGAAGTAGGTATGGGCACTATGAATTTGTTGTTATGCCTTTTGGACTAACAAATGCCCCTGCTGCCTTTATGCAGTTGATGAATAGTATATTCAGGCCTCATCTAGATCAATTCATAGTGGTTTTCATTGATGATATACTGATCTATTCAAAGACCAAGGAAGAACACGAGGAGCATTTGATTATTACATTACGGATATTGAGGATGAATCAGTTATATGCAAAGCTCAGTAAATGTGAATTCTGGTTAGAAGAAGTATCTTTCTTGGGGCATGTTATATCAAAGGACGGTTTATCCGTAGATCCATCAAAGGTTGAAGCTGTCAGGAATTGGGAAAGACCGACCAATGCTAGCAAGATCCGAAGTTTCTTAGGTCTTGCAGGTTATTATCGGTGATTTATTAAGGATTTCTCCAAGATAGCCGTACCACTCACTAGGCTAACTCGCAAGAAGATCCGTTATGAATGGAGTGAGGAATGTGAAAGAAGCTTCCAAGCTGTCAAAGATCACCTAACTACTGCCCCGGTCTTAGCTCTACCGGTTGATGGAGAAAAATTTGAAGTATACACCGATGCATCTGGCATTGGCCTCGGATGTGTTTTAATGCAACAAGGGAAAGTTATAGCCTACTCTTCTCGCCAATTGAACAAGCACGAGGAGAACTACCCAGTCCATGACTTAGAATTGGTTACGGTAGTGTTTGCACTGAAGATATGGAGACATTATCTATACGGAGTGCAGTTTATTGTATACTCTGACCATAAAAGTCTTAAGTATCTCTTCTCTCGGAAGGAATTAAATATGAGGCAAAGACGTTGGCTAGAATATCTCAAGGACTTTGACTTCACTATACAATATCATCCTAGAAAGGGTAATCCTGTAGCCGATGCTCTCAGTCGAAAGCCGAGAGCACTATTAGCCAATTGTATGATTCAGGAGTGAAAGTTGCTAGAACAATTCTCTAAGCTTAATATAAGCATGGACAAGGACAGTAGGTGTGTCACATTATCCCATATGAGCATATAGTCAGACTTGCTATCCGAAATACAAGGACTTCAAGATAGTGACCCAGTACTAGTGGAAATCAAAGACAAAATAGAAGAACAAACTGATTTCAAGATAGCCTCGGATGGAAGATTGATGTTCAGGAATAGAACATGTATACCGAATTGTCCAGAGCTAAAGAAGAAAATCTTAGATGAAGCTCACAGATCGAGGTACACGATTCATCCAGAGTCTACCAAAATGTACCAAGATTTGAAAAGGACCTTCTGGTGGTCCAATATGAAAAGAGAAGTAGCAGACTTTGTGTCTCGTTGTCTCACGTGTCAACAAGTCAAGGCCGAACACCAAAAGCCTGTCGGTAAGCTACATCCTCTAGACATTCCCAAATAGAAGTGGGAGGATATCGGTATGGACTTCATTATGGGTCTGTCTAAATCAAAAGGAGGACATGATGAAATATGGGTTATCATCGACCGATTGACCAAATCGGCACACTTCTTGCCAATCAAGAGTCGATGGTCAGTGGATGTTCTTGCTGCATTATACATTAAGGAGATAGTCAGGTTACATGGAGTACCTGTCTCAATCGTGTCTGACAGAGACCCCCGTTTTACTTCTCACTTTTGGAAGGATTTACAACATTCACTGGGGACGAGACTTAACTTTAGTAAAGCCTTTCATCCTCAAACGGATGGTCAGACCGAGAGAACTAATCAGGTAGTTGAAGATATGCTCAGAGCTTACATCATTGATTTTGGTGGAGGCTGGCATGATCACTTACCTTTGGTTGAATTTGCATACAATAACAGCTACCAGGCAAGTATACAAATGGCACCTTTTGAAGCTTTATACGGAAGGAGTTGCCGATCACCTTTGTGCTGGGACGAAGTTGGCGAAAAACAACTATTAGGTCCAGACATGATAAGGGATACCACTGAAAAGATTCAGTTGATTAGAGAAAGACTTTAAGTTGCTCAGTCTAGACAGAAGACTTATGCTGATACACGAAGAAGAAATCTCGAATTCCAAGTGGGAGATCACGTATTTCTCAAGATATCACATGGACGTGGAATAAGGAGATTTGGTGTTAAGGGTAAGCTTACACCAAGGTTTATCGAACCTTTTGAGATACTAGAAAGAGTTGGCGAGGTTGCTTACCGTGTCGCGTTTCCTCCTCAAATGTCTGAAGTTCATAATGTATTTCACATATCTATGTTGAAGAAATATGTGCACGATCCGTCACATATCATTGATCATGGAGACCTGGTGATTCAAAGGGATCTCACTTATGAGCAAAAGCCCATGAAGATCCTCGATCGCGAGGTGCGAACATTAAGGAATAAAGTTATTCCCATGGTTAAGGTGCAATGGAGTAAATGTTCAGAACACGAAGCCACATGGGAGACTGAGGAGTCTATGAGGAAACGATTCCCAGACTTATTCTAACAGGTATGTACTCTACACTCTCCACGTTTATATGTGATTGAATTTGGGGACCAAATTCTTTTAAGTGGGGGAGGGTATAGCAACCCTAGTAAATTAAAGGACTAGAAAGTCCAAATAAAATTAAAATATATAAATATATAATAATTAAACGAGGCTTAGACCTTGTACATAACCCCCTTACATTCTGAAAAGTCTTACAAAATGGACTCATAGACCTTACCATTATATTATAATACATTTAAGAATAACATGTTATTTTAAGTAGCCATTAGATTCACAAAATAATTTTAATTGAATTAAGAATCATTAAATCTTGAAGAAAATGTCAATTTATATTTTATTACTAATTTAGAAAATTTAATATTCCATATTTACTATATTATAACTTTATTAGAAGGGAGAAGGATATATATATAAGATTTAAATGTATTAAGGAAAATTAAAAGAGAAAAGAGTGGGCATATGTGCTATTTTAGTCCTTGAGAGTGTTATGGCAAAAGAGGGAAATGTGAATAGCGCCCAAACACACATAAAATGGCAAGGTCAAAGGCGTTATATCTAATTAGGTGAATACTGCCACTTTTTGATTTAAAGGAATTTTTAAAAACTAATTATATGAAAAAATCAAGAAAAATGAAAAAATGTTACCCCTAAAATTTCATGTCAACACCCCACCAAATAAAAAAGATAAAAATCCCCAAAAATTTACAACCGTTAGATATCAACGTGAAATCATGAATAGCGCTTGAGTGCAGGGCGTTATTCCTTTAAAAAATGACCTTTACATGGACGTTATTTAGTAAAAAACGTGACTTATACCTGGACGCGTCTTTCTTAAACCCAAAATAAGGAAACACCTGGTGCGAACTAGGAAATAATAGTTGTTTGGTGAAGTAATAATTTAGGGAATAGATGAAATGTGGGAAACTTTAATGCTAATAGAACTCTTACTGTGAGTTCTAGTCTCACACAAACTCTAACTCTGCCATCCCTATAAATACCCTACCATAACCCTCAAAAAAATTGTTCTATTTCTCTGCCGAAAACCCTATTATTGCTCTTATGTGTTTTTGCTTCTTCCTCTCTGCAATGTGAAGAAGCCTTGCTTCTTCTTTTTGTTATCAAAAGAAGTTGTGGCTATCTATACTGCTGCTGCAATATAGTGTGAAGCTACAGCATATTAATCCATCTACCAAGCTACAGTCATCTTCTGCTAAGAGGATAATTACTTCCTCTTCCTAATTTCTTCCTACTGCGTGTGTACGACTACAACCGAGGAAGAACCCTTAGGATCTTTTCTAATTGCTGCTTGATTGAAGTTGCTGTGAAGCTCGGTCGTGAACTAAGTTCACAATTTCTATCAAATTCTTCAAGTTCTTCAATCAAAAACCATCAACGAAGGTAGGTTTTCTCAAGTGCTTGGCATAACCATGCTAATAATAAGTTCAAGCATGCATTTAGGTTGAATTTTTATGTACAGAAAGATTTACCGGTATTAGTTCTCTTGATTTCTACAATTATAGTAAATAACGACTCCAACAGAGGCGTCATTTTGATCTCACGACTATACTTACAGTCGTCATTATGGTCAGCATTTAATAATTACATCTGTTAGAAATTTAATAACAGATAACCAGGACACCAAAATTAGTACATGAGTATAGTTCTGGATTCTTGCTAATTTTCTCTACCTAACCACGTAATTATTCCTGGAAAAATTTGTTTTATTTAGAAAATAGCAATGTTCATTATTGATCCGAAATCCTGAATGCATATACACTGCAACCCAACCTTGTTTTAAAAGAATTCCAGGACTTGTTTTAAGTAGATGCTAAACTTGATTTAAAAGAATTCCAAGACCTAATTACAGTAAATGCTAAACTGGTTTTAAAAGAATTCCAGATTTACACTAAAAGTGGAAATGGATTTAGAATCTATGGCTATTGGCACTATATTCCAGCCTGTGAATATAGTCCCGCGTTTTTCGATGTTTTATCGACTATCCCACTATCTCTTGGTGATAGATGAAACCTCCGCGGGACATTCCGTTCCTTTGGACTGGTGACTTTATCATAGAAACCTCCGTAAGATTTCGCTAGCTTTGGATTCCCTCAAAGCAGCCGAGCCGGTTGTACCCTTAAAACCCATGACACTTCTTAATTGCCATGTCACTCTAAAGAAACATGGTATACCGGCCCTCACGACATGTTGTTTGTATGTCATGAGAATATTCTTGAAATAATGGATGGGTAATCCCTACCATTCATATCCTTTGAAGAATAGTGTGCCGTACTTGTGTACACGAATTCTATCTACCTTATCATGTACAAGAACGAGTGACCATGTTCATGTGGGCGCTTATTCCTATCATCATGGCACCCAAGTTAGGGAGCCAATTCCACCTAGTTTTATCGATAATCGTGATTATACCGTTATGATCGTCATTATACCACATGTTCAAATCCTTGAAATGCTATTCCACAAGATCTACCTTTAAAAGTTCGTACAAGCTTATTCCTTGAAATTCCACATTGGCTATAACTATAGTGGATGTTGAAAAATACATGATCAATGCCTGCGCATATAGGGCCCGATCTGGTCCTGGGAGGAGCACCCAAAAGTACTTGTGCCCATGGGAGTTGTAATGATCACGGTATGGCATTGTACCGAAGTGCATGACTAGCTTGATTAGACATTCCACAATCTCATACTCGACTTGACATGACATGACTTGCGTGACCCGGAACGGGTATTTATATACTTGCTTGAAACATGATAGCCACTTCCCGACATGACATGATGAATATACTTGCTTGAATATCTTGACATTCATTGATATAAGTTCTTGAAAGACATGCTAGTTTACTCAATTACCACTTGTTATACTCTCTCTCTTGTCATTTTACGCAAACATGCATAGCTTTGTTGTATTCATGTAACATGTAATTTACTTAAAGCAAGCTAGTTCTTGAGATATAATTCCTATTGAGCGTTCGCTCATCTAGTGTTTTCCCATATTTTTCAGGTAAGTCCGATGACGAGATTCAATCGGATGGGGAAGGTCAAGAGTGAAGAGATTAGAGCTACTCCGTCTATCCAAGCGTCTACTAGTCTTATCTTTCTAATTTCTTGAGTCAACCATTGTACTTTTTCTTTAATTGAGTCTTAGCACTTTCATTATGTGGATTGTAATAGATGTACTTTGAGGTTGTGATTGAATAAAGGATTGGGTTATCTTTACTTTTGCGCACTCTGTCTTTGTATTGAATACACTAACGCTCTGATTGACATGATCGATATAAACTCGTCATGCATCTCCGGGTTCCTTCCGCGCTCGGGACGTGACATTAACAATCACAACAATCACCAAAACCATAACTCAACACAGATCACTCTGAACCAAAAACATCTTGCTGATCTAAATTGAGATGTAATTTACAGTGTATAAACATTAAATCTTATCCGAATTATTCTCACAAATTACAATGAGTGATTTCTCAATGATTTTGAAACATTCCAAATTGGAAACTTCTCTGTAGAAGGTCTGATATCTGAAAATCTTTAGTAATAAGCCAAACTGTTGGAAACCTAAGGTTTATATGATTTTTACGTCTTGTTAAAGAGATTTTTCTAACAAAAGAACTGGGAATACGCCATGATATAAAATAATGAAAGAAAATTTGACAGAGCAATGGCATGACATTTGAGAAATTGACCATCTGTTTCAAAGAAATTCAGAGGTTATGTCATGATAATCTATGCTAACTCTGTTCAACATATGAAGTATGAAAGTTAACTATAGTGAGTACCAACGATTCCGGTGTTTGATCGACATGTCTCCTTGTGTAAAAAGGTGCAGCTATACTGGAATACTCAATAAAAGTTTTTTTTATAAATAAAAAAAGGGAGAGCAGTAATGAAATATATATGTGGTTGACCCAATAGTTCTCTCAGTTAATTTCTACAGACTTAAGTAAAATATAAAACTGGGTTTTTCAATCAGATTTCGGCTAATGAAAGGGACTAGTAAGATTAATGACTCCTCTGTCTGAGTTGTTTCCCTGATTAAGCTGTTTTATTTTTTCATTGACTTCAATTCATTTGAGATATCTTGTGAAGAGCTAACCTGTGAGATATAATCTCATATTCCATAAATTGCTTCTCTACGAAGAAAGGCACCTTATTTTAAGTTAAGGGTATTTTGGGTATTATCTACTGAAGATTGGTAAAGTTTGTAGTATTCCTCTATATACGAAACCCTATCTACTTTACCATCTTACCCTTTCTTTCGAAGCTGAAGCGTCCTCCCGCTTCGTGGCTCCTTCGCGCGTGCACAACCTAAAACCCTTCGCTTCTCCAACCTTTCTCTCCTCCCAGTGCACCCTCTCTGTCTCCATATCTCATCTCTCCTCCATCCTTGCTGCCGCCATGTCTACTTCGTCAGCCGTGAGCAAAGGGAAGAGGAAAGTAGTGGAGCAGCCGTAGCCAGAAGATGCTATGTCCACGGTGGCCACAGTACAACCTCAAGGGACGAAAACGCAGAAGAAAGCAGCTTCTACCACGAGGAAGGAAGATACGTCTACAAGTCCTACAGAGAAATCTCTGCTAGTATTGGAAGCCAGGAAGATTATACACCCTCGGTATATTGACTTTACTGATCAAGAGATGGCTTCCGAGTTCCCTGAGGTGCTTGAGTTGTTTGAGTTCCAACAATAGAAAGAGTTCTTAAGCATGCATAAGGTGTATTGCCCTAATCTGGTAGCAGAATTATACATCAACTTGAGGTACGATGATGATAATTTCACAGTTTCCTCTCTGGTCAAAGGAAAAGTGATAGAGCTATCTAGGCAATCCCTACACAGGACTCTAAGAGTCCCTGTAGATGGAGAGGTCGAAGGAGGGTTTACATTTAACCTACATGATGTGTTTGCCCTCATCACTGACCTGCCTAGAAACATTCATGGCAAGCAACAGACTAAGCTCGGTTGTTATAACACCAACAAATTTTCTGCACCCAAGAGACTACTCCATCACATTCTCACCTCCATGATTACTCCACAAGTAGGAGGAAGGGGTAGACTGACAGATTCTCAACGGTTTATTCTCTACTGCTTACTGAAGAAAATTAGAGTCTGTCTGCCGCATGTAATAATTCAGGTCATAGGAACCTGTAAGGAGTCAAGAAGATATTTTCCTTTTGCTGCTCCTTTAACTACAATCTTTAAACAGGAAAACATCTCCATAGATGGTGAAGTTGTGTCATCAATCCCCAAGATAAACATCTACAACATGGGTTTCATTAATACCTTCATGAGGAGGAAAGGAACCAAACGAACGAGTACCCCTTCTACAAAGGATACTCCAGTGGAAAAAGATATAGAAACTCAGGATGAGTCAGTGTCTAATCATCCCACACAAAAAACTCACACTCTTGAGTTAATTCAAAGTGAATGTCAGTCTATTCAGTCACCCTTGGAACCTGTTCGTCAGAAGGAGGATCAACCTCCAGCTCAAATTCAAGCAACTGAAGGCTCTGATCAACAGGAACTTCAACTGGACCCAACTGTAGCTATAGAACCTGAGGCATCTCAAATTCATGATATAGTTGAACAGAGAGTTCAGGATGAAGAGATCATTCAAGAATTAGATCACAACATCCATGAAATATTTGATGCTTTTGGACAGAAGTCACAAGAAAGACTAGTCACTGCTCAAGCAGAGCTGGCGCAGGAAGAGACTCCAACAGAAGAACTACCTAGTGACAGAGAAGAGGAAATCATTCCAGATAAAGAGGAAATGACTAAATTGGTCGACGAAGTTATGAGAGAAGCTTCTGAAGTGATTTATGAAGAAATTGCCGAAACTGTGGTCAATGAACAAGGAGCTCCAACACCTGCTGAAGAAGCTCCACATGAGCAGCCAACTGCTTCAGATCTAGGGGCAGCTGAAGAAGAAACTCAAGACTATGTCATGGGACCTGCCCCTCACCACAGATTATATCCAAGAATGTCCTTCTCTCAGGCTCCTGAGTATGGTCCACAATTTGGAGAACTAATTAGTCTTGGCATACCACCTTCTCCACCCCGTGAACAACATCATGAGTACTTCACTGAGTTGCCAGATTCTAGTGATTCCACTTCTAGTACACATGGAGCAAATGCTGAACCCAATTTTGCACAGATGTTGTCCAACCTGACAGAGATTATTCTCAATCAAAATGACTTGATGAACAGACAATTCTTGTTCCATACCTTTCAAGTGGACAGAGTAGAGGGCCGACTGAAACATCTGGAAAAGACTGTGAAAGTTCAAGGAATAGAGTTTTTGACTGCTAAACGAAAAACTGATGAAGCAGTACGAGAGATTTTAGAATCTCTTATGGGTATCAGCACTCGAGTGGGTAACATGGTCAACAAAATTCAAGATACCCAAATCTCCATATTCAGCAATATGGGTAAAATTCTTAGCCATACCTTTGATCAGAAAATTGAGCTTGAACTGTTAAAGGGCACAGTAAACAAGATAGCGACCAGTCAGCTAGAAATCATCACAAAGTTTGAAGTTGTCCAGTCTAATTTGCAGACATTATCAGAGACCGTTAAACAAGCTTTCAACAAACGAGAGTCAACCACCTCTCTAGTGGAAAGGCTGGGGAACACTGTGCATCAGAAACTTAATAGACTGGCAGACTCCATTAGAGATCTTCATACCTCTTTGTTGAACAGACGTCCCTTCTCTGGCTCAAGTTCAACATATTCTCCAAGAGACAGGGGGAGCTATCGAGGTCACTAGTTTCTACCATTTCCCCATTTTTTTTATAATGACAACGGGGGAGAAGAAGACCTCATGTATGAAGAAGAACATGTTTGAAGAAGAACATGTATGAAGAAGACCTCACCTTTTCTGCTGAGTGAATTGGCAAAGTTTCATTGGCAAGAGGAATGATGTGCTGTCAAGGGGGGAGTTGTGCTGCTTCTAATACCTTTCTTCTTGTGAAAAGAGATGTACATTCAAACACTAATGTTTGTTTTATTAATATACACAGAAGCATTCTCTTATTCTTACATGTTACATATTTGCATTTTGTTGCTTTGCACACAGTTTTTTTTGAATGTTGAGTATTGAATATTTTTATAGCTTAATCATACATGACTCATAGTTGTCATAATCAAAAAGGGGGAGACTGTTGGAACCCTAGCTTTCATAATGACAATCTATGAATCATGTTTAGATTAAAGTGTTTAAATCTTTCAATTATATCTGTTATGTTTGGTTCACCTGGTGCATGTTATTTCATAAAAGAAATCATAGTCAGTGCATGTGTTGTCCTGGTAGAGATCTAGCACGGTGCTAGTCTGGCTTACTTCTGCATTTCACGTATGAGTACTTGTCTCGGTGCAAGTTTTCTGTTCACACACAAACACTATCGTCCCGTTCCTTCCTCGGTGCATTACTTGTCTCATAGATAAACGGGTCAGTGTATTTCAATGCAGCATGCGCATTTAGTGTCAGTGCCTTCTGGTCCTCCATCTCGGTGCAAGTATCTCACTTAGATAGGATATTTCCATCTCGGTGCAAGGTTTCACTTAGATAGGATATTTTCATCTCAGTGCAAGGTTTCACTTAGATAGGTTATCGCCATCTCGGTGCAATTTCTGACTTGGACGTGATTTCTTGACTCGGTGCAAGCTTTGTCTTGCATCTTTCTTTGTCCGTGTATTCTTCTCCATCATCTCGGTGCAACTCTTGCTTGGACCGCAAATCCAACCTGGTGCATTTACTGTCCTACACATTTTGTAGAGTCGGTGCATCCGCTGTTCTAGACACTTCATATGCCAGTGCATGTGTTTAGACCTTTTGACTCGGTGCATAGTTTTCCTCCTGTGCCTCGTGGAATCATGTCGGTGCAATCCATTGATCACCTTGTACTAAGTCAGTAAAATGGTTGAATTGCATATTTCTACTCAGTGCATGTTATGTTTACTCTATCATTACGTCTGTGCAAACTGTGCTAAGTGTTTGACTAACGTTTTATATTTCTGACAGAGTTCTCTCTCCGAGGAGGGGCACGTGATCCAAGGCAGATCGTCCTCCAAAAGAATGCCACGTGGAAGGGTACAATGCTCAGATGGTGACACGTGGTTGAGAGCCTTCTGCAAGCATATGGGCGGGAGTTTTTCCTCCACACGCCCAATAAAAGGATATAAGAAGTTACAGATCGAAGGAAAAATAGATATCGAAAGAAGAGAGAACATAAGAGGAGGAAAAAGAAATAGAGAGCTTGTGGGAGAAGAAAAAGAGATAGAGAAAGAGTGAGTTTGTGAGAAGAGACTCTCTGATAGTCTATCCACTGGTACTTGGATCAAATCCAGTCCAGTTCACTCCTACGTGAGCTATTTCAACGATTTTCACTGTCAGCTTTCTGTAGCTGTTTTCACCGTTTCATTTTGTTCGTTATCTTAATCTTCTGATCAAGCGGTGTGGCAGCAGGGGTCAAGCTGTAATCCTTAGCAGTCAGAGGAGGAATCCTCTGGATAGTGTTGACACCCGTTTTATACCCAATAAGTCGGGTCATCTCCTTATTCATTCTATATGATGCTCCAAGTCATTCACTCTTCATTGAGTCTCTTGATTGGTTGAAGCCTATTTCTCGGGTCTTAACTCCGTGATCAGATATGGCTCCTGGTGGCGTTTCATTGGATGAATCTTAGCAAGCCCCTTCATTTCATTTTTTGAACCTCAATAATAATAACGGTCGGTCCTAGGCGCGTTGTTTCATTCTGACTGATGGGTCCTGGACCGTTACTCTTTGAAGAGTCCTAAGGCTTAAGGCCTCATTTTAAAGATTATCCTTTTGATTACACATTGATAATAACGGTCTGTCGTACAGCCGTTGTTTCATTCTGACGCCCTATGCCTTGGCCGTTGCTTCCTTGAAGAGTCCAACTTGTTGGGTCTTCTTCCCGTTGATCTTATCTTTTAGGGATAATGTTGATAGTAACGGATGTTCCTTGGAGCGTTATTTCCAAGTGTCGGTCTGTCGTGTAGCCGTTACTTCCTTCAGAGAGTCCTGGCAGTTCAGGCCTTTTCTCTACTACTTCGTGGTCGAAGATAAGGGTTTGGATTGACGATATCTCTTTCAAATTTGATCCTCAGAACCTTCTGTTTGATTCTATGGACTCTTGGTGATATTATCTTCGAGGATTTGCTAAGAGTTGTCCCTTTATCTTGCTGGATTATCCTCTGCTCGACCTAAGAGTTTGAGGGTCTATAAATAGAACCCTTGACTTCATGGCCCATGGAGGAGGATTTTGAAATTCACAACGAAGTGCTGCCGAACTCAGGAGCCATCTTCATCCAAGAGGAACTGCTTCCTACGTTCATCCATCTCATAATCAAGGGAGTACTTCGGTTTTAGTTTTTCAAGTTCATCATTGCATGCTTAAGTTCTTCCCTGGTTTTTCCTCAATCAAAGCATTGTCCCTCCTCTTTCTCCACGTTTTCTCACTGTTCTCTAAGCATCCAAACATCCTCCTAATCTTTTAAAAACACCCAGAGGGGTTAAAAAACCAAAAAATCCCCGGTAATCCCCTTTCCTTTTGATGTCCTTAAGTTCTTTGAGAATTGATGCTATTTTATTGAAAGGGCTAATTTGGGTTATTTTGTTCTTGTCTTCTACATCTTTGGCAGGTTTACATGTTCACCAGTATGAGGCCCAAGTCTTCTAGCCGGCTGGAAGAGTTGGAGTTAAAAGAATCTACACTTTGCTACTGCAGGTTATCTGACGGTCTGGTGCAGGCGCGTCATCTTCTCCTGGCGGTCTATCGGGTGGCCGTTACTTTCCAAGTAACGCACAGGGTCCTGGCCGTTATTTCTAGCTGACCTGCAGGTTCTCTTTGATTTTCTCTCCCGTGGGCGGGTGCTTCATCCACCTATTTCCAAGGTATTTACAGGTCTTGTGCTTGTTTTTACTTTGGTGGCGATCACATCTTTCCTTAGTCTTGGGCATTAGCTTTCTCATACATCACATATCTCTTTTATTTCCTTGCTTGCTCCACCCCTTGCGGTGTGTTTTATTTATTCTTTTGCTCCATGCCCCGGCGTGTGTTTTCCCTCTGCTTTAGCGTAGTTTGAGCGAGATAGCATGCCCATGCTAGAGCTAGCTTTGATTGCCTAGGTTCATGATCACATGTTCATAGGTTAAGAGCGGATCTTTGATTACTTGCTTGTCGTTTCATTATTCAAAACCCCCAAAGAAAAAGATAGATAGGTAAAGTAAAATCAACAGATAATTTTTTGGCGATCACGGTGGGACAGCTTGTGCCAATCATGCTTTTGATTCCTGTTTAGACCTGCCATCATCTGCTTGTTGAGTTACCCTTGGTTTCCCCCTTTACCTCCTGCTGATTCTGGTTTTCTGGGTGCTCCGACGGCCCTGTGGCCCTGCGTTACAGTTCTCTAACACAGGGGCATTAGACCGCCACTTTGGTTCTGCTGTGTGAGCTTCCACGGGTTTTTCCTGTTATTTCTGTCCGATTTTGGCTCTGGCTCATTTGACGGACCCATCTCCCTGCGTTATATCATTTCTGGCGGTCTGGCATTCGACCGTTATTTTACTCTGACGCAGGGTTCTTCGATCGTCATACTCCTGGCAGGTACGCATCCAAGGTGCATTTATTTCCACAGTTTATGCTGTGATTTATTGCTTGGGTAGTACTGGACTTCCTCCTTGTTTTGTTCATAAATTCATATCGTTGTGTGCATCATTGATTGCTAGATTTTAGGCTAGACTTTGCATGCACTCCGGTGCACATAGGGTCATTCATCTTGTCATATCTTAGATTGCATTTTCCTACCTTGTTGTGAGGACCTCTCGTCTCCATATTCCTTGGAGCCGACCAGGAAATCATAGCAGGGACCTCCATAAGTCCCCGCGAGCCGTGGATTCCCACACGGACGCCAGGCCGGTTGTACCTTTCCTACCCCGCGTCTAGGGTTGCATAAGTGAAGGAGTGATTACACTTAGAGTCAAACCAAGTCCCATATCCACCTCCTACTAGGAACCCATTGTTGAGAGCACATATCAATCAAATCCACTAAAGTTCCAAAGGAGAAATCATAAGAACCCTGTCGCATCATTCTAAACAACTTGGTTGCCTTTGAGTGCCTTCATCTTTTATCACTTGCATCCTGTTAGAATCACCTAAGTTTGGTTGCTTATTGTGTGTTTTTGTGTTGGTTGTCTTTGCATATTTCCAAGGTTGTTCGTTGCATGTGGAGTTGTTTTCGTCCATCCGAATCATCTCCTCAAGTCAATTCCTTCTTCACATTCTATTCCAATCCTCTTTTCGAGTCCACCATGGCATCCTTTAATCCTCCCCGCTCCCAAGAGGACTCCCTTCCTCAAGGGCTCCTTGAGAACCCTCCTAGGGTTGTTACCTTTTCCTCCGGGGAGGGGACTACCCCTCTTCCGTCCTCCACTTCTATGGAAGGTGGTCAAGTTACCCCTTCTTTCGCCACTCCTTCCGCGGGGTCCGTCCTTCAGATGATGGCCCAATTGGATCCGGCCCAACTCCAAGTTCTTTATCAGACCATGCAAGGGTCCAACGCATCTCCTTCTACCATCATCCAAAATCAATCCAATCCTTCCACTGTTGGGCTCCCCGCTCAGCCCATTCCAATTGATCTTACTCCGGTCCAACCACGGACCATCACTTTCACGAGAATGGAAACAGGCCAGTCTTCTAATTCGGCCCAACAATCTTTCGATAAGGGAAAGTCACCCATCCCTTCTTTCATTCAAATGGATCATTACATATCTGCTCCGGTAGCTCCGCAAGTTCTCATGGGCCCTTCCGACTTCTTACGCTCTCAGCAAGGGGCGGCCCAAGCTTATCCTAATCCGGGTCAAGCTTATGCCCAATATCCTTCTCACGGGCCCCCCATCCCTACTGTTTATCCCTCCACTCCTTCCTGTGGGCACCCACCTTCTGCTACAACCGTTCCATCTGCTCCCCACATTCAACCAGCGTCTTTCACCGCCCCTGCTCCCTCCCGAGAGCAGGACTTGCTCGACAAGTGGGCCGCCATGCAGCAACAACTCGATTTCCTCCAGAAGCGGGTTGGCCCACAATCTTTGGCCGATATTCCTGTTCCAAGCTTCCAGAATATCCGATTCCCTCCTCAATCAGAGCTCCCCAACTACCGCAAGTACGACGGGAACAGCAATCCCTTTATTCATGTGAGGGATTTTCTATATGAATCGGCGCAATTCCAGTATGATGATCGCCTTATGGCGTATTTGTTCCGCCGATCTTTAGATGGTGTCGCTCTGGAATGGTTCTATTCTCTACCACTGGAAGAGGCTGAGAGTTTCAAGGTAGTCAAGGATAAATTCATCCAGCGGTTTCAAGATAGAGTCAGCCCAGAATACTCATTCACCGATCTAGTGGCCGAGAAGATGAAACCAGATGAAGATTTCGCCACCTATGCAGACAGGTGGAGACAGATTGCCGCCAGAGTGCCTGGTCACATTCCGGAGAAAGAAAAGGTCAAACTGCTGATTTCCAATGCCACCCCGACCTTTCGCAACATCCTGGCAATGAATGACATAGCTAATATGCACCAACTCTACAGCCGGGCGCTCTTCATCCAGACTCAATTCAAGGACTCCCCAATCCATTCCCTCTTCGAAAACCAAAAGCCCAAGTACCACAAGAAACCACAAGGGCTGGTTACCGAGGGAGTCCAAACAAATGAGCAAGTACAAGCCGTTGCCTTCCCGTTTCAAGCCGCACCATTCCGCTTCCCCCAAAACCCCCGCAATTCCCAAAACCCTGCTCCACAAAACTTCCAGGCAACCCCACAAAACCCTCCGCCTACCTTTGTCACTCCACAAAATGCCTTCCCCAATCCACAACAACCACCACCTCCGCAATACCACAATGTCCCTCCACCTAACGGCTACAACAACAACAACCCTAACAGCAAGCGCCCGGCTCCCAGGAGAGCTCAATACCCTCCATTGCCAGAGACACATACAGATATCTTCTCCGCCCTCATGTCAGTAAATGCGATCCAACTTCCTGCAGAACGGCCTACTTGGAACCCAGCCGTTGATCAGACTAAATATTGTATGTTCCATAGGCAGCCGGGCCATACCATAGAAGGATGTTTCCAGTTCCGGGATCTGGTATATGATCTCCACGAAGGGCAAAGGATAGATTGGGCCGCAATGCATCGGGCCATTATTGAGATCAAGGAGAAAAGAGGGCAGTAGCCGAGGCCGCAAGTGCAGCAGCAACAGGCACCGCAGCCGTAGTAGCTACCACAACAGCAACCACAACAACCACAGCAAGTGCAGGACCTGGGCATCCACCAGAACCCGATGCCGAATCATCCCCCCGCTCCTTAGCAGCAGCCGCCAGCACCAGCACCAGCACCAGCACAAGTAAACGTGGTCCAACCACCGGCTCCCAATGCCAGGTGGTTTTTTGATGATGACAGTGCCGCACCACAAGTCATGGCCCTCCACCATAACCACCGCAATCTTCTCACTCCCTCCTTCGTCCTTCCTGCACACCCAACATCCCCTCCATTCATCCTCCCGATTACACCCGCTTCAACAGATTCCTCACCACCCACCGTTCCATCATACCCTCCACCACTTAACTCCGTCACCATCACCACACCACCATCCAACCCTTCATCCATCCTTACCCTTCCGCTAGCCTTCCCTCCACTCACGTCGACACTCATCACCACCCTGCCTTCCACCAACCCTTCGCCCATCATCTGCTCACCGCCCACTACCACCACCAACCTTACGCTCCCCCAAACCGTCTCCCCCGCACCACCTGTTCCATTCATCCACCCCGCAAGGCCCATCATACTATCTTCAGATGCTACAGCGAATTGTGCGCTGAGGAGCGGGAAGATGTTCCATCGGAATTACCCCACTACTTCTAATCCCCAGTCCTCCCAACCAACGGCTGAGCAAGAAGAAACTGAACCGCTGCCAGGTACTCAATATGACTTGTTACATCATCTAGACCGGGTGCCCGCTAAAATATCTGTGCTAGAGCTGATCAAAAGGTCTACCCTTCATCAGGATGCACTAAGAGACTTTTTACAGAAGGTAATGGTCAGTGAAGATATGGCAGTCGACAGCTTACCAACTGCACTAGCAACCATCTCCAAAGGGCCGACGATCACGTTTTCAGAAACTGAGCTAGCACCTCCGGAAGCTCGGCAAATGCCGCTCTGCATTACAATCACTCTGAACAAAGTCAGCGTTGAAGCAGCGCTGGTTGACACAAGGGCTTCAATTAATGTTTGCCCACTTAGCACCCTCCGAGCGTGCAACATATCTGAAGAGTTATTACGGCCTACCCCCACCACTATAGCAGCATATGACAACTCGAGGCGAGCGTGTCACGGGGTGATCACCATTCAGGCAGAGCTCGGGCCCCTTACAATGGCCGTGGAATTCTATGTGCTCGATATTGACCCTATGTTCAAGGCTATCCTTGGTCGTCCGTGGATTGATACGCTCGGTGCCGTGCCCTCCACCGCACATCAGTGCGTCAAATTCCCCTTCCAAGGGAGGGTCGTCAAAGTTCAAAGCTTGTCCGCGGTACAGACAGTTAAGGCCATATCAGAGTAGGTTCTTCCCACACTTTGGCCAAGCAGCCGGCCCGTTATATCAGTGCTGGACCTGAATTTTCCTTGGGCTTACACAGCTCCCAAGCCCATCACTACTCCAGTCAACATTAAAGTGAAGCCGCAGATTCGAGATTCCAAAGGCTGGAACATCATACTAAAACTAGGCTATCAACCGGGGAGAGGCCTCGGTGTGCAATTACAAGGAATGACCAAGCCCATACCCAAGGGAAGAAAAATGGGCATGAGAGGTCTCGGCTACAAGGAGACAGCATTATCAATGATGGGTGATTCTGGGCCACTCACCTGGGATTATCGTCAACATTTTGTCAAAGGGCCTCTCCAGCCCGGCACATTAGCTTCGAAACAAGTTCAGCCAGAAAAAGATGCAGCCTGTCCGATTACCAACCCGCCCCCATTGCCGGGAGGGTCAGATGATGATATGCTCGACTATGGTCAGGCCTTGCAGGGGCTCTTTCATGAGGAAGAATGTCAGAAGAAGCAAGAGGTTCGGCTTGTGCAATGGAGGCCGAAGAAGCAGCCTATTGTTGATTTACAGAAGGAGGGGAGCTCTCCAATTGTATTTTCTTGGTCTCCCTCATGCCTCCAATCTATTTTCCAGCAAGGGGACTTCATACCCCACCTTCCTCCCATCATAATAAATCCATCTTTCATTGATCCACCCGAGATTCTATTTGTTCCTTGTGCTTGTGGGAAGTGCCCACCCATTGATCTATCCACTCTCTTCACTCCTCCTCCTCCCAACGCCCAACTCCACGAAATGTGGTTCTCTTCTTCCGATCCTTTCTTTGACTACATTTTTCCCGAACTGTTCCCTATGCAGCTCCCACCTCCTCCATCTTGCTGTGTAGTCTCCGCTGATCTCCAAAAAAAAACGTCAAATTTGAAATGGAGATTTCAGTGGAAGATTACGCTATCCTGTCGCCATCCTCCTCCCAGGGGCACGAGTCCCCTGCTCCTTCCCTTCCACTAGGCTTCCTCTTCCCTAAGTTAGGATTAGGGTCTGTCGAGTCTAGGGAATTAGAGTCAATTAGATCTAGAGAAGTAGGGTCTTGTTCCAGGTCGTCCAACCCTCCGTGTGCCGAGCCGCGCTCGCTGGCGCGTCCTTCCCGTTCTTTTCCTGATAGGTTCTGGCAAGATTTAGCTCAGCGTTGCCGTGCTCTTTTGAAGTGCCCGGAATTTGTTGCTACGGCAATTGTGATTGAAGATGAAGAGGAAATAGAAGGGGTATGGAGCGATGACGGATTAGGCGTCTATGAGATTTTGGATGAGAAGGATCCAATTAATGAAGACATCGATGTAGATGACACCGCCGACTTATATGCACAAGGATTGAAGAGATTTGACCAGCCGTCGACGATAGTGGATGAACCTACAAAGGAAATCAATCTAGGCACCGAAGAAGACCCAAGGCCCATCATGATTGCTGCTAATCTCCCTCCACAAGTAGAAGAGGAATTGATTAAGGTCCTAAGGGAGTATAGTGATTCCTTCGCCTGGTCTTACGAGGACATGCCAGGTCTTGACCCCTCTTTAGTGGAACATCGACTCGTGCTTAAACCAGGGGCAACACCTGTGAAACAAAGGTCAAGAAGATTTCACCCCCACATGGCCTTGAGGATCAAAGAAGAGGTCGACAAGCTATACAAGGCCAGATTCATCAGAGTAGTTTTGTATCCTCAGTGGGTGGCAAACATAGTCCCAGTTCTTAAGAAAGATGGAAAAGTACGCATATGCATTGACTTCAGGGATCTTAACAAAGCATGCCCCAAAGATGATTTCCCGCTACCCCATATAGACGTCCTAGTGGATAATACAGCCGGGTATGAAGCTCTATCATTCATGGATGGATACTCGGGCTACAATCAGATCCGTCTTGCTCCGGAAGATCAAGAGAAAACTTCCTTCACCACGCCCTGGGGCACGTATTGTTATGTGGTTATGCCATTCAGTCTGAAGAACGCAGGTGCCACCTATCAAAGGGCGATGATGGCCATCTTCCACGACATGATGCATATCTATATGGAAGCTTACGTGGATGACATCCTGGTGAAGTCAAGAACTAAGGAAGAGCACCCCTCTATCCTGGCTAAGGTGCTGCAGAGAGCCAGGGAGTACAAGCTCAAGATGAATCCGAAGAAGTGCGTATTTGGAGTCTCCTCAGGGAAGCTGCTAGGGTTCATAGTAAGCAAACAGGGGATCCAGATTGATCCTAATAAAGCACATGCCGTCATGGACATGCCTCCGCCAAAGAACATTACGGAACTTCGAGGATTGATTGGTAGGTTGCAATTCATCAGAAGATTCATATCCCAGCATTCTCAAAGGTGCCGTCCGTTTTATGAATTGCTTAAGGCGGGGTCAAGTTTGAATGGAATGAAGATTGTCAGAAGGCCTATGAAGACCTCAAGGAATATCTATCCAATCCCCCGGTTCTGCAACCTCCTATCCCTGGGAAACCCCTAATCCTATACATCTCGGTTATTGAGGACTCCCTAGGGGCGGTTTTAGCACAAGTAGATGATGAAGGGAAAGAGCGGGCTGCGTACTATCTTTCTCAGTTGTTTAATCCAGCTGAATCCAAGTACACCGCTATGGAGAAGACTTGTGCCGCCTTAGTATGGGTAGCTCAGAAGCTTAAACACTACTTCCTTGCCCACCCAGTTAGGTTGATCTCTAGAATGGACCCGATCCGCTATCTCTTAGAAAAGCCTGTCCTTTCTAGTAGGTTGGCTCGCTGGCAAAGCTTCCTCTCTCAGTTCGACATCACCTTTGTCGTTCAGAAGGCAGTCAAAGGATATGCCATTTCCGAGCATCTTGCCCATCTCCCCATCCCTCACACCGATTCCATTCAGGACAATTTCCCTGATGAGCATCTTTCTGTTATCTCTCATCACCCCTTCTAGTCTCTGCACTTCAATGGTGCGCTCAACTCTCAAGGCCGAGGGATCGGTGCTGTTCTGCTTACCCCGGAGGGGGTAACCATTCCCTTTGCTTATCAACTTCGGTTTCCTGCTACCAACAACATCGCTGAGTATGAGGCTCTCCTGGCCGGCTTGAAACATGCCTACCTCTTAGGTGCGCGTTATTTGAACATCATAGGAGACTCTCAGCTCGTCCTACGACAAGTTCTGTCCACTTACCGTACTCGTGACCCCAAGCTCAAACCTTATCAAGATTTGGTCACGCTTCTCGCTAGGCAATTTCGTAAGCTGATCTACATTCACACTCCCCGTTCTCAGAACATTCTAGCTGATGCTCTGGCATCTCTTGCTTCCTCTTTATCTTTCCCTCTCAGTCGTAATACTGAGACTATCATCGTCCAGAGATTGGACGCGCCCTCTCTTCAGGATCCTTGGTACCTTAACCTTAGGAAATCCGTAGAGGCGAAGGCTGAGAAGGAAGATCTCAAGGAAGTTTCACTAGCAGAACTAGAGGAGATTCTGGACGAAGAGGAATTACCTTGGTATCATGAAATCGAGTTGTTTTGCAAAGAGGGGTCGTTCCCAGAAGGGGCAAAAGCTGAGTAACGCAAGTCAATCAGAAGAGCCGCCGCAAGGTACACCATTGTTGCAGGAGAACTGTATAGGCGCGCTACTAACGGAATGCTCATGAGATGCTTAGATGATGTTGAAGCTTGGAAGGTGGCTGAAGCAGCCCATTCTAGTGAGTGTGGAGGTCATATCAATGGCCAGGCTCTAGCAAAGAAGATCCTTAGGCAGGGCTACTACTGGCCCACTCTAGAGGAAGATTGCTCCCTCTATGTCCGGAGGTGTCTTAAATGCCAACTCCATGCTGATAAAATTCATTCTCCTGCTTCATCTCTCCATCCTATGACCACTCCTTGGCCATTCTCTATGTGGGCTTTCGACGTTATCAGCCCGCTCGGTGATCCTAATTCTCAGATCAAGCAGAAATCCTTTATCCTTACCGCCACTGAGTACTTCACCAAGTGGGCCGAAGCCGAGGCGTATGCAGAAATCAAAGCTACAACGGTGTGCCGCTTTATTATGAAGAATATCATCTCACGGTTCGGAGTGCCAAGCAGCATCATCACCGACAACGGACCCCAGTTCATCTCCCAAGAGCTTAAGGACCTCTGTAAGAAGTTCAATATTGCATTGCATCATTCATCTCCATATTATCCTCAAGGCAACGGTCAAGCCGAAGCCACTAATAAAACCCTTCTTAAAATCATCAAGAAAACATGTGAAGCTCATAAGTTTTCCGATTGGCCAGAAAGATTAGTAGAAGCTCTGTGGGCTTACCGCACCTCCGTCCATACCCCTACGGGACAAACTCCCTATTCTCTTACCTACGGGATGGAGGCGGTGCTCCCATATGAGATCCTGATCCCTTCCCTTAGAGTGCAGCTCGATAAGGAACTTAATCTCGATGAACGTCGAGAGGCGTTACTAGTCCAGCTGGAACTCTTGGATGAGAAGAGGATGAACGCGGCCGATCACGTATCCGTTTATCAAAAGAGGGTTTCACGTTATTTTCAAAAGAAGGTAATCGAACGTAAATTTCAAAAAGGTGATATGGTTTTGAAACACAAATTCATTCGGTCTGCAGGTCCAAGATCTAAGTTACAACCTAACTGGGAAGGACCGTTTGTCGTAAAAGAAGCTTAACCAGGAAATGCTTATCGTTTAATAAATGCGGAAGGTGAGGAGCTCTCTCACCCGTGGAATGGGTTGTATCTTAAGCGTTTCTTTCCTTAGAGTCTAAGCCACGTGCTTCTCCAGCAGCAGGATGCTCCCTCCTGTTTTACTAAGAACCGAGTAAGGCAATCACACACTACACGACATCCCTGGTCAGGTTTTTCGATTCTAAAAGACACCGTTTCTCCTCGGCCATGCTTTAGGGGAAAATCGAAGTCCCTGTCCGCTTCATTCTTCGGCTGAATCCAGGGGCAAGAAGTGAATAAGGAGGCGACAACTAATCCAAACACTCTAACGAGAAGAGGTCACAAATAGGGGCAAGTCCGTTATGACCTGACGCCACAAGAAACGAAAGGAAAAGAAAAGGGGTAATCTCTGCGAAAAAATTAAAAGCATCATCTCAAAAGTCTACCGATTCTGAACTCCAAAACTCCAGGAATGCAAAAATAGGAAAACTAGGCATGACAAGAGTGGCAGTATAGTTCCCCGCGAAACGTCATGAGCTCGGTCGAATGCATGCCTAGAGTGGACGAAGGTTCGATGACGGACACAAAGCCCCGGCACAACAGACCAAATCTCTAAAAGGGTTGTACGGTGAAGAAATCAAGTCCTAAAAACTTTCATGTCTGGCCTAAGCTTACCCCCGTGTTCCTTTTTTCTTTTAGGACCAAGATTAGTACCTTGGGTATGGCCTTGTTAAAAACACTGTCATGAGAAGTAGGCCTTGGCCAGGGATTGTCACCCGTATTACACACCAACCTCGGGACTTCTGATTCTGAACAAGGAAGAGATCGTGTTACTGGGCAGGCACTAGTTTTTCAAAATCCAAAAACATCAAATATTTTTAAAATCCAAAAACATCAAATATTTGCAAAATCTAAAAACATCAAATATTCTCAAAATCCAAAAACATCAAATATTCTCAAAATCCAAAAAACATCAAATATTTTCAAAAATCCAAAAACGCCAAATATTTCCAAAATCCAAAAAAAAAAAACAAATGTCTGCGAAAATCCCAAAACAATTAGATGTTTTCCAAAACTCCATCATGTGCATAGCATGCATTGAATTTTCATTATGCTTTTCCGCCTATTTAATAAGGCTCCACCCCTTGACCAAAATCAAGAAATGGTCATTGTCTAACTTGCTTCAAGGCAAGGGGTTGAGTCTAAGAACAGATCTAACTTGTTTCATGTTGGAATGTGTATAGACAGCAGGACAAGTTCGAAGTGATAATTCACAAAAATGCAGGTCAAAGGCTGTAACGCATCAATTCCAGACCGCCACATGAATATAACGGTCTTCTTTCGGCCGTCACTTCCTTCAGGCGTGGGCTTTTATTTCTTCAAAACATTTGTCCCTCTGACGGCCTGGTCTATACTGTCACTTCCATATAACGGCCCATCTCCCATCCGTTACTTGTTTCAGAGAGCAGGGTTGATAATGCTTTCATTCTGACGGCTCATCGTCAGGCCGTCGTTTCTTTACAGAGGCCCACCGCCCATCCGTTACATCCTCCAGAGGCTCTACCTCTTCACATCACTCTGGCCATTCAAACCACAAAACTCACATCCGTTCAGTTGAAGCAATATCATCTCATTCAAGTAAGATTAAACGAAATATAACATTCATAAAGATTCCAACTTTGATTGTTAATAACAAACAACTTCTTTCATGAACAAAATAAAATCAAGGCATATTTAATTTCCTATCCGCAAGAGGGCGGATTCTTCTCAACTCTATCACGTAATTACGGCGTGCTGCGTCGTCCTCTTCAACTTCTTCTCGCCACGGGCGCACCTTGCTGATCTCCCACATGGTCAGCGCGTTCCGTACTGCTCTTTCATCTTCCTCGGTCCCCATCTTCCTAGGTAGAAGGGGAGGGTAGTGTGATAGTGTAGGAGCTTGGGTTCTTGGAAGTCCGATCTGAAGATGGCACCGATGCGGGTTGTAGATCGCCATGGTGGTATTCCCCACTAGCTGGAAGTCCAAGCTTTGACGCCGCGGTATTTTAAGAAGAGTGCTTCGAAGGATTCTTGGTCGCATGATGAACTTATCCATTGGTAGAGTGTTGAAGAAGAGGCGCCATTCATCCCGCGTTTTCTTGTCCGCCGTCTTGCATTCGACCTGAGAAGAGTATCCAAATGCCCCTCCAATGAAGAAGAGAGGGTGGCTCCCGAAGATTCGGTTAGCTGAAGTTATGTCTTCCTTTTGTTGGAATTTGATTCTCACTCCCATCCAGCACTCAAGGAGTATCATGGAGCCGAACAAAAGTCCTCCTAGGCAAGCCGAGCTAAGTCCTTCATAGAGGTATGAGAGGACCGCTTGAGAGATAGACATTCCCCGCCACAGCCCGCTAATAATGCTAAGATTTTGGATGTCTAAAAGGTGGTCGGTCGTGGTAAAGAGGAAGACTCCGCATAAGCAAACCGCCACCGCCTTGGCTATTGCCTCATGTCTCTCCCACTTATTTTTACAATGAGACACTATCCATTGCGCCAAGGGTATCAAGTGAATGTGGTGTGGGCTGATCATGGTCCTCACGTCCTTTGGATTATGGATGAAATCACTCAAGATCAAGGACGGGTCAATAGGCTCTATTGTGTAGCAAACTCGGTCTTCATCCCCCGCCTTAGTCTTAGGAAGGGCTAGGTAGGTCTCTACCTCTTCTAAAAGGACTGTTGCTTCGAAGGAAGGGAAGATAAAGGTATGAGTTTGTGGATGCCATAGTTCTACAAGAGCTGAAATACTTGGCCAATCTAAGGATAGTTTCTGTAAATTTTTGCCTAAAACCAAGAGTGGTTGAAGGTGCCAAGCTTTAAGGATGGATGTGACTTCTATAGGGAGGGCCTTTACCATGGGAGCCACCCACTTCAGATTAGAGTAGCATCTTGGGCCAGGAAGAGGCTTGAAGAAAGAAGGAGAAGAAGAAGTCATAAAACGAATTGAAGTGCAGAATTTTCTGAACTTGGATGTGTTGTTGAGGGACTTACCACCCTTTGAACATTGGAGCTTAAGTGCTTGGGAATTGATGTCAACCGTTGGAGCTCTCCATGTTCTCTTCTGGCAGCTTTAGGTCCGGTGTAGACCTTCTCCTCCATAGCCATCACCTCGAAGCTTCTCTTCATCTTGATTTCTGCCCTTAGGAGAGCTTCTTCAACCCTAAAGCAGAGGTATTCAGCAAGGATACGATTTTGGTTGAGTTTCCAAGTCTTAAAGGTTTAATTTTGGCTTTGAAAGTATAAGACTTGAGTTGGAAGGCTTTATCTTCAATCTAGATAAGTTCTAGTAAGGGATTAGGTGGCTAAACCTCGGGTTTAAGTTCTCACGGCTCAATCCATCTCGGAATACAACCCAGGATCTAACGGTCTATCGTACGGCCGTTATTTCATTCCGACGCGCCAACCCAAGGCCGTCGCATTTTCCTGTGGGGTTTAATTTCCCCGATCATGTTCTGTGGAGATTAACGGTCTAAGGGCTGACCGTCGTTTCTTGTAACGCGTGAAGCCTGAGCCGTTACACTCTCAATCACTCAATTCATTCTACTCTGGGCTAAGCACTACCTGACGGTCCTGGTTGTGGCCGTTGCTTCATTCTGACGCGTCTACTTTAGGCCGTCGCATTTTCTGCTAGTCACCCTGCAAATTATCGTTCTGCCATGATTAACGGTCTAGCTTTAGGCCGTTATTTAGCTTTGACGCACCTTCAGTTGGCCGTCATTTTTGCCTGCAACCTCAGCTACAGGATGGGCCTCCGTTATGATTAACGGCCTTTGGCTAGCACGTCGTTTGATTATGACGGTCTGAACCTGGACCGTTACTTTCTCTGCTGCTGAATTCAGGCTATCCCTTCTGCCCTTGCCTAGACCTGGCGGTCTCTCGCATTGTACACCTCATTCTATCTACATTTTTGCATACATACATTCCTGCAAATAACTCATGCATACATTCATTCCTGCCTATGTCTCATACATTCATTTCATACACGCCTCATCCGCGCATGCATATTCAAACACATAACCATTCATCCATTCATTTCATCCGTCCCTGTACATTCAAACACGCATCCATTCATTCACGTTTGCACCAAATAAACAGAAAACCCAAAAAAGAGATTTCATTCCATTTTCCATAAAGTTACATACAAGTAATAAGAAAACTTAAAAATGCATCATTCGACCGGCTTATCCGTCGGACCACCATCATCCTCTCCATCCTCGGGTCTCCTCGCGGGTGGTGGCGCTATCGAAGCACTCTCCTCCTGCTGTCCCCGCTCCACCCTCTCATTCCTCCGTTGGCCGGAGGAGCTGACAAGAAAATCCCCTACCGAGCCGCTCGGGGCAGCACTCCTCCGCACCCCACTCTGGGAAGCACTCCGCTCCGGTCCCCGGCCCATCATCCGGACCGTCTGCTCCAGCGTCCGCAGCTCGATCTTCAGCGTGAAGATCTGACGCCGCGTCTCCCGTGCCTCGGTCCGGTAGCGATCCAGGTCCGCCGTCCCGATTCGGAGGTTCTCCACCTCAGCGTGAGCCCAAGCTAACTCCGTCCGTAGTCGCTCCCCCTCCGCCTCATCCAAGCGTCGCGGGGTCTCCGCTCTCAGTCGAGCCATCTCTGCCCGTACAAGCTCTGTCTCCGCTCGGGCTTGATCAGTCTCAGCCCAGGTTCTTTCTGCCTCTATCCTCGCCTGCCTGGCCTCGGCCACTGCTGTGGCTAGCTCTCTCACCTGTAGATTGCATTTCATATAGTTAATCATAAGGCATTTTTAGGCAAGATCATAAGCATGAGCATTTTTAGCATTTTACCCGCTCCGTGAGGGTGGCCTCTGCCTCCTCGGCCCGGGCAACCGCCCGAGCAAAATCAGCCTCCTGCTCAGCTCTGCCTCCCGCAGGCTGTGAGGAGGACGATGGGGCATCCGGTCCGGCTCGTTGGGCTCTCTCGGCCCGCTGCATTTAGAAGACAGGGTTAGGGACCATGGTTAATCAGCATGTGTATCATAAACATCAATTGTCATAATCATAAGCATTTTAAGTCTAGGTTTTAAAGTCTCACCAGGAGCTCCAGAGCGGTCCGGTACCCATCCCGCTGCTGGATGGTGGAGTGGAGTAATCCCTCCAGCTCAGCTATCCGTCCCTCAGGGTCTAGCTGCATGTAGAAAGCATGAGTCAGTACATCTATCACATTACATTTTTTTGCATATAGAAAGGGTTTAGAATTGCATACCGGTCGTCGGGTACCTCGGTACACCCGGTCGCCGTAGAGTCGAGCGAAGGCCTTCAGATATGCCTCATCGCTCTCATCTCGTTCCTTCACCACTCGGCCCCGCCTGTTCCAGTCATGGACGTACTTCGCCTTCCGGGCCCACCAATCCACATTGCCGCTGATGCCCCTTGCTGACTTGCCGGGGTGGTCATCGCTGTGGCGTGGAAAGGTCACCTCGGGCTGATGTAGTCCCCGGGTCCGCAGGATCAGCCTGTAGTGCAGAGGCTCGATGATATGGATGCAATGCAGCCATATGTCTCGTCCCCGGTACGACAAGGCTGCCTCTACCCACGGCTGCCCCGTGTAAACCTCGCCGCGGTATGGGGTCCATCTCACCTGAAAGCATTTAGTTCATTCATCAGCATTAGCGTATGAAAGCATTAAAAGCATTAGAGGCATTTAAAAAAGGCATTTAGAAGCATATAGAAATCATTTTGAGTTCTGGACTCACCGACGTATGTGGGAAGGAGTCCAGGTCATCCTGGATCGTCCGGGTCAGTCTGATGATCGACCCATTGTCCCTCGCCACCGACCAACGCCTCGCGATCGGTATACGGTCGGGATGGAGTAGCGCACCTCTCCCGATGCCCGGGAGGTACATATAGCTCCAGATCTGCATTGTTAGAAATCAAGTCAGTCGCATGGCATATCATAAACATTTTGGCATAAAAGAAAGCATTTAGAGTGCATTTACCTGTAAGAAAGGCGAGAAGCCACCCAGCATCGTCTGTCGATCCGTAGTGCTCAGGGACTCGAACAGGAATGCGAGCACTGCTGCTCCCCAAGCATATCTCCCAACTCTGTGCAAATTCTCTATCATCGGCAGTAGTCTGCAGCTGATGACGTCTGCCCGAGTCGTGAAGAGGAGCATCCCGAATAGCAGCATCAGGAAGCGTCTGAGCACTCTATCTCCCTCAGGTCCTGCCTCCGCTGCCACGCGAGGGCGCACCTGGTCTATCACTCTGCCCAAATGCTCCTCGGGTAGCTCTCCTACGGCTATCGCCGCTCCTCTCAGCCCCAGGCTCTCCTACAGTACTGATCTCGAGAGCTGTGAGGAGGACTGTCCCGGCCTGATCAAATCTAATCCGAGCAGCTGCTGTGCCATCTCCCGGTAGTCGTCGTATGTCCATCCGGTCACTGCGGCTCCATGGACTCTCAGTCTTGTAATCCTCGCTATATCTTCCAGCGTGGGGATCATGTGGCCCCACGGGAAGATGAAAGCTCTGCTGGTCGGGTCCCATCTCTCGTGCAGCGCGTACATCAAGGGTGTGTCCATCCGGATCACCTCAATGCTGAGCACCTCGGCGAATCCCATGCTGGCTAGTCGCTCCCTCTAGTAGTCGGGCAGTGCCTGGTACACCGCCCGGACCTGCAGCCAGGAGAACCTTGATCTTCGCTTTCCCTGCATGTTATTTAGATCATAAGTTAGTTAATTACATCATAAAATCATTGCACAACATTTATAAAAACAAAACAAAACAAAAACCTGAATAATTGAAAACCTAAAAAATAGTTCTAGCCTCTGGTGCATGTAACGGCCCTGGGATGGGGCGTCATATGGCTCTAACGCATCTAGGGTGGCGCGTTAGGCTTGTGACGGTCACTGGAAGGACCGTCACATTCCCTGCTAGAGGGCATTTTTTCCTTTGCATCCCCGTGGCTTCCCACCTTGGCCGAATAGCCTACAATTGTTCCTAGGGGGTTCATAGACCCATTTCTACCCTTATATCCCACATGCATTCATAATAAAAACACAAAAAAATTAAAATTTAAAGTTAGGGCGGAAGGACTTACCTCATGGTCCATGCCCCTTCTCCTCTTTTTTGCTGGTTCCTTGGGTTCCTCTTCACCCAAGGGGGCTTCTTCTTGGTCCTCTGCAGCCGTGGGAGCTTCATCTTCCTCCCTTGGATCTCTTCTCGCCATTTGTTCTTCTTCCACCGGCGGGATTGCTTCCCGTTCGAGACGGCGGTGGAACGGCCGTATGGCCATCCGTTTCCCTCTCTCCCTCCTCTGTGGTGGTGGCTGGGGAGCCTCGTCACCGGCCATTACAATGGTGGGGGTGGTGGTCGCCGGTGGTTTCTCTCGGTTTGAGTTTTGGGCGTTTTGATTGCTTGAATGTGGAATAATGGGCCGTGACCGTTCGGTTGTTATTTTTTGAACACTCAGGAAATATGACGGTCTATCGTCTGGCCGTTACATTCTTCTGACGCGTCTAGATATGACCGTTACATATGATTAGACTATTTTATTGAAGAATGTGAACCGCCTGGTTTATGACGGACTAGGGATGGTCCGTTACTTGATGTAACGCCCTTTCATCAGACCGTTACAAACTTGCAGGCTTCTTGATGAATTAAATGGTCTAATTGATGTCAAAATGATTTTATATTATGTCAGAATATTCATTGTTGATGCTTCTCGCACGTACAAATGGTTATGCCTTGATTCATGATCATATTTATTTTTTGGCTAACCTATCTTTTATGAAGGAATTTGTGAACAAAATCATGCTTTACCGTCCGTCCGGAAGGTGAGTCAGGTATTTGTATTTCTTTCCCTTATCCCTTAATGCATTACTATATGTTATCTACGATATTATCTCGAGAACCGGCTGGTCATTCATGTGTTCCAGGATCTGATGTTCCCCTTAAACAAAAATGATGATGATCTAAGTTCACATGTTTAATCGTTGGATAGACCGTTAGATTGGAATAAGTTTGGGGACGATGGTTCTATCTTGCACGCCGTGGTTGCAGATGGTGTCCTGACCCTAATTTCTCTAGTCTAGCAATATTATTCTCGAGTATCTTGATATTTTATCTTTCTTTTGCATTCGCTTTGATGATTTCTTTTCCTTGAGCCCAGCATGCATCATACGCATTCTTTGAGCATTCATGAAGCTTCATCCGTTCAAAGTATCTCAAGTGATGGTGAATAGCTGCGTTCTTGATCTCGGATAAGGAGAATTATTCCACTCTGAATTAGAAGGTTTTCCTTCGATTTGCTCACTTGATCTGGTTGGCTGAAGATTCCTGTCTGGAGTTTAGTCTCTTGTTCTTTCCGTTGCCTCCGGCGGCTAGCCGTGTTTCCTTTCCGTAGTTATTAGATCCTCCATACTTGCATCCTTTGGTTGGCTATTTTCTTGTGATCAGTTTTGAAGCTTTCCAGAAAATTCCTATCGCCTGTTGGTTGAGAACGGGTGTCGTTTACCTTAACGCCCTCTTTTTGATCCACTCCGCTTCATTTCTGCTTCATCTCCATGTTCCATTTCGCTTTCGCTTTCACCTCCGCTCGTTCCCCTGCAAAGAGGACGTTAAGGAGGGGCATCTGTTGACACCCGTTTTATACCCAATAAGTCGGGTCATCTCCTTATTCATTCTATATGATGCTCTAAGTCGTTCACTCTTCATTGAGTCTCTTGATTGGTTGAAGCCTATTTCTCGGGTCTTAACTCCGTGATCAGATATGGCTCCTGGTGGCGTTTCATTGGATGAATCTTAGCAAGCCCCTTCATTTCATTTTTTGAACCTCAATAATAATAATGGTCGGTCCTAGGCGCATTGTTTCATTCTGACGGATGGCTCCTAGACCGTTACTCTTTGAAGAGTCCTAAGGCTTAAGGCCTCGTTTTAAAGCTTATCCTTTTGATTACACATTGATAATAACGGTCTGTCGTGCAGCCGTTGTTTCATTCTGACGCCCTATGCCTTGGCCGTTGCTTCCTTGAAGTGTCCAACTTGTTGGGTCTTCTTCCCGTTGATCTTATCTTTTAGGGATAATGTTGATAGTAACGGATGTTCCTTGGAGCGTTATTTCCAAGTGGCGGTCTGTCGTGCAGCCGTTACTTCCTTCAGAGAGTCCTGGCAGTTCAGGCCTTTTCTCTGCTACTCCGTGATCGAAGATAAGGGTTTGGATTGACGATATCTCTTTCAAATCTGATTCTCAGAACCTTCTGTTTGATTCTATGGACTCTTGGTGATATTATCTTCGAGGATTTGCTAAGAGTTATCCCTTTATCTTGCTGGATTATCCTCTGCTCGACCTAAGAGTTTGAGGGTCTATAAATAGAACCCTTGACTTCATGGCTCATGGAGGAGGATTTTGAAATTCACGACGAAGTGCTGCCGAACTCAGGAGCCATCTTCATCCAAGAGGAACTGCTTCCCACGTTCATCCATCTCATAATCAAGTGAGTACTTCGGTTCTAGTTTTTCAAGTTCATCATTGCATGCTTAAGTTCTTCCCTGGTTTTTCCTCAATCAAAGCATTGTCCCTCCTCTTTCTCCACGTTTTCTCACTGTTCTCTAAGCATCCAAACATCCTCCTAATCTTTTAAAAACACCCAGAGGGGTTAAAAAACCAAAAACTCCCCGGTAATCCCCTTTCCTTTTGATGCCCTTAAGTTCTTTGAGAATTGATGCTATATTATTGAAAGGGCTAATTTGGGTTATTTTGTTCTTGTCTTCTACATCTTTGGCAGGTTTACATGTTCACCAGTACGAGGCCCAAGTCTTCTAGCCGGCTGGAAGAGTTGGAGTTAAAAGAATCTACACTTTGCTACTGCAGGTTATCTGACGGTCTGGTGCAGGCGCGTCATCTTCTCCTGGCGGTCTATCGGGTAGCCGTTACTTTCCAAGTAACGCACAGGGTCCTGGCCGTTATTTCTAGTTGACCTGCAGGTTCTCTTTGGTTTTCTCTCCCGTGGGCGGGTGCTTCATCCACCTATTTCCAAGGTATTTACAGGTCTTGTGCTTGTTTTTACTTTGGTGGCGATCACATCTTTCCTTAGTCTTGGGCATTAGCTTTCTCATACATCACATATCTCTTTTATTTCCTTGCTTGCTCCACCCCTTGCGGTGTGTTTTATTTATTCTTTTGCTCCACGCCCCGGCGTGTGTTTTCCCTCTGCTTTAGCGTAGTTTGAGCGAGATAGCATGCCCATGCTAGAGCTAGCTTTGATTGCCTAGGTTCATGATCACATGTTCATAGGTTAAGAGCGGATCTTTGATTACTTGCTTGTCGTTTCATTATTCAAAACCCCCAAAGAAAAGATAGATAGGCAAAGTAAAATCAACAGATAGCAAGCTATGTTGCTCAGCTGTTTGTAAGCAAGCTGTGAGGCTCAACGGACGCAAGCTGTATTACGCAGCATTTTCAAGCTGTAAGGCAGCGGGAAGCCTCACTCTGATTTGAGTGAGGGATGGACGTAGGTCTGCAGGCAACAGACTAAACCATCTAAAAAACTCCTCGTGTTTTGTGTGGTATGCTTGTCTTCTGTGAATCGATAGATGCATGACTAGGCTCGAGTAGTTTAGTTTGGCTTTCAAAGTTCATTAGTGCACATCAATTATTCAAGTCTATGATCTGACTCAATTAGGCCCTTGCGTTTGGGTTAATTAATTTTTATTCAGTCAAATTTTTTTAGAGATTCATTCACCCCCCCCTCTGAATCCTACTTGCACCGTTGCTAGATCCCATCAGATAGCATCAATCCTAGGCGATTTGGATATCCAAGTCTCAAGCTTTTCACATTTTTTCATACTCACGGAATCTGCAGAGCCTAGCGGTCTAATGCTAGACTATTTTCCACTGCTAATCGGTCTCGCGATAGACCATCTTCTATCTTGGGCGCCGAATTTGAACTGTTTCAAACTCTTATGTTGGCCCAGTTAGGAGGCACTTGAGAGGGGGGTGAATTGATTGCCCACCATTTCAAAAAATTTAAACTTAATTAAGGCAAACCACAGAGATGGTAAATACACCCTAAATCAAGCTTGATTGAAATATATGAATGACTAGCGAGCAAGCCCTCACAACTTCTTACCGGAGAAAAATAATCACTCGGATAACAATGAACAAGCGGACAGTTAATGAAACTTTCGTCTCACTGAGTCACACTCGTAATACGAACGGATAGAAAATATCAACAACCACACAAAGAGCAAACCATGACATAATGATTTTTAGGTGGTTCAGACGCACCAAGTGCCGTCCTAAGTCCACCCCTCTCACCTCAAGAGGATTTCACTAAAACACGTTGCACGACGGGAGCAACCACCACACACGGGCACGATGGCCCACACACGTGGGTTCTCGCTCGACGACGAGAAACCCACACACACTTGGAGCAAGCTCCGAAATCGTCTAAAGATGAAAATAAGATAGAAATTACAAAGCCCAGTCTGAGAATAGAAATTTAAGCACAAGATATGATAACCAACATGATCTTCCCCATAAATCCTTAACCAAACATGGAGATTAGAGAAGGTAGCACTATAATGATAGAACCGAGAGATGGAAGAAGCCGGTGTTGAAGATTAGAGCGCCTAAAGTAGTGGATGAGGAGGATGACGACTGCAGCCTCCAGATCTTGGCTCAGGCTCGTGAGGGGATGACCTCAGCGCTGCCTTCCTTCTCCTCCAGCAGAGTGCAAAGCCCTTTTCCTCTCCTCTTCAACCTGCAAGAAGATATCACGCTAGAATGCTCAAGGTCTCTTGCGATCGGACAAAGGGGCGGCCATATATACAAGGCAATATACAAGACAATGAGACATTAAGCCCCTTGCCAAAGCCTCTTCATATCACATACAAAAGATGGTGGATGCCCTAAGGCTAAAATAGTAAACAAGCAAAGCAATCGGATCTCTTTTAAGTGGGTTCGAAATAGATCCGTAATTCACGATTGGGACGCTCGGAAAAATGTCGACTCATAGAGTCGACTCTTTTTCACGAGTGTTCTACTAGAACACATAAAAGCTACACATAGGAAACAAGTGTCGACTCATTGAGTCGACACTTTTTCATGAGTGTTCTGGCCTATGAATCAAAACAACATTCGTGGTGAAAAGTGTCGACTCTTGAGGTCGACACTTTTTCACGAAGGTTCTTAATTCGTAGCTTTTAGTTAAACTTACCTGAAAGTGTCGACTCTAGAAGTCGACACTTTTTCACGAGGCTTCTGACTTAACAAATTGACAGAACCCTGGTGAAAGTGTCGACTCTAGGAGTCGACACTTTCTGCTAGCGTTAACAAGGTCAACGCAAAGCAGAGAAAGTCCAAACAAGTGTCGACCCCGTGGGTCGACACTTTTCCTGACAGTTGGAAAAGCTTAATAAAAACCATTGAAGATCCACACTTCATGAAACAAGGTTCAAGATCAATTGAATGTAAACATGTAGAAGTTATTGCAAGGTGTAAAACCAGTCTCCAACTAAAAGTCATACCATTCAAATTGAAATTCAATTAACCATTTGTTCTTACCATTGGCCTTCTAGATTTGAGTAAAAACTTCCCATTTAACTTGCACTATTCAAGTTGGCATTCATCCTCAACTCAACCAAAGCAAGTGACATCCTTGTGCACTTAATTCATTCAACAATGTCAGTGCAAGAAAGCACAAAGTCGGTGCAAAGAATTACCAGAGTCTGTGCAAGCAAACTCATTCAACATTTGACATTCTCAAGGCATGTTGAATCATTCATCAAGAAACTGACATTCATTAGGGAAATTTCAATGCAAATCAACATGCCATTCAATTAAAGCTATCACAGTGAGAATCATTTATCAACATAAATCAAGTACCTATGTAATGCACATCTCCTTCATAGAAACATGTATCTTCGCCAAAACAGCTCGGGGCACAACAATCTCCCCCTTTTTGATGAAGATAAAACCCACTGAAAAATCATAAAGATTTGCATGAAAGATAAGATCCTTTGAATCGAAACACGCATTTTCTCACACAAGCAAGATGCTTGAATTCCATTCAAAATTGCAGAAGCAACATGCAAACATCAAACATTTAACTCCCCTTTTTTGTCAAAGACACAAGCAAATCTATCAAAGACACAAGCAAATCTGCCAAGTGAACATCATGTAAAGGCACTGAACTTCATGCAAAGGCAAGCTGTAATTTTATTTCTCCCCCTTTTTGTCAGAGTCAAATCGGGGATTATGAAAATCATGGAAGTAAAACCTGATATGCACAGTTAACTCAATGAAATGCACATGAAAAGCAAGGAATGAACATTCAAGCACATATGCATTCATTATTCTATAAAGTAGCAAGCATGTTCTTTATGAACATGTTAAGAAATATGCTATAGATGCATAACATGAGTTTCATGAGCAATAGTAAGAGGGTAGTGCTTACAAAAAAAGTGATAGTCCAAGACTCATGAAATATGACTGATTCAAGATGTACATTCGTACAATCACTCCCTAGATGTATATGTGAAGTATGAGCAATGAAATCTAGACAGTATGGATTTTCAGATTTTCTAAAGAATACAAGTAGGAACTTTTCCTCCCTACACTTCCATACACCGTGCTCGACTTTTGGTAGCTTTGCACAACCCCAAGCTTATTTTTATTTTTAAATGACAAGATGACTAACCTTTTGACACAAGTCATGCCCTTTGTTTCAGGGGCATTTCCCGGTTACTCGATATCGTCACTTATGATAATGTGTATAGGACACTTTTCAATGCGAGTTTCCTCCTTTATTTCAGGGGGGATTCCCGATTTACTTGATGTCAAATCACACTTATTGAACTTTTTGATGGGGTTGACAGCTTTTTCCGCACAACACACGTGATTTTTATGTAGGAGATCTAGAGCCCTAAAATGTGTTGACTAGAATAGGTGAAATCCTTATTAGTTTGAATCATTAAACTCAAACGTGCAAGTGGTGTGAGAGATTGCATAGAATGTAAGAGTTGAATTAGCCTATTCATTGTGATGTCTCCCCCTAAGTGTATGCACTGTTATAACAAAAACATCCCCCTTAATATGTGCCATGTAACAACATGTCTATGTCAAAGTAATTTTATTTAGCAAGGGAGTAAGGTCATAAGAGATATCAAAACTAAAAGGTGTGTAATCTATATACACTCAGGCAAATATCAAAATGATATTTTCAAGCAAGTTGATTACCGGTACGTGGCGGAGAACGTAGGTCCGAAGACCATACTCACGCATAATGAAAGCTTCCAGGTGGACGTAATCCACCTTTCCACTGAAGTCATTTTATATACCGGTGAATCATGGCATTCATGCACAAAAGTATGAAGTATATGCATTTATGTACATGCGGATGCGAAATGGTAAAAACATGTATGAAAATCAATTTGTCATTTTCTGAGATATGCACAAAAGGTAAAGTTTGTACTGTAAAAACCAAGGAAAACTCTTTATGTGCAAAAGATAAAACAGTATGAACAGTTTCTTTATAAAAAGGTGTAAAGTGTGTATGTACAAACCGATTCAAAAGGATTTTACTCTCTAACCTGCACACTCCTAATTCTCTTCTAAGAAAATAAAACTGATCAGAATTTAAAGGTTTTGTAAAGATATCTGCAAGTTGGTATTTTGTGTCAACAAAAACAAGCTCAAAATCACCTTTATTTATATGATCCGTATGAAATGATGCCTAACTTCTATGTGTTTAGTACGAGAATGTTGGACAGAATTTTTGGACAGATTTATTGCAGACGTGTTGTCACACATTATGGGAGTATTTTTCAAACAAATCAAAATCAAGCAATTGATGTTGGATCCAAAGCACTTGAGCCGCACAACTACCGGTAGCCATATATTCTGCTTCGGCAGTTGATAAAGCCACACAATGTTGTTTCTTTAAGGCCCATGAAACCATGCAGCCCCCTAGAAACTGACAGTGACCGCTTATGCTTTTACGATCCATTTTACAACCAACATAATCAGAATCAGTGAAAGTATGTAAATCAAATGAATTATTCTTTGGATACCACAAACCAAGGTCAGGTGTACCGTTCAAATACCTGAAAATCCTTTTCACAGCTGACAAATGTGAATCCCTGGGACAAGATTGATATCTTGCACAGAGACAAATACTAAAATGGATGTCAGGCCTACTAGCAGTCAAGTATAGCAGTGAACCAATCATACCCCTAAAAAGTTTTTGATCGACTTTGTTACCTTTTTCTTCTTCCATTTTCTATGAGGTGGACATAGGTGTGGCAAAGGGTAGGCAGTCTCAAGTTGGAATTTCTTCACGATTTCTTGTGTGTACTTCTTTTGGTTGATGAAAATGCCATCGTCCAGTTGTTTTATTTGCAATCCCAAGAAGAAGTTCAGCTCGCACATCAAGCTCATCTCGAACTCTCCCTGCACGAGTTGGGCAAATTCATCATTCATCTTCAAATTAGAGGCCCCAAAAATTATGTCATCTACATAAACTTGAACAATTAAAGAGTGTTCATCACAAGTTTTTGTAAACAACATCTAATCTATATTACCTCGTTTGAAGCCATTATCAATATGAAATGAACTTAAACGATCATACCATGCCCGGGGAGCCTATTTTAATAAATACAGTGCCTTATCCAATATGTAGACGTGGTCTGGAAATGTTTCATGGTCGAAGCCCGGTGGTTGTTCCACGTACACTTCTTCTTTGATAATCCCGGAGGAAGGCACTCTTCACGTCCATTTGAAATAGCTTGATGTTCCTGTGACAACCATAAGCAAGTAAGATTCTAACGGCTTCTAATCTAGCTACATGAGCCAAAGATTCATCAAAATCAATACCGAATTCTTGAGAGTAGCCATTGGCTACTAACCTTGCCTTATTCCTCACAACCACCCCATCCTCACTAAGTTTGTTTCGGAAAACCCACTTAGTTCCGATTATAGGATGGTTATCAGGCCGGGGCACGAGGAACCACACCCGATTCCTTTGGAATTGGTGTAGTTCTTCTTGCATGGCGAGAACCTAAGAATTGTCATTCAAGGCATCATCTAAAGACTTAGGCTCAATGCTAGAAAGTAAAGCTAAGTTATTGTGAATTTCAACTTCCCTCATTGAAGCCCGCGTTCGAATTCCTTCATCCACACCGTCGATCACATTCTCCAACGGATGGTCCTTGTGTGTGGTCCATTGGTGTGGAAGGGTCAGATGCACTTGTTCTTCTTGTTGTGCTTCCTCCTCTTGCTCATCTTCATTTTGATTTGCTGCCTCACCTTGTTTGCTCGACTCTCCCTTTTCAATTTCATTCTCACCTGTAACAATAAAATGATCATTATCATTTGACTTTCTCATAGTATATTCATCAACAACAACATGTGTACTCTCCTCGACAACAAGTGTTCTAGTATTATAAACACGGTAAGCTCTAGAATATAGAGAATACCCGAGGAAAATCCCTTTATCACTCTTCGCATCAAATTTTTCAAGATTATCTTTACCATTGTTCAAAATATAACAAATATGTCCAAATGGCTTAAAATGTGATATGTTGGGTTTCTTACCTTTGTATAGCTCGTAAGGAGTTTTCTTAAGGATAGGTCTTACCATCGCTCGATTTGTGATGTAGCAGGCAGTGTTCACTGCCTCTGCCCATAAGTACCGTGGAAGACCGTTCTCCGCAAGCATGGTACGCGCCATCTCCACGAGCGTCATATTTCTCCTCTCGACCACACCGTTCTGTTGCGAGGTTCTAAGTGATGAGAATTGATGCTCGTACCCCTGCTTCCTACAAAATGCATCAAACTCATGATTTTCAAATTCTTTTCCGTGGTCACTTTGAATTTTCTGAATTAAATATCCTTTTCCATTCTGAACTCTAGCACAAAAATCAATGAATTCATTGCATACATCACTTTTGTTAGCTAGATACAAAACCCATGCATATTGCGAGAAATCATCGACAATCATGAAACCATAAAGCTTCCCTCCAAGACTGTGAGTCCTAGTGGGACCAAACAAAAATAGATGCAACAATTGAAGGGGTTTTTTTTTCGAAATAATATTTTTGCATTTAAAAGAGGTTTTGGTTTGTTTTCCTTTATTACATGCTTCACATACTTTTGAAGTTTTAAAATTCAAACTAGGAAGACCTCTAACTAAACCATAACGATTCAGCTTCCTAATGACATTACGACTGGCATGCCCAAGACGGCGATGCCACAACCAGACATCTTCAGCTTTGTTAGCAACTAAACACAATTTTTCAGAAGCAATTTCATCAAAGTCAACCCCGTAAGTATTGTTAATCCTCACTCCTATGAATTTGATTTCATGTGAGTTAGCATCGACAATGGGGCAGTGAGAAGAGTAAAAAATAACCTTGTAACCCTTATCACAGAGTTGACTAATACTAAGCAAGTTATGGCGAAGACCTCTAACAAGTGAAACATCTTCAATACAATGGTTGAGATCCTTACCAATTCTCCCAATTCTGATTATCTTACCTCGGTCCTGTCCACCAAAAATTACTGTACCACCGTTTTCTCTGCAAGATCTACAAAAAGTTATTTATTCCCCGTCATGTGCCTAGAACATCTACTGTCCAGGTACCATTTATTCTCTGCCACCTTCATGCAGACCTGCACCAATAAGCAACCATGCTCATTTTGATTTGGGTACCCAAGCAAGCTTGGGTCCCGTGATGTTAGCATTTCCAAAAGATGGATTGTATTTACTGAAAAACATGTCATCATCATATTGCATTAACTGGCATATGTACATGTCATGCCCTATCTTCCCACAATAAAAATAAGTGGGTCTCTTCCTACCAAAATTTCTTCTATTATTTACATTCCTAAAAGTGGAGGAGAAACTAGAATTAACAGTTGATGTATCATGGTGTGTGTGTGAACATTCTCCATGATGAGATGAACTTTTAACAACATAGTGAAAATGATTTTTGTTGCCATGCTTAGCATTTGAACTCTTCACAATTTGTTTTTCTTTTCCTTTCAACATTTTCTCATTTGCATTCTTCACTTTCTCCATTTCAATCAGCTTCACATTCAATTCTTCCAACTCCTTTTTCAACAAGTCATGCCTTTCTTGGATTTCATCTTTGAGTTTAAAAGCGTTTTTCTTTTCTACATCTAGGCATACAATTTCATCCTCGAACAAAGTCAATTTGGATTCCAAAACATCATTTGCATATTTGAAATTTTTTACTTGCATCTCAAACAGACTACATTTCTCACATGAATTAGATGAATGTAAGATTTCATGGATTTTCTTCCTTTGAGTTCTATTTTCATTTTTCATTCTTTTGTACTTTTCATCTAATTCCTCATAGGTAAGCTCCCATTGTTCATTAGTGATAAGCTCTGAGTCAGAGATTACCTGTTCCTGATCGCTCCTAGCCATGAGGCACATGTTCTTTACCAGCTCCTCAATATCTTGTTCATCATCGGACGTGGACTCATCCTCGTCCTCGTCGCTCCATGTAGCCTTCATCACCTTGGGCTTCTTGCCTGTCACCATCTTTCCTTTCTTCTTTTGCAGTTCGGGGCATTCACCTCGCATGTGCCCCATCTTCTTACACTCATAACACATCACTTCCGCCACTTTTGATGGTTCGTTCTTCTGCTTCGGCTGCTTCCTTCCTTTCTTGAATTTTTCTCCAAATCGTCTTCTTTGGCGCAAGAACTGTCTTACTCTTCTTGTTAACATGGCAACTTCTTCATCGTAGGTGGTTCCCATCGACTCCTCTTGACTTGAGACACTTTCCGAGTATGCTTTCAAAGCGATTGGCTTTTTCTTCTTCGTGTCCTCTTCCGTTCTTTTTATATTGATCTCATAGGCCATCAATGACCATATGAGTGCATCCACGGTGAGGGTAGACAAATCTTTAGAATCCTCTATCACAGTCGCCTTGGTGTGCCAACTTGGAGATAGGGACCTCAGCACTTTCCTTACCAAATCGGTGTCCTTGAACTCCCTTCCGAGTGATTTCAATCCATTTGTGATCTCCATGAGACGTGCGAACATCTCGGAGATACTTTCTTCCTCCTTCATATGAAACATCTCGTAATCTCGGATCAACATGTTCGCCTTTGTCTCCTTTACCTCTGTGGTACCTTCATAAATCAACTCGAGCTTATCCCACATTTCTTTAGCGCTGCTGCACATGGAGACACGAGCATATTCATTAGGGTTAATAGCGCACTGAATATTATTTAAAGCATTAAAATTCACAGTGGCTTTCTTAATACTATCATCATCCCACATATCCTCATCAGGGTGAAAAACACACGGACAATTCCTAATGACAGTCCATATTTAATGACTTTGAGCACGTAGAAAGACAGTCATCCTATTCTTCCAATAAGGGTAGTTACTACCATCAAAGAAAGGTGGCCAATAAACAGAATGCCCTTCGGGCATTAACCCCTTGTTAAGATTGTTGGCCATTCCTAACAGATCTCTATAAACCGCTAGGTTTCTAGATGAAAACAGAGCAGAGGCTCTGATACCAATTGTTAGCCCGGTTAGGAGGCAATTGAGAGGGGGGTGAATTGATTGCCTACCCTTTCGACAAATTTAAACTTAATTAAGGCAAACCATAGAGATGGTAAATAAACCCTAGATCAAGCTTGATTGAAATATATGAATAACTAGTAAGCAAGCCCTCACAACTTCTCAGCGCAAAAAAATAATCACTCGGATAACAATGAACAAGCGGGCAGTTAATGAAACTCTCGTCTCACCGACTCACAGTCGTAATACGAGCGGATAGGTAATATCAACAACCACACAAAGAGCAAACCACGGCATAGTGATTTTTAGGTGGTTCAGACGCACCAAGTGCCGTCCTACATCCACCCCTCTCACCTCGCGAGGATTTCACTAAAACATGCTGCACTACGGGAGCAACCACCACACACGGGCACGACGGCCCACACACGTGGGTTCTCGCTCGACAACGAGAAACCCCACACACACTCGGAGCAAGCTCCGAAATCGTCTAAAGATGAAAATAAGATAGAAATTACAAAGCCCAGTCTGAGAATAGAGATCTAAGCACAAGATATGATAACCAACATGATCTTCCCCATAAATCCTTAACCAAACATGGAGATTAGAGAAGGTAGCACTAGAATGATAGAACCGAGAGATGGAAGAAGCCGGTGTTGAAGATTAGAGCGCCCGAAGCAGTGGATGAGGAGGACGACGACTGCGGCCTCTAAATCTTGGCTCGGGCTCGTGAGGGGATGACCTCGGCGCTGCCTTCCTTCTCCTCTAGCAGAGTGCAAAGCCCTTTTCCTCTCCTCTTCAACCTGCAAGAAGATATCACGTTAGAATGCTCAAGGTTTCTTGCGATCGGACAAAGGGGCGTCCATATATACAAGGCAATATAGAAGACAATAAGACATTAAACCCCTTGCCAAAGCCTTTTCATATCACATACAAAAGATGGTGGATGCCCTAAGGCTAAAATAGTAAACAAGCAAGGCAATCAGATCTCTTTTAAGTGGGTTCGAAACAGATCCAGAATTCACGATCGGGACACTTGGAAAAAGTGTCGACTCATAGAGTCGACTCTTTTTCACGAGTGTTCCGCCAGAACACATAAAAGCTACACATAGGAAACAAGTGTCGACTCATTGAGTCGACACTTTTTCACGAGTGTTCTGGCCTGTGAATCAAAACAACATTCATGGTGAAAAGTGTCGACTCTTGAGGTCGACACTTTTTCACGAAGAATCTGGATTCAAAAATTTTAGTTAAACTTACCTGAAAGTGTCGACTCTAGAAGTCGACACTTTTTCACGAGGCTTCTGACTTAACAAATTGACAGAACCCTGGTGAAAGTGTCGACTCTAGGAGTCGACACTTTCTGCCAGCGTTAACAAGCTCAACGCAAAGCAGAGAAAGTCCAAACAAGTGTCGACCCCGTGGGTCGACACTTTTCCTGACAGATGGAAAAGCTTAATAAAAACCATTGAACATCCACACTTCATGAAATAAGGTTCAAGATCAATTGAATGTAAACATGTAGAAGTTATTGCAAGGTGTAAAACCAGTCTCTAACTAAAAGTCATACAATTCAATTTGAAATTCAATTAACCATTTGTTCTTACCATTGGCCTTCTATATTTGAGTAAAAACTTCCCATTTAACCTGCACTTTTCAAGTTGGCATTAATCCTCAACTTAACCAAAGCAAGTGACATCCTTGTGCACTTAATTCATTCAACAATGTCAGTGCAAGAAAGCACAAAGTCAGTGCAAAGAATTACCAGAGTCTGTGCAAGCAAACTCATTCAACATTTGACATTCTCAAGGCATGCTGAATCATTCATCAAGAAACTGACATTCATTAGGGAAATTTCAATGCAAATCAACATGCCATGCAATTAAAGCTATCACAGTGAGAATCATTTATCAACATAAATCAAGTACCTATGTAATGCACATCTCCTTCATAGAAACAAGTATCTTCGTCAAAACAGCCCAGGGCACAACATCTTCCCCCCATTATCCATTTGTTTATCCTATTTATCCACCTAAATTCCAAAAGTCTAGAAATTAAGCTTCTAAAATATGGGCCAACTCTTTTGTGCTTGGATTTTGGGTTCAATTAAATGGGCCTAACCTATTTATTAGTAGAAGGCATTTACTTAATGAGACTTAATTAATAGTAATTCGTTTAATGGCTCATTTAAATGTTTAATAATTCTTTTTAAATCTAGAAAATTTCAAGAAAATTCTTACGCGTTACATTATGACCCAACGTAATGACTATTCATTTTCATAAATTTTACTATTCACTCAATTTCATTTTTAAGGCCAAATATTTATTTGATAATTTTCCATGATAGAATAAATTGAGGTAGTTAATAGGTAACAATTAGATTTTCCTAATCATTTTTATCTTGTGAGATACTAATTTTTAAAGTAGGTCATAAATAGTGTCCTCTGTATACCCTTGACGTGATTGACGTTCGAATGGCCAACAAGGGCCCGTGGAGGCCTTGACCATTCAGAGCAATGTCCTACCATTGGATTTGGGTAGATCTAAAGTAATAGTTGGGATGTAGATCTATGAAATGGTTTTGTCTTTATATAAGGATGTGCTCGGAGGATTAGGCAAATTCTTGTATCTTTTTATTCTTCTTTTCTTCCCTGCAACTAGTAGGGGCCTCTCCCTGTTCTTGAGAGGTGGTAAGTGCCTTGTGTCTGCTTGGAGTAGGAGAATTAAAAAGAGATTAGTTTGAGGATCTCTTAGTAAAGGTTCTAGGCGGTCAGCGGCGGCCGCCGTAGGCACTATTCGACGAGGGAATTCATCGGGAGTATTTCTCGATCTTTGGTTTTTTTCTGGTAAGGGAAGTTACTATGAACCAAATGCTCTCTTTGACATATTTAAAATATTTCAAAGGATCTAGAATTAAAGAAGCAGGCATAAATGAAAATTTTTCTCATGGCTTTTGCTGTTCCAAGTTTTTATTTTCATCCTGTTTACCGTAATATGCCGTATGCTAAGAAAGCCACACAAGTTTTTAAAATTTCTTCATTTTTTACTTGATTTATTCAATTTAATGAGTTTAGGTTGTAAAGAAATTTGTAAAGAGCCTAAAATAAGATTATTGTACTATTCTTTTAAGTTTTCGTTCAAACTACAGAGTTTTGTAGAAAATCGTTGAAATCTTAGGCGGGACGCAGCCCCCCCTGATTGCGTATTCTGTCTACTTTTCCAGAACCCTGAAATTAAGATATTTGGGAAGACCAATTGAATTCATAAAAATCTTTAAAAAAGGAAATGATAGATGATTAAGTTGGTGATCTACTGTAAAAATTTCGTGGTCAGTAAAATTTTACACGCATAGTTATGTTTTTTTTTCCGCACAGGTGCAGTTTAAAATGTAAACATATTTCTAATTTTCAGCGACCATGAAAAAGTGAGTTTTGAGAGGCCAAACTAATTCAGAAAAATCTGAAAAATTAGAAAATATTAAAACACCAAGTTGGTAACTTACTGTAACAATTTTAGGTTAATTAAAAATCTGTACTTAAAATTGAACCTGTTTTATTTAGCCTGGGTCGACCTGGCCTTCTAGACAGGTCGACCTAGCCCTCTGACAGTATGTATTTTGTCTCAGTTTTTCCAGAACTCTGAAAATAAGGTATTTTGACAGGCTAATTGGACTCAGAAAAATTTGAAAAATTATTAAATGGTAGATGACCAAGTTGTTAACTCGCTGTAAAAATTCTGTGATTAAGAAAATTCTATACTTCAAGTTATGACTTGATTTATATGCATGTGTAGCATAAAAATAAACATGTTTCTTAAATTTCAAAAACTAAGGAAAATGAAGTTTTGAAAGGCCATTTTGATTGAGAAAAATCTAAAAAATTAGAAAATGATAAAGAACCAAGTTGACAACTTCCTGTAAGAATTTTGTGTTCATTAAAATTCTATGCTTACAATTATAAACTGTTTTACTCACATATGTGACTTAGATATAAGCGTATTTTCTATTTTCAGAATCTAAAATCTATTGTATTCTCGAAGTCTTTGGAAAAAAAATTATTTTTTAGTAATTGTGGAGTTTTTGAAAAATGTGATTGAAAAGTTATTTTGTGAAAGGTATGCAATGTGGTATATGATTTTTTGGCGTACATATGTATATATGTAAAGCTATTATATATGTTATATGGACACTATTGTCATAGAAGGGTGTGGAGCCAAACTATAAAAATGTCCATGTGGGGAGGCTCAATCTATTCTTACCTCGAGGGCACGAGGAGAAATCCGAGAGGTGGACAAGTTTCAGTAGTTACGGTGGGAAGGGCTTTCCCCGGTTCTGCACAGTTAACCAAGACTCATCTCCATTGCCTAGGGGATTGAGTATCTGTATGTACTGCCCTTCTAATGGCGGTTTGGGCACTGTTTCTAAGCCATATATATTATCTGAAATTCTATCTCTGAATCTGAAATCTATGAAGACATATGACTTCTGAAAATTCTGTTATTAAATCTGTTCAGTCATATGCAAATCTGGGAACTTCTATTTCTGTATCTGAAATTCTGCAAAGACATATGACTTCTGAAATTGTGAAATTGTGAAATTCTATCTCCGAATCTGAAATCTGTGAAGACATATGACTTCTAAAAATTCTAAAATTCTATTCTGAAATCTGTTCAGTCATATGCAAATCTGGGAAATTCTATTTCTGTATCTGAAATTCTTCAAAGACATATGACTTCTGAAATTGTGAAATTGTGAAATTCTGTTTCTAAAATATGTGCAGTCATATGCAATTATGAAAAGTTATGTTTTCTAAAAATCTGAATGGGTATATGAGTTTTGAAAAATTTGAAGTATAATCATATAAAGAGTTGTTTACTGCTATAAAATCTATTTTTTCTTACACGATAATCTGATTTTAAATTTTTGTATCTTTTGTTGATTAATCCTTAAAGTATGTTAGATGTGGATAAAAGGGAACAATTTGATTTTAGTAACTTGATGAGTCTATTCCTAGACTCATACTTGCTAACCATTTTCAGGTGATTCCCTCGATGAGGACGAGGAGTTAATGTATAGTGAATCTGATCGATAAAATTTGGTGTAGTCTTTAGAGATCTTTATTTTCCATTTGAGGTGATTTGTTGTTAGAACATTTAAAAATGTATAATAATGGACTATCGCAAGTAAGTTTCTGCTTATCAGTTTCGGACTATTGTGATTTTGAGAATGTGATTTAACTGATGGGAATGAGATTAATCTTCCGCTGATCTTGTATTCTCTTTATTTATGTAATTCATCAACCAATTCTATTTATGTTGGGTTTTTCCCACTGTGGCATCCCTCCTAAATCCGATGAGAGTTGGAAACTGGACCAGATTTTAGGGCGGGGCGCTACAGTACAAGCCTCACCCGATGACTGGAGGACTCTATATGTGGCTTGGTTGAACGACTCTCGGGAACCTACTGACCCTCGGGAAGTAAGGAGATTGAAATATCAAGTTCGGCGTTTTGTCCTACTTGATGGGACTCTTACAGATGATCCTTTGCCAGACCCCTCCTCAAATGCCTCGACGCCCCGGAAGCTCGCCAAGCGATCGAGGAAGTACACGAAGGAATTTACGGTGCGCACCAGGGAGGGTGATCGATTCCAAGGATCCTATTGTGCCAAGGCTACTGGTGGCCCACTCTGCAGTGTGACTGCTCGGCGTACGCTCAGAAATTTGACCGTCGCCAGTGGTTCGACCACATAATCCACTAGCCAACCTCGGAACTCGTGACCCTAATTGAGTCTTACCCCTTCGCTCGGTGGGGGGTCGATATCCTGAGTCCGTTTCTGGTGGCCCAGGCTCAAAAAAAATTTCTCATTATGGCCATCGACTATTTCTCCAAGTGGATCGAGACTGAATGTAGCACCCCAATAACAATTAAGAATGAAAATCCATAAATAAAATAGTAATATATATATAATAATAAACCTTATAAAATTAAAGTCCAAAAGTTAAGGGGCTTGAAGAAAGGGAATCCCGTAAGTGGGCTATCTCCAATTAAACCTATATATGTATATATAAGGCCATTAGTTAGGACTAATGGGCCCTATTAAACTCTAAAAGCCTTAAACCCAACCGTTAGTGGGCCTTGAAGCAAAGGGATCCCGTAGGTAAATAAACAGGCTCCTTTATTAGACTTATATAGGTGTTAAAGGCCAATAACCCAATTAGTGGGCTGCTACTGTTAAAACCCATGTGAATGGGTTCCGTTCGAAGGATGTAGGCCAACCTATGTTAAGGTGGCTTTGGGGTTTGAGGATCAAAACAGGAAAGCGGCTGCAATTTTTGGCAGGATAAACTCAACATAGGAAGGATTAATCAACTAGGACTCCTTGTTCGATTTAGGACTCTACGGGAGTCCAAACCCTATAAATAAGACCCTCATGCAGAACAGACTTTCTGCTACTGCTGCTCTTACGTTCAAAGGAAGGGTGAGACCTGTTCGTGGAGGCTCCTGCTTCCTGCGTCGTCTGCTTCCTCTTCCTCCAATCTTTTTCCTCTTCGTCCCATCAACGTAGGTGATCTCTATAACACAGGTAAAACATGTTAACAATTGAAGCATGCATTCATATCATGCTACCTCCTGATTAGAATTTCATGTTCTACGCTCTCCCATGCTGTTTTTACTTAGGTTGTCTCCCCCCCCCCCCCAGACCAAACCAAATAGCCAGCATGCATATGAAATCAATCGCCTTGTTCATCTCCCTTAGTTATGTTCCTGTAAGTTCTCTGCAGCGTTTTAGACCGTGAGGTTTGTTAACTAAATATTACATCCATCTTTAAAATTTTATATCTATGAAACCGATAATAATTATACCCATCTTTAAAAGCCTATATCTATGAAACTGATTTTTTGTTAAATTTTATTTATACGGTTACGTTAGAATTATAAATACAACTTAGCACGTAACATAGTTATCAATGTTTTGAAGGTTTGTTCGTGGGCGTCCGAGTGGATTTTGCTCGTGAAATTTTACGGGGGTGTTGTTGGGGCGGTGAGCGCGATCGTGTGTGTGGTGTCTCCTTTTTCCCATCTTAAGGTAAGCATTCTCTCAAATAAAAAATTATTAAAGGATCATGTTAGGTAGAATTTTTGGTGCTCTTCAATTTGGTGTATAGATTATATGATTCTGACATATGTACATCAAAGAATTTGGGATTTAAAATAGCTCTGCACTGTTCGTAAATAAAGGAATTTAGGCCCGCGCACAAGCTCGCAAACTCTTTTTAAAATAAAACTTAAACCCTGTTAAACCTATTAAAATCTTTACTTCTCCCCTCTTCTGTTACACTCACGATAGCTCGTCAGTTTTCATATTTTAAAATTTTCTATCATCATTAATTAACGACTTGTGAATGGACGTTACTTTAAGAATATGCCTCTGTTACACGGACATAAATTCTCGTTAAATTAACCCTAAAACCTTCTTAAACATGCTACTAGCGTTTGTGCCTTTTTTCTCTTCTTTACATCACGATCGTTACCTCACTGTATATTCCTTAATTAACGTCCATGAAGTGAATGCTACGAAGAATATATGCCCGCTCATTCAGGAACACATTTCATTTTCTTTATTTAACGTCAGCTGCATCCGTCGTAAACTCCTTTTTTTCAATAAATTATATTTAAATCTTGAAAAATTCATATCTCATGATCTAAGTTAGTAAAAATTATAAAATATATATATTCGAGATCCTTGTAAATTCCTCTTAATTATCATGTTTTTAGTTCTAAAAATCTCCTTTTATTTAAAAAGTGTTACTGTTCATCTCTTAAATGAACGGTAACTGTATTAATGAATTCACGCCTTCCGATTAGACGCAGATTCTTTAGACGTGAATTTTAACTCTAAATAATCAACATCTAGTACACGGGACACATATTTAAGAACTTACGCCCTTCTTGTCAGATGCAATATTTTTTATAAATTAATTATTCATCGATGTTTAAAATTTAATAACTATGAAACTATATATGATAAAAGCAAAATGTGCATATTTTTAGGATCCTTGTAATTTTTATGTCTTAGTCTATAGAAAATCTCTTGGAATAATAATTGCTACTGTTCATCATGATTAAATCAAAACTAAATATACAATAAGAATTGGCGTCCAATTCATGGACGCGTATTCTTGAATTTGCGCCCCTTCACACTGATGCATATTTAGTAATTATAATTTAATTATTATTATTCTAAAAAATAATGTAATTAGTGTCCATGACAATCGACGTGGATTTTAATTAGCGGCTACTGTCTTGACGTAGATTTACTTCTCTCAGTTTTTATTGTGGTTTTGATCCAGTACCGTTGGATCTCATGGCATCATGGCCTCAAGATCGAGGCATGGTCCCTGTTTTGATTTATCGCTTACCCTTTATCTCTCGATGAGGTTAGGACCGTCCGTCAGATACTCCTTCTGTAGGACCGAGACTTTCTTCATTAAGACCTCTGTAAGACTCTGCTAGCCTTGAAATCCCTCAAGGCAACCGAGTGAGTTGTACCCTAAAAATCATGGAAACAATTTTTATTCATGTAACTCTGAAGAAACATGATGCCCTAGCCATTATAGAATGTCCCAATAGGTTTCTGTGAGAGTCAGTCATTGTCTAGAGTTAGTGTCTAGACAGTTGACGTTGTTTAAAAATAGCGTCCAGACAGGTGATGCGATTTTAATAAATTTGCGGTGACTATATTGACGTCAATTTCCCACGGATTTATAAGTCTAAAAAAGAATCATAATATTGTGTTCTACCGTGTCTATTAGCATGATAATTACCTTTATAAACTTGTATACTCCTGAAAGTCGTGTTTGATCTCTTCTGAACTCTCAGAATATTTGAACTTGGCCACTAAACAACGTCTAGTGATTATTGGGCCTTCGGCTGTATGACTTTTATTTCTTGTGGGACAGAAGTCCTAAACCATTGTAAACCCATCACAAAAGACCACTAGCTCATGAGGTACAACGAACTATTGATAAGCCCATGAGGAAAGATCACTGGCTCATGCGGCATATTGAAATGAATAATGAATAAACCCATGAGGAAAGATCACTTGCTCATGCGGTACACTGAAACAAGTTATAAATAAGCCCATAAGGAAAGACCACTCGCTCATGCGGCATATTGAAATGAATAATGAATAAACTCATGAGGAAAGACTACTGACTCATGCGGTACATTGAAACGAGTTATAAATAAGCCCATGAGAAAAGACCACTAGCTCATGCTGCATACTGAAATGAAAAATGAATAAACCCATGAGGGAAGACCACTGGCTCATGCAGTAGACTGAAAATGAGTTATAAATAAGCCCATGAGGAAAGACCATTGGCTCATGCGGCATATTGAAATGAATAATGAATAGACATATGAGGAAAGGTCACTTGCTCATGAGGTACACTGAAGTGAATTAAAATAAACCCATGAGGAAAGACCACTGGCTCATGAGCTAAAAGAAATTATTGAAAAACCCATGAGGAAAGATCACCGGCTCATGAGGTGAAATGTATCATTGATAAACCTATGAGTAAAGACCACTAGCTCATTAGGTAATTCTTGAACTCACTTGAGTGCTTGATATTCATGAATCCCTGACTAAGAAAGGGTTTTTACTTGATTATTAAATAGCCAATATCTTGTGTCATGATGTGAAAACTGTATGCTTGATATTCCTCGCAACTTATTTAATCTTTCTTGCTAGTTATTTTAATGACTCGTCCTATTGTTATATTCTCCACATCGACTCGCATTCATTCATGCATGATTATAGTACATTGTTTAAAATATTAATTACTTTAAGTAAGTCTGGACATAGAGATGTAATTCCTACTGAGCGTTCGCTCACCTAGTGTTTTCCCATATTTTTCAGGTAATAACAAAGAAGACATTCATCCGGACAGGGAAGGGCAAGAGTGTTGGGGGTTCTAGAGATTGGCGTCTATATCTCTTCTTTTCTTGACTCTAAGTCCTGTAAATTGAGTCTTTTCCTATCTTTTCATTAATGTAAGTCGAGTCAAGAATAATCTAATATTGACTTTTTGGTATTAATAAATTGTTGTCGATATTTTCTGGCCATATGGTTTGCTCTGATTGACCATATGGTTTACTTTAAGCAAGCCTAGATCATAGAGATGTAATCCCTACTGAGCGTTCGTTCACCTAGTATTTTCTCATATTTTTTAGGTAATAATAATGAGGATGAATGCGTTCAAGATGGGCAAGGGTAAGAGTGAAGAGTCCTCCGGCAATCTAGATGAACCCCCTAGTCTTGCGTCATGTCTAGTCTAGCTAGTTTGAGAGTCTATTGTAATTTCTTTTTATTGAGTCTTTTATTTGAGTCAAATTATAATAAACTTATATTTAAAATTTTAATTAAATTATATTATATCTATCTTATTATGCCTTTATGGTTCGCTCTAATTATTCATGACTGTTCGCTGCCACGTTCCAAGCACGTTTCTGCTGTTATCGATTTGGGGCGTGACACTGAAGCTTTTGCGAAAATAACGGAAGCAGTGATCTGGAGCTTCGTGTGAAAGTCGATCATATGTCGTTTTGGCATCCCCCAAGTGATTGTAAGAGATAATGGTCGGTAATTCAACTACGCTTATTTTAAGAATAGGTGCGTCGACCAACATATTCACAACCACTTCACCTCGGTAGCCCACCCTCAGGCTAACGGACTGGTCGAAAATGCCAACAAAACTATCCTCAAGGGCATTAAGACAAGGCTCGGAAAAGCTAAGGTCAATTGGCTTGAGGAATTACTTAGCGTACACAACGGGAAAACTGGCTTTTACCTACAACACCTACCTACACTTTTGTAAGTCATTAGTATTTATGGGCATGTACCTACGATTTTTTAGGATATTCTATTACCTATTGTCACTGTCGTAGGTATATGTCATACACTACCTACAGTTCGGTAGCACCGTAGGAATAGATAACCATATTAAACTACCTATTGATAATGTCATAGGTAATTGGTATGTCATACCTACGATTCGGTAGCACCGTAGGAATAGATATCCATATTGAACTACCTACTGATAATGTCGAAGGTAGTTGGTATGTCATACCTACGGTTCAGTAGCACCATAGGAAAAGATAGTTATATTGAACTACCTACCGACAATATCGTAGGTAAGTGGTATGTCATACCTACGGTTTTAGTTGAGCTGTAGGAATAGATAGACATATTGAACTATCTACCGACAAAGTCGTATGTAAGTGGTATGTCATACCTACGGTTCCAGTTGAGCTGTAGGAATAGATAATTGTAATAAAATATCTACGGACATGGTCGTCGAAACATACCTACGCTTTGTTACTGTTGTAGGAGTAAGTCATCTACAGAGTGATTGATGACATCTGTTTTTATTTGTTATATATTACCTACGATAAATGTCGTAGGTAGTTACCTACTCGTTATTTGTGTCGTAAGAATAGGTCACGCGTAGAGTGATCGGTGTCCAAATTTTTTATTTGTTATACATTGCCTACGTACCATATCGTAGATATTTACCTACTCTTTGATAGTCGTAGGAATAGATCATCTGTATATTCTCATAACTTTTATTCGTTATTCATTACCTACCGATAGTTCGTGTAGGTATACATCTTTTTTATTTTTTTATATTACACATGAATATTATCATAGGTAAATATCTACTCATTTTTATTATAGGAGGAATATATATCCCTTAGATGTAAGATACTATAATTATTATCTTTATATATATTACAATGTGTGGTGGGTATAGAGTAAAAGCTTTTGGCGCTAAAAACTCCCGCGCCTTCGAAAATGAACCCAGCCCGCCACAGCCTTCTTAAAAACATAAACCTACCCCAGCCCGCCACCCTCCCTCTCTTCCTTACTCCCCAGCCTACCTTCGGAACCCCTAGCCTGCCACCCTCCCTCTCTTCCTCACTCCCCAATCCCTCTCTTCCTCACTCCCCAGCCCGCCTTCGGAACCCCCAGCCCGCCACCCTCCCTCTCTTCCTCACTCCCCAGCCGCACCTTCGGAACTCCCAACCCGCCACCATCCCTCGCTTCCTCACTCCCCAGCCATGCCTTCGGAACCCCCAGCCCGCCACCCTCCCTCTCTTCCTCATTCCCCCCAACCGCGCCTTCGAAACATTTCCCCTCCTTCTCTTCCTCACTCCCCAGCCGCGCCGTCCACCACACCCCCTCCCCTGCTCTCCTTCTTCATCTCACTACAAAAAAAATTGTTGGCCTAGAGAGATGGCGGACAAGAAGGGGGGTTGAATTGTCCCCTTTCCGAGATGGCGGATTTTAAAAGCTTTCTAAACTAATTACAACAGAATTAAAATTAACTGCGTTAAATAGCCCAAACTTAAGTGAGATTAAAAGAGTTCTCTCGATCTTTCTGATCTCACACGGATTATCAATACAACTAATTAGTGAAATCAAGCTCAACACAGATAACAGAGGTAGCAATGTGCGATGATGCAGTGAATTAAAAATCTATTTAATGGACTTGTAAAGGAAGATAGAAGAAATGGTCAATCACACAGGCAATCACACGAGACACAAGATTTTTAGGTGGTTCAGGACCACGACGGGCTCCCTACGTCCACCCCTCACCGAACCCGGTGAGGCTTCACTACACGCTACTTATGTAGCAACACGGGAACGAACCCCAAAAACACACACGCCGCTTCCGCAGCAATACGCGCATGACGGCACGAGGACTTGCCTCAATACGCTACCACTGCAACACACACGCACACACGGTCGGAGAACGTACCCCAAACACAAGACCACACGGAGACGCAGCTCCGTCTAAACACAACCAAACACGGGGAAACTTTCCGCACAAAATAACCACACACGTGAAGATACAACTCTGCCCACACACAACGTATTCTCAGTTTAATGAAAAGAGAAGATATACAATAAACCCCCAAACAATTATTTATGCTGAAATAGACAAATAGAGATGAGAGAAGAAAGATCCCCCTCAAATCTGCAGAGAAACCACGTCCATTTGGGTAGTAGGGTGCCCTGGGACTTGTCTTCGCGGAGTGGAAGCCAACCGAGGTCGTAGGAGACGCCCAAGTGGAAGTCTTCAGCAGATGACTTCAGACTGGAACAGATTCGTAGAGTTGAGCTTATGGATGGCATCCTCCTCCTCTTCTTCTTCCTCCTCCAAGTAGATCGCCGCCCTCACCCTCGTCCTCCTTTATCTGCAACAGATAGGAAGATGTTAACTCCGGAGGATTACCTCCCATCATGGGAGAATGCGGCCTACATATACAACAACCAAGGCAGCCACAAAAGACATGTTAGCCCATGTAAAAACCCTCTTACAGCCACACCCAATCCAAAGGAGAAACCGTAAGGCTATTGGGGTAAAAAGCCAAGGCCATCGGATCACATAATGGGCATTTCGTAAGCAATCCGGAAAACACGATTTGGATGAACCAGACAAAGTGTTGACTCTTAGAGTCTTCACTTCTGTCAAGGTGTTCCGTCCCGAACACAAAACAGCACCCAGGACAAAAAGTGTCGACTCTAAGAGTCGACACATTTTGTCAGGGGTTCTGTCTTCCCACGAAAAATACCATACAGACACAAAAGTGTCGACTCTTAGAGTCGACACTTTCTGTCTGGTCTTATATACCAACGCAGACAGAACCTACAGAAATAAGTGTCGACTCCTTGAGTCGACACTTTTATTGATAGAACTGAAAATTCAGCAAAATACAATAGAAACCCCAAAAACATTAAAGACCAATAAAACACCAATAAACCCCATTGAAAAACAATAGAATGACATGCATCAGGGGTCTTTAAAACATAAATCAAACCATATTTTGAAAGCAAGTTTAAGAATCAAAGTGAGCATGTTGCAACATGAACCTTTTAGGAAACTATTAGTCAAACCCAGAAATCATGCGGATGGATCACATTCATTTAAGCCTCATGAAGATTCAGCCAGGATGAGTTCTTACCATTTGCATTGAGAGTTTGTGAGCATGATTGAACTTGCACTATATAAAAACTCATATTCAAGTCAATGCGAATGATAACAGTAAAACAAGGTCTTACCATGGATCCATAGGTCTGAAAGTAATATGAACCATTCATCCAATAGATAGAGAGACATTTGAGCCTGCAAGACTAATGACCTCAATATCATGTTAAACCACATAGGAAACACTCACAGCAATCCATTATGTCTGTGCATATGACCTCATGGTCAATGCACGTGAGAAGTTGGGTCGGCGCAGGCTTAAGCAGGTCAGTGCAAAGAGTGAACATGTCGGTGCAATATTGTGAAGGACCAAATATTGGGTCGGTGCAATATTGAGCATAGGTCTTTTCAAAACAGAACAAGGTCTGTGCAATGTTGAACAAAGTCAGTGCAATGAACAATAAGGTCGGTGCAATGTAGAACAAAGTCTGTGCAAAAAACAACCAGGTCGGTGCAATGTATCACCAAAGTCAGTGCAATGATAAATAAGGTCTATGCAATGAACGACAAGGTCTGTGCAATGGACAACAAGGTCCGTGCAACGACAAGCATCAATGCAAGTTACATCGCACAAAAAAGCTCATTCTCATGAAAGATACATCAATGCAAATCTTTAGCCATTTCCAGTTCAAAGAAAGCTTTAATGACAGTTAATAAAAATGAGCCTACCCATGTTATCACCATACCACATCCCATTAAAAGCACAAGCATGAATTCCATTTAACAAACCAAAAACTACTTCAAACATGAAGAACCATTTCTGAATAAAATTCAGCCAAGCATTCATGAAAACCAACTTCAAAGCATTCAAGTTCAGTCCAATTAAATTCATACTCAGTTCATCGAAGACCATCAAGAATTCCACAAGAGCTAAACGAGTATACTGGATATCCATTTTTCACCATGATCAATCTCAGATAGACACAGTCCAAAGCAAGCAAACCAAGTTCAGTCCAATTATAATTAAGGGCATTCCAAAGCAATCTGAGAAACATTCAACCTCAGTCAAAATCAATCTGAACTTAATTCATTTACTTATGCATTTAAAGGAAACCATTTCAAACTTATGAAAACAATTCATGAAACATGAACAGCAGACAAAGTTGATCATTTTAGAAACATGCTTTATCAAGCTAATGTAAAACCAATAAACATCAATCATTCAAGACCATTTTAAAATCTCGTGCAAAGTCAAGTAAAGACCATCATAGGTAGTTTAATTAGACCATATGACAGTCCACTGAGAGTCATATATTTCTCATGAAAGCTCCAATGCAAAAGTCAACATCAAAGATGTATCTATGAAGGACTATTGAATTTCAACCTGCAAAGTAAGATATCATCATGTTAGCTTGTTTATCATGAAGACGTTTTCCACTAAACAAGCACACAATATTTTCACTTTAGAGCAAACATAAAACACACAATACATTGGAATCATCAAAACCATTGTCAAAGATAAAGAGGGGGTGCACGGAACCCAACAATCTCCCCCTTTTTGATGATAACAATATATTGTGACCACCAAAACTCTCTCCCCCTTTGACATTATCGAAAAGTGGGGAGTCAAGGAGAACTGATGTGAAAGTGCAAACAGAAATAGACGGATATATAAAGCCTATGGTGCACGAACCCAGCAATGAACCTCCCATGAAAGGAAGGTGTGAGAATTATGAACAAGTATAAGACTAAGAACATGTGTGAAACTATGAACATGTATCTAGAAGTAAAATTTGAAATTTGAAACTATATGCAGAATGTAAAACTAAGTTATGCACAGAATGTATTGTGCTAAAAGGCACATTATTCTCCCCCAATTATCAAGAACAAAAATCAAATGACAATGGGTTATTTAACCTAATATTTACAAGTATAACCTAAGGATGCATCTAAATGAAATGAAGTATGTCATGATCAGAACGGATTAAGCAATCAGGCACTCAAGCATGCATAGTTAAATATAGACTCGTGCAAGTCCCTTCGGGACGGGTGTAAGGATTATGTAATCGATTATAGAACATGATGTGCATGTACAATACTAAGAATGTCGTACTTACATAAATAAAGAACTACATTAACCGTGAAAGATGACTGATTCATAAAGGACATTGAAACAATCAAACCCAAAGTGCATATGTGAAGATTAAGTAATGAGCTCCAAGGTAATATGGAAAATCAGATTTTCTTAAGAACACTAAAAAGAACTTATCATCCTTACACTTTTATACACAATACTCGAATATTGGTAGCTACGTAAGACCCCAATTTTTTTTTAATTACAATAAATGGTGTGACTAACCTTTTGACACGAGTGTTGACACCCGTTTTATGACCAATAAGTCGGGTCATCTCCTTGTTCATTCCATATGATGCTCTGAGTTGTTCACCTTTATTGAGCCTTCTTGGTCAATTCGAGATTTATTTCATGGGTCATGTCTCCTTGGTTGGGTCTGGTTCCTTACCTCTTTCCGCTGGATGAAGCTTAGCAAGCTCTCATTTCATTTGCATACCATTGTCTCTAACGGTCCTTTGAGGGCGCGTTACAATCCTCTAACGCATCTTCCTTGGTTCGTTACATCCCTGCAGAGTCCTTAAGCTTAAGGCTTCTTTCAAACTTATATTTTTAGCCTATCCGTTGAGTGTGACGGTTTATCGTGCAGCCGTTACATGCATTGTGACGCGTCTACCCTTGAGCGTTACATACATCTAGAGTCCTATGTTCGTAAGCTTCTCCCGTTGATCTTATCTTTTAATGGATAGGGTTGTGTGACGGTCCCTTCTTGGAGCGTTACATCCTTGTGGCGGTCTATCGTGCAGCCGTTACATCAAACAGAGAGTTCTAGCAGAACTGCTCTTTCTCTGCTACTCCGTGGCCGACTTGAGAGTTTGATTCTTTGATTTCTCTTCCAAATCTGATCCTTAGAGCCTTCTGTTTGTTTCTATGGACTCTTGGGAGTATTATCTTCGAGAGTTTGCCAAGAAACATCCTACTTTCTAGCTGGACTATCCTGAACCCGAACCTAGACTTTGAGGGTCTATAAATAGAACCCTTGACTTCATGGCTTGAAGAGGAGACATCTGGAGTTCGCGTCGAAGTGCTGCAGCATCCTAGAGCTAGAACTAACCAAGGAGAACTACTTCCCACGTCCATCTGCTTCCAAAGTTCAGGGAGTATCACTTTCAAGGGTTTAGTTCAATCAAGTTGTGTTCTTAGTGTCTTTTCCCTCTTTCAAATGTTCATAGCATTGTCCCTCTCAGTCTCCCACGTTCTTGCACTTGCTGAATCCATTCAAAACATCCTCCCATCTTTTAAAACGCCCATAGGGGTTAAAAAACCAACCTTCCTGGTATTTCCTTTTCCTTTTGCATGTTCTTAAGTTTCTTGGATTTATTGATACTACTTTGTCTAAGGGTTAATCTGGGTTGTTTTTCTTGTGTTCTACACTCTTTTGCAGGTTTACAGAGTCCATAGCACGAGGCCCAAGCTCTCTAGTTGACTGGAAAGCTTGGAGATCAAAAGATTCCCAACTTCTATTCTGTAGAAGCTCTGACGGTCTGGCACAGGCGCGTTAGAGTTTTGTAGCGGTCTATTGTAAGACCGTCACACTGGCTGTGGCGCATCAGTCTTTAACCGTTACATCTGATGGAGCTGCAGTTTCCTGGTTGCTTTCTCTCTCCCGTGGGCGGGTGCATCATCCTCCTATTCTAAGGTATTTATCAGGTCTTTGACTTGTTTCTACCTTAGTGGCGATCACATCTTTTCTTAGTTTGGGCATTAGCTTTCTCTCTCATCATATCTCCTCTTTACTTTGCTTGTTCCACCTATACGGTGTGTTTTTCTTTATTCCTTATTCCACGCCCCGGCGTGTGTTTTTCTTTATTTGCTTAGTTTAGTTTTGATTGAGTTAGCATGCCCATGCTAGAGCTTGTGCTGGTTGCCTAGGTTCATGATTCACATGTCCATAGGTTGATTGATTTCATTATTTGCTCATGCTTTCATCATAGTTGGCATCATAGCCCATCTTGTAAAAGAAGGGACACATTAAAACCAACAGAATTTTTTGGCGATCACGGTGGGACATCTAGTGCCAATCGTGCTTTGAATCTATGTTAAACATGCTCCTCTTTGTTTGCCCTTGTTGCTCTGGTTTTTCCCAGATTTTCCCTATATTTCTCTGTTGTTTCTGGTTCTCTGGCTACTCTGACGGTCCTGCGTCCACGCGTTACCATATTCTGATGGTCTGGTCTTCGACCGTCACACTCCTCTGACGTAGGTAGCCTAGACCGTCACATACTCCAGACAGGTACGCATCTCGAGGTGTAGTTTACTTCCGCAATTTTTGCTGTGATTTTCATGCTTGGGTGCTATTTGGTCTCCTCCTTGGTTGGTTCACATATTCATATCATTGTGTTCATATTTGATTGCTAGATTTTAGGCTAGAATTTGCATGCACCCCGGTGCACATAGGTTCATGCATATTTTTATACATTAGATTGCATTCTCCTACCTTGGTGCGTGGACCTCTCGTCTCCATATTCCTTGGGGTCGACCAGGAAAACACATCAGGGACCTCCATAAGTCCCTGTGAGCCGTGGAATCCCACACGGACACCGGGCCGGTTTTACCTTTCCTACCCCATGTCTAAGATTGCATAAGTGAAGGAGTGATTACATTTAGAGTTAACCAAGCCACACATCCTTTCCTATTAGGAACCTATTGTGGAGAGCACATCTTAATCAAATCACTAAGGTTCTAAAGGAAGAAATCATAAAAATATTGTTGCATCATCTAAGTAACTTGGTTGAATTTGAATGTTGTCATCTCGTTTCCGCTTGCATCTTTGTTAAAGTCATCTAAGTTCGACCACTCATTGTGTGTTGTTTACTTTTGTTAAGGTCTTCCGTTGCATGTGGAGTTATCTTCGTCCATTAGAGTCATCTTCTAGGGTCAATTCCTTCCCTAAACTCTACTCAAATCCACTCTTCGAACCCATCATGGCTTCTTTCAATCCTCCCCATTCCCAAGAGGAGTCTCTCCCTCAAGGGCTTCTTGAAGACCCTTCTAGGGTTATCTCATTCCCGCCTAGAGAGGGGTCTGCCCCTCTTCCGTCCTCCGTCCCTATGGAGGGCGGCCAAGCCACTCCTTCCTTTTCTTCTCCTTCTGCTGGCTCCATTCTCCAAATGATGGCCCAGTTGGATCTGGCCCAACTCCAGGCTATCTATCAGGCCATGCAGGGGTCCAATACCCCACATCCCGCGATTGCGCAAGGCCAATCTAATCTTTCCATCGACCAATCTAGAGTTGGTGGGCCCTCCATCCAGCCCACTCCAATTGATCTTACTCCGGTCCAACCTCGGACCATCACCTTTTCTGGTATGGACACGGGCCAATCTTCTGCTTCGGCCCAACAACCTTCTGACAAGGGAAAGTCTATTCTCCCTTCTTTCATTCAGGTGGATCATCACATGTCCAGCCCATCGACGCCACAAGTCCTTGTTGGCCCTTTAGATTTCTTACGCCCTCAACAAGGGGTTGCCCAGGTCCACTCTAATCTGGGTCAGTCTTCGGCCCAATATCCTTCTTATGGGCTCCCTCCCTTGTCCGTTTATCCTTCTGCTCCCTCTTGTGGGCTTCCACCTCCTACAACAGTCTATCCCCTACTCCTCAATTTCAACCTTCGCCTTTCACTACCCCTACTCCATCCAGGGAGCAGGAACTACTTGATAAGTGGGCCGCCATGCAATAACAGCTTGATTTCCTCCAAAAATAGGTTGGCCCACAATCCTTGGTAGACGTTCCAGTCCCCAGCTTCCAAAACATCTGATTCTCTTCGCAATCCGAGCTCCCTAATTACCGCAAGTATGATGGGAACGGCAATCCCTTTATTCATGTGAGAGACTTTTTATATGAATCGGCCCAATTTCAGTATGATGATCGCCTCATGGCGTATTTGTTCCGCCGATCATTGGATGGTGTTGCATTGGAATGGTTCTATTCTCTGCCGCTAAAGGATGCTGAGAGCTTCAAAATAGTGAAAGACAAGTTCATCCAACGGTTTCAAGACAGGGTCGGTCAAGAATATTCTTTCACAGACTTGGTGGCCGAGAAAATGAAGCCCAATGAGGAGTTTGCAACTTATGCTGATAGATGGAGGCAGATGGCCGCCAGGGTGCCAGGCCATATTCCGGAGGAAGAGAAGGTCAATCTAATTATCTCAAATGCTACCCTGACCTTCCGTAACATCCTTGCTATGAATGATATAGCCAACATGCACCAACTCTATAGCCGGGCGCGGTTCATTCAAACACAGTTCAAAGACTCTCCCATCCACTCGCTCTTTGAGAACCAAAAGCCAAAATACCACAAGAAACCTCAAGGGCTTGTCACTGAGGGGGTTTAGACCAACGAATAAGTTCAAGCCGTTACCTTCCCTTTCCAAGCCGCACCTTTCCACTTTCTACAAAACCCCTGCACTCTTCAAAACCCTGCTCTACAAAACTTCCCAACCATTCCACAAAACCCTCCGCCTACCTTTGCCACTCCACAAAATACCTTAACCGCTCCGCAACAACCTCCACAGCCTCTGCAATACCATAATGTCCCTCCACCTAACGGCTACAACAATAACAACAAGCGCCCGGCTCCTAAAAGAGCACAGTACCCACCCCTGCCAGAAACCCTCACGGATATCTTCTCGGCTCTCATGTCAGTTAGTGCTATACAACTCCCTCCGGAACGGCCCAACTGGAACCCGGCCGTTGATCAGACAAAGTATTGTATGTTCCACAGGTAGCCATGACATACTATTGAATGATGTTTTTAGTTCAGGGATTTGGTCTATGACCTCTATGAAGGACAAAGAATTGATTGGGCCGAAATGCATAGGGCCATTATGGAAATTAAAGAGAAAAGAAGGCAGTCGCCGAGGCAGCAACTGCAGCAACAATAGGCACCGCAGCCGCATCAGCAGCCGCAACAGCAACAACAGTCGGTTCAAGACTTGGGGATCCATCAGAACCCAATGCCGAACCATCCTCTATCTCCACAGCCTCAGCCACCGGCGCCGGCTCAGGTCAATGTAGTTCAACCCCCGACCCCTGATGCCGGGTGGTCCTTTGATGATGACAGCTCTACGCCGCAAGTCATGGCCCTTCACCACAACTTCCACACTTCTTCCACTCCCACCATCCTTACGCCCACATACCAAAACCCTCCTCCGCCTGCTACACCGTTTGTCCTTTCATCTACTCCACTGCCCATCTCTCACACATTACTCACCCCCGCCATCACCATACCTCCATCTAACCCTCCACTCATTACACCTTCGCCTACCTTTATACCCCCACTTCCGCTCGCACCCGCTACCACCAACCCCTCATACATCATCCTTCCCACCACACCCTCTTCCGCACCACTCATCCACCCCACCGGGCCTACTAAGTCACTTATCTTGAGCCCATCCGAGGCCGCGGCAGCCTATAACTTTGCCCTACGGAGCGGGCGCATGTTTCACCACAATTATCCTTCTACCTCGAATCCCCAGTCTTCCTAACCGACTGTTGAGCAGGAAGAAGCCGAGCCGTTACCAGGAACCCAATACGATCTGTTACATCACTTGGATCAGGTGCCCGCTAAGATATCCGTGCTGGAGCTTATCAAAAGATCTACCCTTCACCAAGATACTCTCAGGAACTTTCTTCAGAAGGTGATGGTTAGTGAAGATGTGGCAGCCGACAGTTTACCTACGGCACTGGTGACTATTTGTAAAGGACCAGCTATAACCTTCTCTGAAATCGAGCTAGAACCACCAGAAGCTCGGCAAATGCCGCTTTGCATCAAAATTATATTGAATAAAGTCAGCATTCATGCGGCATTAGTTAACACAGGGACATCTATCAATGAATGCCCGCTCAGCACTCTCAGGGCCTGCAATCTGTCAAAAGAACTTCTACGCCCGACCCCCACTACTATAGCTGCTTATGACATATCTCGGAGGGCATGTCACGAGATTGTTACTATTCAAGCCGAGCTTGGGCCTCTTACCATGCCCATTGAATTCTATGTGCTGGACATCGACCCTATGTTCAAAGCTATCTTGGGTCATCCGTGGATCGATACTCTCAGTGCCGTGCCCTCCACCGTGCATCAATGTCTCAAGTTCCCTTTTCAAGGGAGGGTGGTTAAGGTCAAAAGCTTATCTACGGTCCAGTCTGTAAAAGCTATTTCAGAGAAGATTCTACCCACGTTATGGCCCAGCAGCCGACCCGTTATTTCTGTACTGGATCTGGATTTCCCTTGGGCTTATGCACCACGCAAGCCAGCCGCTACACCCGTCAATATCAAAGTGAAACCCCAGATCCGAGATTCCAAGGGTTGGGATATCATATTGAAGCTGGGTTATCAGCCGGGGAGAGACCTCGGTGCGCAGTTACAAGGGCGAACCAAGCTAGTGCTCAAAGGAAGAAAAATGGGCAGGAGAGGTCTCGGTTATCGAGAGTCCGCACTCTCAATGATGGGCGACTGAGGGCCACTTACATGGGATTACCGCCAACACTTTGTAAGAGGACCCCTCCAGCCGGGTACACTGAATTCACCACCAGTACAATCAGAAAAGAAAGATACAGCTTGCATAGTTGCTAGTCCGCCTCTGCTACCAAAAGGGTATGTTGATGATATGCCAGATTTCAGTCAGTCATTTGCCAGAATGTTCAGCGAGAAAGATGGTCATGATCGGAAGGAGAATCAGGAGGTGCGGCTCGTTCAGTGGAAGCCGAAGCCACCTGGCCGTCTACAGAAGAAGGGGAGCTCCCCCATTATCATTTCTTGGTCTCCCTCCCGTCTCACATCTCTATTTCAACAATTGGAATCCATACCCCGTTCACCCCAGATTATGGTCGATTCGTATTTTACGGAAAGATCACCTGAAATATTATTTGTTCCATGTGCATTTGGGCGCTGCCTGCCCATTGATCTGTCAACTCTATTCACTCCTCCTTCCCCCACCACCCAACTCCACGAGATGTAGTTTTCATCTTCCGACCCCATCTTTGATTGCATCTTCCCCTCTCTATTCCCCATGCAACTTCCTCCTCCTCCATCCTGCTGTGTGGTCTCCACTGATCTCCAAAAAAAAATGTCAAATTTGAAACAGAGATTTCGGTGGAAGATTACGCTATCTTGTCTCCATCCTCCCCCAAGGGGCACGAGTCCCCTTCTCCTTCCTTTCCACTAGATTTCCTTTCTCCTAGGTTAGGCATAGGGTCCGTCGAGTCTAGGGAAGTAGGGTCGATTAGAGCTAGAGAAGTAGGGTCCTCTTCTAGGTCGTCCAATCTTTCCGAGCTTGAGCCGCGCCCGCTTGCGCGTCATTCCAAATTCATTCTTGATAGGTTCTTGCAGGATTTAGCTCAGCGATGTCGCGCTCTTTTGAAGTGTCCAGAATTGTTACTACAGCAATCGTGATAGAAGATGAAGAGGAAATAGAAGGGGTGTGGAGCGATGATGGACTAGGTGTCTATGAAGTCTTGGATGAGAAAGACCCGATTGATGATGAGGATAGCAACGTAGATGACACTGCCGATCTGTATGTGCAAGGATTAAAGAGATTTGACGAGCCATCGTCGGCAGTGGATGAACCTACAAAGGAAATAAATTTGGGAACTGAAGAAGACCCAAGGCCCATTATTATTGCTGCTAATCTCCCCCTGCAAGTGGAAGAAGATCTAGTCAAGGTTCGAAGGGAGTATAGTGATTCTTTCGCCTTGTCTTATGAGGACATGTCGGGTCTTGACCCCTCTTTAGTGGAACACCGACTCGTACTTAAACCAGGGGCAACACCCGTAAAACAGAGGTCAAGGAGATTTCACCCCCACATGGCCTTAAGGATCAAAGAAGAATTTGATAAGTTATACAAGGCCAGGTTCATTAGATTTGTTCTATATCCTCAGTGGGTGGCGAACATAGTCCCTGTCATCAAGAAGGATGGAAAGGCGCGTATTTGCATCAATTTCAGGGATCTTAATAAGGCATGTCCCAAAGATGATTTCCCGCTGCCTCACATAGACGTCTTAGTCGATAACACTGCCAGGTACAAAGCTTTGTCATTCATGGACGGTTACTCAGGTTATAATCAGATCCGTCTTGCTTCGGAAGATCAAGAGAAAACCTCCTTCACACGCCCTGGGGCACGTATTGTTATGTGGTTATGCCGTTCGGTCTGACGAACGCAGGTGCCACTTATCAGAGGGCGATGATGGCCATTTTCCACGACATGATGCATATCTATATGGAAGCTTACATGGATAATATCTTGGTGAAGTCGAGAACCAAAGAGGAACACCCCCTCTATTCTGGCTAAGGTGCTGTAGAGAGCTAGGGAGTACAAGCTGAAAATGAATCCGAAGAAGTGTATTTTTGGAGTCACTTCAGGGAAGCTGCTAGGCTTTATAGTTAACAAACGGGGGATATAGATTGATCCTAATAAAGCAAAGGCCGTCATGGACATGCCTCCGCCAAAGAATATTACGGAACTTCGAGGACTGATTGGCAGATTACAATTCATCAGAAGATTCATATCTCAACATTCTCAGAGGTGTCGCCCGTTTTATGAATTGCTAAAGGCGGGGGTCAAATTTGAATGGAATCAAGATTGTCAAAAGGTCTATGAGGACCTAAAGGAATATCTATCCAATCCCCCGGTTTTACAACCTCCTGTCCCTGGGAAACCCCTAATCCTATACATCTCGGTCATTGAGGACTCCCTAGGGGCGGTCTTAGCACAAGTAGACGATGAAGGGAAAGAGCGGGCAGCTTATTACCTCTCCAGGTTATTCAACCCGGCCGAGGCCAAATACACCGCTATGGAGAAGACTTGTGCCGCCTTAGTATGGGTAGCTCAGAAGCTTAAACACTATTTTCTAGCCCACCCAGTTAGGTTGATCTCTAGAATGGACCCAATTCGCTATCTCTTAGAAAAGCCCATCCTTTCTAGTAGGTTAGCTCGCTGGCAGAGCTTCCTCTCCCAGTTCGATATCACGTTTGTCGTTCAGAAGGTGGTCAAAGGATACGCCATCGCTGAGCATCTTGCCCATCTCCCGATTCGCTGCACGGACTCTATTCAGGATGACTGCCCTGATGAGCATCTTTCTGTCCTTACTCATCATCCCTTCTGGTCTCTGCACTTTGATGGTGCACTCAATTCTCAGGGCCAAGGGATAGGCGTTGTTCTACTCACTCCCGAAGGAGTGATGATTCCTTTTGCTTATCAACTTCGATTTCCTGCTACCAACAACATCGCCGAGTATGAGGCTCTCCTAGATGGATTGAAGCACGCCTACCTTCTAGGCGAGCGTTACTTGAATATCATAGGGGACTCTCAGCTCATCTTGCGGCAAGTTCTATCCACTTACCGTACCCGTGACCCTAAGCTCAAACCATATCAAGATTTGGTCACGCTCCTTGCTAGGCAATTCCGCAAGTTGATCTACATCTATACTCCCCGGTCTCAGAACATCCTAGCCAATGCTTTGGCATCCCTCGCTTCCTCTCTATCTTTCCCTCTCAGTCGGAGTACTGAGACTCTCGTCGTTCAGAGATTGGATGCACCCTTTCTTCAGGATCCCGGGTATGCTAACCTTAGGAAGATTGTAGAGGTGAGGGCTGAGAAGGAAGAGTTGAAGGAAGTATCTTTGATGGAGTTAGAAGAGATCCTGGAGGGAGAAGAGTTGCCCTGGTATCATGAAATTGAGTTGTTTTGCAAAGGTGGATCGTTCCCGAAAGGGGCAAATGCCGAGCAGTGCAAGTCAATAAGAAGAGCCGCCTCAAGGTATACTATCGTTGCTGGAGAACTATACAGGCACGCTACTAACGGGATGCTCATAAGATGTTTAGAGGATGATGAAGCTTGGAAGGTGGCCGAAGTAGCCCATTCTAGTGAGTGTGGAGGTCATGTTAATGGCCAGGCTCTAGCGAAGAAGATCCTTAGGCAGGGCTACTATTGGCCCACTCTAGAGGAAGATTGCTCCCTCTATGTCCGGAGGTGTCTTAAATGCCAACTCTACGCTGATAAGATTCATGCTCCAGCTTCATCTCTTCATCCTCTATCTGCTCCTTGGCCATTCTCTATGTGGGCTTTCGACGTTGTCGGTTCGCTCGGTGATCCCAATTCTCAGATCAAACAGAAATCCTTCATTCTTACCACCACTGAGTACTTCACCAAGTGGGCTGAAGACAAAGAGTACGCAGAGATTAAAGCTACCACGGTGTGCCACTTCATCATGAAGAACATTATCTCACGGTTCGGAGTGCCAAGCAGCATCGTCACCGACAACGGACCCCAGTTCGTTTCTCAAGAGCTCAAGGACCTATGTAAGAAGTTCAATATTGCATTGCATCATTCATCTTCATATTACTCACAAGGCAACGGCCAGGCCGAAGCCACTAACAAAACCCTTCTCAAAATCATAAAGAAAACATGTGAATCTCATAAGTTTTCTGATTGGCCAGAAAGATTAGTGGAAGCTCTATGGGCTTACCGCACCTCCGTCGGTACTCCTATGGGGCAAACTCCCTATGCTCTCACTTACGGGATGGAGGCGGTGCTCTCATATGAGATCTTGATCCCTTCCCTTAGGGTGCAGCTCGATAAGGAACTTAATCTCGATGAACGTCGAGAGGCGTTGCTCGTCCAACTAGAACTCTTAGATGAAAAGAGGATGAATGCAGCTAATCACGTATCCGTTTATCAAAAGAGAGTTTCGCGTTATTTTCAAAAGAAGGTAATTGAACGCAAATTTCAAAAAGGTGATATGGTTTTGAAACGTAAATTCATCCGGTCTGCAGGTCCTAGGTCTAAATTGCAACCTAACTGGGAAGGGCCGTTTGTTGTGAAAGAGGCTTATCCAGGGAATGCTTACTGCTTAGTGAACGCAGAAGGTAAGGAGCTCGCTCACGCTTGGAATGGGTTGTACCTTAAGCGTTTCTTTTCGTAGAGTCTAAACCAGTGTCACCCCGGTAGCAAGGTGTCCTTTCCCTTTCATCGTGAAAGAGGACCCTGAGCGCGGCAATCACACACTACATGACGTCCCTGGTTGGATTTTCCACTTCGTAGACACCGTTTCTCCTTGACCATGCTTTGGGGGAAAGTCAAAGTCCTTGTCCGTTTCTTTCTTCGGCTGAATCCAGGGGCAAGAGGTGAACAAGGAGGCGACAACCAATCTAGGCGCCTTGATGAGAGGAGGTCTCAAATAGGGGCAGTCCGTTATGACCTACGCCACAAGAAAAGGAAAAGGAGCAAAGAAAAGGAGCAATCTTCTTGACAAAAGCAAAAGTCTATCTTGAAAGTCCATCAATCATACTTCTAAAGCTCCAAAAAAAAAATGAAAAGCTAGGCATGGCAAGAGTGGCAGTACAGTTACCCCGCGAGACGTATGAGCCCGGTCGTATGCGTGCCTAGAGTGGACAAGGGTTCGATGACAGACGCAAAAGCCTCGGCGCAACAGACCAAGTCTCTGAAATCGGTTGTCTGGAGAGGAACTCAAGCCCTAAAAAACTTCTATATCTGGCCTAAGCTTATCCCCGTGTTCTATTTTCCTTTTCAGGACTGAGACAAGTACCCTGGGTATGACCTTGGCAGAGACACCGTCATGCGAGTTAGGCCCTGGCCAGGGGTTGTCACTTCCATTGCACGCCAACCTCGGAAACTCTGAACGGAATAGGGAGGACCCTTGTTCCTAAGGAGACACTGGTTTTCAAAATAATAATAATAAAATCATATATTTCAAAATCCAAAAAAAATCATATATTTTAAAATCCAAAACAAATCATATATTTCAAAATCCAAAAAAATCATATATTTCAAAATAAAAAAAATCATATATTTCAAAATCCAAAAAAAATTCATATATTTCAAAATCCAAAAGAAATCATATATTCCAAAAAATCAAAAACACCAGATATTTTCAAAATCTCACAAAAATCTAAATATTTGCAAAATTCCCAAAAATACCATCATATGCATCGCATGCATTGCATTGTTTCCATTTTATATTTTTCGCATATTTAATAAGGCTCCACCCCTTGACCAAATATCAAGAAATGGTCAAATTCTAACTTGCTTTAGGCAAGGGGTTGAGTCTAAGAACAGATCTAACTTGTTTCATGTCTAAGTGTATGCAGAATGCAGGTTTAAGACTCAAAACTCACGAATTTCCAGGTTCAGGTATGTAACGCTCCAGCATCAGACCGTCACATCACTGTAACGATCCATCTTTTGACCGTCACCCTCTCCCGAAGGTTGAAACTCATTGGCCCTCAGTAAAACTCTCTCTGACGCATCCGCGATCGACCGTCACCTCACTCTAACGGCCTACTATTAGACCGTTACATTCTAATGAGAACAGAAACTTAGTTTTCTGAGTTCAATCCTTCTGACGGCTCATCGTAAGACCGTCATACTGTTGTGGCGGCCCTATGTAGGACCGTTACAGATTCCAGAAACTCTGCTTTCATGCCAAGTCAAGCAACAAACTCATGATTCCATCAACTAAGGCACTTCTATGTCATTTCATCAAACTCAATAAAACATAAAATTGATTGATAAACTTCAAGTTTAGAAAAGTCATGAAGAAAAAGCTCAAGCTACATTCAATTTTCTATCCGCAAGAGGGCGGATCTTGCGTAATTCTTTCACATAACCGCGGCGTCTCTCGTCGTTTTCTTCCACTTCTTCTTGCCACGGGCGCACTTTGCTGATCTCCCACATGGTCAGTGCGTTCCGGATCGCTCTGTCATCCTCCTCGGTTCCCATCTTCCTAGCCAGAAGGGGAGGGTAGTGTGATAGTGTAGGAACGTCGGTTCGGGGTAGCCCAATTTGAAGGTAGCACCGGTGGGGGTTGTAGATCGCCAAGGTAGGGTTCCCCACTAGCTGTAGATCAAGGCCTGGTCACCGTGGTACTTTAAACAAGGTGCTCCACAAAACTCTTGGACGCATCATGAACTTCTCTATTGACAAGGTGTTGAGGAAGAGGCGCCAATCGTCCCGCGTTTTCTTGTCCGCCGTCCGGCATTCAACCTGTGAAGAGAATCCAAAGGGACCTCCAATGAAGAACAAAGGGTGGCTCCCAAAGATCTGGCTAGCTGAAGGTATGTCTTCCTTGGGTTGGAACTTGATTCTCACTCCCATCCAACACTCAAGGAGTATCATTGAGCCGAAAAGAGGTCCTCCTAAGTAAGCTGAACTAAGTCCTTCATAAAGGTATGAAAGGACTGCTTGAGAAATAGACAAACCCCGCCACAACCCGTTGATAATGCTAAGGTTTTGGATATCTAAGAGGTGGTTAGTGGTAGTAAAAAGGAAGACTCCGCATAAGCAAACCGACACGGCTTTGGCAATAGCTTCATATCTCTCCCACTTGTTCTTGCAATGAGAGACTATCCATTGAGCCATGGGTATCAAGTGAATGTGGCTTGGGCTGATCATGGTCCTCACGTCCTTCGGGTTGTGTATGAAGTCACTTAGGATCAAGGATGGGTCAATAGGTTAAACCATATGGCACACTAGATCTTCATCCCCCACCTTAGTCTTGGCAAGGGCTAGGTAGGTCTCTACCTCCTCCAATAAGATTGTAGCTTCAAAGGAAGGGAAGAGGAAGGTGTGTGTTTGTGGATGCCATAATTCTATGAGGGATGAAATGCTTGCCCAATCTGAGGACAATTCCTGGAAATTCTTGGCCAAAACTAGCAAAGGTTGGAGGTGCCATGCCCTAAGGATGGATAAAACTTCTAAAGGGAGTTCTTTGACCATGGGAGCCACCCACATTAAGTTGGAGTAACACCTTGGACCAGGGAGAGGCTAGAGAATAGGAGGAAGAAGACGAAAGAAGAATCATGAGAAGCATAGAAAGTGCAGAAATTGATGAACTTTTGAAGTCAATTGGAATCTACCACTCTTTGGGCACTTGAGCTCAGATGCTTGGGGATGGATGTCAATCTTTGCAGCTCCCCATGCTCTTTTTTGGCTGCTTTAGGGCCAGTATAGACCCTCTCTTCTATGCCCATCACTCCGAAGCTTCTCTTCATGATGTTCCTTGCTCTTTGATGGAGTTTTCAACCCTTGTAGCAGAGAATCAATGAAAGATATGATTTTTGGGCATGTTCCTATTTTTTAAAGGCTTGATTCTGGTTCTAGAGTGACAAGATTTGGGTTAAGAAGCCTTATCTTAAGCCTAGGAGGGTTCTAGTATGGATTAAGGTCTCCTTGATTCGAGTTTGGGCTCTCACGGTAGAATCCATCTCGGAGTATAGTTTGGTCTCTAACGGTCTATCGTAAGACCGTCACATCTCTCTAACGCTCCATCTTTGAACCGTCACATTTCCTGCTACACGTTGTTAGCTCAATATCGCTCTGTCATGTCTGACGGTCTAACATTAGATCATTATAGATGTCTGACGCTCCACCAGTGGACCGTCACATTTCCTGCTACGCAGTTTTCAGTCCATCCTCTGTCGTCTTTGACGGCCTGGCCTTGGTGCGTTACATTAATCTGACGCTCCTCCACTAGACCATCAAACATTCTGCTGTAGGTTTCTGATCTTTCCCTTCTCCTTTGGTCTGACCTGCTGGTCTAACACTTTATGCTCTGTTCATATCCATTCATTTGCACTCCCCTCCATACATTTATTTTCATTCATTCACACATTCACATCCATGTCATCCTTACATTCATACTCACATTCATTCATCCATTTCATCCACATAAACAAAACACAAAAAAGATTTTCATTTCATTTCTATCATTCCATTTTCATTCACATAAGTCATGTACAAGTGTGGGTGTCAAAAGAAGGAAAAAAAATACATCACTCAGCCGATCTATCCCCCGGGCCCTCACTATCACTAGCACCCTCTTGCCACTTGGCCGATGGCTCCATGGTACTGTGCTCCTCCTCTCGTGATCGTCTCCGATCTACCTCCTCGTTCCTCCACTGATCGGAAGAACTAGCCAGGTAATTCCCTACCGATCCGCTCGGTACTCCACTCCGTGTGCCTCCCGCTACATCACTCCGGGATGCACTCAACACAGGTCCACGGCTGATTGTCCGGACTGTCCGCTCTACGGCTCAGAGCTCGATCTTTAGATCATGAACCTGGAGTCGCGCCGCCCGAGCCTCGGTCTGGTATCTCCCGAGGTCCGCTATCTGGGTAGATACCCGCTCCATTTCTCCGTTTAGTCGGGCTACCTCTACCTGAAGACGCCCTGCCTCAGCTCGAGAGCGTTCTAGTTCTACCCGGGTCCGCTCAGTCTCTGCTCGAGCTCGCTCCATCTCGGCCAATGCTGCGGTTAACTCTCTCGCCTGCATTCACATTTTTTCATCATGGTCAGCATTTGCATAAATAAATAAAAAGCATTTAAATCATAAGCATTTAAGTCTAAAGGTTTAGATTCTTACCCGCTCCGCGACGGTGGCCTCCGCCTCATCGGCCCGAGCTACCGCCCGGGCAAAATCCGCATCTCGCTCAGCCCGTCCCCCGGCAGGCTATGAAGAGAAGGATGGTGCATCTGGTCCGATCCTCTGGGCTCCCTCGGCTCGCTGCATTTAGAAGTCAAGGTTAGTCATTTGCATCATAAGCATTTAAGTCTTAAGTGTAGGTATCTCACCAAAAGCTCCAAGGCAGCCGGTACTCATCCCGCTGCTGGATGGTGGCATGGAGGAGTCCCTCGAGTTCGGCTATGCGTCCCTGTGGGTCTAGCTACATTTAGAAGGCATGAGTCAGTACATATAGAATAGAATTTAAAATAGATAGAGTTTTGAGCTTAGAAGTTCATACCAACCATCGGGTGCCTCTTAATACCTGGTCGCCGTACCGGTGGGAGTAAGCCTTAAGGTAGGTCTCGTCGCTGGCCGCTCGGTCTTTCACTGCACGGCCTATTTTGTTCCAATCGTGCACATATTTGGCCTTCCGAGCGCACCAGTCAACGTCTCCGCTAATGCCCTTTGAAGATTTGCCAGGGAGTTCATCATCTCTGCGGCGGAACGTCACCTCTGGCTGATGGAGTCCCCGTGTCCTCAGGATCAGGCGGTAATGCAGCGGCTCGATCACATTGATGCAATGTAGCCAAACATCTCACCCGCTGTATGCCAGGGATGCCTTGACCCATGGCTGTCCCTCGTAGCCCTCATCCCAGTATGGTGTCCAGCGCACCTGAAGGAGCAATCGAGTCCATGTCCATATAGAAGCATTTAGAAAGCATTTAGCAACATTTAAGAGCATCTAGAGAAGTTTAAGTTTGGAGCTTACCGATGTGTGTGGGAATGAGTCAAGATCATCCTGGATGGCCCGGGTCAGCCTGTTGATCGATCCCGTGTCCCTCGCTACCACCCATCGCCTCGCGATCGGGATCCACTCGGGATGTAGCTGTGTACCTCGCCCAATCCCCGGGAGGTACACGAAGCTCCAGATATGCATTTAGAGTCATGTGTCAGTAAATTGCATCATTTGCATAATCATAATCATATAGAAGGCATTTAGAGTCCAGTTTTTACCTGTAAGAAAGGCGAGAAGCCGCCTAGCATCGTCCGTCGGTCTGTGGTACTGAGTGACTCGAAGAGGAAGGCAAGCGCTGCCGCCCCCCATGCGTACTTCCCCACTCTACCCAAATCCTCTAGCAGTGGCAGCAGCCTGCAGCTGATCACATCTGGTCGGGTAGGAAAAAGTAGTTTTCCGAATAGCAACATCAGAAATCGTCTCAGGACTCGGTCTCCCTCCTATCCTGCCTCTGCCGCCACTAGCGGGCGCACCTGCTCTATCACTCGGTCTATATGCTGCTCAGGGAGTTCGCCGACTGCTATAGCCCCTCCTTTCAGTCCAAAGCTATCCTGCAATCTCGACCTCGAAAGCTGGGATGATGTGTGCCCTGGCCTAATCAAGTCTAAGCCCAATAGCTCCTGAGCTAGCACTCTGTAATCTCCATATGTCCACCCGGTCATGACAGCTCCGTGGACTCGCAAGCCGGTGATCCTCGCCATGTCTTCCAATGTGGGGATCATGTGGCCCCATGGGAAGATGAATGCTCGGCTCACGGGGTCCCATCTCTCTTGCAGTGCGTACAAGAGCGGCATATCCGTCTTCGTCACCTCGATGCTCAGCACTTCGGCGAATCCCATCCTGGCCAATCTCTCCCGCTGGTACTCGGGCAATGCCTGGTATACTGCCCGGATCTGAAGCTAAGATATCCTCGTTCTTCTTTTCCCCTGCACAATTAGAGCATAGGTCAGTCATTACATCATAATTTCATTGCATTACGTAAATATAATGAAAAACAACAAAAAAATTAGAAAACTGAAAACCCCAGAAATTGCTTCTGCTTCTGGTTTCTCTGACGGCTCTGGGTTGATGCGTCACAGTTCTCTGACGCACCAGGGGTGGTGCGTCAGGTCTGTGACGGTCGCTGTAATGACCGTCACATTCTCTGCAATGGGGCGTTATCCCCTTCGTTTTCCTTGGCTCCTAAAATGGTCATAGAAGGCCTACAATTGTTCCTAAGGGGTCCCCAGACCCATTTCTACCCTCTAATTACACATGCATGCAACAAAAAATTTAAAAACATTAAGGTTTTGGGGTGGACGGCCTACCTTGGGGTCTCGGCTCCTTTTCTTCTTTTTCTCTCTCGCCGTGGCTCCTTCCTCGCCCATGGCTCCCTCAGCTTCCTCCACGGGTATGGGAGAAGCTTCGTCCGTCATTTCCTCCGCCGCTGCCGCCGGTTGCTCGGTCGCCGCCGGGGGGACTTCCTCTCGATCCACCTGTACCTTGAATCGCTAAATGGCCTTCTTCTTCTCCCTCGCCTTCGGTGGCTAGGAAGGCTCGTCGCCGGCCATCGTTCGTCGGATGGAAGGGTCGCCGGTGGGAATTGGGGTTTTTGGTGTGGTTTTATGTTTTGGGCATTTATGAGCGAATGAGGAGGGGGTGACCGTTCGGTTTGTTTTTTTGAACGCTCAGGAAATGTGACAGTCTATCGTGAGACCGTCACACTACTCTGACGCGTCCTCTATGGACCGTTAGGTCATTTGAAATGATGTCTTGAAGGATGTGAACCGCTAGACTCTGACGGCTCGAGGTGGATCCGTCAGGGACGTCTAACGCACCCTTACTAGACCGTTACATGCTTCAGAGTGTTTGATGATGATGCTTTATTTATCAGAAATCTCATGCTTAATGATTATCTTGTTAAAGCAATTTGAATGTGTATGCCTGATTCTATGCTTTGTTTAAATTATTGTTGGTTAACCTTTTTGTTGCAAAATTTAACCCATCATGCATTCGCTCGCCAGGAAGGTAAGTCAGGTATTGTATCTCGATTCCTTATCCCTTAATGCATTACTATATGTTATATATATATATATTATCTTGAGAACCGGCTGGTCATTCATGTGTTCTGGGATCTGATGTTCCCCTTAAACAAAAATTATGATGATCTAGGTGCACATGATTAATCGTTGGATAGGCCGTTAGGTTGGAAAAGCTTGGGGACGATGGTTCTGTCTTGCACGCCATGGTTGCAGATGGTGTCCTGACCCTTGTTTCTCCAGTCTAGCAATATTATTCTCGAGTATCTTGCTATTTTATTCTTTCTTTGCATTCGTTTTAAATGATTTCTTATTTCCTTTAGCCCATCATGCATCATGCGCATCTTTTGAGCAATCATGAGCCTCATCTGTCCAAGGTGTTTCAGTAATGGTGAATAACTATGTGTTTAATGATCTTGAATAAGGAGAGTCATTCCACTGTGAAATGTAAGGTTTCCTTCGGTCTATTCGCTCGGTGTGGTTAGCTGAAGATTCCTGTCTGGAGTTTAGTTAATCATCTCTTTCTTTTCCGTTGCTCCGGCCACTGGCCGTGTTGGAACCCTAGTTTTGATAATGACTTTCTATGAATCATGTTTAGAGTAAAGTGCTTAAAATTCTTCGACTCTATTTATTTTGTGTGGTTCACTTGCTGCATGTTATCTCATAAAAGAAATCATAGTCATTGCATATGTTGTCCTGCTAGAGATCTAGCTCGGTGCTAGTCTAGCTTAGTTCTACATTTCACGTGTAAGTGCTTGCCTCGGTGCAAGTTTATGTTCACACACAAACATTCTCGTTCCGTTTTCATCTCGGTGCATTACTTATCTCATACACATAAGGGGTCAGTGTATTTCAATGCAGCATGCGCATTTAGGCTCGTGCATTCCTTGTCTTTGCATCTCACCTTTCAAGGTCGGTGCAAGTCTTTAGGTCCGTGCAATACTTGCACATCACGCACTGTTTAGTCTAAGTCATATAGTGTCAGTGCTTTCTTCTCCACCATCTCAGTGCAAGTTCTGTCTTGCATTTTCCTTTATCCGTATACTCTTCTCCATCATCTCGGTGCAACTCGTGTCTGGACCGCAAATCCAACTCGGTGCATCTACTGTGTTACGTATTTTTTTAAGAGTCAGTGCACTGTTCGCCCTAGACATCTCTAGAGTCATTGCATATCTTTGGTTCTTTTTTTCTTTGACTCGGTGCATAGTCTTCTTCTTGTGCCTCTTAGATTCATGTCCGTGCACATCAGCTGCACGGGTGGTCACTAAGATTTGTAAGGCAATATGGTGTCATGCATATTTATAAGTCAATACATTTCCCACGTCTTGTTTTATCAACTCAGTGCATGCTATCTTTACTCTCTCATTACCCCGGTGCAAACTGTGCTAAGTACTTGACTAAGTGCCTTGCGTATTCTGATAGAGTTTCTCTCCGAGGAGGGGCACGTGATTCAAGGTAGATCGACCTCTGAAAGAGTGCCACGTAGAAGGCTACAACGCTTAGATGGTGACACGTGGCTGAGAGCCTTCTGGAAGCCGTTTGGGCGGGAGTTCACCCTCCACACGCCCACGGCGTGAGCACGGGATTCAGAGACAGAAGAGATATATATATATATATATATATATATATATATATATATATATATATATATATATATATATATATATATATATGAATCCTTTCTGAAGTCTAGACAAGAAGAGGGTGTGTGAATGAACAATTGAGAGAGAACTGAGAGAATACGAGGTTACAGAGAGAAGGTAAAAAGATTAGCAGGGAGCCCAATCCAGAAAAGAAGAAGAAATTAAGAGAGAGCTTGTGGGAGAAGAAAAAGAGGTCGAGAAAGAGGGAGATCGTGAAAAGAATATCTGAGAGTCTTTCCACTGGTACTTGGATCAAATCCAGACCAGTCTGCTCCTGCGTGAGCCATTTCATCGGATTTCATTGTCAGCCTTCAGTAGCTATTTTCTACCGTTTTCTTTTCTTTATCTTACTCATATGTTCAAGCTGTGTGGTAGCAGAGGTCAAGCTGTAATCCTCAGTAGTCAGAGGAAGGATCCTCTGGATAGCAAGCTGTGTTGCTCAGCCGTTTGTATGCAAGCTATGAGGCTCAGCGGATGCAAGCTGTGTTGCGCAGCGTTTTCAAGCTTTAAGGCAGCAGGAAGCCTCACTCGGATTTGAGTGAGAGATGGACGTAGGTCTACAGGCAGCAGACTGAACCATCTAAAATCTCCTTGTGCTCTGTGTGGCTTGCTTGTCTTTTATGAATCGATAGATGCATGACTAGGCTCGAGTAGTTTAGATTGGCTTTCAGTTGGTCAAAGTTTTTATTGATAGAGGGATTCATTCACCCCCCCTTTGAATCCTACACGCACCATTGCTAGATCCCATCAATTGGTATCAGAGTGGTTGTCTGCACAAAGGGTCCCACGACCTGTAGATTAGTTCCCGGATTTGGTTTCGGTGCGTTTTCGTTTGATATGTGTCTCTTATCTTTTCCTTCGATTTGTCCTGCATTTAGTTCAGTGATTTAATCTAAGGATGTCTTCGTTTGTTGATCTACTGAAATATGAGGATCTGAATTTTTATAACTGGCTAAACCAGTTCAGGGAACATGTGATGCAGTTTAATTCAAATCTGTGGATAATCATTGCACACAGCTCTTATGAAGTTCCAAAGGATAGATCCTTATGGAAAGCTTCAGACAGACTGAAATCCTCTGAGAATCAGAGAGCCCTGGACCTAATAAAAGGGGCGATAAATACTGATAAATTCTCTTGCATTGCCAATTGCTGCAGTGCCTCTGAAGTGCTCGACATGTTATCATCCAGCAGGAGCTGGGACGAAGTGAAATGTCTCATGGCTTCAGATGAAGATCTGATTCAAACTGAAGAAACTTCCTCACAGGTAAACTCTGACATTGTCAACTTTACATTTGAAGATTTGGTAGAGTTCAATGAACATCTCTTGATCAAGTATGATAGAATTAAATTTGAGAAAAGGAAGTTGAAGAGAGAGCTGGATATATTAAAATCTGAGAATAAGAACCTGAAAAATAATTCAATTCGAAATGAGGATTCGTGCAATGAATGTGCATTCTTAAAGGAATTGATTGAAGACTTAGATTCTGATGACAATATGTAGAAGAATCTGATTAGATCCCTAAAAGAAGAAAATGAGTCATTGGTGAAACAGAAAAAGGAAACAGATGAATCTCAAGATAAATTGATTGAAGAAAACAGCCATTTGAAGGAACAAAATAAAAAGCTGATGGTTCTGAATACGGTCCTTTCTGAAAAATGGCTAGCTCTTGAAAGAGGAAAATCAATCCTGAAAGAAAAAGAAGTGAATATAGAATTGAAATTAACACAGGAGAATGAGACTCTGAAAAGTCTACATGATGTTTTGCATAATCAAGTCATTTCCTATGAAGACTATATTGTTTCCTTGCAAACTGAAATTCAAGATCTAAAGAATTCCCTCGCAAAGTTTATTAAGGGAAAGGACAATTTGAATAAGCTCCTTGGAGCTAATGTGAATTTTCAGAGAGAGGGACTGGGTTATAGTCTAGTAATGAAGAAGGTTGATGAAAATAAATTGAAAACTATCTTTGTTAAAAGTTCAGAACAAGGAAAACCTTCCACTTCATCTGTATTTCAGTTCACGGTGAAGAGAAGTGAAGAACAAAGTAAAAATTTAAAAAATGGAAGAAAATAGAAGAAGAGTAAAAACAAACATAGAACCAAAATTTCATCTAATGTTGTTAAAGTTTTTCTTGTTTCTGAAAATAGTCCTGAACAAGTGCATGATAGAAAAAGCTTCCCCATTCAGTCACATGCAAACACAAAACCCTTTTCATGTCACTACTATGGACAGAAATGACATGTCATGGATGATTGCATTGTATTAGAAAATGATGAGTTAAATACATGCAAGCATACCCACACAGTACAAAATAAGTCTGTGAAAATGCCTGATAGAGTTGTCTCCGATGCATGTTATTACTGTGGCAAATAGGGTCATTACCTGCATAATTGTTATTTAAAGAAACTGGAAGATCAAAACTACAGAAGTGGTTATGCAAAGAAACATGTGAAGAAACTTCAAAATCAGAGTGTTAGTTGCCTTAACTGTGGAAGATTTGGGCATGTTAAATCTGAATGCTGGTTTTTAAGAGACAGAAAAAAATATCATGCTCACACGAACCATGTTGCATATAGGAGAATTCAGAATCCTGTATTCATGCATAAACCTCCCATTTGCAATAAGTGTGGCAGATTAGGTCATACTTCTTTTAATTGTTCCGGGAAAAGCTGGAAACCATCAATGTGGGGTGCTATTCATCCAGCTGGACCCAAGAATCCTTGGAGTCCAAGGACTTTCAAATAACTCTTTGGCTGCAGGTGTGCTTCTGAAGATAAAATAAAAAAAAGGGAGCTAAATAAATTCAGAGGACTAAGGTGAGTCAAATTCCACCCTTTAGTTTCCTTGTTAAATTTTTGTTTCCATAATAATCTCTGTGGAATGCTGCATGTTTAATTGAAACAATTCTGATGATAGATGCCATTCTCTTATGAGTAATACATATTGAGAATGAAATCCATGCAAACTTCCTACAGAATGCATATTTTGTTGATACACTTCTGTGAACTTTAAGAAAAATAAAAACAATAATGTTTGATGGAAATCTCTGCTCACTCAAAGGGGATGCTTAATATATCTTAGACAGCTGGTCATTAGAGGTATACCCGTCTGAAAAGGAGAACATGAGATTTGGTATCTCTTTTGCTGGTGAGCTTTAAGTATCTGGTCTGCTATGAGCTGATAACTCTTTTTGTGGAGTGTCACTGGTATTGGTTCAGTGAGCTAGATGCTACCGTGTGAATGTTTAAAATCTTGAGAGGCTGTGCTTTGCTCTAGTAAGAGTCATTTTGTGGTGTCTGATGAATTTGGAAATACTGTTGCCGGTTCTGTCACTGGTGTAAGCTGAAGTTTGTTTGAGAAGACTGTCTGAAGGCTGGATGATGATTTATTTACTGAGAGAAGTGCTGGTTGGTTGATGGCCGTTCAAGCTGTGGTCTTTGGAAATGCTCTTACCCTGCTCACGTATGGCATTCATCCTCCTTACCTTATCATTGGTCTATCTCTCCTATCATTCTCTGTCTTCTAAATGTTTCTGGTTGTTCAAGTCAGGGGGAGTAGTATATAGATAAATACTGTCACCTTTACCCTCTTCAATAATTAAATGCCCAGATCACTCTGAACTAAAAAACATCTTGCTGATCTAAATTGAGATATAATTTACAGTGTATGAACATTAAATCTTATCCGTACAGTTCTTACAAATAACAGTGAATGATTTCTCAATGATTTTGAAACAGTCCAAATTGGAAGCTTCTCTGTAGAAGGTCTGATATCTGAAAATCTTTAGTAATCAGCCAATTTGTTGGAAACCTAAGGTTTATATGTTTGTTACGTTTTGATAAAGAGATTTTTTCTGATAAAAGAACTGGGAATACGCCATGATATAAAATGATGAAAGAAATTTTGGCAGAGCAATGGCATGACATTTGAGAAACTGACCATCTGTTTCAAAGAAATTCAGAGGTTATGTCATGATAATTAATGCTAACTCTGTTCAACATATGAAGTACGAAAGTAAATTGCATTGAGTAACCAGGGATTCTGGTGTTTGATAGACATGTGTCCTTCTGTAAAAAAGGTGCAGTTATATTGGAATACTCATCAGAAGTTTTTCTTAAAAAAAAACGGAGGGAAAAAGGAGTAATGATATATATATATATATATGGTTGACCCAAGGGTTCTTTCAGTTAATCTCTACAGACTTAGGAAAAATATAAAACTGGGTTCTTCAATCAGATTTTGGCTAACGAAAAGGATCGGTAAGATTAATGACTTTAATGAATGAGTTGTTTCCCTGAATAAGCTGTTTTACCTTCATTGACTTCAATTCATAAGATGTCTTGTGAAGAATTACTCTGTGAGATATAATCTCATATTCCGTAAATTGCTTCTCTACGAAGAAAGGCACCTTGTTTTTAAGGAAAGGGTATTTTGGGTATTGTCTACTGAAGATTGGTAAAGTTGGTAATATTCCTCTATATACGAAACCCTATCTACTTTACCATTTTACCATTTTCTTTCGAAGCTGAAGCGTCCTCCCGCACCGTGTCTCCTTTGCGCGTGCACAACCTGCAACCCTTCGCTTCTCCAACCCGTCTCTCCTCCCAGTACACTTTCTCTGTGTCCACGTTTCGTCTCTCCTCCATCCCTGCTGCTGCCATGTCTACTTCGTCAGTTGTGAGCAAAGGGAAGAGGAAGTCAGTGAAGCAGCCGCACCCAGAAGATGCTATGTCCACGGTGGCCGCAGGACAACTTCAAGGGATGAAAAGATAAAAGAAAGCAGCTTCTACCATGAGGAAGGGAGATATGTTTACAACGTCTACAGAGAAACCTCTACTAGTGTTGGAAGCCGGGAAGATCATACCCTCTCGGTATATTGATTTTGCTGATCAAGAAATGGCTTCCGAGTTCCCTGAGGTACTTGAGATGTTTGAATTCCAGCAATGGAAAGATTTCTTAAGCTTGCATAGGGTGTATTGCCCTAATCTGGTAGCAGAGTTCTACAGCAACTTGAGGTACGATAATGCTAAGTTCGTAATCTTCTCTCTGGTCAAAGGAAAAGTGATAGAGCTATCTGAGCAGTCTCTTCACAGGATTCTAAGAGTCCATGTAGATGGAGAGGTCGAAGGAGGGTTTACTTTTAACCTACATGATGCGTTTTCCCTCATCACTGACCTGCCTAGAAATATTCATGATAAGCGGCAGACTAAGCTCGGTTACTATAACACCAACAAACTTTCTGCACCCAAGAGACTACTCCATCACATTCTCACCTCCATGATTACTCCCCAAGTAGGAGGAAGGGGTAGACTAACAAATTCTCAGCGGTTCATTCTCTACTGCTTGCTAAAGAAAATTAGAATCTGTTTGCCGCACGTAATGATTCAGATTATGGGAACGTGCAAAGAGTCAAGAAGATATTTTCCTATGCTGCTCAGTTGACTACATTTTTCAAAGAGGAAAACATCTCACTGGATGGTGAAGTTGTGTCAACAATCTCCTGGATAAACATTTATAACATGGGTTTCATTAATACATTCATGAAAAAGAAAGGAACCAAACGAACGAGTACTCCTTCTACAAAGGATACTCCATTGGAAAAGGATACAGAAACCCAGGATGAGTCAGTGTCTGAACAACCCACACAAGCCTCATTCAAAAAAACTCTCATTCTTGAGTCGATTCAAAGTAAGAGTCAATCAGCTCAGTCACCCATGGAACCAATTCGTCAGGAGAAGGATCAACCACCAGCTCAAGTTCAAGAAACTGAAGGTTCTGATGAGCAAGAACTTCAACTGGACCCAACTGCAGCTACAGCAACTGAGGCACCTCAATTTCATGAAATAGTTGAACAAAATGTTCAGGATGAGGACATCATTCATGAATTAGACCACAATATTCATGAGATATTTGATGCTTTTGGACAGCAGTCACAGGAAAGACTAGTTACTAATCAAGCAGAGTTGGCACAGGAAGAGGCTCTAATAGAAGAACTACCTAATGATAGAGAAGAGGAAATCATTGTAGAGGAAGAGGAAATAGCTAAATTGGTCGACGAGGTTATGAAAGAAGCTACTTAAATAATTTATAAAGGAATTGCCGATTCTGTAGTCAATGAACAAGAAAATGATCAACAAGGAGCTCAACCACCTGTTGAAGAAGCTCAACATGAGCAACCAACTGGTTTAGCTCCAGGGGCAACTGAAGAAGTATCACAAGACTATGTCATGGGACCTGCCCCTCACCATAGGATGTATCCCAAGATGTCTTTCTCTCAGGCTCCTGAGTATGGTCCATACCTTGGAGAACTAATTAGTCTTGGCATACCACCTCCTCCACTCCCTGAACAGCATCATGAATACTTCACTGAGCTGCCAGATTCCAGTGCCTCTACTTCTAGTAGACATGGAGCAAATACTGAACCCAATATTGCTCCGATGTTATCTAAGCTGACAGAGATTGTTCTAGATCAGAATGACTTTATGAACAAACAGTTCCTATTCCAGACTGTTCAAATAGACAGAATAGAGAGCCGAATGAAACATTTGGAAAAAGTTGTGAAACGCCAAGGGATAGAATTTTTAACTGCTAAGCGAAAGACAGATGAAACTGTAAGAGAAATTTTAGAATCTCTTATGGGTATCAGCACACGAAATGGTGACATGGTCAGTAAACTTCAAGATACCCAAGTCTCCATATTCACCAATATGGGTAAAATTCTTGACCACACCTTTGATCTGAAAATTGAGTTTGAACTGTTAAAGAGCACATTAACTAAGATAGCAACCACTCAGCCAGAAATCATCACAAAGTTTGAAGCTATTGACTCTAATTTGGACACATTGTCAGAGACAGTTAAACAAGGTCTCAACAAACGAGAGTCAGTTACCTCTCTAGTGGAAAGGTTGGGGAACACTATGCATCAGAAACTTGATAGACTGGCAGACTCAATTAGAGATCTTCATACTTGTTTATTGAACACAGCATATTCTGCAAGAGACAGGGGGAGCTACCGAGGTCACTAATCTCTCCAAATTCCCCATTTTTGATAATGACAAAGGGGGAGAAGAGAATCTCATGTATGAAGAAGACCTCATGGATTCTGCTGGGTATATGCTGCAAAGAAACTCTGCAAGAAACACTGGAAAGATATTGTCAAGTGGAATGATGAGCTCTCAAGAAGGAAAATGTGTTGCTTCTAACATTTTTTATGTGTGTGAAAAGAGATGTACATTCAAACACTAATGTTTGTTTTCTTAATACTCACAAAAGCAATACTCTTACATGTTGCATATTTGCATCTTGCTCATTTACATAGTTGTTTGAATGCTGAGTTCTAAATATTGTCATGGTTTAATCATACATGACTCATAGTTGTCATAATCAAAAAGGGGGAGACTGTTGGAACCCTAGTTTTGATAATGACTTTCTATGAATCATGTTTAGATTAAAGTGCTTAAAATTCTTCGACTCTATTTGTTTTGTGTGGTTCACTTGCTGCATGTTATCTCATAAAAGAAATCATAGTCATTGCATGTGTTGTCCTGCTAGAGATCTAGCTCGGTGCTAGTGTAGCTTAGTTATGCATTTCACGTGTAAGTGCTTGCCTCGGTGCAAACCTTGCCTCGGTGCAAGTCTATGTTCACACACAAACACTGTCGTTCTGTTTTCATCTCGGTGCATTACTTATCTCATACACATAAGGGGTCAGTGTATTTCAATGCAGCATGCGCATTTAGGCTCGTGCATTCCTTGTCTTTGCATCTCACCTTTCAAGGTCGGTGCAAGTCTTTAGGTCCGTGCAATACTTGCACAGCACGCACTGTTTAGTCTAAGTCATATAGTGTCAGTGCTTTCTTCTCCACCATCTCGGTGCAAGTTCTGTCTTGCATTTTCGTTTGTCCGTATACTCTTCTCCATCATCTTGGTGCAACTCGTGTCTGGGCCGCAAATCCAACTCTGTGCATCTACTGTGTTACGCATTTTTTTTAAGAGTCAGTGCATTGTTCGCCCTAGACATCTCTAGAGTCATTGCATATCTTTGGTTCTTTTTTTCTTTGAGTCGGTGCATAGTCTTCTTCTTGTGCCTCTTGGATTCATGTCCGTGCACATCAGCTACACGGGTGGTCACTAAGATTTGTAAGTCAATATGGTGTCATGCATATTTGTAACTCAATACATTTCCCATGTCTGGTTTTATCAACTCAGTGCATGCTATGTTTACTCTCTCATTACCCCGGTGCAAACTGTGCTAAGTGCCTTGCGTTTTCTGACAGAGTTTCTCTCCGAGGAGGGGCACGTGATCCAAGGTAGATCGGCCTCCGAAAGAGTGCCACGTAGAAGGCTATAATGCTTAGATGGTGACACGTGGCTGAGAGCCTTCTGGAAGCCGTTTGGGCTGGAGTTCACCCTCCACACGCCCAGGGCGTGAGCACGGGATTCAGAGACAGAAGATATATATATATATGAATCCTTTTTGAAGTCTAGAGAAGAAGAGGGTGTGTGAATGAACAATGGAGAGAGAACTGAGAGAATACGAGGTTGCAGAGAGAAGGTAAAAAGATTAGCAGCGAGCCCAATCCAGGAAAGAAGATGAAATTAAGAGAGAGCTTGTAGGAGAAGAAAAAGTGGTAGAGAAAGTGGGAGATCGTGAAAAGAATATCTGAGAGTCTGTCCACTGGTACTTTGATCAAATCCAGACCAGTCTGATCCTGCGTGAGCCATTTCATCGGATTTCATTGTTAGCCTTCAGTAGCTGTTTTCTACCATTTTCTTTTCTTTATCTTACTCATCTGTTCAAGCTGTATGGCAGCAGAGGTCAAGCTATAATCCTCAGCAGTCAGAGGAAGGATCCTCTGGATAGCAAGCTGTGTTGCTCAGCCGTTTGTATGCAAGCTGTGAGGCTCAGTGGACGCAAGCTGTGTTGCGCAGCGTTTTCAAGTTGTAAGGCAGCAGGAAGCCTCACTCGGATTTGAGTGAGGGATGGACGTAGGTCTGCAAGCAGTAGACTGAACCATCTAAAATCTCCTTGTGCTCTGTGTGGCTTGCTTGTCTTTTATGAATCGATAGATGCATGACTAGGCTTGAGTAGTTTAGATTGGCTTTCAGTTGGTCAAAGTTTTTATTGATAGAGGGATTCATTCACCCCCCCCATTGAATCCTACACGCACCATTGCTAGATCCCATCAGGTCATGTTTTCCTTTACCTTAGTTGTTAGTTCCTCAGACGTGTGTCCTTTGGTTGGCTATTCTTTGTGATTAGTTTGAAGTTTTTCAGAATGGTTGTCGTTTGTCTTAACGCCCACTTTTCAGTCCACTCCGCTTCTTCTCCACTTCATCTCCTTGTTCCATTTCGCTTTCGCTTCACCTCCGCTCGTTCCCCTGCAAAGAGGACGTTAAGGAGGGGCATCTGTTGACACCCATTTTATGACCAATAAGTCGGGTCATCTCCTTATTCATTCCATATGATGCTCTGAGTTGTTCACCATTATTGAGCCTTCTTGGTCAATTCGAGATTTATTTCATGGGCCATGTCTCCTTGGTTGGGTCTGGTTCCTTACCTCTTTCCGTTGGATGAAGCTTAGCAAGCTCTCATTTCATTTGCATACCATTGTCTCTAACGGTCCTTTGAGGGCGCGTTACTGTCCTCTAACGCATCTTTCTTGATCCGTTACATCCCTGCAGAGTCCTTAAGATTAAGACTTCTTTCAAGCTTATCTTTTTAGCCTATCCGTTGAGTGTGACGGTTTATCGTGCGGCCGTTACATGCATTGTGACGCGTCTACCCTTGACCGTTACATACATCTAGAGTCCTGTGTTCGTAAGCTTCTCCCGTTGATCTTATCTTTTAATGGATAGGGTTGTGTGACGGTCCCTTCCTGGAGCGTTACATCCTTGTGGTGGTCTATCATGTAGCCGTTACATCAAACAGAGAGTTCTAGTAAAACTGCTCTTTCTCTGCTACTCCGTGGCTGACTTGAGAGTTTGATTCTTTGATTTCTCTTCCAAATCTGATCCTTAGAGCCTTCTGTTTGTTTCTATGGACTCTTAGGAGTATTATCTTCGAGAGTTTGCCAAGAAACGTCCTACTTTCTAGGTGGATTATCCTCAACTCGAACCTAGACTTTGAGGGTCTATAAATAGAACACTTGACTTCATGGCTTAAAGAGGAGACATCTGGAGTTCACGTCGAAGTGCTGCCACATCCTGGAGCTAGAACTAACCAAGGAGAAATGCTTCCCACATCCATCTGCTTCCAAAGTTCAGGGAGTATCATTTTCAAGGGTTTAGTTCAGTCAAATTGTGTTCTTAGTGTCTTTTCCCTCTTTCAAATGTTCATAGCATTGTCCCTCTCCGTCTCCCACGTTCTTGCACTTGCTGCATCCATTCAAAATATCCTCCCATCTTTTAAAACACCCAGAGGGGTTAAAAAACCAACCTCCCCGGTAATTCCCTTTCCTTTTGCATGTTCTTAAGTTTCTTAGATTTATTGATACACTTTGTCTAAGGGCTAATCTGGGTTATTTTTCTTGTGTTCTACACTCTTTTACAGGTTTATAGAGTCCATAGCACGAGGCCCAAGCTCTCTGGCCGGCTGGAAAGCTTGGAGATCAAAAGATTCCCAACTTCTATTCTGCAGAAGCTCTGACAGTCTGGCACAGGCGTGTTAGAGTCTTGTAGCGGTCTATCGTAAGACCGTCACACTGGCTGTGGCGCATCAATCTTCGACCGTTACATCTGACGGAGCTACAGTTTCCTGGTTGCTTTCTCTCTCTCGTGGGCGGGTGCATCATCCTCCTATTCTAAGGTATTTATGAAGTCTTTGACTTGTTTCTACCTTAGTGGCGATCACATCTTGTCTTAGTTTGGGCATTGGCTTTCTCTCTCATCATATCTCCTCTTACTTTACTTGTTCCACCTATACGGTGTGTTTTTATTTATTCCTTATTCCACGTCCCGGTGTGTATTTTTCTTTATTTGCTTAGTTTAGTTTTGATTGAGTTAGCATGCACATGCTAGAGCTTGTGTTGGTTGCCTAGGTTCATGATTCACATGTCCATAGGTTGATTGATTTCATTATTTGCTCATGCTTTCATCATAGTTGGCATCATAGCCCATCTTACAAAAGAAGGGACACATTAAAACCAACAACGAGTTGTATCCTTTGTCTCAGGGACACTTCCCGATTACTCAGTATCTTCACTTATCTTAACTGTGGATATTGTCACTTTTCGGCGTGAGTTGTACCCTTTATCTCAGGGGTACTTCCTAGCTACTTGGTGGCAAATCACACTTATTTTCATAGTGGATTTGTATCTCCTTTCGGTGCGAGTTTTCTCCTTTATTTCATGGGGGATTCCCGGTTACTCGGATCCACGTTCCACTTATACAAATTTTTGGTGGGGTTAACGGCTATTTCCTCACGAGATTCAAGAGCCCTCAAAAGTGTAAAGTTGAATAACTATAATCCTTATTATATTGAATCATTATCTCAAAAATGTGTATTTTGTGTGGGTGGTTGTATTGAATGTAAAAGATGAATTAGTCTCATCACAGTAATATCTCCCCCTAAATGTATGCATAGTTATAAAAAATTTCCCCCTTCATATATGCCATGTAGCAAACTTGTTTAAATCAATACAATTTCATTTAGCAAGGGATGAGTCATGGAAAGAGTCAAAAAGATGGGTGATATTTTATATACAATCAAGCATGCATTGGGATGAATTTATCACACAGGTTGATAACCGGTACGTGGCAGAGATAGAGGTCCAAAGACCTTACTCACGCATAAAGAAAGCTTCCAGGTGGACGTAATCCACCTTTCCACTGACGTCATTTTATATACCGGTCAATCATGGCATTCAAGCGCACGAGTATGAAGTATATCCATTTATATGCATGTAAGTGGACAGATAATCAAAGACCATTTTTATTTATAAGTATGCAAAGATGTGTATGATATGTGCAACGTGTATCATGCAACTAAGTATGTAAACTGTGTATGCAAAAGTGAACCATTATTTACAAAAAGTGATTAAAAGTGTGAAAAACTTTATGCACAGTGTTAAGCATTTAAAGATTGAATCGTTATTTGCAGAAAATGTGTAAAGGGTGAAAGACCTTATGTGCAATGTAAGGCATTCAAAAACTAAATTTATTCACATGATGTGAAAAGAGAAGTGTGTTTAACTCATCTAAGCGTGAAGCTCACAAGATCTCATCATTTCAAAAGTTGCCAAAATCAACAAAATAGGAATGCAATTTTTGAATGTGAACTCCTGACTCAACTTTTACCTTTTTAGATTTTTCAAAATGAGCCTAACCAAAGTAAATTCTCAAAATTAAACCATTTCTTTCTCACCTTGAGAGTCCTTTATATATTAATGTTCTTTGACCTCAATGCTCCCCTGCAAAACAGATTCTCATTTTGGAGATTTGGGTACCCAAATCATCTTGGGTCCCGAAGGGGTTAGTTCTATCATGAGCAAATGTGTTCTTTTTATTTTTCCTCTCATACCATTCATCATTGGCCCTCATCATGGTATAAATATCCATTGAGTGTCCATTTAGGCCACAGTAAAAGCAGTGAGAAGTATTTCTTTTCATGGACCAATTTTCATCATTTTTCATTGAATTACAATTATTCATCATGTGTCCATATTCACCACAGTAATAGCATGAAAAATTCTTTTTGACATACCATTTATCATCATTTTTCTTTGTAAAGTAATTTTTAAAAACATGACCATGTAACCCACAATAGTAACAATGAGTGTTGAGGTTTTTCGTTGTGGGTTTCTCATGATCTTTGGAACCAGTACCACTTTTCATTCTAGATTTCAAAGCCACATCATCATCAGATTTCATTGAAAAGTAATCATACATTTCGTTGCCACATTTGCCACAATAGTAGCATGAAACATCCATTCTCTTTCTTGATGCATGAACATGTTTAACCTTTGGGGGTTTTCCATGCACCCATGAGCAGTCAACAACATTTTTCTGTTTCTGATTTCTTTTATCACATAAACACAAAGACTCATTAAAAATTTTGATTTCAAGTTCCAATGATGAAATGTGCAACCCACAATTAGCAAGCTTTTCTTCACATGAAGCAATTTTTTCATTCAACAAAGAATTAACGCTTTTGTAACTTTCAATTTCTTGTTCAAGAGGAAATAATTTATCATGATCATCAACAATCACACTTTTTCCTTTTTCAATTTTTTCAAGATTTTTCAATCTACTCTCAAGCAAGGAAATTTGAATTAACAAAGCACTATTTTCGTTTTGGAGTTTTTCAAATGAGTTTTCGTTCATGGAACTATGTTCACGTTTGTTCTTTTGAAAACTCACTTCTTCATTAGGCATTAAATTCATTATTTCACTGAAGTCAACAGACTTAGACAAATCACTCTTCAGATTTTTCAACTCCTCTTCCAATTCAACAGTTTTCTCATTCATGTTCTTGAAGCTTTCAATTTCATCTCTTAGCTCTTTTAGCCTTTCAGATTTTTCAACATTCAGAATAACTTTCCCTTTTTCAAGAAGGAGTAGTTTTTGAGATATAGCAGTATTCAACTCTTTCAGATTCTCATTATCTTCTTTCATTTGTTGAAGTTCAAAATTTTCAGCTAGTAAAGATTTAGTTTCAGATTTTAGATTTGCAATCAATTCTTTGTGTTCATCATCATCAAGCATGTGAGACTCAACTAGTCTTTCGAGCTCGGTGTATTTTTCACATGAAGAATAGTCATGTTTCTTTTTCAATCTTTTATTTTCAGATTTTATTATTTTATATCTAGCAAACAGTTCATCATAAGCATTTAGTAATTTATCATAGCTAAGCTCATCCTCTTCATCAGAATCAGAATTTACCTTGGAGTTTTCCTCACTTTGACATTCATTTTCTTTGTTTGCCACTAGGCACTCATCATTGTTACAGCTTCCTTTTTGGGCCTTGCTTATCCCTTCCAAGATATCTTTGGCTGACCTACAAGAGGAAACGAAGGGATATACGTTAGTGTTCACTGCAGTCTTAAGAATATTCAAAACAAAAAGATAATCAGAATCATTTTTCTTGTGCTCATCGGTCCACTTTGACTTATCTTTTGGTAGAGCATGAGGACCATTAGTCATTAAGTTCAAAAACCTCGGATTAGTACTATAAATCCAAACACACAATTTTCCAAGCCATGATGTGAAATCAAAATCATCAAAGACAGGAAGCACATTCATGCAAGCCATCATAAAGTGATCTTTTCTCCTAGACCGCAAGGTCCACTAACGAAGATCAGAGACTGGGCTCTGATACCAATTACTGGCCCAGAGAGATGGCGGATAAGAAGGGGGGTTGAATTGTCCCATTTTCGAGATGGCGGATTTTAAAAGCTTTCTAAACTAATTACAGCGGAATTAAAATTAACTGCATTAAATAGCCCAAACTTAAGTGAGATTAAAAGAGTTCTCTCAATCTTTCCGATCTCACACGGATTATCTGTAGAGCCCCAGAATTTATCAGTAATTTATGGATTATTTATAAAATTTTCTAGAATTTATAAAGGGTAAATTAGATTAACAAATGAATTAATGTTGGGATTATAAGGCCCAATTATGTTAAATAACTAATCGAGCTTTAATAGTTAAAACCCAATAGGTTTATAGACCAAGCCCATTAAGTTTGACCCATATTCTAGAAGGTTACTTAGCCTATTCATGAATTATAAGGATAAATACCCCTTATATAGATACTTATGTGGATAATTAACAAAAAGAGTTTGACTTAAGATGAATGTCCATGCCCAGTTGATGTAACGGTCTATCGAGCGACCGTTACAGCCATCTAACGGACCAGACTTAGTCCGTTACACTCAGCTAATTCCGTGAGAGGAAGAACTTGCAAAAAGATTAGATCTTTGGGATCCTATCTGCAAGAGACCTAATTAGGAGAATGTGTAAGGTTACTAAGGACTCTTAGGGATCAGGTTCTGGCCAACTAAGGACTCTAGAATCGATGTAATCCTCAAACCCTAGCCAAAACCCTATAAATAGAACCCAGTTCTGAATTGAGCGACCCTTAATTTTGGCTCATGAAGAAACAAGGTAAGGAGATAGAATCTCGGGTAAGTCCTTTGGAACTTTTTGTTTCTAATACTAAGGTCTGACAAGTCTCAAAATTTCATGTTAGGAGGTCGAGTATCCAAGGAGTTAGGATCTTCCAAAGTTGCTGGTTTCATCACGCCAACCCAGAAAACTGTGCGATAGGGTGCTGAAGATCAAGAAATTAGAGAGCATAAACGAGGTAATTAGAGTTAGATGCTTTAGAACTTTTTGTTTCTCTTAGTTTCATTTTCCTAACCTCCAAATTTCACATCTTTAGGTCAAGAGATTAGAGAGTTAGGGCAAGGTGAAGTTGCTGAAAAATCACAGGAAGAGAAGAACTAGGGCAACCCTTGAAGACTCAAATTAGAAGTTTAAAGCCTAGTTAAGAGGTAGGTAATCTCATGAACGATAAAAACACATTGTTAGGGATAAAAGCCCTCTAGTTTATTTGGATTTCATGCGTTATACTTCATTAATTTCATATTTTAGGATCAGTCTATACATTCATGCATGCCTTCAACCCTAATTGAAGATAAAAAGCTATCTCTCGTTATTTCATTACTACCTATGCATCTAGATAGCCTTTTTCTCGTTTTGACATGATTAGAGTAGTTAGCATGCCATAAATTAATCATAAATTTCTATAGTTTCTATTTCCTGTCAGTAGAGGACCTAACGGTCTATCGTAAGACCGCCAGGGACGTGTAACAAACCTACCTTGATCCGCCACACCTGTGTAAACGATTGCAGGGTTCTGAGAACTCTGGCGGACCTACAGTGGACCATTACCATATTGTGACGCGCCCAGACAAGTCCGTTACACAGCACTGTGTTCTGTCAACTTAAGGCAGAATTAAGATGGTCTCAAATAGCTTATATATATGCCTAGTTAAATAGATCTTAACCTATTTTCATGATTTTTAAGTTCAGGTGTTGATTCATGTTAGAAATTGCATGATTTATGGTACTTTAGAGTTATTTTCAAGTAGATGATAATTTCAAGCCCAAAGCACTATAGTTTTGTATTTAAACTTTGATTTAGAAAAGATATTGACGAGTTTTATTGTGATTTCATATCGTTACACATTCCTTCTGTCTATAGAGTCAATTATCTAAGTACATGGCATATATTCTGGTATATGGCCATTAGTTCACACTTTACACTATAGAAACATATTCTTGGACATGAGGACCTCTCTATTGGATATTCCTTCCAATGGACTAAGAAATCTTGTTTCAAGGCCTCCGTAATGTAGACACCCAATTTTGACCGATAAGTTGAGCAATTTCTTTGTTTCACAGTTAATGCCCAAATTGATCCATAATTGGTTGATTTTATGGGATTTCTCCCTATTCTTGGCCCCACAATTCAATTTCCATACCTTGGATCTTATCTCGAAATCGACATTCTCGCGCTATTTATTCACATCACTTTCTTGTTCATAGCGCGTTATGGGCCTAATTGGATGATCATTTGAACAGTCGATATTCCTTGATATATGATCTTTATGGCATCCACTCTGGATGTTATTCTTATTGGATATTTGATTGAACGACTACCCAATGGGTATTTATTATTTTTCTAACCATTTGGTGAGCCAATTATTGTCGCGCTATATCGTCATAGCGCGTTCATGAAGAACGCGCTATACTCTTGTAGCGCGTTCTCAGTCAGAAACCCAGTCCGACCCGGTCTCCCCTTTTTCGATCTAAGTCCTTATTTTGCTAAGTTTCCAATCATATTCTGTCCAAAGGAAGGTTCCAAACCCTAATAGGAGTCTTTCCCCCTCATTAATCGGTAAGATTGCCTTTATTTGAGCCGCCAAGTCATTAGTTTGGGATCGAACTCCGACCTAGGGTTCGTTCTTGATCTTTTGCCTATAAATTGGACCCTTGGCCGTCGTTTCTGGGGGATGCAACTCGGGATCTTGACGAGGGAGAGGCTGCGTTTCGTTCCAAATCAACAACTCCTCGCTCCTCACATATCCAAGGGAGTATTTAGGGGCATATTGTGTTCTTCCTAGTTCTTAGTTTTTCTCCCCAATTCGTTCATCCCAATCTTTGCATAGCATTGCATATCGATCTCAAAAATACTTGTTTTACAAAATACACGCATTCACACACACACCAAACCTATTTTTGGCCCTTCCATAGGGGTTTAAAAACCACCAAACCCCCAGGTAATTGAGCCCTTCTTTTACATACTTTTGATTAAGAATAGGGGCAGATTCTACTAAAATCTCAATATAATGGGCCTTCTATTTGTTGTTTATGATTGTTTGCAGGCACTAGAAGATTGATACGTGGAGCCCTTGCACCTTGGCCGGCCTTGGAGCAAGGAAGAAACGAATCCAAGTCATCCCACTTCCTATCTGATATCGCGCTATAGGAACATAGCGTGATCCTGAGAAGGCGCTAGGACGATATAGCGCGTTCATCCCCAGGCCAGCTCTTGGCCCTCTTGAATTTCTGAGGTATGTAACATTCCCTATCTTGATCTTTATATTATTTGGCATGTTGTTGGCCTCAGTGGCGATCACGGATTTTGATTATTACATGTAACCCCCCTTTTTATCATCAATTTTAGTTCTATATCTTGTCAAATCATCTTTTATGCAAATCATTCAATTTGGGGGTGTTCTAATTTTATAATCTACAAATTGGCGATCACGGTGGGACACTTTGTGCCACCACGTTCGTTCTTTTGGTTGCCTGCTTGTTAATCCATCAAAGTGTGTGTGATTATTTATCTTTTGGGGTTCCCCCACCCTCTATCATTTGTCGCGCTATACATCCATAGCGCGTTCTATTAGATCACGCTACGGACATATAGCGCGTTAATCACCAGAGGGTATTTCACCCACACCTTCTTTTGGAGTTCTGATTGTCATCTTCTCTGGTTGCATCTTGTACATTTCCTGTTGTGTATTCATTTTTTAATATATTTTTCATTTTATTTGTTAGCTCTAGTTTAGATATTCTTGCATAACATAGCATTCATCTTTGCATTTGGTTTGGGAGACCTCCTCTCCCCACACTTTTAGGAGATCTACACCCCCCTTGGTGAAGGAAGGACCCTCCATTGAGCACTCCGTCTCATTGGACCGGAAATTCCTAAACCAAGCCTCCGTAAGTCCCCGCACCCGTGGATTCCCTCACGGACGCGTGGCAGGTTGTACCTTTGAAGTCCCAGGTTTAGTTGGCCTATGCCGGTGAGAGAGTGTTCCTAGTTGGCATCGAGTGAACTACATTGAAACTAGGTTCCTCCCTTGAGTGAGCACTCGAAGTTTGCTTAAAGTCATTAATTCGCCAAGGTCAAATAAAAAAAAATCAACGGTAACCATTCCAACTTGTGTGCTTATTTGCAAATTATTTTGCTTGAACTTTGATTGCATAACAGCTTACCTTGATAGACAAGAGAACATGTTTAATCTTAATTATGTTCATGAGGATGCACAACCTAGCACATCCTATACTCCTCAATCACAACATGTTCATCATAATTCTCACCATATTTTCAAGGGACCACGCCCTCATTCTTATGCTTTTGCCCGACCCATAGGTAATGTCCAATATCATGGTCTCTCGCCTCAATCGCAAGCCACTATTCCTTCGGGACCGCCTCTTCCCAATGACGAGAAGGTCTCTCAAATCATCCGTGGACTAGATCATTTCACCCCTCAACAAATCCGAGCCCTTAAGGCCGTTGTACCCTCCTTCGTCCACACCTACCTCTATTCGGGTGGCCCATCACCCGCCTCCTTCATCCACACATACCCTTATTCGGGTGGCCCATCACCCGCCTCCTTCGTCCACACATACTCCTATTCGGGTGGCCCATCACCCGCCTCCTTCGTCCACACATACTCCTATTCGGGTGGCCCATCACCCGCCTCCTTCATCCACATATACTCCTATTCGTGTGGCCTATCACCCGCCTCCCTCCACACATACTCCTATGTGGGTGGCCCATCACCTGTCTCCTTCATCCACATATACTCCTCGGGTGGCCCATCACTCGCCTCCTTCTATTTCTCATCCTTCATAGCCCCAAGGTACATTTATTCCTTGCAACCCGGCCCATCCGGGTCCTTCTATGGGTCGGCCCATTAATCCTCCTCCACGGCCGTCATATCAAGCCACCCCTCCAAGGCAATCTTGCCAACCTTCTGTTGCTCATGTTACACCCTTCCAGCAAAACCTCTTTGATAGACTTGCTTCCATGGAGGAACAACTTAAGAGGCTCACCAGCTCGCAGCCCGCTCCTCCTCCTTCTCAAGTCAATCCTCTTCATGATCTCATGAATAACATCGCTAAGATAGATAAAAATTGGAAGGAGATAAGGGAGAATGGCATCAACGATATATGTGAGCGAGAAGATGTTACAAGTTCTGTGGACGCCGTCCGCCCTCCACTCATCAGCACTGCGCATTTACATGGCTCTCCGCCTCCATACACATATTCGCCTCCTCAAAATTCCCCACAACACCATACTCCATCACTTATCATTTCGCCTCCACCACGGCATCCGCTGAATTTCTTTAATGATGAAGAGTTGGAGATGGTACAAGAATTTGAAGCTCCTCGGGATGCACCCTTTCCGAGTTTCCTTCGCCGTCCTCTTCCTCCACTGCCAGAAGACCCCTATGCTCAGGACTATGCCACAGTCCCCGATCCAACCCCCATTTATGAGACCTCTTGGTGTTACGATGATGGGTCGATACTCCAATCACCCATACCACTACACCATAAGTCTCGTCCTATCCCTAACACCTCTCGCCGCATCCGGCATTTTCAACGCACTAAACCTTCTCCTCCCGTAACCACACCAATAGCCTCCATTCCATCGGCCTCCGTCGAGCCTCCATCACCCTCCACTACGCCGGTCTCTACCGAGCCTTCTATTACCCCTCCTCTTTGTTCGCCACCTCAGCCGTCCACTATGCCTGTAACGCCAAAACCAGCTTTGCCAGTCCCTTCCCCTATTCCACCACTTAACCTATCACCCTTACCCGTGGCTAATCCTGAGCAAGGTCCACCCCTTTTTGCACGCAAGCCAACCCCGACTGCTTCCGAGCAAAGGGGGAAGTTTGATGTGTTTGAACCTCCACTTCTACTCATCCTTTCTCCAACACTTTCCATTACACCATCATCATCTATGGAGCCTTCCGCCTCCGCTTCACCCCCCTTTACTACTCGGAACGGGCGTCCTTCTGTAAGTACTTGTACCGAAGATGATCAAGAGCCGGGCAAGAAGGATTTGGCCACGGCCATGATGTTCAAGATGCAAGAGTTTATTTGTCGGATGCCAATCCGGGTTATTATGCCAATCATGGTCGAAGAGGCCAAGTCCCCGCCACTGCTCACTAAGAGAGAATGTTAAACTTTGATGCCGTGTAAGTTTGTGCCCAAGGGCCGGGCAGGGCACCCTTTGTTCCAACTTTCAAATCTTGAACCCATTCTTCCATACAAGGGGCAAATGACCATTTTGTTCAACACTCCCTATATGCCACAACCCCTGGGCAACACAATGCTTCCTATCCCAACTTTCCAACTCTCTCACACTATTACTTTTCACTCTCCAAGGGAGTTGTCATTTACCATTGAAGCTTCATCATGAGCTCTTGCTTTATCCATTGGGCCAATTGGCTATACACTTTCACTGCCATGGAGGGGCGGTTATCTTGGTGCTAAGTGGCCTTCCACTACTTTATCCACCTTCTATTCAACACCATCCACATTCTTGTCTATCACATTTTCTTCATGGGCCACTCCGGGGCTAAGGAGGAGGATCTCATCCCCTCGCCCTTCATGTTCTTCATATTCTTTGCATCTCATACATTCTGTTTCATCCATGCATTCATCGAATCCATTCTATTGCATCCACATGCACTTCTTTCTTCCCGGGTTTCCAAACCCGTGTCCTACCCGCCTTCCTGAACCTCCGGATCCCCCACGTTTCCGTTATCTTCCGCCTCTATCTCCAGGTCCCCTTACACTTCCCGGGCATTGTGCCCCCTCCGATCTTCCCTCAGGGCACCGCGCCCCGTTCCGACTATTGCATCCACACTTCCCGAATTTCTCTCTTGTCCTCATGGGGCATCACGCCCCATGGTGTCTCATTCCTCCGGAACCTCCGGACTTTCTTCCAGGGCATCGCGCCCTTTTCTATCTTCCTCCACCGGAACCTCTAGATCCTTCATCATCTTCTAATCCACTCCCCCCAGGGCATCACACCCCATGGTGTCTCATTCCTTTGGATCTTTCTCTCCTCCTTGGGCATCACGTCCCATGGCATCTTCCACTTTCGGAACCTCCGGATCTTTCTCTTCTCCCTGGGCATCGCGTCCCATGGTATCTTCCCCCTCCGGAACCTCCGGACCCTCCATCTTTCTTCCGATTCATCTTGCTGCTCCTCCGGGACATCACATCTTTCATTTTCTTCTTCCTTTTCCATCATCTTTTTCCCTATTTCTTCCAAGGGCACTGCGTCCCTCGATATCTTATCCCTCCGGAGCCTCCCGATTCTTCTTCCCCTCATGATTCTCCTCCTCTACTTCCGGACCCTCCGAATCCGCCTCTTTCCATCTATCAATTTCTTCTTCTAATTCCTCCTGATCTTGGGTCCGACCCAACTTCTTCCACGTCCACTGCCTTGGGCATCTGCCCTTTCTCCCACTGCTTTCGAGGCTTTACTCCTCACTCCTCCTTCTAATTCTCCGCTTCTTCTGTAGACCTTTCATGTGATCAGGGTTTCCACGCCTTAGCAAGGGAGTTTCAGCCCTTGCCTCTCTTCCTTTTCTCCTTATTCATCTGAGTCTGGTCTTGGCACCACTCCTTCTTGTTAAACCACTTTTAAATCATTTGCTTCCAATCCTTTTGACTGCCAAAGAAGACTACCCCACGATGATCAACCTCGCCTCTGATAGCTGCTTCTACAAAGGTTGCAAGGTAACATATTGGCGTAAGTACGCATTTTTATGATATCATTACCTCATTACTTCACGCATGATTTTCAAAATAAAGTGCTTCTTAACAAGATTAAAAGTGGTGTTTTAGACCTTTATCTTAAGCTTTTGATTCATTCTCAAAAAAGTCTTTAGGCTTGCTATGCAGCACTTTGGTAATAAGAACCCCACGCTGGGAATTCGACGTTCTCTCCCTGCTTGTTAAGAGCAACCCTTAGCCGGGCACCGCACACACTTCACGGCATCCTTAGCCGGCTCCTTGGATAAAACACCGTTGCTACTTTGGCCATGCCATGAGTATATCTGAAAGTCTTTTCTCTTCTCTACTCGACCGAATGCAGGGGCAAGAGGTTGACGGATGACATAACTAACTTAGGTAATCCCCAATACGAGAGGAGTCTCAAATAGGGGCAGTCTTGACCCAAAACCGAAATTAGTTTTCATGATATACATCTAGCCAAAAGGGCTATTATGAAAATCAAGTCAAAATTTTGATAATTGCAAAATTATGAATTATGACATGACAAGAGTGGCAAAGTCCCCGTAGGGAAAACCCTGGTCGTATGCATGTCAAGGGTCTAAAAATCAAAGGCACAAAGCCCTGGCACAACAGACTACCTCTTTGAGGGGAAATACCTTGGAAGGAATTCAAGTCCCGACATCTCCCATCCTGCATAAAGCTTATCCTCAATTATTCTTCTCTTCTCCCTCTAAGAACGAATGTTTCTCAGGTATGGCCTGTGTAGGGGCACCATTAATCAAGGGCAGTCGGTTATAGGGTGCCACCTTTAAATGCACACCCGGCTTTGGGCAGTTTTGAGCGAAAGGGGAAGGAACAAGGACCTCTAGCCAGTGGTTTAAACATCCGTTGATGCTGCACTAGCAATGTCTAAACCGAAATTCCAAAAAAAATGAATATTGCCAAAATTCCAAACATTGAATATTGCCTAATTCCAATTTTTTTTTTTGAATATTGCCAAAATTTTTGAGCATTTCCAAAACTTTCATATCTTTTCAAAATCAACATAAAAATTCAAATATTCTTTTTGAAAACTCATAAAAATTTGCATATTTTCAAAAATTCCAAAAGAATTGCATTATATTACTGATGGCATTATTGCAGAGATATCCTTTTACAGGGGCGCGCAAAATCAAAAGAACAATTACAGGAAGTGTAAACAAGTATCAAAGACTATCTCATTTCACTATGTATGTCAAAAGAGTACAAAATGAGAATGGATACAACAATCTCTCTAACTCTCCCCTCGACCCTCCTGATCTCCCCCTCTATGCGAGCTCTCAGCCTCCTCCTGTCCTCCCCGGGAAGGCCTAGGAGGAGCCATCGATCCCCGAGAAGCTGAACCCCAGTCACCACGTGCTCCCCTCTCAGCATCTTCCCTCCTCTGGTGCTCAGAGGAGGTAACTAAATAATCAGTGCTCGAATAGGCTCGGGAGTATCCCTCGCGCTGAGCCCGCTCACGCCCGCGCCGATAGCGATCCTCCGCATCCTTCGCCCGCTGCTCGGTGAATCCTAATCTAGTACGCAGCTCCACCCTCTCTAGCTCCCGCTCCACTCTCTCTCTCCCATCTCTCTCTCTCTCTGTCTCGATCCTCCCTCTCTCTAGGCCGCTCACTCCTCTCCACACCGAGAAGAAGGTGTAGCTTTGCCACATCTCGAGGAAGCTCCTCCGCATCGTGGTGCCTCAGCTCTGCTTCCGCTATCCGCAACTCCTGCTCCTGCACCCGAAAGCTTGGTCAATAATTGATAATTAATAAATTCCCAAGACTAAGTTTAAAAGAACAGATTGCTTACTCTTTCCTGTAGGGAGGCCTCAGCTGCCTCCGCACGAGCGACTGCACTAGCGAGCTGGCTCTCTAGATCTGTGTGGTCACAGACGGGTTGAGTAGAGGATGAAGCACCATGCGAGGATCGGACTGCCTCCAGCTCCTCGCGCTAAAAAGAAAAGCATTACCATTAATTGAAATTCAAATCCAAATCATTCTAAATTACAAGTACTTACCAGCTCATCGACGGTCTGCTGGAGGTCCTCGCGCTGCCAGATCGTGGAGTCGAGGAGTCCCTGTACCATGGCCAGTCTCCCCTGTATGTCAAACTGCAATAACGCATCTTGGTCACATATTGTATAATCAAGTTATTGTAAATGAAAATGCAAATGAATTTAAAGCATACCTGTCCGCGTGCGCTTTGGTAGACACGGCTACCGTATGTCTGAGAGTATGCCTGGAGGTAGGCATCATCTGAGTCCGCTCCCACAGGGACTGGTCGGCCATGCCTTTTCCAATCCGCATACTGCTCCCGGGCACGCTGTCGCCAATCATCTGTCCCCTGGAGGCCTCGAAAACGTCGTCCAGGTCGTGGGTCCGTCGCCTGGGTCGGGAACTCTTCTACCACCTGGTGGAGCCCCAGTGTCCCCATGATTAGCCTATGGTATAAGGGCTCGACCAGGTTGAGGGCATGCAACCAGATCTCTCTCCCGAAGTATGGGATGGCCGCCTCCACCCAGGGCATCACCCCGATATCCCTCTGATACGGAGTCCAGGTCACCTGCAGAGTTCAATTTATCATTACCCTTGATTTCATTCAGATAATTAAATTCATTTTCAAAAATTAAATCTTACCTCTATATGGGGCATCATGTCTAGCATCTCCTGAATGTGGGTGACCTGGTCCTTTAAAGATCAGCTGTCTCGTGTTGGGGTCCATCGTCTGGCCAGGGGCAGTAGATCTACTCGATCCTCCCAAGCACGCCTGAGGGTAGGAAGATACAAATAACTCCAAACCTGAAATGTAGCTCATGTGATCAATATAAGAGGTAAGTGCATAATTTAAACCATGGAGTTTAAGGTTTAGAGAGATACCTGAAGTAGAGGGTAGAATCCCCCGAGTGAAGACTGGAGTGAAGAAATGCCAAAACTGTCAAACAAATGGGCAAGGACTGCTGCGCCCTAGGCATACCGACCGACTCTGTTCAGATCCTCCAGTAGAGGTAGAAATCGGCAGCTCACTGCATCACCCTGAGTCGCTAGAAGTAGCTTGCCGATCATCAGAATAAGAAACCTCCTCAGCTCCACGTCGGCCTGTGCGCCAGCCTCGGTCGCGAAACTCTCTCTAGCCCCAGCCTCTAGTCTCCTCTCATGAGCTGTCAAAGTCTCTCCCACCTCCCTCTGTGTGTGGAACAAGCCGAGACTCTCCTGTAAAACGATCCTTGACACTAGCGAGGTCCGGCCGGTCCCCTCCAGCTCCAAGCCCAGTAGCCTGCGCGCCATCTCCCGGTAGTCGGGGTAAGTGCAGCCCGTCACTGCCGATCCATGCACCCGCAGCCCGGTAATACGGGTGACGTCTTCTAAAGTCGGGATCATATGACCCAGGGGAAGAGGAAGGCCTTGCACCCCGTATCCCATCTGGCTTTCAGAGCCCTTATCAATCCCACATCGACTCTCAGCACCTCTATTTCCAAGAACTCTCCAAAGCCCATTTGGCGGAGGCGGGCCCGTTGAAACTCCGGTAGTGCGAAGTAAACGGCCCGGACCAGTGTCCATGAAATCCGGGCACGAACTGCACCCTCCACACCCTGCACACAACATAAAAGCAAGAAATATCAATTTGTGTCCATCAAACAAAAGAAAAAATCAGAAAATAAAAAAAACTGGCATTCTGTTCTTTGTCGCGCTATATCGTCATAGCGCGTTCATCAAGAACGCGCTATGAAGACATAGCGCGTTCATCTTCCGAAGGTAGGGGGTGACCCCTCATTCCCCAAATTCATTCCATGGGCATTCTGCCCTATACATTGGTCGAAGGGGACGTTTACCCCTCCATTTTCATCTTTTATGAAAGAAAAAACAAGAAAAATCAAAGAAAAAACAAGTTAGGGGCGGTTTCTTACCAATCGTCGTTTTCGAACCGCCGCGCCTCCAACGGGCTCCGCCGCTATCTCCTCGGCCGCCGCAGCACCTTCAACCTCCTCGGCCTCGTCGGGGGGAATCTCCATTTCATCTCCTTCAAGCCTAGCCTAGACGGTCGCCTCCGAGTCGGCGTTTTCTTCCACGGGAGAGGGCACTCGTTCCTCCTCCGCGCGAGTTCGTTGACGGCCGCAGGTGGCGCGCCGTTTGGAGCGTCGGGGAGGTCCTCCTTCCATTGGATGAGGGCAGTAGAGGGTTGGGCTGGAGAGAGGGTGAGAGAGAGAAAGGATGGGTTTGAATGAATGAAAGGGGAGGGGGGTGGTTTTTGAATATATGCGCGTAATGAACGCGCTATATGTTCATAGCGCGACACTATCACGCTATGTATATATAGCGCGATGATGAAAATAAAAGAAAAAAAATAGAAATGGAAGGGGGGGAAGAAAAGAAAAGAAAATGCAATAAGAATATAGGCTGTGAATGAATAAAAACTTGTGTTCCTTCGCTTGTGCTTACTTAAATTTGCTCTATGTTCGTTTAACGTTGTATTCCCAGGAAAAGAAAAGAGAAACTAAAATGGCGTGCCATCAGGTAAGTATTCCTTTATCCCTTCATTTATTGCATTACTATATGATACATTATTATATTATCTCAAGGATCGGCCGGTTCTCCGTGCGTTTCGGGATCTGAGTTCCCCTCTACCAAAAACAGTGATGATCTAGAAACGTGCAGTTAATCGTCGGATAGGCCGTTAGATCGGACAAATTTGGGGACGATGGATTTCATCTCGCACGCCGTGGTTGCGAATAACTCTTGACCCGAGTCTGTTTGATTTAACAATATTATCCTTGAGTATCTTATATTTTATTCTTTCTTTGCATTTGTTTTAACGATTTCTTTTATTTTAGCCCTGCATGCATCATGCCCTTTTTGCATTCATAAAGGTCCAGTTTTTCTTCTCAATTAAGGATCAATAATGCTTAAGTTTTCGAATAAAGAAATCCAATTCCATTCTGAATTTGAAAGATTGCTCCTGGTCGAGCGCTGGATCTCGTTGGTCAATGTGACCTTTACCTGGAATTTGTCTATCTCCTTTCAATCCAATTCAACTTATCTCTTTTGGTCCACTCATTAGCTGTGAACCGCACGATGGCGTCGATGGATCCGCCGGGCTCGCATCCATTCCACTAATTGAGTGAAATTCACAGTTGCTACGCGTTGCGAATGCCTCTTTTGTGCAAGAGGTTGATCAGCTCCCTTTTCTTTGTTCCGCGCCTATCATTCTCGGCAGCACTCACCAGTGCTAGCTTGACCTTGTGGTTAGCTAGGAGTTTTCTGGATTATTTCTATCATTTGTCGGTTGTGATGGGTGTCTCTTTTTCCTTGATATCCACTTATCAGTCCGCTCCACTACGTTTTCACTTCATCTCTCCGTCACCACCACTCTGTGTCATCTCCGTTTTGTCTCCGTTTCACCTCCATCTCGCTCCCCTGCAAAGCGGATATCAAGGAGGGGCATCTGTAGACACCCAATTTTGACCGATAAGTTGAGTAATTTCTTTGTTCTCCCAGTTAATGCTCCAATTGAACCATAATTGGTTGATTTTCTGGGATTTCTCCCTATTCTTGGCCCCACAATTCAATTTCCATACCTTGGATCTTATCTCGAAATCGACATTCTCGCGCTATTTATTCACATCACTTTCTTGTTCATAGCGCGTTATGGGCCTAATTGGATGATCATTTGAACAGTCGATATTCCTTGATATTTGATCTTTATGGCATCCACTCTGGATGTTATTCTTATTGGATATTTGATTGAACGACTACCCAATGGATATTTATTCTTTTTCTAACCATTTGGTGACCCAATTTTTATCGCGCTATACTCTTGTAGCGCGTTCTCAGTCAGAAACCCAGTTCGACCAGGACTCCCCTTTTTCGATCTAAGTCCTTATTTTGGTAAGTTTCCAATCATATTCCGTCCAAAGGAAGGTTCCAAACCCTAATAGGAGTCTTTCCCCCTCATTAATCGACAAGATTGCCTTGATTTGAGCCGCCAAGTCATTAGTTTGGGATCGAACTCCGACCTAGGATTCGTTCTTGATCTTTCGCCTATAAATTGGACCCTTGGCCGTCATTTCTGGGGAATGCAACTCGAGATCTTGACGAGGGGGAGGCTGTGTTTCGTTCCAAATCAACAACTCCTCGCTCCTCACATATCCAAGGGAGTATTTAGGGGCATATTGTGTTCTTCCTAGTTCTTAGTTTTTCTCCCCAATTCGTTCATCCCAATCTTTGCATAGCATTGCATATCGATCTCAAAAATACTTCTTTTACAAAATACACGCATTCACACACACACCAAACCTATTTTTGGCCCTTCCATAGGGGTTTAAAAACCACCAAACCCCCAGGTAATCGAGCCCTTCTTTTACATGCTTTTGATTAAGAATAGGGGCAGATTCTACTAAAATCTCGATCTAATGGGCCTTCTGTTTGTTGTTTATGATTGTTTGCAGGCACTAGAAGATTGATACGTGGAGCCCTTGCACCTTGGCCGGCCTTGGAGCAAGGAAGAAACGAATCCAACTCATCCCGCTTCCTGTCTGATATCGCGCTATAGGAACATAGCGCGATCCTGAGAAGGCGCTAGGACGATATAGCGCGTTCATCCCCAGGCCAGCTCTTGGCCCTCTTGAATTTCTGAGGTATGTAACATGCCCTATCTTGATCTTTATATTATTTGGCATGTTGTTGGCCTCAGTGGCGATCACGGATTTTGATTATTACATGTAACCCCCCTTTTTATCATCAATTTTAGTTCTATATCTTGTCAAATCATCTTTTATGCAAATCATTCAATTTGGGGGTGTTCTAATTTTATAATCCACACGTAATTCTCTGTGAGCCTGGGATTCCCACTAGGACGCCGAGTTGGTTGTACCGTGAAAGCCCAATTGTTAGGAAGCACTATCGATGTTTTCGGATTCTGGATATGTAACGGATCTATATTCGACCGTCAGGAACATATAACAGTCCAATATATGACCGTCATGTTGTTTGAGTCCATATCTATTTTCTTCTGATTTCAACATTTCTAACGGCCCAACACTCGACCGTTATGTTCATGTAACGGCCCAGTATTAAACCGTCACACTTCTAAATTCTTTAACCCGAGGTTTGACCAAAGGGTTGATATTCTAAGTTCCTGGATGGAGTATTGATGGTCTAGGACTTGGCATATTGTCTAAAGATACTTAATTTAAATTATGAATGATAATAAATGTACCGTTATACTGCCAAATTATTTCCATGAGCATGACATCATCTTAAATCATCATTGATATCTCATGTCCTAAGTTGAAGCGTTCATTGTTGATTATTGTTATCAAGAACTTATTTGCATTCTTGGCCATATTTTATTGCTTGAAACGTTGAAATAGCTTGATTTATACATGAAGATGCGATCGAGCACTGATTGTGTTCAAGGGCTCTATGCTAATCCCCTCAGCTGTTTGTTGGAAACATACTGTAAACCATGGGGTATGATGCTACTAGCGTCGCATTGCGATGGGAGTACTTTCTCTATAAATAAGTGAAATCCACGATACACGTATATGACTTTCTTGCTTGTTACATGATATTCCACAGAAATTCACCAAATACTTGCTCATAAGTAAAAGTTGTCTGGGTGATGAGTATGTGACTTGCTAGTACATTCTTGTTCATGAAAGACCATTCTTGTTACATTCTTACTAGTTCATACTTGTTCATTCTATCTTACATGATCATCTTGTTACTTTGGTTACTTGTGATTTATCGCATTCGCATGATTTTATCTTATTCCTCTAGAGCAAAAATATTAATTACTTTAATAGTGCCTTCATGTTGATGCGAAGATACCTACTGGGCAAGAGTGCTCATTACCTATTTGCAATCTTTTCAGGAGATGGAAGTGAGTCAAGATCGGATTCAGAATATTCAAATAGCGGGTCCGAGAGTGAATGAAGAATGAGTGAAGACTTAGGAAGTCTACATGTTTAGATTGAGTCTATGTAATTTTCTTATTTCTTGAGTCTAGTATGATGAAGAAAGTTGAAATAGTGATTGTAATTGAGTATTTGATTTGATTATTAATGAAATAAGTTGAAGTTTGAGTAAATATTGTGCAATTATATTTATGTGAGTGATTGACTTGTGCTCTGATCATTCTTGCTTGAAAGAGGCTTACCATGCCGACTGTTCACGTTCCTCGAGTTAGTCTTCCACCATAATAAAGGCTCGGGACATGACAATTAAGTTGGTATCAGAGCCTAAGTCTCAGGACTTAGGGAGAAGAATCATGTCATTGGATAAGTCCAAGGTTTAAGGACCCCTAGGACCCCTACCTGTGAACTAAGGAAGAAATTTCCATACCCATGTGAGAATTGGGTAGAGCCTAGGATAAGATAGTTAATTAACTTTAAGATAAATTTTCTTCCAATTCCACGTGAAATAACAAGATGTTATATTTCTCTCAGGTATCTTATTTTACAAATGGCTCATCGCGTAGATTGGAATGGCATGCAACAAACTGTTGCCGGCCTTACTCAGGCATTGCAAACTATGGCCCAAGCAGGCGTAGGGGCAAGGGCTGGCGACTTACATCACAATTTCCGGAGTTTAAACCCTCCGCATTTCTATGGTTCTTCTAATTCGGACAAAGCAGAGAACTAGATTGATGAGATGAACTGTTTATTTGACGTCATCCAATGCACCGATCAAGAGAAGGTGCGTCTTGCAACTTTCCAACTCAACAAGGATGTCCGTACATGGTGGAAGTCGGTTACGGCACCTCCGGCCGATGCACCTCATACATGGGATGGTTTTCTTACTTTGTTCCGTGCTAAGTACTTTTCCGAGCACGTGGAGGAAAGAAAGGCTATGGAGTTCGCCTCTCTTCGACAAGGAATGATGACAGTTGTGGAATATGAACTTCAATTCTCCAAACTAGCACCTTATGCACCGCATTTAATCAGTACTGATCTATTGAAGGCTAATCGATTTATGGACGTGTTACGACCCGGTTTCATTCAGCAGCTCGGGACCCAAAACATCTGTACTTATGCAGAGATGGTACATCGGGCATACTTATGTGAAAGGACCTTAGAAAAGGTCGAGAAATTAACAGGAAAAGGAGAAGAGTCTAGCCGAAGATCCGATCGACGTTATAAGAAAGAAAAATTCAGCATCACGGAGCCTCACAAAAGCCGTGATAGTAAGAAACGGTCCAGGAGTGGGAACGATGGAAGTTCCTAGAAGAACAAGAAGATTAAGGAGGAGGAGAAAGTCGCCACGGCTTGCACTTTTTGTGAAAAGTTCGGCCACTCGGCTGAAGAGTGCAGGAAGCGCCTTGGTGCTTGTTTACGCTGTGGAAGCAGGGAGCATCGCATGCCGGATTGCCCCCTTATGAAGGACCAGTCATGTGGTGGTGGACGCAGGAGGCAAGCTCGCCTCAATGCCGTTCTAGAAGAAGAGGAAGCGCCCAGGGATGGTGGACTTATGGAAGGTACTCTTCAAATTTATTCTCGTCCTGCATTTGTGCTATTTGATACTGGTGCCTCTCATTCTTTTGTCTCCACTACGTTTGCCAAAACATTACCAATTGCATCCGTTTCTCTACCTTCAGATCTTGCTATAACCACAGCCCTAGGTTCTTGAGCAAAACTTACTAGATATTACCCTGATAGTGAGGTGATAGTAGAAGGTCACAATCTCCCCGCAAACCTAGTATGCCTTGACATGAAAGGTTATGATGCCATTTTAGGGGTAGATTGGCTTGTAGATCATGATGCTGATATTAACTGCCGAAATAGGATTATATCCTTCCAAAAATCAGGTCTTCCAAGATTCTCTTTCCTTGGCATCAAGTATAGGAAACATCCCACTATCATATCTTCTCTTCACGCTTGCAAACTCATCTCGTAAGGATGTGAAGCTTTTCTTGCTTATGTCATTGTTACCGAATCCAAGGAAATCATCCTAGCAAACATTCCTATTGTAAATGAGTTCTTAGATGTATTCCCATCCGAATTACCCAGTTTACCACCCGAGAGGGAAGTGAACTTCACTATTGAACTCATTCCAAGAGCAGGACTTGTTTCTATAGCCCCTTATAGGATGTCACCCACGGAACTTAAGGAACTAAAGAGGTAGTTGCAGGAACTACTAGATAAAGGTTTCATCAGACCTAGCACATCCCCCTGGGGTGCGCCAATTCTATTTGTCAAAAAGAAGGATGGCTCTCTCAGGCTATGCATAGACTACCGGCGACTAAATCAACTTACAATCAAAAACAAGTATCTGTTGCCGCATATTGATGAGCTCTTCGATCAGCTTTCAGGAGCAGAGTATTTTTCTAAAATAGACCTCAGATCAGGTTATCATCAGCTTAGAATTAAAGAAGAAGATATTTATAAATCGGCTTTTCGAAGTCGTTATTGCCACTATGAATTTGTGGTAATGCCGTTTGGGTTAACAAATGCCCCAGCAGTATTTATGCAACTTATGAACATTGTTTTTCAACCATATCTGGACTAGTTTATCGTCATCTTCATTGATGATATCTTGATATATTCCAAGACAAAAGAAGAACATGAAGAACATTTGAGGATAGCCTTGCAAACACTTAGAGAACATAAACGTTATGCCAAGCTTAACAAATGTGAATTCCTGCTTGAGGAAGTTTCATTCCTAGGCCACATTATTTGAAAGGAAGGTATCGATGTGGATCCTTTGAAAGTCGAAGCTGTCAGAAATTGGAGCCGGCCAACGACTGTATCAGAAGTAAGAAGCTTTCTGGGTCTAGCTGGTTATTATAAGAGGTTCATTAAAGACTTCTCAAAGATTGCTGTTCTTTTAACTAGACTCACAAGAAAAGAAAATCTTTTTGTCTGGTAAAAGGAGTGTGAGAAGAGTTTCCAAACTCTTAAGAACCATCTTACTACGGCTCCTATTTTATCACTACTGGTGGAAGGTGGTAGATTTGAAGTATATACGGATGCATCTGGCATTGGCTTGGGATGCATTTTCATGCAAGATGGAAAGGTAATCTGTTATTCTTCAAGACAATTGAAACGTCACGAGGAAAATTATCTCGTCTATGATTTAGAATTGGCAGCCGTTATTTTTACCTTAAAAATTTGGCGTCATTATCTCTATGGAGAAAAGTGCACGGTCTGCTCGGACCACAAAAGCTTGAAATACTTATTCTCTCAAAAAGAGCTTAATATGAGGCAGAGGAGATGGTTAGAATATCTCAAGGACTTTGATTTTACTATTCAATATCATCCTGGCAAGGCTAACGCTGTAGCATATGCACTCAGCAGAAAACTAATGGGTATGCTATCAAGTCTTATGATTAGTATGACTAATCTTATTCCTCAATTTGCTCAGATGAACTTAGATATTGACATAAAGGAAGATGATTGTTTCATGGCTAATATTCGAGCTCAACTTACATTGATAGAGGATCTGGTCAAGTTACAAAATGATGATCCCGTGTTACTGGAAATTAAAGCCAATATTGAACAAAGGCCAGATTTCTTTGTTTCCAATGACAGAAGTTTGTTATTTAAGGGTCGAGTGTGTGTACCAGATCATGAGGATATGAAGAAACTGATCCTAGAAGAAGCACATAATTCCAAGTACACCATTCATCTAGGAGGTACGAAGATGTATCAAGATCTCAAAAGAAACTTCTGGTGGCCCAATATGAAGAGAGAAATAGCTGATTTCGTGTCCCGTTGTCTCACCTGCCAACAAGTAAAAGTAGAACATTTTAGACCCGCAGGTAAATTACATCCCTTGAATATTCCCGAATGGAAATGGGAGAGTATAGGGATGGATTTCATCATGGGTTTACCTAAGACCAGAGGAGGACACGATGGTATATGGGTGATCATAGACCAATTGACTAAATCCGCACACTTCATACCAATAAAAAGTTGATGGTCTGTGGATATTCTAGCAGCATTATACATTAAAGAAATTGTCAAATTACATGGCGTCCCTGTCACTATTGTATCTGATAGAGATCCTCGATTCATATCACAATTATGGAAGGGCCTCCAACATTCACTAGGGACTAGATTGAATTTTAGCACATCATTTCACCCACAAACTGATGGTCATATTGAAAGAACAAATTAGGTAGTAGAAGATATGCTCAGGGCTTGTGCTATTGATTTTGGAGGAAGTTGGCATGATCAATTGCCGCTGGTAGAATTTGCATACAACAACAGTTATGAAGCCAGCATACAGATGGCGCCCTTTGAAGCTTTATATGGAAAAATATGTAGATCACCAATATGTTGGAACGAAATAGGGGAAACGCAATTCCTAGGCCCCGACCTTATCATGGATTCTTTAGAGAAGATCAGGCTCATTCAAGAAAGAATGAAGATGGCGCAAGATAGGCGAAAATCTTATGCTGACAATCGAAGACGTGACTTGGAGTTTCAGGTGGGAGATCATGTATATCTGAAAATTTCTCCAGGTCGTGGTATTCGAAGATTTGGCATTAAAGGAAAACTAACTCCAAGATTCATTGGCCTATTAGAAATTCTCGAAAGGGTCGGTGAAGTGACTTATAAATTGGCTTTACCTCCACAATTAGCAGGAGTTCACGACGTATTTCACGTCTCTATATTGAAGAAATATATATATGATCCTCATCATGTCATTACTTATGATAATCTGGAGATCCAAAAGGACCTGACATACGAGCAGAAACCGGTCAGGATTCGGGAGCGAGAACTGCGTCAACTAAGGAATAAAACTATTCCTATGGTCCAAGTCCAATGGACAAAGCAATGGCCACACGAAGCAACATGGGAGACGGAAGAATCTATGTGTAGAAGATTTCCAGAATTATTCAACTGTAAGTACACTCTCCATAAATCCATGAATTGAATTTGAGGATAAAATTTTTCTAAGTGGGGGAGGGTGTAGAGCCCCAGATTTTATCAGTAATTTATAGATTATTTATAAAATTTTTTAGAATTTATAAAGGGCAAATTGGATTAACAAATGAATTAATGTTGGGATTATAAGGCCCAATTATGATAAATAACTAATATAGCTTTAATAGTTAAAACCCAATAGGTTTATAGACCAAGCCTATTAAGTTTGACCCATATTCTAGAAGGTTACTTAGCTTATTCACGAATTATAAGGATAAATATCCCTTATATAGATAATTATGTGGATAATTAACAAAAAGAATTTGACTTAAGATGAATGTCCACACCCAGTTGATGTAACGGTCTATCGAGCGACCGTTACAGCCATCTAACGGACCAGACTTAGTCCGTTACACTCAACTGATTCCGTGAGAGAAAGAACTTGCAAAAAGATTGGATATTTGGGATCCTTTCTGCAAGAGACCTAATTAGGAGAATGTGTAAGGTTACTAAGGACTCTTAGGGATCAGGTTCTGGCCAACTAAGGACTCTAGAATCGATGTAATCCTCAAACCCTAGCCAAAACCCTATAAATAGAACCCAGTTCTAAATTAAGCGACCCTTAGTTTTGGCTCGTGAAGAAACATAGAAAGGAGATAGAATCTCGGGTAAGTCCTTTGGAACTTTTTGTTTCTAATACTAAGGTCTGACAACTCTCAAAATTTCATATTAGGATGTCGAGTATCCAAGAAGTTAGGATCTTCCAAAGTTGCTAGTTTCATCACGCCAACCCAGGAAACTGTGCGACAAGATGTTGAAGATCAGGAAATTAGAGAGCCTAAACGAGGTAATTAGAGTTAGATGCTTTAGAACTTTTTGTTTCTCTTAGTTTCATCTTCCTAACCTCCAAATTTGACATCTTTAGGTCAAGATATTGGAGAGTTAGGGTAACGTGAAGTTGCTAAAAAATCACAGGAAGAGAAGAACTAGGGCGACCCTTGAAGACTAAAATTAGAAGTTTAAAGCCCAGTTAAGAGGTAGGTTATCTCATGAACGGAAAAAACACATTGTTAGGGATAAAAGCCATCTAGTTTATTTGGATTTCATGTGTTATACTTCATAAATTTTATGTTTTAGGATTAGTCTATACATTCATGCATGCCTTCAACCCTAATTGAAGATAAAAAGCTATCTCTCGTTATTTCATTACTACCTATGCATCTAGATAGCCTTTTTCTCATTTTGACATGATTAGAGTAGTTAGCATGCCATGAATTAATCATAAATTTCTATAGTTTCTATTTCCTGTCAGTAGAGGACCTAACGGTCTATCGTAAGACTGCCAGGGACGTGTAACAGACCTACCTTGATCCGTCACACCTGTGTAAACGATTGTAGGGTTCTGAGAACTCTGGCAGACCTACAGTGGACCGTTACCATATTGTGACGCGCCCAGACAAGTCCGTTACACAGCACTATGTTCTGTGAACTTAAGGCAGAATTAAGATGGGCTCAAATAGCTTATATATATGCCTAGTTAAATAGATCTTAACCTGTTTTCATGATTTTTAAGTTCAGGTGTTTACTCATGTTAGAAATTGCATGATTTATGGTACTTTAGAGTTATTTTCAAGTAGATGATAATTTCAATCCCAAAGCACTATAGTTTTATATTTAAACTTTCAGTTAGAAAAGATATTGACGAGTTTTATCATGATTTTATATCGTTACACATTCTTTCTGTCTATAGAGTCAATTCTCTAAGTACATGGCATAAATTCTGGTATATGGCCATTAGTTCACACTTTGCACTATAGAAATATATTCTTGAACATGAGGACCTCTCTATTGGATATTCCTTCCAATGGACTAGGAAATCTTGTTTGAAGGCCTCCGTAATTCTCTACGAGCCTGGGATTCCCACTAGGACGCCGAGTTGGTTGTACCGTGAAAGCCCAATTGTTAGAAAGCACTATCGATGTTTTCGGATTCTGGATATGTAACGGATCTATATTCGACCGTCAGGAACATATAAAGGTCCAATATATGACCGTCACGTTGTTTGAGTCCATATCTATTTTCTTCTGAATTCAACCTTTCTAACGGCCGAACACTCGATCGTTATGTTCATGTAACGGCCCAATATTAGACCATCACAGTTCTAAATTCTTTAACCCGTGGTTTGACCGAAGGGTTGATATTCTAAGTTCCTGGATGGAGTATTGATGGTCTAGGACTGGGCATATTGTCTAAAGATACTTAATTTAAATTATGAATGATAAGAAATGTACCGTTATGCTGCCGAATTATTTCCATGAGCATGACATCATCTTAAATCATCCTTGATATCTCATATCCTAAGTTGAAGTGTTCATTGTTGATTATTGTTATCAAGAGCTTATTTGCATTCTTGGCCATATTTTATTGCTTGAAACGTGGAAATAACTTGATTTATACTTGAAGATGCGATCGAGCACTGATTGTGTTCAAGGGCTCTATGCTAGTCCCATTGGCTAATTGTCGGAAACATACTGTAAACCATGGGATATAATGCTACTAGCGTCGTATTGCACTGGGAGTACTTTCTCTATAAATAAGTGAAATCCACGATACACGTACATGACTTTCTTACTTGTTACATGATATTCCACAGAAATTCACCAAATACTTGCTCATAAGCAAAAGATATTTGGGTGATGAGTATGTGACTTGCTAGTACATTCTTGTTCATGAAAGGCCATTCTTGTTACATTCTTGCTAGTTCATACTTGTTCATTCTATCTTACATGATCATCTTGTTACTTTGGTTAATTGTGATTTATTGCATTCGCATGATTTTACCTTATTCCTCTAGAGCAAAAATGTTAATTACTTTAATAGTGCCTTCATGTTGATGCGAAGATACCTACTGGGCAAGTGTGCTCATTACCTATATCTAATCTTTTCAGGAGATGGAAGTGAGTCGGGATCGGATTCGGAACATTCAAATAGCGGGTCCGAGAGTGAATGAAGAATGAGTGAAGACTTAGGAAGTCTACATGTTTAGATTGAGTCTATGTAATTTTCTTATTTCTTGAGTCTAGTATGATGAAGAAAGTTGAAATAGTGATTGTAGATGAGTATTTTTTTTTAAAACCAAATCATCTAAGGGACTTAAAGGGAGAGTGCACCCCTTTCCAGAAGAAAGGAATGTTCCCACTCCACCTTTATACCACTAGATGAAAATTTATTGCATAAAAGTTGTATAAAGTTCAGTGGGACATTGTCCCTTAGGTACAAATAGCAAGAGATGACAATTATCTCTATACAACTCCAAATGTGGAGATAAAAGAAAACAAAAGCTAACTGTATACATGTCTAATGCGTATATTTGGTAAGTTAGCAGCATCAGCTATAGCAGCTCCTCTAGCAATGAGTGGCAACTCCTTTGTCGATGCAAATTCAGAATTTAGTCCTCCTCTGGCATCATGTTTGGCCAAAGCATCTGCTAGCATATTAGTTTCCCTGTATGTATGTACAATCGAGCATTGAAATCTGTTGAATATTTCTTTAAGTTTATACCACCACGGGAGGAAGGACCAAGGGGGGCTTCTGTTGTACTCTAATAGTTCCACCAATACTAATGAATCAGTGTATATAACCGAGATGGGAATATTGTGCTGTTGTGCTAATCTGAGGCCATCTAGAAGGGCTCTGCCTTCAGCAATCATGTTTGAACCCCGGCCATAAAAATAAGAATATCCCATTAACAATTTTCCTTTATTGTCTCGGAAGCAACCACCTCCTCTAGATGGTCCTGGATTACCCTTGCTAGCGCCATCCACATTAAGAGCATAGTTGAGTTTTGGAGCTATCCATCGGACCGATATGCAGCTAAGAATTTTATGTTTGATGGGGATGCCCATATTTTGGTATCTACTACAAATGGAATGATCAATTCCCTGTTTAAAAGAAATCTGTCTCATAACTTGAATGATGGTGTCATGTATCTGATCAGCAATGTGAATAAATTTGACTTTAATGCCTTCAAATCTACTTTTGCATCTATACTTCCATGTTTCCCAGACAATAAGCATGGCTACCAACAAGGTAATAAAACCTTGTGGTCTGTAAATAACTGCTTCATTGAGAATTTTACATATCCTGTCATGAATGGTGTAAGTTCCCAGATATGAATTATCAATGAGCATAGCAAACTTATTCCACAGATATGATGCCACTTCACTATTTACAAAGAGATGATCAAAATCTTCAATGTCATGTGAATGAGTACAACAGTCACAATAGGATGCCATTTGTATTCCCATGCTTTGAATTCGGTTATTAGTTGGCACAACATGATTTAGCACCTTCTAGTAAAATAGAGCAGCACGAGGGGGAAATTTATTGTGCCATAATTTGACTATTGGATTTCCTACCTCTTGTCCTTTGATGTATCTGTATGCAGATTTGGTATCAAAATTTCCAGTATTAGTAAATGTCCAAACAACTTTGTCATCCCCTTCCTGTGTAACAAACCTGAAAATTTCATTCCGTAAGTTATTATCTTCAATACATTGCCATATTAAATGATGGTGGTCTGCTAATGCAGCTTATACTGAACAATCCTCAATTGAAAGCATATTAGAAGAGGCATATTCCTTTAAAGGCTTATCCTTGTACCATATATCTTTGAGAAAATTTGTATTTGCTCCATTGAATACAATCTTCCTCACACCAGCTAACAGAATATTTCTAGCCTTTTCAAAGTCCCTGGCTTTAATACCAACAGGAAATGGAATTTTACAATCTGAAATGTGCAGATTTTGAATATATTTGCTCTTGATGAATTTTGCCCATAGAGAATTGCTTTGTAATGACAGCCATAGTTGTCTTACATATGAGCATAATTGGATATTTGCTAATCTGTGAATGCCTAGTCCACCATCATAATGTGACTTACAAACTTTACTCCAAGATACCCAGTGTTTCCTGTGAACATTTTCAGCTCCTTGCCATAGGAAATTGGAACATATTTGCTCAATTTGTTTGTGTATAGTGTATGGAATGACAGCTGCACTTGCTGAGTAAATGGGAATTGATGATAGCACAGACTTTATAAGAATGACTCTGCCAGCCTGGGAGAGGAATTTACTTTGCCATCCAGCAAGCTTTGCATTAACTTTATCAAGCAAATATTTAAAATGTGGAATTTTAGTCTTACCTTTGAATAAAGGAATTCCCAAGTAACTGATGCTGCCAGTTTTATATTGAAAACCAGTTATCTGTCTGATTTTTTCCATGGCATTTCTTGGCATATGCTTGGAAGCCATGAAAGAGCTTTTCTGAGTATTGATTCTCTGTCCTGAAGAAGCTTCATATCTTCTTAAGAATGAAAGCAGATGTTTTACTGAATACAAGCCACCATTTGAGAAAATGATAGAGTCATCTGCATACAATATGTGAGATATGGGCATAACATTCCGAGGAAGATGATAATATCTGCATTGACCAGAGCTGAATAATTGACTTAGACCCCGACTTAACATTTCCTCTGCTATGACAAATAGAGCTGGGGCTAGTGGATCCCCTTGTCTCACTCCCCGAGTAGATTTAAAGTATCCATGAGACTGGCCATTAAAAGCAACAGTGAACCAGCAGTTCATGAACATCTGGGATATCAGAGAAGTAAATTTGTTTGAAAACCCAAACCTTTTCATGACTGATAGGATGAAATCTCATTCCAATCTATCATATGCTTTGGCCATGTCTAGCTTAATAAGGATGTTATGCCCTCTAACAGGTCTGTCCAGTTCCATGAATAATTCATTAGCAAGCAAGCAATTATCAGTTATGAGTCTGCCACTTATAAAACCACTTTGTTGTTCGAAAATTATGAGAGGAAGAATGTGACGCAATCGATCACATATTATTTTGGATACAATTTTGCATGTGAAATTGCATAGACTAATTGGCCTGAAATCATCAAATGTAATGGGATTCTTTACCTTAAGAATCAGACATAATGTAGTAGAAGTAATTCCTTTCGGAAGCCCCCATCCTTGAAAGAAACTTTTTATGGCACTTATTACATCACTTCCAACAATATCCCAATAGTGAGCATAAAAGCTACCAGTAAAACCATCAGGTCCAGGGGAGCTATTTCCTGGAAGAGAAAAGACACAGCTTCTAATTTCCTCAGCTGAAGGAATACAACATAGTGCCATATTCTGATCTTGTGTAACCAAGTTGGGAATGACAGATAGCATATGATCATCTACATAATGATTTTCTGAAGATAATAAATTCTTGTAATAATCCACAGCTCCATTTAACAGGGTTGTCTGATCCTCCACCCAAGTGCCATCCATTTTTAGCCTTTGAATAAAATTCATCTGTCTTCTGATTTTGGTATGATGATGGAAGAATTTTGTATTGCGGTCCCCATTAGTAATACACTGAAGCCTGGACTTTTGAAACCAAAAAATCTCCTCTCTATGTAGAGTAAGCCTCATCTCAGCATTAGCTTTTTGTAAATTTATCCTATTCTCCATTGTTGGATTGTCATCATAATTTTCTTGCATCCTCTGTAGTTGGGCCTCAGCACAATCTTTTGCTTGGTGGATATTGCCAAATACTTCTTTATTCCATTTTCTCAATGCAGGTTTTAAGTGCTTGATCTTATTCTGCAGAGCATAAAAAGGATGACAGTTTTGGTCCTGTTTGTCGCAATGCATTTTGACAAACTCCATAAAGTCTGAATGTGTATGCCACATTTGTTGATATATGAATCTTCCTGGTGCAGCTTTTATAGGAAGCATATTCACAAGAATGGGAGCGTGATCAGAAGGTCCTCTGACTAAGTGTTTTACAGATAGACTGAAAGTGGAATTTAACCACATTTCATTATGTAGGACTCTGTCCAATCTAGCTCGGATATGTGCTTTCCCAATTTGATTGTTTGACCATGTATAAGTAGTTCCAGAATAGCCAGAATCTATTAATCCCACTGCAGAAATGAAACTTTGGAAGTCTAACATAGCTCCAGCTGAAGGCATTATCCCCCCAATCTTTTCTTCAAGTGTAATTATGCAATTGAAATCACCACCAATAATCCAAGGAATGGTCACCCCTTGACTGAAATTCATCAATGAATCAAACATATCCCTGCGAATTCTTGCATTGCATGATGCATAAACCGCAGTGAAAAGCATGTAAACAGAACTGCTCTCTTTTACCCCAATAGTAATATACTGTGTATGCATCTCTACAACTTCAAGACTAATATCATTACTGTAGAATATCCATATTTTTGAGTTAGCATCATTATTACCCAGAACAGAATGAAGTTTTATTTTACAAGCCACTTTAGTAGCCTGACTAAAATCAATGCGAGGCTCTAATATAGCTGCCAGGCCAAGTCTTTTATCTTTTATTATCTGAGCAAGACTTCTTACTGTGGCCATGTTTCCTATACTTCTTACATTCCAAATGAGCGCTGAATTAATCATGGTCATAAGAAAATGAAGTATGGGCTGCCAATACCTTGGCCTTAGCTCTAGTCAATCGAGCATCAGTAATAAGATCCCCTGGAATAGCTGATATCACTTTGTTTTCTTTGTCTTGAAAGATTTGTGTGGAGTTTCTGTTATCCTGACTTATCATCTGAGAGTTTTCAGCAGCAGATAGTTCAGACACCTCTTTTGAGCTAATGATTTGTATGTCTTTAATAATACCCAATTGCTGAGATGGCATAACAGTATCTTCTGTTTTCCGAAGCATCTTGTTAGTTTGGGTTGAAGGGAGTTCCTCATTTTCTTGTTAGATGAGTATTTGATTTGATTATTAATGAAATAAGTTGAAGTTTGAGTAAATATTGTGCAATTGCATTTATGTGAGTGATTAACTTGCGCTCTGATCATTCTTGCTTGCAAGAGACTTACCATGCCGGTTGTTTACGTTCCTCGAGCTAGTCTTCCGCTGTAATAAAGGCTCGGGACGTGACATTATCAATGCAACTAATTAATGAAATCAAGCTCAACACAGATAACGGAGGTAGCAATGTGCCATGATGTAGTGAATTAAAAATCTATTTAATGGACTTGTGAAGGTAGATAGAAGAAATGGTCAATCACACAAGTAATCACACGAGACACAAGATTTTTAGGTGGTTCGGGACCACGATGGATTCCCTACGTCCACCCCTCACTGAACCCGGTGAGGCTTCACTACACGCTACTTACGTAGCAACATGGGATCGAACCCCAACAACACACACGCTGCTTCCGCAGTAATATGCGCACGACGGCACGAGGACTTGCCTCAACAGGCAGCCACTGCAGCACACACACACACACAGTCGGAGAACGTACCCCAGACACAAGACCACATGGAGATGCAGCTCCGTCTAAACACAACCAAACACAGGGAAGCTTTCCCCACAAAATAACCACACACACGGAGATCCAGCTTCGCCCACACACAATGTATTCTCAGTTTAATGAAAAGAGAAGATATACAATAAACCCCCAAACAATTATTTATGCTGAAATAGACAAATAGAGATGATAGAAAAAAGATCCCCCTCAAAACTACAGAGAAACCACGTCCATTTGGGTAGTAGGGTGCCCTAGGACTTGTCTTCGCGGAGTGGAAGCAAACCGAGGTCGTAGGAGACGCCCAAGTGTAAGTCTTCAGTAGATGACTTCAGACTGGAACAGATTTGTAGAGTTGAGCTTATGGATGGCGTCCTCCTCCTCTTCTTCTTCCTCCTCCAAGTAGATCAGCACCCTCACCCTCGTCCTCCTTTATCTGCAACATATAGGAAGATGTTAACTCCGGAGGATTACCTCCCATCGTGGGAGAATGCGGCCTACATATACAACAAGCAAGGCAGCCACAAAAGACATGTTAGCCCATGTAAAAACCCTCTTACAGCCACACCCAATCCAAAGGAGAAACCCTAAGGCTATTGGTGTAAAAAGCCAAGGCCATCGGATCACATAATGGGCATTTCGTAAGCAATCCGGAAAACACGATCCGGACGAACCAGACAAAGTGTCGACTCTTAGGTCAAGGTGTTCTGTCCCGAACACAAAACAGCACCAAGGACAAAAAGTGTCGACTCTAAGAGTCGAAACATTTTGTCAGGGGTTCTGTCTTCCCACGAAAAATACCATACAGACACAAAAGTGTCGACTCTTAGAGTCGACACTTTTTGTCTGGTCTTATATACCAACGCAGACAGAACCTACAGAAATAAGTGTCGACTCCTTGAGTCGACACTTTTACTGACAGAACTGAAAATTCAGTAAAACACAATAGAAACCCCAAAAACATTAAGGACCAATAAAACACAAATTAACCCCATTCAAAAACAATAGAATGACATGCATCAGGGGTCTTTAAAACACAAATCAAACAAGATTTTGAAAGCAAGTTTAAGAATCAAAGTGAGCATGTTGCAAAATGAACCTTTTAGGAAACTATTAGTCAAACCCAGAAATCATGCGGATGGATACCATTCATTTAAGCCTGATGAAGATTAAGCCAGGATGAGTTCTTACCACTTGCATTGAGAGTTTGTGGGCATGATTGAACCTGCACTATATAAAAACTCATATTCAAGTCAATGCGAATGATAACAGCAAAACAAGGTCTTACCATGGATCCATAGGTCTGAAAGTAATATGAACCATTCATCCAATGGATAGAGAGACATTTGAGCCTGCAAGACTAATGACATCAATATCATGTTAAACCACATAGGAAACACTCACAGCAATCCATTATGTCTGTGCATATGACCTCATGGTCAATGCACATGAGAAGTTGGGTCGGTGTAGGCTTAAGCAGGTCGGTGCAAAGACTGAGCAGGTCGGTGCAATATTGTGAAGGACCAAAGATTGGGTCGGTGCAATATTGAGCATAGGTCTTTCCAAAGCAGAACAAGGTCCCTGCAATGTTGAACAAAGTCAGTGCAATGAACAACAAGGTCGGTGCAATGTAGAATAAAGTCCGTGCAAAGAACAACCAGGTCGGTGCAATGTATCAACAAAGTCAGTGCAATGATAAATAAGGTCTGTGCAATGAACGGCAAGGTCTGTGCAATGGACAACAAGGTCCATGCAACGACAAGCATCAATGCAAGATACATCACACAAAAAAGCTCATTCTCATGAAAGATACATCAATGTAAATCTTTGACCATTTCCAGTTCAAAGAAAGCTTTAATGGAAGTTAATAAAAATGAGCCTACCCATGTTATCACCAAACCACATCCCATTAAAAGCACAAGCATGAATTCCATATAACAAACCAAAAATTACTTCAAACATGAAGAACCATTTTTTGAATAAAATTCAGCCAAGCATTCATGAAAACAAACTTCAAAGCATTCAAGTTCAATCCAATTAAACTCATACTCAGTTCATCGAAGACTAGCAAGAATTCCACAAGAGCTAAACGAGTATACTGGATATCCAATTTTCACCATGATCAATCTCAGATAGACACAGTCCAAAGCAAGTAAACCAAGTTCAGTCCAATTACAATTAAGGGCATTCCAAAGCAATCTGAGAAACCTTCAACCTCAGTCAAAATCAATCTGAACTTAATTCATTTACTTATGCATTTAGAGGAAACCATTTCAAACTTATGAAAATAATTCATGAAACATGAACATCATACAGAGTTGATCATTTTAGAAACATGCTTTATCAAGCTAATGTAAAACCGATAAACATCAATCATTCAAGACCATTTTAAATTCTCATGCAAAGTCAAGTAAAGACCATCTTAGGCAGTTTAATTAGACCATATGACAGTCCACCGAGAGTCATATATTTCTCATGAAAGCTCCAATGAAAAAGTCAACATCAAAGATGTATCCATGAAGGACCATTGAATTTCAACCTACAAAGCAAGATATCATCATGTTAGCTTGTTTATCATGAAGACGTTTTCCACTAAACAAGCACATAATATTTTCACTTTAGAGCAAACATAAAACACACAGTATATTGGAATCATCAAAACCATTGTCAAAGACAAAGAGGGGGCACACGGAACCCAACAAAAATGAAATATTGGGGTAGTTCATTTAGAGACATTTCCTAAAATTGCCCCAAAAATATCATAAATAGAGGCATTTCATATTTAAGATTGTCCCTAAAATACTTCAGTTTTCATCTTTATTAAAAACCTTGTAAAAAGGTGTTTTGAAAATGCCTCAAATAATCAAATGAGAAAAGAGAAATTTATTAAAATGCCCAAAAAGAATTTGCTACTCGCGCGGGACTCCACCCATAAGTTCCCGTCAAAATTGACAACCCCTTCGTCCCGAAATTCCCTAAAGGTAGTTCTTCCGCAGAAGGCCTCTGTAACCCTTGCTCACGTATTCCTCACTGTCCCAATTGCTTTCCCATTGCAAACTCGTCCTCCATCTTCTCCTATGCCCCTCCACCTCTTCGCCTCCACAGCTCCCTTCTCCCCCCATGCTCTTCCTCAGCTCTGTTCGTGGGAATCCCGTTTTCTTCTTCGATTTGGAGAGTCTTCCCTCGTGTCGGTTCCTTTCCTGTCGCAGACTCTTCCTATACCTTGTGATCCTACAGACTCTTCCTCCATCTCCCCTTTGCCCCCTCCACCTCCTCACCTCCCCGGCCCCCTTCTTCCCCATCGCTCTTCCTCAACTCCGCTGTGATGTCCACCACTGCAGGGACTAGCCGCAGCAGCCATCGAGCTCTTCCTTAGCTCCGCGATGGTTGCCCACCACTGCAGGGCCTAGTAGCAGCTAGTGCTGAGCGATGCTGCCCATCCACCACCGCATCGCTCTTGCTTTGCTGCTATGCCACCACGTTGCTCGTTGTCACCCCTGCTCCGACACCGACTCCTAACTTGCTGGCACCGAATCCTACACACCTACAGTGACACAGAGCAACAACAACACTGGCAACGGCAGTACCACCTTGTGTTATGAGCCTTGGTGTGATCCTTCTCCACTCCTTTCTTTGAAGGGTATAACTACCCTGGTCCACTTCTATTGAAATAAAATTATTTTTTTTGTATGGTACAATATTTATTTCTGATGGTGGTATAAAATATTAAGATATAATAGATTTTGTGATCATAATTCATACTTAATTGTTTTTACCCTTTTTTCTTTGTTTGTTGTCCCTGCGTTTTGTTTTTATAATGAATTTTTGCAATTTCATGCTTAAGTCATCAATTATCATCAAAATCTTCATTATGTTGTGATATGTTTATCCATGTATGCTTGCTCTATTAATTATATGATTGCGTCCATAGCATGAGACCTTGTTTGATCATTAATTTCTGAATATTATGTTGTGTCTCTCCAAGTGATTTTGATAATAACAAAACCCTGGACTTAGTTTCTATCTCGTGCCGTGTCAAAGTGATCAAGAGCGAGCATTGAACGTGTTTAAGGCCATTTTATGTAATGACAAATGCTCTAATGTTTTGATCCTTCCAAATGCATACACTAAGCTAAATAAAACCCAAAAATGAATGGATTAAATGATGGCATAAAGCCCTTGTTGTTAGGTTCGGTGCGGTGGATTCAGAGGGGGGTGAATGAATCCCACCCTTAAAAAATTTCGCTCAAACAATATTGCGGAAATAAAAACTCAGATGGCTTAAGCAATTGAGCAAATATGTATAGCGCGCCTAAACAATCATCTAGCGGAAGCAAAGGACAGCAAACAACCCACTGCACAGATGATTTTTTAGGTGGTTCGGTCCACAGACCTACGTCCACCCCTCACTCCAAACCGGAGTGAGGCTTCCACTAGCAACAGCTAGAACCACAGACTCAGTCTACAAACAAATGCTGCCTAACAGCTTGACCAGGGGAACAACCTCCCCTCTTGCTCCAACCCGGAGGGAAACCACTAGTGACACATAGTCACTAGCAAACCAGAGACTAAAGTCTCTCTTCCTCCAGACCAAGAGGGAACCCACAGGTAGCAACCACTACCTGCAAACCCGGAGTCAGAGACTCCCTTCCTCTGAAACCCAGAGGGAACCACCAGTGACACACAGTCACCAGCAAACTGGAGAACAGATCTCCCTTCCTCCAAACCGGAGGGGAACCACCAGGGACACCCAGTCACTGGCAACCATAGACGCAAGTCTCTCTTCCTCCAAACCGGAGGGAACCCGACCTCAAACTAGAGGATCGGAAGAACAAGGAGGGTAAAGATAGAAAAGGGAAAACCAAAAAACCAAAGCGAAAAACAAAAACCAGTTAGCTCCAATGAGCATAGTCGTTCTGGATTTGATCCACGAACAGACTAAATAATTCATCAAGAAAAGCTCTCAGCTCTCTTCTTCTCTTCTCAATCTCTGGATCTCTCTTTCTCTTTCCTTCTCGAGCTCTCTTCTATCTCTGCTATTCTCACTTTTTTTTCTTCTGCTGGCTCACTTGATCTTTTCTTCTCTGCTGCACTTCTTTCTGCTTCACGCTTACTTCTGCTACTCTCACTTGCTTTTCTATCTGTTGTTCTTTCACTCGAAGGAGAATCTTCCTCTTTATAGCAGGAAGGTGGGCGTGTGACTCCCATGAATTCCTGCCCTAACACATTGGCCACGTGGCAACATCTCTGTCTGCAGGATGACACGTGTCACGATCCTGAGCCATCTCCATTCTTGGATCACGAGACTTCATTAATCTTTGCAAAGAGTCCCTATCAGTCAGTCGAAGAGAATTATCAGTTTAAGACTATAGGACCTTGTACAGACTCTGTAGGGTGTAATGCAGTGTGTAGACTTTGCAATGTATAGACTTTGTAGTGCGACAGCAATGTATAGACTTTACAATGCGACAGTAATGTATAGAATTTGCATATGCATGAGACGCCAAGTGTATAGACTATACTAACGATGTGCAGACTTAATTGCATGAAGCACATGAAGCAATGTACAGACTTGCCAAGGGAGTGATGCATGAGCAGGCGACAATGTATAGACTTGGAATATGAATCCTTGGACATGCCTTCAACGAGTGTGCAAACTTGAGTGTATGTGATGCAGACACAAAGAGTGTATAGGCTTGAAGTGTATGGACTTGTGTGTGCGTGCAACAACAGTGACGATGTACATACTTGCCACTTAAAGTGTGTATAGACTTCACCGAAGAGTATTCAGACATTTAGGGATGTAGTGTAGACTGCATTTAACAAAGTGTGTACATTGAAGATGAATGCATCAAGCAAAGTATGTACATTAGAAATGGATGCATGGACTTAATGATGCAACTATGCACAGACTGCAACGAATGTATAGACTTCGTGGAGGTGCTTGCACTAAGACAATGTATGGACTTTGAAATGATGAGACGCTGAGTGAGACGGATAGATGTACAGACTTTGAACGTGTGTGTGCTAGACAATGTATAGACTTGATAGCATGAGACGTTGAATGAGACGGTCGGATGTACAGATTTTGAAAGATGATGCATGCACAAGCCAATGATGTATAGACTTGATGAACGATGCAAAAGACTCTGTACAGACTTGGCCAATGTACAGACTTAGCAGGATAGCATGATGGCGAGTGTGTAGACTTCATCTAACAAGGTTCAGGCATGCTGTCAACTCTGTACAGACTTTAGATGCATGCATGCGACAGTAATGTATAAACTTGCACGAGCATGAACAAGTGGCGATGTACAGACTTGAGATCAATGGATGCACTGGCTGTATAGACTTGCATATGCATGGAGAGGCAAGGCAATGTATAGACTTGAACGCGTGCATGCTATGCGATGTATAGACTTGGATCTGCTGCAAAGGCTGTACAGACTTCAATGCTCCATGCACAAAGACGCTAAGTGAGACGATGATGTTGTACAGACTTTGAGAGACGATGCATGATGGACGATGCATGCACAAGGAATGTACAGACTTGAAGAAATGCATGCAACACACAGGCTGTGCAGACTTGGTCCGATGTACAGACTTGCTCGATGTACAGACTTCGCCGATGTATACACTTGGTGAGCGCCAAGACGGTGTACAGACTTTATGACTGATGCAATGAAACACTGGAGGATGTACAGACTTACATGCACAATGAACATGGACCGATGTAGTGAATGCATATAGCAGATATGAACTGATGCAATGTATGCATGAGAACTAACAGAGCGGTCTATTTACCAATGCAGAGACAGACAATGCAATGAGGTGAATGTGCCCACTCTCAAATCAATCAATCAATCATGCTCATATAGCATGCTGACATCAAAACAATTCATACTCATAGTGCTTGCTGACATCAAAACCATAGGGGCACAACAATCTCCTCATTTTTGATGATGGCAACACTATGAGTCACTATATGAATGACTATGAGACATGCTGACATGCAGACATGCAGACATGCAGAGCCAAACCAAAACTATTCTCCCCCTTTGACTTCATCAAAAAGAGAAAAGTTTGAGAGTGAAAAATTAAGCATGTATGAAAAGATTGATAAAACATCTCCCCCTTTGACAAATGAAGGCACATAAGAGCAATTCCCCCAAAAAAAATTATGCAGGATGAGCACTAGAGGAATAAAATGTACGAACTCCCCCTATCAACATGAATGAGTTCAGGTGAACCAAAAGCAATCTGAAATTGAATTCCAACAACAAGATATTGATTGGATTGCCAAAGAATAGATGAGAGAGAAAGATTTTCAATGGGATACCAAATCCATAAATCTTGATAAGCAAATGTCAGACTCTTTTATTATACCAGATTATGAATGAGTCTAAATTTACCAGCATGATTTAAGAATGATATATACAAAGTTTATCAGGAAAATTCAATACTCATGTCTGAAACACCTTTTAATAGAGATGAACCAATTGCACATATGACACACATATTTGATCTCCTTCTATCTTACTCAATCACTTTTAATAACTTCTTTAGAAGTTACACAAGATAGTATTGAGATTAGATATATATGAGTGTATCTGAAATTTCTTTGATTATACTTATTTTTCAGAATTTTTCTATTGACCAGCACTTATTTTCCTGAGCAATCTTAGTGGATAAACACCTTTTTACATGAGGCACAACACGTCTTAGGTGAAGTGACCCAGTTACTCAGTGTGATAACTGTATTGCCTCTCAGTTATGAGAACAGAGTTAGCAATAGAAGTGTCTTTTTACATGAGGAGACACCTTGGTTAGAGGCAGGAATCCCCAGTTACTCAACACAATTATGCCATTGCTCTGTCAGATTTCTCAATTAAATTTTTTATACCAGAGATAACTATGGCACTTCATGACATGGGTTTACACTATTTCTTTGATAGATAATCCAGTTTCTCTGTGATCAAAGTCATTGCTCTGACTTCATTTTCTTTCAAATGTTTTCAGACAATGCTCAGTACACTGATATGTTTAAAAACAATACTTACTACATGTATCTTAACCAAAGAAGACCATTCGATTAAAATTTCAGAGTTCAGAGGTTTTTGTATGAGGTTACATGAGACAATTGGTTAAGATTTATTAAACATGATGGTTCAGACATTTTCAAGATTTTTAAATCAAAACTTGATGAATACATTAGACTTAAATCAATTTGATTTATCAGACATTCTTAAACCAGTATAATAGAAGAGTCTTATTTTCGGAATATGTCGGATTTATGATTAGGGTACACAGATTGAAAATTTCCCAAATTCAGATGAATCAAAATGGCAATGCAGCAAGATGTGAGCATTAAAGCAGTGCAGTTTAGAAACCAATGTTAAAGACTAGAATTCATACAGATTATCTTGACAGAATTTGACAAGGAGGTATTCAAGCAAAGCTCTCCTTTAGCAATTTAAGGTGTAGCAACCCTGATAAATGAATATTTGAAATAAATTAAAACATATATATATTACAGTAGTAATACAGATAATGAGAATAGGATTAATTAGATGAAGTAAAACAAAATTAAAATAACGCCTCTTATTAGGGCGTTAATTCAAAAAGAAACGCCTCTATCAAAGGCGTGACTAAAGAAAGGACGCCCACACGTGCAGTCGTCAACTCTCACTACCAAATAGGCAAGTAAAAGAAACGCCCATATATGGGGCGTGTTTCAAAAACAAGGAACGCCCTTATCCAAGACGTTTCTTAAGAAACGACCTGAACTAGGTCGTCAATTCAAGAATAGACGCCCCGACCAAAGGCGTTAATTCCGTTCGTGAACCGTTCGAACCCGGAGCTTATCCAGGGAAAGATTAACCTAATGTAGTAAGTGTCTAATAGAGTAAGAACTCTATTAGGGATATACTACCCTCACACAATCACTAACTCTAATAGGACTTCCAAAGTCTTATAAATAAACTTGTTCGGCCAACCCTAAATCTATTTGGACGAACTACTGCTGCACGGTACGTGAAGACCAAACTGTTCTTCTTACTCCCTTTTGTTTTTCTTGCTTCAGATTATATGAAGAATAAATAGTTTTCTTCTTGTTCAGGAAACTCTGCTACTGCCGTGGAAGAATAGGTAATATTCTTCTATCTTTTCCTTAAACGTCGATTATAACTATGAAGATTATTAACATCTTCATCTTCCCTCTTTTTTTTCTTCCTCTACAGGTTCTGTAGCGTGAAGATCTTTGAAGAACATTTGTTCTTCTTCCGGCTGCTGCTGCTGTTGCGGATATTCGTTGCAACAGAGCTCATCTTATATCTCATCCTTCACGTTCCATTAAAGGTAGGATTTTCTCAAGTCACTGTAGCCAAAACTAAATTGATACAGTACAATAATTATCATGCATATACATGGTTTGGTTTACTATAGTTTCTGAACGATTTTCTGTTAATTTCTTGAAAGAAACGTCCTTAGCAAGGGCGTGACTATGAAATACACGCCCCAGACTAGGGCGCTACTTTGCAAGTCACGACCCTTCCCAGGTCGTCAATTTCATATTTGACGCCCTGTACACAGGCGTTAATTTCATGTAAATCTTCAGAACGGATTATCCATGCAATTACATGAAATCAATCAATAATTGTTAACGATTAAAAATCAATAAACATGAAACATCAAATCTGATATACTACATGTGAATTCCTGCCAATTTTCCTGTCATAACCATATGATTGTTATCCTTGATTATCGTGCAAAGCTTGCTAATTCCTGATATTTCTTGAATTCACGACCTAGACTAGGTCGTTTTCCCTGTAGTAACGCCCCATCACAGGGCGTGAATTAAAAATAAACGCCCCTTACTAGGGCGCGTATCTGTTAAAATCCTGGAATATATATTCTGAGAAAATAAGAATTTAATGATTAACGCCCCTGCCAAGGGCGCGTATTTGATAATTTCTGAAAATAAATATGTTCTGAAAAATATTGTAAATAAAAGACGCCTGCTTCAGTAGTCGTCAACTCTTGAAGAAACGCCCCTGCCGAAGGCGCGTTTTAGATAAATTATTGAAATTATTGAAAATTCTGCAAAAAGGACCATATGTAAACGCCCTTCTGTTAGGCGTTAATTACTTGAGAAACGACTTGACCTAAGTCGTTATTTTACTGTAAACTGATTTTTCCTCTGATTTGCTAACCGATGGTTTTATATATCATTATATATATATATCGGCACTATTCTCCATTCCGTGAGTATAGTCCCACGTTTCATGTTGATTTATCGATCACACTCAATTCTCATTGACATACAAGCTCTCCATTGGACATTCCGTTCCTTTGGACTAGCGAGTTAGTCATAGAGACCTCCGTAAGACTCCTCGTAGCCTTGGATTCCCTCAAGGCCGACTGAGCTGGTTGTACCCTAAAAACCCATTACACCATTGATGCCATGTCACTCTAAAGAAACATGATATACCGGCCCTTATGATTATACAAAGAGTATATCATAAGAAATTCTTAATGGGATGATGATATCATGCCATATCATGTCGTTCTTGTAAACCCCAATTCTATGATAAGAATGAGGGTATCGAACCTTTGATATACTGTTCATGTGGACCTCAATTCTATATAAAGAAAGTCCATATTGATTTGTCATGGTACCTAAGTTAAGGGAACCGTATTCTACCTAGTTTTATCGATGTCGTGATTATACCGTTATTATCGCCATTCTATGTCCTTTGTCATATTTTGGACTCTATTCTATCAAAGTTGTCATACGTGTCTACAAGCTTGATTATTGAAATTCTATGTTGGCTATAAACAAGAGTGGATGTCAAAACACATGATAAATGCCTGCGCATATAGGGCCCGATCTGGTCCTGGGAGGAGCACCCGAAAGTACTTGTGCCCATGGGAGTTAAAATGATAAGGTATCTGGCATTATACCGAGTACTTGACTTGCTTGATTGGACATTCCACACACATCTTGTACTTGAATCGTACTTGACTTTACATGAATGCGTGGCCCGAAAAAGGGTAATTTACTTGCTTGATACATGATAGCCAAAGTTCTTGACATGACTCGATAATGGTACTTGCTTGAATATCTTGAATAACGTGTATCTTGTTGAAAGTTCATATTAAGTTCATCTTACTTCCTTGATATTACATTCTCTCTATTTTGTCGTTTCGTGCGAGCATGCATAGCCTTATTGCATTCATGAAAAATGTAATTACTTAAACCCCTTGCTAGTACTTGAGATATAATTTCCTACTGAGCGTTCGCTCATTCCGTTTGTCCCGTTCTACTTTTCAGGTAAGTCCGACGATGATGGAAGTCAATCGGATGGGAATGGTCAAGAGTGAAAGTGATAGAGCTTCTACAAGTGTCGTCTAGTCGTTTCCATAGTTTCTTGAGTCAAATATGTATTCTTTTCCTTTTTATTAAACAGAGTATTGGATTTGTAATAGTCTATCCGTTATGAAATAAAGGATTGGGTTATCTTGCTATTTTGCGCATCTCTGTCTTTGTGTCGAATACACGACCACTCTGATTGACATGATTGATATAGACACGTCGCGCATCTCCGAGTATCTTCCGCGCTCGGGGCGTGACAGTCTTTGTGGTATCAGAGCCCTAAGGTATTCAATTCCTAGGAAACCCAAGTCCAAGGATAGGTTTCAAAACCTTTAACCAAGTGAGAGTGGGTAGAACCAAGGGTTAAATGATCAATGAGTCCTTTATAAGATCATAGTGATATAATACTAACATAGCTATTGTAATTGTAGGATAAAGGCCGCCGAATTTGCCGCATTAAAGCAAAGATCTTTATCGGTGGCTGATTATGAAGCACAGTTCTCTAGACTGTCTAGATATGCTAAGCATTTAATTAGCACGGAAAAGATGAAAGCCCGTAGATTTCTTAATGGGCTTAGGCCCCACTACATTACTCAACTGGCGCCTATGGATATTCAAGTTTATACTGAAATAGTGCGCCGAGCTCAGTTGCTTGAAGATGCCACGGAACTATCTGATAGGATCCGTGGGAAAGACAAAAAGGAACAAGTCACAAGTTCGGGTTCTTTTAAACCCAACTTTAAGAAGAGGCCCAATAATGGAGGTTCTTCCTCTCAAGATCAGAAGTACAAGAAATCCAAGCCTTTCTCTATCACCACTACCCCTTCGAATACAGTCTGCAAGCATTGTGACAAGGCTGGTCACAAAACAGAAGAATGCTGGAGGAAGTTAGGAGCATGTCTCCGTTGTGGGAGTCGTGAACATCGGATTCCCGATTGTCCATTAATGAATGACCAAGACGGTGAGGGTAAACGCCCAGTGACAAGGAACGCGCGTCTTCATGCAATCCAAGAAACCGAACCAGAAGAAGAAGGCGGATTGGTGGAAGGTACATTAAAAATTTGTTCCAAATATGCACATGTCTTATTTGATACGGGTGCATCGCATTCCATTATTTCCAAGAAGTTTGCTGACCCATTACCTCTAGAACCAGAATGGATGAAGTTAATATTGTCTACTCCTCTCGGAAACGAGACGGATATCACACATCATTATCAAAACTGTGAGGTGTTGGTTCGAGGAAAGAATTTTCCTATCGATCTTATCTGCTTAGATCTAAAAGAGTATGATGTTATACTAGGAGCAGATTGGTTATCCAAATACCAGGCAACGGTTGATTGCCGTGATAGCAAGATTATTTTCAAGGAATTTCCGGAACTGACTTATACTAGTCCTAAGAGTCGAAGCAAATCCCCTCTTATTTCGGCTCTTCGAGCAAGCAAGCTCGTCAAGAAAGGATGTGTATCCTTCCTTGCTTTTGTCACTATTAAAGAAGCTAAAGAAACCAAGATAGAGTACATTCAGGTAGTGCGAGAATTTCCAGACGTATTTCCGGAAGAATTGCCGGGATTACCCCCTCAAAGAGATGTAGCCTTCACCATTGACTTAGTCCCTGGTGCTGGTCCCGTTTCAAAGGCACCATATAGAATGTCCCCTGCTGAACTCAAGGAGTTGAAGGAGCAGTTGATGGAACTAATCCGAAAGGGGTTTATTAGACCAAGTACTTCCCCATGGGGAGCACCAGTCTTATTTGTAAAGAAGAAGGATGGATCCATGAGATTGTGTATCGACTATCGACAGTTGAATCATCTTACTATCAAGAACAAGTATCCACTGCCGAGAATCGATGAGTTATTTGATCAGATTTCAGGATCCAAATATTTCTCCAAGATTGATCTCAGGTCGGGATATCATCAATTAAGAATCAAGGATGATGACATTCACAAGACTGCATTCAGAAGCAGGTATGGCCACTATGAATTTGTTGTTATGCCTTTTGGACTAACAAATGCCCCTGCTGCCTTTATGCAGTTGATGAATAGCATATTCAGGCCTTATCTAGATCAATTTGTGGTGGTTTTCATTGATGATATATTGATATATTCCAAGACTAAGGAAGAACATGAAGAGCATTTGAGGATTGCATTGCAAGTCTTAAGGACAAATCAATTATATGCTAAACTCAGCAAATGCGAGTTCTGGCTTGAAGAAGTGGCTTTTCTCGGGCATGTCATATCAAAGGACGGATTATCCGTAGATCCGTCAAAAGTTGAAGCTGTGAGAAACTGGGAAAGACCCACTAATGCAAGCGAGATCAGAAGTTTCTTAGGTCTTGCAGGCTATTATCGACGATTCATCAAAAATTTCTCTAAGATCGCCGTACCACTTAAAAGATTAACTCGTAAGGAGATCCGATATGAATGGAGTGAGGAATGTGAAAGAAGTTTCCAAACTCTCAAGGATCATCTCACTACAGCTCCAGTCTTAGCTCTACCGATAGAAGGAGAGAAATTCGAGGTCTACACTGATGCTTCTAGCATTGGCCTCGAATGTGTCCTAATGCAACAAGGAAAGGTCGTAGCATACTCTTCACGTCAGCTGAAGAAGCATGAGGAAAATTACCCCGTCCATGACTTAGAACTGGCCGCGGTAGTATTTGCCTTAAAGATATGGAGACACTATCTCTATGGAGTACAGTTCACTGTATACTCCGATCACAAAAGTCTCAAATATCTATTTTCACAAAAGGAACTAAACATGAGACAAAGACGCTGGCTAGAATATCTCAAGGACTTCGACTTCAATATACAATACCATCCCGGAAAGGGTAATTATGTTGCTGATGCCCTTAGTCGAAAGCCGAGAGCAATGATAGCAAATTGTATGATGCAAGAATGGAGGTTACTTGAACAATTCTCCGAGCTCAATATAAGCTTGGACACGGAATCCAAATTTGTCACACTATCTCATGTAAGCATACAGTCAGATTTGTTATCTGAGATACAAACACTTCAGGATGATGATCCTATGTTAGTAGAAATCAAGGGCAGATTAGAAGGACAATCTGATTTTCAACTAACTTCTGATGGAAGATTATCGTTCAAAGATAGAACTTGTATACCTGATTGTCCGGAATTAAAGAAGAAGATCTTAGATGAAGCTCACCGATCAAGGTACACTATTCATCCAGGATCAACCAAAATGTACCAAGATGTAAAGAGGAACTTTTGGTGGCCTAATATGAAAAGAGAAATAGCGGACTATGTATCACGCTGTCTCACATGCCAACAGGTCAAGGCGGAACACCAAAAGCCTGTGGGAAAACTACATCCTCTAGATATTCCTAAGTGGAAATGGGAGGATATTGGTATGGACTTCATCATGGGTTTGTCTAAATCTAAAGGATGACATGATGGAATCTGGGTTATCATTGATCGATTGACTAAATCGGCACATTTCTTGCCAATCAAAAGCCGATGGTCAATTGATGTGCTAGCTGCACTATACATCAAAGAAATCGTCAGGATACATGAAATTCCTGTCTCTATCGTGTCTGATAGAGATCCCCGTTTTACTTCTCATTTTTGGAAGGGATTGCAACATTCGTTGGGGACAAGGCTCAACTTTAGTACTGCTTTTCACCCGCAAACGGATGGTCAGACCGAGCGAACTAATCAAGTTGTTGAAGATATGCTGAGAGCATGCATTATTGACTTTGGAGGAAGCTGGCATGACCACTTACCTTTAGTTGAATTTGCATATAATAATAGCTACCAAGCTAGTATCCAAATGGCACCTTTTCGAAGCCTTATACGGAAGGAGTTGCCGATCTCCCATATGTTGGAGCGAAGTTGGAGAAAAACAACTGTTAGGTCCAGACATGGTAAGGGATACAACCGAGAAGATACAAGTAATCAGGGAAAGATTACAAGTTGCTCAGACCAGACAAAAGACTTATGCAGATACAAGAAGAAGAGATCTTGAATTCCAAATCGGAGATCATGTATTTCTCAAGATATCCCCTGGACGTGGCATACGAAGATTTGGTGTTAAGGGCAAGCTTACGCCAAGATTCATCGGACCATTTGAGGTACTCGAAAGAGTTGGCGAGGTTGCTTATCGCATCGCGTTGCCTCCTCAGTTGTCCGAGGTACACAATGTATTTCACATATCTATGTTGAAGAAGTATGTGCACGATCCATCGCATATTATTGAACATGGAGATCTGGCGATCCAGAAAGATCTCACATATGAATAGAAGCCTATGAAGATATTAGATCGAGAAATACGAGCTCTAAGGAATAAGGTTATTCCCATGCTTAAGGTGCAATGGAATAAGAATCCTGAACGCGAAGCGACATGGGAGACCGAAGAATCTATGAAGAAACGATTTCCCGAGTTATTCTAAGAGGTATATGTTCTACGCTCTCCACATGTATAATTATATATATTGAATTTGGGGACAAAATTCTTTTTAAGTGGGGGAGGGTGTAGCAACCCTGATAAATGAATATTTGAAATAAATTAAAACATATATATATTACAGTAGTAATACAGATAATGAGAATAGGATTAATTAGATGAAGTAAAACAAAATTAAAATAACACCTCTTATTAGGGCGTTAATTCAAAAAGAAACGCCTCTATCAAAGGCGTGACTAAAGAAAGGACGCCCACACGTGCAGTCGTCAACTCTCACTACCAAATAGGCAAGTAAAAGAAACGCCCATATATGGGGCGTGTTTCAAAAACAAGGAACGCCCTTATCCAAGACGTTTCTTAAGAAACGACCTGAACTAGGTCGTCAATTCAAGAATAGACGCCCCGACCAAAGGCGTTAATTCCGTTCGTGAACCGTTCGAACCCGGAGCTTATCCAGGGAAAGATTAACCTAATCTAGTAAGTGTCTAATAGAGTAAGGACTCTATTAGGGATATACTACCCTCACACAATCACTAACTCTAATAGGACTTCCAAAGTCTTATAAATAAACTTGTTCGGCCAACCCTAAATCTATTTGAACGAACTATTGCTGCACGGTACGTGAAGAACAAACTGTTCTTCTTACTCCCTTTTGTTTTTCTTGCTTCAGATTATATGAAGAATAAATAGTTTTCTTCTTGTTCAGGAAACTCTGCTACTGCCGTGGAAGAATAGGTAATATTCTTCTATCTTTTCCTTAAACGTCGATTATAACTATGAAGATTATTAACATCTTCATCTTCCCTCTTTTTTTTCTTCCTCTACAGGTTCTGTAGCGTGAAGATCTTTGAAGAACATTTGTTCTTCTTCCGGCTGCTGCTGCTGTTGCGGATATTCGTTGCAACAGAGCTCATCTTATATCTCATCCTTCACGTTCCATTAAAGGTAGGATTTTCTCAAGTCACTGTAGCCAAAACTAAATTGATACAGTACAATAATTATCATGCATATACATGGTTTGGTTTACTATAGTTTCTGAACGATTTTCTGTTAATTTCTTGAAAGAAACGTCCTTAGCAAGGGCGTGACTATGAAATACACGCCCCAGACTAGGGCGCTACTTTGCAAGTCACGACCCTTCCCAGGTCGTCAATTTCATATTTGACGCCCTGTACATAGGCGTTAATTTCATGTAAATCTTCAGAACGGATTATCCATGCAATTACATGAAATCAATCAATAATTGTTAACGATTAAAAATCAATAAACATGAAACATCAAATCTGATATACTGCATGTGAATTCCTGCCAATTTTCCTGTCATAACCATATGATTGTTATCCTTGATTATCGTGCAAAGCTTGCTAATTCCTGATATTTCTTGAATTCACGACCTAGACTAGGTCGTTTTCCCTGTAGTAACGCCCCATCACAGGGCGTGAATTAAAAATAAACGCCTCTTACTAGGGCGCGTATCTGTTAAAATCCTGGAATATATATTCTGAGAAAATAAGAATTTAATGATTAACGCCCCTGCCAAGGGCGCGTATTTGATAATTTCTGAAAATAAATATGTTCTGAAAAATATTGTAAATAAAAGACGCCTGCTTCAGTAGTCGTCAACTCTTGAAGAAACGCCCCTGCCGAAGGCGCGTTTTAGATAAATTATTGAAATTATTGAAAATTCTGTAAAAAGGACCATATGTAAACGCCCTTCTGTTAGGCGTTAATTACTTGAGAAACGACTTGACCTAAGTCGTTATTTTACTGTAAACTGATTTTTCCTCTGATTTGCTAACCGATGGTTTTATATATCATTATATATATATATCGGCACTATTCTCCATTCCGTGAGTATAGTCCCACGTTTCATGTTGATTTATCGATCACACTCAATTCTCATTGACATACAAGCTCTCCATTGGACATTCCGTTCCTTTGGACTAGCGAGTTAGTCATAGAGACCTCCGTAAGACTCCTCGTAGTCTTGGATTCCCTCAAGGCCGACTGAGCTGGTTGTACTCTAAAAACCCATTACACCATTGATGCCATGTCACTCTAAAGAAACATGATATACCGGCCCTTATGATTATACAAAGAGTATATCATAAGAAATTCTTAATGGGATGATGATATCATGCCATATCATGTCGTTCTTGTAAACCCCAATTCTATGATAAGAATGAGGGTATCGAACCTTTGATATACTGTTCATGTGGACCTCAATTCTATATAAAGAAAGTCCATATTGATTTGTCATGGTACCTAAGTTAAGGGAACCGTATTCTACCTAGTTTTATCGATGTCGTGATTATACCGTTATTATCGCCATTCTATGTCCTTTGTCATATTTTGGACTCTATTCTATCAAAGTTGTCATACGTGTCTACAAGCTTGATTATTGAAATTCTATGTTGGCTATAAACAAGAGTGGATGTCAAAACACATGATAAATGCCTGCGCATATAGGGCCCGATCTGGTCCTGGGAGGAGCACCCGAAAGTACTTGTGCCCATGGGAGTTAAAATGATAAGGTATCTGGCATTATACCGAGTACTTGACTTGCTTGATTGGACATTCCACACACATCTTGTACTTGAATCGTACTTGACTTTACATGAATGCGTGGCCCGAAAAAGGGTAATTTACTTGCTTGATACATGATAGCCAAAGTTCTTGACATGACTCGATAATGGTACTTGCTTGAATATCTTGAATAACGTGTATCTTGTTGAAAGTTCATATTAAGTTCATCTTACTTCCTTGATATTACATTCTCTCTATCTTGTCGTTTCGTGCGAGCATGCATAGCCTTATTGCATTCATGAAAAATGTAATTACTTAAACCCCTTGCTAGTACTTGAGATATAATTTCCTACTGAGCGTTCGCTCATTCCGTTTGTCCCGTTCTACTTTTCAGGTAAGTCCGACGATGATGGAAGTCAATCGGATGGGAATGGTCAAGAGTGAAAGTGATAGAGCTTCTACAAGTGTCGTCTAGTCTTTTCCATAGTTTCTTGAGTCAAATATGTATTCTTTTCCTTTTTATTAAACAGAGTATTGGATTTGTAATAGTCTATCCGTTATGAAATAAAGGATTGGGTTATCTTGCTATTTTGCGCATCTCTGTCTTTGTGTCGAATACACGACCACTCTGATTGACATGATTGATATAGACACGTCGCGCATCTCCGAGTATCTTCCGCGCTCGGGGCGTGACATAAGGAGTATCAGATGTAGATTTCAGCTTCAAGAAAGTTGAGAGTTCAGTTGATTAAAGAGCAATCACTAACACACAAGAGTAGGAAGATGATTTAAATGACTGAACAGGAAGTGTTCAGTTTATGAAAGACTGATAAATTTAAAATACTCCCCCTGTCTAGATGCAATGAGTCATTTCTTTTTAGATTTTTTAAATTTGATGATATGCAATAGACTGCTCTACATGCATGCATATGTAATGACTCTCCTAGTGATATTTCCTGAACATGAATATGTAATGCATTCAGCAAATGAGATTATCATGATATGCAAACATCAGTCAAACTCCCCCTTACAAAGTGGATGATATGCAATTAAAGCACTGAATTATCCTATATGTCATGAAGACAATGCATGAGTCTAGACAGACTCCCCCTTATATTGTGCAATGTTTGCAATGAAGGCTTAACAAATGATTTGTGACTCAAGCTTATCCAGACTGCCCTATAAAGTGATATGACCCATGGTACTAGACGGAGAACTTGGTCTAAAAGACCATCTCACACATAGTAAGAATCATCAGACAGATTTTACCTGCCTTTTAGTAGCTTACCATTTGATATACCATGGTGGTCATGCATGATAATGCAATACCAACAGTCCTAAGTGCATCAGATTTTTCAATGGCTTCATATGCAAATTCAGACTGTCATTAAAACGCAAATCATGTGAAATTTAGATGTTTACAGAGAATTCTTAATCAGGCAATGTCCATCAATAGTGATGAGTGCAAAACATAAACTTCAGATGAGGAGAGTTCAGAGAATTCAAATATGACAATACAGATGATGAATGAATATGCAAAAACAGATTTAACATGCTATGCAGTAATTCTTAGGAATAGGAAGTGCAAGGAATTTACCTGAAAAGTTCAGAAAGGGGTTTTCATTCTTGAGTGCCTTGGAATATTACCCCTTTTATTCTTCAGCCCCCAAGGCACATCTGCAAAACAATGTTCACTTTGCACAAATAGGTACCCAAGAGGTCTTGGGTCCTGAATTAACAGTGACACCTTTGGCAGGTGTTCTAAACAATTTTTTAGCATGAAGGTTATCAGATCTCATCAAGTAGCAATTATTCATTGAATGACCTATTTGACCACAATAATGACATGATGCAGCAGATTTCAAATTCTTTTTCTATTTACTAAAACTAGCCAGCCAACAATCAGCAGCTTTATGGCCTGGCTGTTGTGTGAGGATTGAATAGATCTAGAGGGGGGTGAATAGATCTTTCCCCCTTTTTTGATTTAATTCAGCCTTATTTGAACTATTATTAGAATCAATGCAATCAACTAGAGTTTCAATGAAATCTAGTTATTCAATGCATCAGGATCATGAACTGATATGTAATGAAAGCAATCACACCAAAAATCATCACACATGCAAGATGATCTTTTTAGGTGGTTCAGTCTCCTTGCGAGACTTACATCCACCCCTCACTCAACTTGAGTGAGGCTTCACTACCAAGAGACCCTTGTCTCAAGCAACACAGCTGCCTCACAGCTTGTACACACGCTGACTCACAGCTTGACACTACTGCCTCACAGCTTGATATAATCAAAAGAAGTGGTTGAGTTAAGAAAGAAACAAGGAACCATTAAACTGAAGACATGAGATTTCAGAGTTTTGACAAATCCAAGTGCGTAGGGCTGCTGGCGCGTTGAGATCCTGATCTCTGAGTTGGGTAGTCTTCAGATGGTTGAGCTCTTGCACAGTTGGATCCCCATTGTCTTCAGCAGCAGATCTTCTTGCATCTACACGAACTGCATAGTAGGGCTTGAACGCGGCCGGTTCCTTCTTGCAGAAAACCCTTGTCTTCCACTCTCTCTAATCGTGTGTACACACCACCTCTCTCGGCATGCATATGTTCTTTTTGTTTCCCTCCATCTGTCATCAAGAATTGGCGCGAGACAGAAGCTTGAGCCAATCCGATATTCGGGCTCAGATTCTCTGCTGACTTTTAGGGCGGAAATCCATTTTTCAGTTTCTTCAATCCTATTCGCAAGGCTGACTCGATCTCCAAGAGATGCAGCAACAGATCGACCAGAATATTCTCCCATGCCTTTATCCACGTGCCATTGTCAACTGCTTTCCAGAATTTTAGGGCTTGAAACCGTAATTAGTGTATTGCAGAATTATGCACTCTGTCCAGCCCGTGGTCGACTTCGACTGGGTCTGTAGCCGACTTCCAGAAATCAGCAGAACCAAATTGCTCCCTGCGTGATTCTGAAGTCGACACTTGAGGCTTCCGAAGTCGACACTTGAAGCGTACCAGAAACTGATTAAGACTCCAGAGTCAACAACTGTCCTTGTTGGTTGTCATCCAACATCTTCCATGCTTTCATGACTTAATTGATCACTTAATTGTATTTGTAGTTAGTTATCATCTGCATCATCAATCTATAGATCATTATAAGATGTGGTTCACCTTTGACTGTCATCTTCAGTCCCTTCATCATGACCAATACGCATTGTTTGCATCTGAATCATGGTAGAATAAAGTTCAGCAAATTCAAGGGCTTTTCTACTTTGTGGATTGTCATCATCAAAACTAGGGGTGCACAACATTCTCCCCCTTTTTGGTGATGACAACCAAAAGTCATTGTGAAGCTCTTGCAGTCAATAATTCAAATATGCGTCAGAGTAGAACTTTAGACAAGACAAGCATTTCATTTAATATAACGAACTGAATTACAAGATTGGCCATGAGCTGTTCAACATACCAAAAAGTTGCTTGCATATGCTAATGAGATGTGCTAAGGAGAAGCTATATATAGACACTATATAAACACATGAACCACAAACTGACACACTTGTGACATGCATTCACACCATGACCATGACAGACTAACTGACATCACAAATACTGGACTAACTAGACTGACCACAATGACATGACATGACACTTCTCCCCCTTTGTCATCGGCAAAAAGGGAATTGAAGAACCTAAGACGGATGGCTAGGTGGCCCTGGTGGAGGCAGGGGAGCTAACTGTTGCTCAACAAAACTCAGCCCGGTTGCAATGTCCTGAAGCTGTGCTTGAACTGCCATCTGAGTGTCTGCAAGTTCAGTGTGCTGCTGAATAAGAGAGACTGAACCTCTTTCCAATGTTTCCAAATGTTCCACCATACGGGCAAGGGATAGCCGTAGCTTTTGAATTTCTGAGATGGTCACTTGGTGCTGGGATGACGTTTGCTGAATAGATGCATTAACCCTATTAAGCTCTCCAACCAATTGTGTTTGCAATATCCCGGCTTCAGTGGATAGAAGACCCAAGCTGCCTACCAATCTGTTGAACCTACTGGCTGCGTTATCTGCATGTTGCTGCTGAGATATAAATCCGCTTTCCATCTGAGTTTCCAATCGTTGCAATCTCAGCTCCAGGCGGCCAGTTGTCTCAGTCATGGAAGATTGAAAGGAGGAAAGTTGAGTAATGAGGGAGGAAAGCTGGGTGGATATGTGGAGAAGCAGAGTAGGGGAAGTAGAAGAAGTGGCAGGTGGGGCTGACATGGAGGGTATAGGTGAGGGTGGAGATCGTGGTAGGTCTGAAGTCGAGGGGAAATCAGAAGGAGACGGTGGGTGAGGATGAAAAGGTGCAATGGCAGGAAACATAGGAATGATGGCAGTAGAAGATGCGGTGTGGTATTGAACTGTAATTTGGTCAGATGTCAAAACTTCTGGCTGTGGTGGTGGAGGGTCAAGTGCAGATGTTGGAAGAGAGGCTTTGGAAGATTGACACTTTTGAGAGGGTAATGTTCTGGTGACTTGATCACCAACCTTTTTATACCCCATAAAGGTTGTAACATAGGGATGGTTGTAAATGTGGGGCTTGGAGACTGCTATAGATTCCTCACCAGTCAAAGAGACTTTGACCAGGCATAAAATGGCCGTTATGTGGGCAGCAAAAGGTAGGGAGTTTGAAGGATAGTAGAGAATGGTCGAAAAGGAATCCAATAGCAATTGAGGGAGGCATATGCGTTGCCTGCTGATGAGTCCATGAAGCAAAAATATGTGGAGTTGGCTCACTTGACCTCTGCCCCCTCCCCTTGGCTGAATAATGGTTGTTCTCATGTGATGAAGGAGTCTATGAAGAGGAGGAAAGGTGTTGGCATTTAAGGCAGTTGGGAGTTCAGTGGGGGCTGGTAACCCTGTGATCAGAGTGAATGCTGCAATGTTATCAAAGGAGGAGGGGTCGAAGGTGGAGCCTGATTTGGGTATTTGCAAGGCCTTATGGAACATTTGCTTATTGAGGCAGATCACGGCGTCCTTCACCACTGTAAACAATGTGCCATCCACCATCTGTAGGTTGTGAAAGAAGTCCTGAACCAAACGTGGATAATACCTTGAGTGGGATGACATAAATGAAGTCCATCCCTGGGCGTCTATTACATCCAGCAAGTCAGGAAATAGTTCCAGCAGCTTTGAGTCCCCGAAGTCCACAATCCGAGGTTGCATTATCTTTCGCAGCTTTACGATGCCGGATACCGGATGGATGGGTGCATCTTCATCTGACTGGGCAGCAGGAGCTTTCCCTTTGGCCTTGGAATCTTTGAGAGCTTTACCAATCGCTAACGCCTTTCCTTCCCTTTTGATGTTGGCCCGGGCCTCCGATTGTGGCTTCTTGGCAGGCGAAGGGCGAGTTTTTTTTGGACACAGACGTCTTGGAAGGAGGTGTGGTGAGCTCCTCAGGGATCCTGACACGAGCGGCAGAGTCCGGCGAGAGAGGATCATGCTTGTGTTTGGAGCGACGTTCTGTCCGGGGAACCTCCGGCGAGAGCTCTGCGGCAGCTCTCTTCTTGGCTGAGCGTGTGTTGGGAGACACCATGGTGGCGAGCAGAGCCGGAAGCCGGATGAGGAAACAGGGGTTGCTGGCTACGGGCTAGGGCAGGATGGAAGGAATGAGGGAAAGGAGGTTCGAAAGGGGTTTTTGAGAAGAATGGGAGTTTTGCAAATAAACCCAGCAAAGGCTTGAAATTGTGAGGGAGCTTTTGTTTAAACCCTTTCCAAAAAAATCATATTAAGGAATTTATCCACTAACTAAATGAATTTCATTCTGAAAAAGATTTAGTGGTCTAAGATTGGGGCCTTATCAGTGTGTTTGATTGTCAAGGCAGTAATAAATGTCAACAAAGTGGAGTATGGTTCTTTACATGAGCTAATAGCCTTATAATTGATTTTGCATAAGTTAGTTTGACCAAAATGCCTGTTGCACTATGAATTCAGGACAATTTTGTTGTCATGAGCTGCCAGGGGTCAACCATTTAGCTTGTCTGTCATTTTTTTTACAGAAAGAATTTTGAACAGCATGCACGCAATTTGTTTTCTTTTTCTTTGACAGATTGTTTAAGAGTGTTCAGGTTTATCACATACATTTCTGCACGAGATAACGGACTTTTTACACGCAAGAGATCCTGACTACTTTGCTTGCCTAACCGTCGCACTTGGGAATTGGTGAGCACCTTTTTGCGTGAGGATACACGTTGATTAGACGCCAGTATCCCCAGTTACTTAGTGCTCCCACCCCTTATTCATACTAGCAGAGGTAGCTTAGCTCTTCATGACACACGTGTTTCTCCCTTTTTATACATCACACTTTTTGTTGGGAGAGACAACAGTTTCTCAGAGGCCATTCCATTGCTCTGCCTGACAGACATAATAGTAGCGTATTCCCAAGGCATTCATGAATTAGTTGAATTTGATTTTCACTTGACAACATGAGCACTTTGAGTAAGATAACTTTACTACTTTCAATTATAAGATTTAAGGGCATGTAAATGGCATACTCCTGTATGTTTAGTTTATTGAAGCATGACAAATCAAGCTCATCTTACAGCCAACCAAACTTGTTCGCACTGTGTTCTCAGAATTGGATTCATCATATAGTGGACGAATGGTGGCTTGTGACAGCCCAACGATTTCAGAATAGAAGTGGTGTATACAAACCCTCCCCCTTAGTTCATGAGTCTTTGCAGAGTTAGATGAAGAGAATTTTGTTGATGTAGGCTAGGAAGAGTGTGGTTGAATTGGGTTTGTAGAAAATCAAGTGCATGTGTGGGATTTAGGCAACAAGAGGAAGGATTATACCAATAAGTCAGCTTCCGCAGAGGTAATGGTCGACCAAGAGGTTGTTCCAGAACCAGCCTGATTCTGTCCTACCACAGAAGTCGACTTTTGTCCTATCCATAGTCGACTACAAGATCGCTCCAGAAGCTGCCTGTTTCTGTTTTGCCTCGGGAGTCGACTTTTGGTCTGTCCATGGTCGACACCTGTCTTCATCCAGAAATCAATCTTTTCTGTCTTGATGTCATAACCGACTTTGGGCCTGTTTGTGGTCGACACATAGAATTGTCCAGAGCATTGTTGTGTTCTTCAAATCTGTTGGAGTCCTTATGCAGTTGGCTAGTCTTGTGCTTTTCCTTGAAGAGATGGTGAGCTCAGTCCACTCCACTTCCACCAGTTGCAACTAGAGATCTAATGACACTCGTTTCTATCATGAGGTGCAATGTTTGCTTGGAAAGAGATATGCTAACTGAACTAACTGTATGAATGCATGCTGAACATTGCTAACTTAGACTCCCCCTAAATGTAACATCTATTTGCCAGAAAATAACCAGTGATCATCACAGAAAATTATTGCAGCAAGGCTGTTATTAGTTTTCATGAGGAGATCTGCATAACCCCAATTCTCTTCTCAAGGTGGTGAACCTATCATTGTTGAGAGGTTTTGTGAAAATGTCAGCAAGTTGTTTTTCAGTCTCAATAAAATGCAGTGCAAAGTTGCCCTTGCTGACTTCATCTCTTATGAAGTGATGACGGATTTCAATATGTTTAGTTCTAGAATGCTGGATTGGATTTTTTGACAAATTAATAGCACTCGTGTTGTCACATAATATTGGAGCACATCCAAGATCTATGTTGTAATCTTGGAGCTGATGTTTGATCCAAAGAACTTGTGTCCCACAACTCCCTACTGCGACATATTCTGCCTCAGCAGTGGAGAGTGCAACGGAGTGTTGCTTCTTAGAAGCCCAAGTGATCAAACATCCACCCAAGAATTGGCAATAGCCACTCGTGCTTTTTCTATCTATTTTGCATCCAGCATAATCCGCATCTGAGTATGAAATTAAATCTAGATCACAGAAGGCAGGATACCAAAGTCCCAAATCTTGGGTGCTGGCAAGGTATCGGAGAATACGCTTGACAGCTCCTAAGTGTGATTCTCTAGGACATGCTTGGTATCTAGCACACATGCACACACTAAACTGTATATCTGGTCTAGAGGCAGTTAAGTAGAGCAGGGAGCCAATCATACCTCTGTATGTTTTTGTATCTACTAGATTACCTCTTTCATCAGTATCTAGTGTTACATTTGTGCTCATTGGTGTTCCAATTGCTTTGCAGCTCTCCATGCCGAATCTCTTTAGCATTTCCTTGATGTACTTGGATTGATTAATGAAGTATCCATCCTTGCATTGTATGACCTACAGTCCAAGGAAGAATTGTAAGCCCCCCATCAAACTCATTTCAAATTCCGCAGTCATCAGATTTGCAAATTCATTACATAAATGAGGTTTTGTAGACCCAAATACAATATCGTCGACATAGATTTGCACAATGAGAATATCCTTACCTTGGGTCTTGGAAAATAAGGTCTGGTCTATTTTACCTCTTGAATAACCCTTGTTGGCAAGAAATGAACTTAGCCTCTCGTACCATGCACGTGGAGCCTGTTTCAAACCATATAATGCTTTATTGAGTTTAAAAACATGGTTAGGGAAACTCTCATTTTCAAACCCAGGAGGTTGCTCTACATAGACCTCTTCCTTGATGACTCCATTTAGAAAGGCACTTTTTACATCCATTTGTTGTAGTTTGATCCCATGAGAAGATGCAAAGGCAAGTAACATCCTGATTGCTTCTAATCTGGCCACAGGGGCATATGATTCCTCGAAATCAATACCAAATTCCTGGTTGTACCCCTTGGCTACAAGTCTAGCCTTGTTTCTAATGACCTCCCCTCTCTCACTTAATTTATTTCTAAACACCCACCTGGTTCCAATGACCGATTGAGAGGTTGGTCTGGAAACAAGATTCCACACTTTGTTTCTCTAAAATTGATTTAACTCCTCATGCATTGCATCTATCCAGGATCCATCATTCAAGGCCTCCTCTATAGTTTTTGGCTCAATTTGGGAGACTAGTGCAAGTTGGTCTGATTCATTAATAGCTCTCCACTGAGATCTTGTTCTCCTTGGTTCATTTACATTACCAATTATGCTATCAAGGGGGTGATCCTTAAGCACTCTCACATTTTCAAGATTGTTACTTGATCCATTTACACTTGCATTTTGTTCACCTGAATTGTTGCCTTGTTCTTCTTCGTGGCTTGATTCCTTATCTTGCTTATCTGGCTCATCCTTGGGTTCCATAAATTCTCCATCTTCACTCTTCTTGTCGACCTGTTCACCATCCATAGATTCATTAGACTCATCAAATGAAATGTGGGGAGATTCCTCAACTACTTGATCTTTGACATTGAATACTCTATAAGCCCTTTATATGTTAGAGTATCCCAGGAATATTCCTGGGTCACTTTTAGGTTCAAACTTGTCCAAGTTTTTCTTATCATTGTTATGGATGAAGCACTTTGTTCCAAATATTCTGAAGTGAGCTAGGGATGGTTTCTTACCTTTGAACATTTCATATGGAGTTTTTGCACTAGATGGTCTTACCATTGCACGGTTCACAATGTAACACGCAGTGTTGACTGCTTCTGCCCAGTATTTTCTTGGAAGGTTCCCTTCTGCCAACATTGTTCTTCCCATCTCTACCAGAGTTCGATTCCTTCTTTCCACCACCCCATTTTGTTCTGGCGTTCGGGGTGCTGAGAATCTGTGCGTTATTCCTTTTCTCCTGCAAAAGGCATCAAATTCAGAATTTTCGAATTCTCCGCCATGGTCAGATAAGATTGAGCATATTTTGAACTTACCATCCTATTTCAGTCTTTTGTAGAAGGCCTGAAATTCATGGAATGCATCATTCTTGTGGGATAAGAAGAATACACAAGTAAATCTGGAAAAGTCATCTACTAATACATAGCCATATCTTTTCCCACTAATGCTTGCTGTTCTTGTAGGGCCAAATAGGTCCATGTGCACTAATTCAAGTGGTTTAGAGGACTGTTTTTCAGATTTACTTTTGAAGGTTTTTCTCGCTTGCTTTCCCTGGGCACATGCATCACATAGTTTGATGTTTTTACTGAAGGTGATTTCAGGCAGCCCTCTTACAATGTTCTTTTTAACCAATTTATGCAAAACTCCAAAGCTGACATGTCCTAACCTGCGGTGCCATAGCCAGATCAGATCATCCTTTTTAGCAGTTAAACATAAGTTAGAATGAACAGGATCATTTAAATCTATCATGTATACATTGTTCACTCTTTTTCCTGAGAATTTCACTAGATCTGAATTAGGTTCCATAATTTTACAGCTTTCCGAGTCAAATATTACCTTGTGTCCTTTATCACATAGTTGGCTAATGCTCAGTAAATTATGCTCTAGGCCATCTACCAACAACACATTCTCAATGCAGTTTGAAGGCTTCTTACCTATCTTACCTGTGCCGACGATTTTACCTTTGTTGTTTCCACCAAAGGTTACGTGTCCACCATCTTTTTTAATCAGCTGATAAAACTTCTTCTTATCTCCGGTCATATGTCTCGAGCAGCCGCTGTCAAGATACCATTTGTTGTGGACGGCCGCTAAGCATTCCTGCATGACATATCATGTGAAGATTTTTGGAACCCAACTGCTCTTGGGTTCAATATGTCTAGCAAAGTCACTCAAATATTTTAAGACATATTTAAGAATCCATATTTGATTGGTGGATCTTGTGGGTTGGAGCCAATTCTGATTTCTGCTCACTGGTGCATGGTTGCTGTTAAGATCCGTGGTCGGCTTATGGAGCCCTGGGTGTCGGCTTCTGCCATCCCAGTGGTTTTCCCACTTGCTGTTACGGGCCGTAGTCAGCTTCTGATGCCATAGGTGTCGGCTTCTGACTTCCCAGTAATTCATCCAGTTTCTGTTTCTGGCTGTGGTCGACACCTGAGGGGGTTGTGGTCGACTTCGGCTCTGCCAGAATTCAGCATTTCGTCTGGCTTTGCCTGTGGTCGACTTTGGGGGGTTTCTGAGCTGACTTTCCTGGTTCGAGAACTCTTTATTTCTTGTTTTGAATGCCTTGATTGAGTTTGTTTCCTTATTGGATGATTGGCCTTGTTTCAAGAAGAGTTTTTGAGAGCTTTGGCCTTTTACCCTCGAGTCTTCCAAGTCATTTTTGTTAGAGTCTTTTTCTCCTACATTTGTGTTACTTGACTCTTCAACTTCATACATGTTTATGAGAGGTCTCTTTCCTTTAGGATCTGCTCCGGCCACAAAGGTGATGGTTTTCATTTGAAATTCCTTTTTGGCATTAGGATTATACCCCAAACCTTCCTTTTGATAATTTACTTTTGTTCCGAGCATGCACGTAATGGTTGTACCTAAGAGTTGAAATGCTGCAAGCATCACTTTCTCGTCCTCCGCGCACTCCATTGATAGGAACACGTGCTCAATCGCATCCAGCCACTGCCTCGCTACCTCTGGATCTGGCTGTCCGTCGAAAGCTGGCGGATTGAATAGAAGAAATTCTTTCAAAACCTTGCCTCGACTACCAGGCGCTTCAACTTGAGGAGCAACGACTGGCGCTGGAGGAGGAACTACAGGAATAGCAGGAACAGCAAGAGCTGCAGGAGGCGGTGCAGAGCCACTCTCTTCTCTAGGCGCACGCCTAGGAACTCGAGGAGGTCTTCCTCGACGAGGCGGCATCTTGCAACTGCCGAACACATAAAACAACGGCAAATCCATCAATCATACGAAAAACATCCTAAGCCAGCAAAAGACAACACGAAGGGACCAACTCTGGACAAGTGCAAATTCCAATTCCTTATACAAATCCTCAACTCCGCTCTGATACCAACTGTAACGACCCAGAGCGTCGGATACCGATATACCGATAACATCGATACACCGATACCAGGAACTGGGGAAGCCACCCAAGTGGCTGATGAGGCCCCTGAAGGGTTAGTGAAGTTTGTCGAGGGGATGCATAACGAATTGCAATCACAAGCGCGCATATTAGAATTAATTTAACAGAAGTGCGGAAGCAATTTAAAATAAACAAGTGCTAAATATATATACGAGTCCAGAGGCACAAAAGTGCTAGTCCAAAAGTACAACTACTCGGGGCATACCCTGACAAAAGTACAAAAGAGGGCCAAAAAGGCGACCCGACAATAGCTGGCTGCTAAGAACGGTCCCCAAGCGCACGGGAAACACTGGGAGACGACGGGAGCGGCTCACCTGAAAAGAGAAGGGTGAGTCACAGCCAGACTCAGTAGGGGTCACGCGGATCCCTACCTCGCACTAAACAAGCATACATGTAAAAATAAAGGCAATTAGAGCATGCATTTAATTAAATAACAGGCAATGGCATGAATAACTAATCACAATAAAGCTGTAAAATCTAACTAAACAAAAATAACAGCTAATACATGCCAAAAAAATGAGTAAGTCTAAATGACAAAAACTAACTCTACCAGTAGAATATGCCTCAACTAATCAAACCACAGGGAACAGGACAACCACTGGGAATAGAAACCAGATGCGTCCACTGATGGCTTACACTGCGTCTCAAGCACTCGCAGTCAGTACACGACAAGTAGAGCGCGTAAACAGTACTAAACCAAGTGACCAGTCAGAGTGACACTCGTCAGTGTCAGTCCACAGCCTCTGACCACGTGTGCACACACTGACTCTCGCCTGAGCCAGGCCCTCTAGCTAGTTTTCCCCCTCGGTAGGACGCTACCGTTGGCGGGGAGCCCACGGTACTAGCTTAAAAACCGTGTGATGGGAACACCCCTCCGCCATCCCCAGGCGAGTCAGTACTCAAAGACCTTAGGGCTACAACAGTGGTTCCATTAGAAGGAAAGTAAAGCTATTCTATTGGGATCTAAAAACATGCTATTACTTCATAAAATAACTCATACATGGCATGTAATCATTATTGAACGCATTAAGAATAGGGCGGCAGCTTTTTGAAACTAACAGGCGTGTGGCGGTCTGCTGCCACCGCGTCAGGGAGTGTGACGGTCGGGGAAGGGCGCGTTACATTGACTATGACGCGTTCGTCCCTGGCCATTACAGCCACTCGAAGCTCCAGCTTCAATCGCTCAAACGAAGTGTAACTCGCTCCCTGAGGCGCGTTACGACATCCTGACGGTCGGGAAAGGGCGCGTTACATCGACTGTGACGTGTCTGCCCCTGCCGTTAGAGCCACCCGAGACCGAAATCGACCCACAGTTTTTCAAGCCGTTTAAACACGGTGTAACGTGCTCGCGCAAGCGTGTTAGGGCACCCTGACGGCCTCCCGACAGGCCGTCAGGCCAACCGCCGAACCCGGTCAACGGAAATCAACAGAAGTGTAACGGTCGGGAACCTGACCGTTACACACACTGTGACGCCCCTCCAAAGGGCCGTTATAGTTCTATAACGCGTCCCCCATGGACCGTTACGGGTGTGACGGTTCCTGGAAGGACCGTCACACCGTCTGGGTTACGGACGGGTTATGTTTGAAAACGGGTTCCCTCCCGGGCGACCGGAATCGCCGAGTAATGACGAAAACCTGTAAAACCTGTCAAACCACACGTCCTAAACAACATGATACCAAAAAAAATAACCACATGAAATGCCCACAATGGATTATACATGAAGAACAAAGCTTAACCCCCCAAAAATGGAAAATAACCAGTATGCATGCTACGGGAGTCTAATCAAGCAAACAAGCTATAGGAAATGATCCTAGCGAGATCAAGATTCCATCCCCATACCTCGTGCAAGCCGGAACGGCCGATTAAGCCGCATGCACCGAAGAGGGTTCACCGAGCCTTCTCGCTCCGTCTCACTCCCATGAGCCATGAATCGCGCAGTAGTGGGTATCAACGCGTTCCTCTCGACGCGAGGAATCCACCGGCACCTTCCACGCGTCGAACCGTCGTCGTTTCGCCTGAATCCCAAGGAGAGGGGAGATGGGCGATCGGACGAGAGAGAGAGGGCGTGAGGGTGAGATCGAGATCGACGAGGGAGAGAGAGAGAGGGGGGGTGAGGGATTAGAGGAAAAAAAATAAGATTAATATATATAATATATTCATTATATATAAAAATCTTATTATTTCCATATAAAACCTCAATTGATTCCAATTAAATCCGGAAAAATACCAGAAAAATTTCTAAAAATCCAGGAAAATAGTCGAAAATTCCAGAATGAGTTCTAGATCCGAACCACTAAGGATCCATTAAGGCACGGGCCTCACACCGGCACAACAGACCAAATCTCCAGGGGTTGTGCTATGGACGGAAGTCAAAATCCGATATCTTCTTAACTTATATCAGGCTTACCTCTAATTATTCTTCTCTCCTCTCTCCAAGACCGAGTGTTTCTCGGGTATGGCCTTGGTAGGGGCACCGTTATACATGGGCGGTCGGTCATAGGGCGCCACCTTTAAATGCACGCCCAGCTTTGGGCAGTTTGTAGCGAAAAGGGAAGGAACAAGGACCCCTAGCCAGTGGTTTAAACATCCTTTAATGTTACTTTAGTAATGTCTAAATCAAAATCTAAAAAAGTTGAATATTTCATGCGAAAAATCTAAAAAAAAGTTGAATATTTTTTAAGCAAAAAGCCAAAAAAAATTGAATATTTTCAAATTTTCGAACATAAATTTCGATATCTTCCAAAAAATCCACATAAAAATTCAAATATTTTCAAAACGCTCATAAAAAATTGCATATTTTAAAATCCAAATAAAATATACGTTGTATTTTTCTGACGATGCTTTTGCAGGAACAACAACTTTGTAAGGACCAAGAGCACGGGATGAGTCCTCTCTATTCATTACTATCTACCTTTTGATTCTCCTTGTGTTCACAATGATCACATATTCATGATTTGCTGCGTATTACCTCCGATTATTCATCTCCAAATCTTTTTTATCAACTCCTGCTGATTTTGTTTGCTCACTCTTGCCGCTGGGCATTACTTACACCTGATCATTCAAGTGACTAGCCAAGTTGTCATCCTCATGACAAACAACAAACAATGATGCTATGCTATCTTTGCTTTAATGATGCTATCTATATTAAATGCTATTCATGCCTTTCACGCTATGCACGCTTGAATGCTATTCATGATATGATACATACATGCTATTGATGCTTTGATACATGCTATATTTTCATGCTATTCAATACTATTCAATGCTTTCATGCTTGAATTCTATCCATGCTATGGTTGTAATGTTTAAATGCCTTATTCATTGCTTGTTATCTTTCTTGATATCTTAGCTAATGAAATTTTTAGCGCAGGATAAGAAGCTCTTGGTCCCACCGACTGGGCATCATCATCAAAGTCCCACGGTGTTTGCACATCATCTCAGTTCCCCACATGCTCATTGCTATCACCATCTCCCTATATGCATTCTACTATATGTTACATATGCTACTATATTATATCAAGGACCTTGTGGTTTTTGTAAGTCTAGAATTTGAGTTCCCCTTCATCAAAAATAATAACGATTCCAGAGGCATCTTAGTCGCACGGATAGGCCGTTGAGCCATCCAAGACTGGAGACGATGGTTCCTTTTTTGCGAGTTGGTGCGCGGATAAATGGGCTTCGGCTTAGTATCAGCTCGCGAAATCAGTTTCTTGACTCAGTCTTGGCAGCTTAGCAATATTACCTTTGATTATATTATATTCTCATTTGCTTTACTTTTCCCTTTAAACCCATCATGCATTCATATAGGAATTTGAATTAACTTTGGAAAACCCTTCTGATAAGTTGATTTTGAAGGTAAAGATAATTCTAATTTCCAAGATTCAAGATATTCCATGTCGAATTGTGTCCTCAATTCACCTTGCTGCCGTTTTGGGCCGCTTCCCTGAAAACTCCTTTGTTTGGATTTCTATCTCTCATGCAATTCCTTTTCCTTTGATCCACCTTGGTTGCAGCACGTCCACACTGGCTGGTAACCGCTCCCCAATGGTGAAACCTACAGGTTTGTGACCTGGGATACTTCCACCGCGTTGGAAGTTGATCACTCTTTTTATCTCCTTCATGCCCGCGTGCACACTCCTTCCTTTTATCCAAATAATTGTTGCTTTTCTTTGAATCTTCTCAAGATTGCATCATTATGAGCTTTTGATTCAATTCCTATCAGGTGGTGTTGGTTGCGTGTCTAATCACACCTTGGCATCTGCTTTTCAGTTCGCTCTCACTTCATTTCATTCCATTTCATTCCATTCCATGTTGCTTCACTTCATTTTATTCCATTCCACTCCGTGTTACTCCCTTGCAAAGCAGACACCAAGGCGGGATAGCTGTAGACATGCCAAAATTGACATTATTTTGAGCATATCTCCTATTGCACTGCAATGCCCCATTTAACCCTCAAATCGACTTATTTGAGTGGTTTTTCCTCATTTTTTTTGAATATCCAACTTCCCCAAGCTTTCCACATGTTTTTCCATTTTTCTAGATTTTTCTAAGCTTTTTCTCCATTTTTCCGGGCCTTAAATCAATTGGTGGCAGGGACCCGGGCGCCATTTAAATAGCACCCCATCAAGGGGCATCATTTCTTTAATTAGCGGCCGTTCGGAAGGTCATCAATTCTTTGCTTCACTTTTTGAGCCAAAATCGGATTGTTTTTGATTCCACGACTTCATGGAAGTCGCTATTTCATGAAATAGCGCCCGTGTGCAAAGTCGTCAATTTCGTTGCTATATTTTGAGGGTTTAAATCCGTCTGGAACTCATATTAATTCCTAAATAGTGACTTCCTCAAGGTCGCCAATTCTTTTCAAATTTCAGATAGTTCGAATCCGTTTCGAAATGCCTCTGAATTAGCGACGCTCCGCACGGGCGTCATTTTAAATAGCGACCGCCTATCCGGTCGTCAATTCTTGTTCAATTCCGAAGAACCCATTCCTTTCCTCACTTAAACTCCTTTTCCACTTGGGAAAGGGTTCCTATGGCTTCCGAATGTTGTAAGGACACTTGGAGGAAGGATCCCCCTTTCCAAATCCCACCAAAACTCAGTTTTCTAATTTTTATTGAATTAAACTCTAAATTTCACTTCTCTTCCTCACTTTAACCTCTTTTTCCTCTTGGGAAAGGATTCCTATGACTTTCTAAGGTTGAAGGGACACTTGGGCAATATTTGTCTCATTCCAAATTCAACTAAAACATGTTTTCCTAATTTCCCTTGGAGTTAATTCCGAATTTCACCCCTATAAATAGGACCCCTCTCTCCCTTGTGAAAAGAACAATCAAGATCAATTCAAGAGGAGGTGATGCTGGACCAAAGGCTCAAAGAGGAAGACTCCCATGGACCTAAAAGCTACATCCATGGAGTTCTTCTTCCTCTATTGAAGATTTGAAGCCTCTACATCCATGGAGTTCTTCTTCCTCTATTGAAGATTTGAAGCCTCTACATCCATGGAGTTCTACATCTTCTTCTTCCTCCATTGAATATCTTCATCCTTGAAGCCAAATTGGAGAAAATCACTAAGCTTTCCCCCTTCTATCTCTTATTTTTTACTTTAGTTAATTGCATGCATCATTTCATATTCTTCTTTTATTTCTTTTTATCTCAATATTGAGATCTTCTCATGTTGTGCACTCTAGCACATCTCCCTTAGTGCAACACTTGCACATCTCCCTCTATTTTTCATCATACATCATCTTTTACCGACCTTTTTGCATAGGGGTTTAAAGGCCAAACACCAATAAGGTGTGTTCATGTCCATGCTTTCTATGTCCATATTTATATTTGGATTTGATGCTACACATCTTGGTTTCTAAGCTATGTTTGTTTATTGGTGTTTGATAATTTTGCAAGGGTAATGAAGCTATAAACCCCCTTCATCGGCGGGCCGATAGAAGGAGGAAGGAAGAACCCCCAATCTCACCCGCTCAATACAAGGTACATGCGATCACTCCTTTGATATTTTGAGGTAACCCCTCTAGCGATCACTCTCCTTATTAGCACCACATGCATGCTTAATTCTTTTATGTCTATATTTTCTTAGTGGATTTTTAATTAGATCTACAGAGCACAGATGCTTTCTTCACACCCTCGTGTGAGGACTTCAGCGTTTCTTAATAAGTTTTTTGTGCAATTACTTTCCTAGCCATGAGGCCCCTTTTCCTGGCGATTAATCAAGGGTGTTCCCCTCTCCGAGGGGATGTAAATGACGCCGTGACCTTTATGGCGTGGCGGGTTCTGGTCCCGACACGAACCACACGATCATCTGATTAGTCAGATCGAGTGCACAATAGATCGTCACCTAGGTGACTGGCACGCCCTCGCACTAAATAAACGAATTAACCTGATTAACAAACGAACCGATTCTTTCCGAATTTTAGTGCGTCCACACTAAGACACTCAAGAAAGAACCAATGAACTACAGTAACGAGTGACTAGTCATGGTCACGCCCGTCATCTCTCGTCCAACAGCCCCTGACCACGTGTAAACACACAAGCCCAATGTCTTGAGCTAGGCCTCTAGCTGGTTCACCCCCCCCCCCCACGTCGGACTCTAACGGTAATACAGAGGGGCCCACGGCAACCAGCCTACAAACCGTCTCAACCGGGACTGCCCCGCCACCACTCCAAGGTGGCCCGACACACCGGAAGGTGTCGTTAGGCTACGACTAGTGGAGGCTCACTAGACACAGAGAATCAAAATAGTGAACACCGAAGTATAGATAGGGTAAGCACACACCTGTCGCACGTACTACGGAGCACAAAGCAGTATATAACTACTACCAGACTCAAGACAATCAACTAGACCTACTAATAACGATCCTTGAGTCACAAGACTCAGGTCAAGATCGTCGCACATCACAACAACTTGTTGTTAATAAGCCTTGTCCCTAATCCAAAAATCATGGGAAACACATCAACAATGAGTCCTCGGCCTCCGAGCTGCATAATGGACTCACAATTCCGTATGACATGAAACAAGGAACATGAGGGATCACCGAAGCCCTCAAACCACATGGCATTCAAATCGAGGTAAGACAATACCTGCAAGCACCCAAAACCATGTCTTGATCCTCAAAGTATAGACGAGACACTCACGAGGCCATGTGTCAACCACTGGGTCACAACTGAGTTGACCAGAAATCATAATGACCCTCGAAATAATACAAAACATAGCTCGATATAATGGCCCTCTCAGACACCCTATAACACGATCACAGCCCTCATAGGACGTCGAAGACATCCACGGAACAATGGGCTAACCAAGGGGTCAAAGCCACATTAACCGGAAACCAACCCAACACAAAAGAAACTCCCAAACAAATGGTGGTCTCATCCCTGGCCGCTAATGCACATTGGCAGTCTTATCAGGGCCGCTATTTGTAGGGTAAAACAGACACAAAATGATATGCTCAAGACCATTTCTAGGCTTTAGCGGTCATGGCCAGACCGCCATACCCAAACCGCCTCAAAGCCATCCTTTTGGCGGTCCTTTGCTTGACTGTTACTTCACAAGGCGGTCAGTCGCAAGGCCGTCACTAGGAACTGGCTTAAAATAGTAAAACCATTTAATAGTCTACCTAGGATAGTTTTCCAGGGAATGGCGGTCACCCCAGGGCCGCCAAAGACCCCATGCGTTCGGAGCTAGACCGCTAGCCCGAACTGACTTAAAACCGATCAACCGACTTAAACGTCGAATAGCGGTCGCCCAAGGGCTGCTAAACCAGCCTTGCGGTCGGTTGCGAGACCGCTAAAGCAGGCCGACACTGGAACTCCACCTAGCAGTATCCAAAAGGCTGCTCAGCTTAAATGATGGTCTCTGGTAGGACCACCAAACCGTTCCGGTGGGAAAATCGCGGGACTACCCAAAACCCGGTCTTTCCACACCCCAATCGCGTCTAAACGACGGGGAAACAACCCTAACGTCGATATCCACCTTCCACAAGCCGGAAGGGATCAAATCATGCACAAAATAACAAGAAATGGGTGATTCCCACGAATCCACCCAAAACGACTCACATAGACAGTCGGGCTCATATCGGCCCCGATTCTCAACCAAATGTAGTAAAATCGGTGGGGAACGAATTCCAACATTCTAGGGGTTCAAATGATTCTATTTAAACTAAAAACCCTCACCTAGAACGTCAAACACTGCTCACACCTGATAAGCGTCCATTATCTATGACAATTCATCGCATGTACACCATTTTATGTGCATATAATTAAGCAATTATGCATGATCTATCGTTAATCTCAACTTCGCATGTAGATTGGACCTTTCACGTAAATTAATTAATTTAGTAATTTTATTTAATAAAATGTAGTTGAGAGTCATGAACATTAATTCTCCATTGCATAATTACGAGCAATTATGATTCATGTGCAGATTATAGTAATTTTTATAGATTAAATCGTAATTATATGTGTGCAGGACACTGAAGGTAATTGCAAAAGAAGCCGGGGGCAAAACTGTCATCACCGCTTTGACCAAGTCAAAAGCACATATTTTGGTTGGAGGGAAAAAATTTTAAAAGTTTGAAATTGAGGAAAAGAAATACATATTTTGGTTGGAGGAAAAATTGAATTCAAAGTTTGAAATAAAGGAGAGACATGAGGAGCCTTGGGAAAGGGGGTGTCCAAAGTCCAAGAAAGGGGGTGCCCACCTCCTTTTTCTTTTCCCCATACATCATCTTCTACCTAAATCTCAGTCATCCATCTCCTTTTGATACAATCTCCACCCTCCATTGAACCAACTTTTCCTATAAATAGACCATGACAAGGAGGAGAAGGGGAGGCCTTCTTTTGGGGTAATTTTTCACTCTTTCTTCCCTAATCTTAGGCCATGGTTTTCTCCCCATTATGTTCCTTTTCTCCTCCGGCTTTCTTCATGTAAGTTCTTCAATTTTAAAAGCTCTACAACTTCGTCTTCTGCATCATCTTCTAATTCCTTCTAATTTTTAATTTATTTCATATTTGTCACTGTGCTATCCTGTTCATCTGTGAACCAGTGTTTTTCTCTATTCTTCCTCTTATTTATTCCTCTTCTCTTCATTTTCTCCTCTTACTCTATTCATTCACGTTCTTTGTTTTTTAAATAGCTTCAACTTCTTCTTCTACACCATCTTCCAATTCTCTACTGATTTTAAGTTATAATCTCTTTTTCAAAGTACTGTCATGTGTTTTTACTGTTCATCCGAGACTCTACATCCTGTTCTTTCTCTGTTTACATGCCCTTATGCTCTTCTTTTCCATCTACACTCTTCATGAAAGTTCTTCCTATTTTAAATATATATATTTTCTTCTTCTACCCCTTTCTCTAATTCCTCTTAGTTTTTATGTTATTTTTATTTTTCCACAATTAAGTTTTTTTTGCACAGTTACTGTTCATCCGTGCAAACCATTTTTGTTCTTCCCTAATTTTCTCCATCTCGTTGTCTTATTCTCTCTCTTCACTCTTCATAAACCTTCTTCCTCTTCCTCTGATCTTCAACTTTTGTTTTCACCACTTCTTCTATTTCTCTCGTATTTTAAAGTTATTTCATTTCTAATCTCGACCTATTTTCATTATTTCTGTTTCACTGTTTTCAAACTCTCTTTTTCATCTTCTATCTCTCCCCCTCCTCCATTTTCATCCAAACATCCCAAGGCGGAGATTCTTTTCCAATGGTCCTCTCGGCGGCGTCTATCTCCACGGCGGGGTGATCCACTCCAAGGCTCGGCACGGCGATTAGGCGGCGATCTTCATCTTCATCTTGGCTATATTCTTTCCCCTTTTCTTTATTTTATGAGTTGTAATTTTTATTTTCATATAGTGTACTTTTCACTACCATCTTAATAAAAGTTCATCTTTACAAATTGTGATTGTCTTAGTTTCACTTTCTATTTCTTTTAAGTTCTTTTCTTTACCCCTCTCATCTTCTTTAGTGAGTTTATTTTCATGTAATTTATTTTTGCTTAGATTAATTTCACTCAAAACTTGGTTTTTCAAAACATAAGGATATTTTTCCAACTTGTTCCAAAATGTTATTTCCTCCTCGTGAGATCGACTTCACTTACCACTATAAAGATTTTTCAATCTTTAAAAGCGAGTGAGTGCGAATATTTTAAAATTGTGACACGACTTTTCAACGACGGGTTTGTGCGCATCAATTTTTGGTGCCGTTGTCGGGGAGGAAATTATTTTTCATAGTTGGATATTCATGTGTTTGATATGTATATTTGTATATTACTTTTTCTATTTTTATTTTACAGAAAAAAAATTAGAAAATCAAAGAAAGAGGAAAATCGGACCTGAAATTTTCAGAAAATAAAGCGTCGCTGAAAGCTTGGAACTATAGCAGTCAAGCGTCGCTAAAGGGCTGAAATGTAGAAACATGTTCTATTTTTTTAAATTTTGAAAAATCTTCAAAAAATCTGAAAAATTCCTAAAAAATCTATAAAAATTAAAAAAAATTAGAACATATAAAAACATTATTTTAGGCTTTATTTTGTAATAAATTTGCTTGTCTTTGTCATTTTATTATTTATAGCTTCTTGTACTCATCTCTTATTAAAAAATTTTAAAAAAATCAAAACAAAAAAAAATAAAATTATGCTGACTAGATAGTTTCATTAATTAAAAAAAGAACAAATCACTTGCACCAAAAATAAAAGATTTCATTCAAGAGTAGAAATCACACCATCCATGTTCTAGGTCATGCATCATTTATCATATGATTTTTTCTTTTTATTTAATTTCTGTCATTGCATTTTGGAGATTGCAAGGGATAAGGTACGTTCTACTTATCCTATTCTAACATGCATATTGTATAAGAACCCCTTGTTTAAAATTATGGTGTGCATTTCATTTCAAAATATTCTAAGGGTAACACCCCTAAATAACATAAGGTAGGGATTTCATCACCCTTCCTTAGCCCACAAATCATATTTTCCATTGCATCTTTGCATGACCTAAGCCTTAAATAAAAGTCAGTAGACATTGGCCTTAGGATCACACTGTGATTTTAGTACGATTCAAGTTTACCCTCTTGTGGAAACCGGTGCCTAAGGCAAGACGGTCGGACGGTAAATGCCTTAAGCGTGATTGTGGTTTGACATAATTAGGTCCCTACGAAAGTCAGGGGAGCCTCCCACTACCCCACTCCTTACCTGACCGGTGCAAATATTGAGGGTGAACTTAATTTGTACTTTAGTCATTTTGTGAAACCCTATTTGTAGGTCTAGGTCACATCTTGGTCATTAGGTAAATTGTGTGTCAACTTGTTTGTGTATGTAAAAAATAAAAAAATTAAAATAAAATAAAAAGATTTTTCTGTAAACTATAACAAGAAAATCATAATAAAAAATAAAAAAATCATCCTTTTTTCTTGGGCCTTTTGCATTGCCATATCCACTTTTGTTCAGGCCCATTAATAGATTCTTTCATGTTCAACGTATGGACTATTTGAATTCAAATCCTTCATTTATTCATTGTCATCAAACTCCTTCACTCTTCCACAATGGGGTTAACGATTCATGTTTCACCCAAGAACCTTATCAATTGTCATCGGATTTTTCCACATCTTTCTCTCACACAAATCCATATCATAGGTGGGAAAACCAACAATTATCTTCTTGGACACATTACCAAGGCCCTATGCAAAATCCTTCAAACTTACACTTTTCAGATTGGGCTTCATATTCCAATGATCCTTACAATCAAGCCCATTCCCAAGGACAACCCATCTACTCCCCACTACCTCAGCACCAGACTGACTTCTATTCTGATTGTTACTCACCACAGTCTGAGTGCCACCCAACCTATCCAGCTCCTCCAAAGTCTGATAAGGAGGATAGGTTCAACCAAATGACTCAACTCATCTTGACGAATCAGCAGTCCCTTGAAGCTCAGAGCCAAATTATCCAAGCCCAGCTTGACCAACTTGATAGAGAGCTTGAAATGGACCAACATGCTAGCCTCCCCACGGAAAACCTTGAAAATAAAATTTCTGATTACGAGTATAATATCACATTGAATGATCCATCCATCAATCATCAATTCAACAACTCTCAAATAATTTTTGATGATGAGGATAACATGGAGCAGCCATATCAGGAAAATTGGGGGGAAGCTAATGAATCTCAATTTGTAATGGTCAAGGAGAATAATGAGGAGTCTAAGTTGGGGAGAGAACACGAGAAAAATGAAAATCAAATTTGGGCCTCAAACTCTAATGACTATTATGATGCAGCCCAACATACAAATTATTCTTCTCCTTGCTATTCATCTCTTCCACCCTCAGATGATAACCTAGATGATAAATTCAATCAGTTAATTCTCCAAAGTCAATCCCTCCAAGAGCAAACCAATAGGCTGACCAATGAAGTCAAAAACAAGGAGGGAGATCAATTCTTTGATTACTCTGGACCCACTCTTACTCATCAAGTTCTTGATACTGACTACGATCAATCCTTGAATTCCCATTATAATAACATTCAGATCCACTGTGACTCAGAAGATGAAGGAATTATGGAGAGATCTTGTCAGGAATATTTGAATGAGGAACCTACAAAATTTGAGGGGATTGAAGAATTTGCTGGAAAAGAAATAAAAGAAGGTGATAAACAAATGAATAATCATATTCCCCCTCCTAAAATTGAATTTGAGGAGCTTGTGCTTGATTATCCTTGTGAGGAGAATGCTAGAGAGGTGGATGATCTCAGGTTGGGGGGAGAGGCGGAAAATAATGAATCTCAAATCTATGATCAAATGTCTTTCTCCGAATTTGCTGAAATTCCCTTGGAAGATGGGAAGGAAGAAGAAGTGAAGATGGAACAAGAATTGAACATTTATTTGAACAATGAAGTTGGGGTTAATGAGGAATTGAATGAATTGAGTGTGCCATATGATAATTTCAATCTGGAGGAAAGGGTAGAGCTTTTGCCTATTCATGACCACAGTAATCTTTTTGACATTCTTCTAGCCGATTGGTCTGATTTTGCTCTAGCCGAGTTGGCAGATCCCATTGACTCTCACGACCATTATGTTGAGAAGCATGTTTCTTTGACTCTTGAGATTGATAATCTCCTTGACATTGATCAATTTATGGGAACCCGTCACCCTCCAATCTATTCTTACCTCAATAACATTCATGAAATTCCAAAAATTGTGGTGGAAAACAATTATTTGAGAGATGATAAGGTCTGCATTAATTCATTCACACCTTCTTCAGAGCTTCAGGAGGAATATTTCATAATTGATGACATAATTTTTATCAATGTTCCTCCTCCATTCTCTAATCAGGGTGGTCCTTTTGTAATATCTCCACCCCAATATATGCTTTACCCTTATACTCACCAGTTATAGTTATTTCTCTCAGGGCATGAAAAAGAAAATTTTGACAAGGATAAAATACTCTGGTGGCTCATTTTAAAATCAACTCGTTGGTTATAGAGCTTACCTACGTCTGGCTGAAGACGTTAAACTTAGCGCTTCTTGGGAGGTAACCCATAATTTTTATGATTTCCGTGTGCTAATAAATGACTTCTTGAGAGACAACCCAAGTGTTTCTTGTGTTTTTTTTATAGGTGTGAATAAAGGATAAGTTGGGGGAGAGAAGATTGCTTGCTCTGTTGTCCAAATCTTCAAAGCTAAGTACCGCCTTTCATTCCAACAAGGATGTCCATCGAAGTTCACTTCCGTCAGGTTGTCTCGTTCCTTCACATATTTCATGTCTACATTGTTATATAATTTCATATTGTTCATGCCATTGAGGACAATGTCATTTAAGTTGGGGGGATGAAAATTATGCCATTGCACATGTTGCATTCATTTATACAACCTCATTTTTTCAAAATAAAAAAAAATTAAAATCCATTTGGAGTTTCATGATTCATGCTTCCATTGAAAGTAATTCTTGAATAGAAAAGACTGAGAGAAGGATGATGGAAAATTTATTTAATCTAGCCATGAAAAATTGATCTAAGAATCTCTTTAAAGTTCATGTGCACTTTAGAAAAATGAAAATCACTTGCACGATAATGAAACATAATCGGACAACCCTTCTGCTATTTTTGTTATGTTACCTGACATTCTACACTTCGTAAAGAAGATAACTTTTATAAACTTCCTGTCAAGTTATCTATCAAAAATTAGTGCAAAAGCATAATTAAAAAGAAATTAAGAAAAGAAAACACCATGAAAAATACTCCGAATCTGAGTAGCCGGGCCTACTTCACCTAAGACGTGGTGAGGTTCGTGTCAAAAGGATAAGAGAACCTTGATCTGTGAAACCGGACTTGCTTCGAGGTTCACGTTAAACAGTGAAGGGTAGTGCAACATCATGTGTGTAGAAAAATAAAATAAAAAAAAAGATTCCTAAGGGACAAAGCAATAAGGCAGATAAAAAACTAATATGCTTAATGCTCTGACTAAGAGGTGTAGGGTTGAAAGGCACTTATTTGGAATAGCAAATGGGGGATGCAATTGTCGAAGTTGTGGATTTGGTAGTTACACATGCACAAGTGCTATTGAACTTTGATTTGAATTCTTAATCATGTACTATTAAGTTCCTACATAAGATTAGTGTGCATTAATGATTCCAGATTCTTAATCTTTGGTTGATTCTATGAAGGGAGAGCAAGATATGAGAGTATGAATTTTACAAACTGTTGTTAGTCCTAAAATTTTATTTATTTGCATTGCTAAGGGACTAGTAATGAGTAAGTTGGGGGATGTGATAAGCGTCCATTATCTATGGCAATTCATCCCATGTACACCATTTTATGTGTATATAATTAAGCAATTATGCATGATCTATCGTTAATCTCAACTTCGCATGTAGATTGGACCTTTAACGTAAATTAATTAATTAGTGATTTTATCTAATAAAATAGAGTTGAGAGTCATGAACATTAATTCTCCATTGCATAATTACGAGCAATTGTGATTCATGTGCACATTAGAGTAAATTTTATGGATTAAATCGTAATTATATGTGTGCAGGACACCAAAGGTAATTGCAAAAGAAGCCGGGGGTAAAACTGTCATCACCGCTTTGACCAAGTCAAAAACACATATTTTGGTTGGAGGGAAATTTTTTTTAAAAAGTTTAAAATTGAGGAAAAGAAACATATATTTTAGTTGGAGGGAAAATTGAATTCAAAGTTTGAAATAAAGGAGAGACATGATGAGCCTTGGGAAAGGGGGTGTCCAAATTCCAAGAAAGGGGGTGTCCAAAGTCTAAGAAAGGGGGTGTCCACCTCCTTTTTCTTTTCCCCATACATCATCTTCTACCTAAATCCCAGACATCCATCTCCTTTTGATACAATCTCCACCCTCCATTGAACCAACTTTCCCTATAAATAGCCCATGACAAGGAGGAGAAGGGGAGGCCTTCTTTTGGGGTAATTTTTCACTCTTTCTTCCCAAATCTTAGGCCACGGTTTTCTCCCCGTTATGTTCCTTTTCTCCTGCGGCTTTCTTCATATAAGTTCTTCAATTTTAAATGCTCTACAACGTCGTCTTCTGCATCATCTTCAAATTCCTTCTAGTTTTTAAGTTATTTCATATTTGTCACTGTGCTATCCTGTTCATCTATGAACCAGTATTTTTTTCTATTCTTCCTCTTATTTCTTCCTCTTTTTATCATTTTCTCCTCTTACTCTATTCATGAAAGTTCTTTGTTTTTCCAATAGCTTCAACTTCTTCTTCTACACCATCTTCCAATTCTCTACTGGTTTTATGTTATAATCTCTTTTTCAAGATACTATCATGTGTTTTTACTGTTCATCCGAGACTCTACATCCTGTTCTTCCTCTGTTTGCATGCCCTTATGTTCTTCGTTTCTATCTACACTCTTCATAAAAGTTCTTCCTCTTTTAAATATATAGATTTTCTTCCTCTACCCCTTTCTCTAATTCCTCTTAGTTTTTAAGTTATTTTTACTTTTCCACAGTTCAGTTTTTTTTGCACAGTTACTGTTCATCCGTGCAAACCACTTTTATTCTTCCCTAATTTTCACCATCTTGTGGCCTTCTTCTCCCTCTTCACTCTTCATAAACCTTCTTCCTCTTCCTCTCATCTTCAATTTTTGTTTTCACCACTTCTTCTAATTCTCTCTGAATTTAAAGTTATTTCATTTCTAATCTCGACCTATTTTTATTATTTCTGTTTCACTATTTTCAAACTTTCTTCTTCCCCCTCCTCTATTTTCATCCAAACATCCCAAGGCGGAGATTCTTTTCCAATGGTCCTCTCGGCGGCGTCTATCTTCACGGCGGGGCGATCCACTCCAAGGCTCGGCACGACGATTAGGCGGCAATCTTCATCTTCATCTTGGCTATATTCTTTCCCCTTTTCTTTATTTTATGAGTTGTAATTTTTATTTTCATAGAGTGTACTTTTCACTTCCATCTTAATAAAAGTTCATCTTTACAAATTATGATTGTCTTAGTTTCTCTTTCTATCTCTTTCAAGTTTTTTTCTTTACCCCTCTCATCTTCTTTAGTGAGTTTACTTTCATGTAATTTATTTTTTCTTAGATTAATCTCACTCAAAACTTGGTTTTTCAAAACATAAAGATATTTTTCCAACTTGTTCCAAAATGTTATTTCCTCCTCGTGGGATCGACTCCACTTATCACTATACTAATTTTTTAATCTTTAAAAGTGAGTGAGTGCGAATATTTTAAAATTGTGGCATGACTTTTCAACGACGGGTTTGTGCGCATCAACACCCCCCGAACATGCTATTTGCCCAAACAAGGCAAAACTCGCTCAAACTAACACTGTTCGGCTCCAAATCGCGAGAGGATGCAGTAAAAGAGTAGGGCATCTGTCCCCTTACCTCCACCGAAGATCTCGCGTGGCGAAATGGCTACACCACGCCGAAAACCATCACCCGAACCGCACGTCAGCTTTGAATCCACCGAATAGGATCGCGCCATCACCACGCTCCATTCCTCACGCCATCACGCTCCACGACACCTCCAAGAAATCTCCTTGACATCCCCATGCCTCCTCCGTCTGAAAGGAGAGAGGGGGTAAAAGGAGAGAGAACGGAGGAAGAGAGGGTGAAACGGCGAGAGAAGAGAGAGGAGAAAGGTGAGAGAATAAAAAGGAAATAGGAAATTAGTAACTTTCCTTGAAGAGGGGCAATCTCTCGCTACTCCTGAGCGGGGAGGAAGATGACCACGTATCCTTGAAGTATGAACTGCAAGAAGGGAAACAAGTCAGAGGAGCCCAAGGATGAATCCCCGGGGAAGACCCTCCGATGCTTAAGTCAGCGACTGTAGTAGAGCACTAGTGCAAAGGGAGGAGTTAGGAGGAAGATGGGATCGCGAGATCCCTCTACACCAAAAGGTGAAGTGGTTCCTGCTCAGGGTTATGGAGGGTTCTTCTAGTTTAAATAATGGCTCGTTGAGTGAATGATCCCTGTAAGCTGAGGAGTTTCGGGGGGGGGGGTTATGTCCTCCTTGCGGGTTCTTTATAGTACGCAGACTCCTGATCTCCCCTATCCCCTTGAGCTCCCAGCCTTTAAGGGACACGTAACGGTCGTACAGATAAGCTTCCATCAGTTGGCCCGAGCATGAGGCACTAGCTCAGGAGATGTCTTCCCGAGCGATGAGTGCGTGGTTTGGGTAGAGAATACGGGGCTCCGATGGAGCTCTCCCGATCGAACTGATGCTCGGACTTCCAAACCCGAAGGCCACCTAGGAAGTGCTTGTTCCGAGTGAGTTATTAGGCTTATCTTTAGTGGGTCCGGGGGCTACCACTTCAAGGAGCTGAGCCTCGTTGGGTCGGGTCGGACCTCGTTTGGCCTCTCCGTATGGGCAGTTAGATTTTCCCTCTCCACATGTCCCCCTCCTACTCCCGAGCCAAAATTAGGCTCGGTTGAGTAGCATTTGGGCTGGACTTTTTGTGGCTCTAGTTGGGTGGAGATCTCTCCCTTGCAGGGGCCACATGATGCAGCTTGTCCTCAGAATATGCCCATCATGATGAGTGAAAGAAGGCCCCTCCTCGGGAGATCAGAACGCCGTACTGCCTCTGGCTAGGGGTTATAATCATTGCACGTTATTTGCGTCCCTTTATCTCTGGGGTTTAGGGTTTTGCCATCCTTTTCATTTATATAGGGGGGCTCATGGGCCGTAAGAGCAGTTCGGAGGAGCGGAGAATCGCAGCGGCTTTCGCGGAGCTAGAAGAGATTACCGCGGCGGTGATTTGTCAACTTTCTTTTCCTCCAGAGTCCTCTGATCCAGAGCTTTCCCCTTCTTCTTCCAGTTCCTCCTCCTATTCAATGGCGGACCAAAATCTTGAGGCCGAGGGGCGGCAGAAAGAACAAACCACAAGAATTTTCTTGGTACAGTCGGAGCCTCTCCGCAGCGAGTTGGGGGAGGCTGAAGTGAAGCGACTGGAGAACCAGTATGGGCTGCCTTGACGACTCTAGTTCCTCGCGCCTGAGCCTCATGAGTCTATTCTGGCCACTCGTTCTGACCTCTTTTGTTCCTTCCTCTTGGCCTGGAAGTGTGGCTTTCGCCTGCCCCTCCATTCCTTCATCGTCGAGTTGCTTCGGTTCTACCGACTGGCTCCTGCCCAGCTTGTCTCCAATTCTTATACCCTCATCTTCACCTTCATTTTCCTTGTGTCCAGTGTGGGGTGAGCGCCTCGCTGGACCTATTCCATTATTTTTTCGAGCTGAAGGAGAATCTTCATGCGAGGAAGGGCTTCTTCTTCGTCCAAGCGAAATGGAACAGGAGTTGTGTGTCCCTTTCCGTGAAGGACTTCTCTCACAAGGGGTGGAAGACCCAATATTTCTGGGTTGGTGCGTCGGCTGTCAATGTGGTCTTTTCTCGACGGCGCCCAACTTTCACCCGAACATTCCTCTGAAGCAAACAGAGGTCCCCCTGGAGAGGGATGCTGCTATCCTTCTGCAGAATCGCCGGCCGACTGCTGAATTGGTGACCTCATCCAACATCGAGGAGTATCTTTCTTGAGCACTGTTGCCGACAGGTGAGGATCTCAGGGACTTGTTCTCTTTCTTGTAGAGTAAGTGCCTTCTATCTTTCAATTTGCTCTTCTTCGTTCAGACTAGAGGCGACCGGTTGAGGATGAGGCACTGCCTGCCGAGTTGGAGATCATCGACGCGGATGATATGCCGGCTCCGAGCAATCTCCAAGGTTCGGATGGCTCCTCTCGTGCCCAAGACAAGGCCAAGCGGGTCGCCCGGGATGACGCTTTCGAACGCCGATGGGTCAAGCGTAAGGATCCCGTGGCGAAGCTACTGGGGGCTTCATTGCAGGCTCTGTCTGCCGAGAAGAAGCGGGCGAGGAAGGCGAAGGTCACCCGCCCGGCCGAAGAGGCTTCCCTGCCGGCTCTCCCTTCTACAACGCAGGAAGGGGCCGACAATGAAGGGGTCACGGCCGATGTTGGGGCGCCGAGCGAAGCATAAGGGGCGCCAGATGGAGGAGCCCGGTCCAAGCCGGTCGAGGCTGGAGGGTCGTAGGCTGAAGCGACTCAATCACAGCCGACTGAGGTTAGCAAGGTACGTGGCGGGGTGGCTCATCCCGAGCAAACCGGTAGGCCCCCCAAGACGGGGTTGCTTGGGGGAGGTGCCCCAATCCCGGCCGCTCTGGAGAGGGTTTCTCTTCCCTCGGCCAGTGCCTTCAGCGTTCGGGCCTCTCTGAACCGGACGTGCCATTCCATAGCTTCAGGAGCCTTGCAAGAAAAACTCTTGAAGGGTCCCCCCTCCATGCTTTTCGAGCAACTTATGGAAGGTGGACTGGTCTTGGCCTAGCTTGGAGCCAAGGTAGTGGATGTGTATGCTCGGGTGGAGTCGAAGCGGGAGACTCATTCATGGGCCCCTGGTGAGCTCGATCGGAAGGTCGAGCGTTTGACCCTCGATCTTCAAGACCTTCGTTAGGAGGTGGCCCAGCTCCGGGCACAGGTGCAGTCGAGCCAGGCGGAGGCTCGGTCGTTGGCAGAGTAGCTGGCCTAGGCCGGTCGTATGGTCGATCGGAAGAATGAGCTCCTGGATGCGGAGCGCAGGATTCAGGTCGGGCGCGGCGAGCAATGGAAGGCCGAGTGAGAGGGGCTCATGGACCCAGTCCGAGGGGTGAGGATGCACGGGCCGAGGCCGAGAGGAGACTGTCCGAGTCAGAACAGAGCATAGCCGAGCTTGAGAGGAAGGCAGAGTTGGCGGGGGTAGAAGCTCTCGAGCAACATAGATGCTTAGAGGCTTACCACACAGCTCTTCTTCAGGCTGCCTTCTCTTACTATGAGTCGTGCTACCATCGGGGCCTTCGGAAGGGCTTCAATCAGGCCATCATAGAGGCTGAGGCCCAAGCGAATGGGCTCGTTTTTCCTTCCAGGCAACGCTATGACTCGGACAGGGGTCCACCTACTCTTCCCATTATATGTCGAGCGAAGAAGGGGGTCGGGAGTCCTCGAGCTCGTCCGAGCGATTGCCAACTCCGGAAGCCTTGGGAGAGCACGCGACCGAGACAGTTCCCACGCAGGTGGGGTCAGTGCCTGGGTCGGCCATCGCCGAGAATACTGGGGGCAGATTGTCTGATGTTGAGGGGGCCTTGTCTACCAAGCCTCGAGATGGGCCCGAGGCGTGATGTACATGCTTTTCCTTTCTTTCCCTTTTGTAGCCGTGTAAGACCTTTTTGTTGTTGGGAAAGTATAGTAGCGGCAATATTAAGTGATGAATTGATTGTTTCTTACCGCTTTTGGTGTGATTCGACTACCGTATCCATAGTCATTGGGGAAGGTGTCGATTTTCTCTGCAGATATCGTGCGTGCCGATCTGTCAGATAACTGTAGGTGATATGGAAGACCGAGCCTTTGATCTGTCACTGAAGGGGCCGATTGGTGATATGGAAGACTTCCATGAAGGGGCCGGTAGACCGAGCTTTTGATCTGTCAGATAACTGCGGTGCTTGGCCTTCATATGCTCGGGCTGGTGGAGGAGACCTGAGCCTTTAATGTCTTCGTAGATTTCATAGATGGGAGCGGTAAGCAGGGTATACCGCTCATACGTCTGGGACGGCTCTTTACAGTCTCCGTCCTGGTTCCACCTTTTTTCTTGGCACATCCCTTGCTCGGACGGTCCCTTCTTGTCCCCCTCCCGACCCGAGCCTATCGTGCCTCGACAGGCGTTGAGGACTTCCTCGCACTCTGTGTGGCGCAGTGCTAGGGTCACTAGCTCGGTGAGGGAGGTGGGAGGATGAAGCACTAGCTTGCGCCGCTGGTTCTCGTCACGAGTACCCCCGGTGAATGCGATGATGGTCGAGGCAACATACAGGTGGGGGATGTGCAGGGCTTCCGATTTGAATCGGTTGATATAAGCTCGCAACTTCCCCCCTATTCCTACTTGAGGGCCAGTAATCCCGCTACTAACCGGGGTAGACCGCTACCAGTGAATCTTTCCTTGAACACTCGCCTGAACTACTTGAAGTTGTGAATGATGCCGGGGGCGAGGGCCCTGAACCATGCCTGAGCACCCTGGACCAGAGTGGTCACGAACGCTCCACACTTGATCACATCTGATGCCCCATGCAGGGTCATCAGGGCATCGAAGCTGTCGTAATGATCGGTCGGGTCTCCCTGGCCGTCATACGACTTGAAGGTCGGAAGTGAGATCCTGGGGGAGATCTCGACCTTTAAGATATAGTCAAAGAACGGGGATCGCTCCTCGTCCTCCACAGGAGAGGTCTTCTGCAAGGCGCGGAGGGCGCGCTCTTGCTCTGTGAAACGCTTCTCAAAGTCTCATAGCCGGAGGGACAGTTCCGGTTGTCGCTGGCCCGAAGGGCTGGGGGACGCACTTGCATGCTGTCCTGACGCTCCTCAGTGACCTCGGTCTCCGAGAACTGTCGGTGTGCTCCGAACTTCTCCCTCCTCGGGGTAGAGGAGGCTTCCTACTCTGGGGGAGGGGCATGCGATGGTCCTCCTGACAGGTTGCAGATGAGCCGCCGCCCCCGGAGGGTAAAATGGCCTCCAACGGTTTGCTAGGATGCATCTCCGCGGGGAGGGCTCTTCCGGGGGAGATGCGACTTCTCCTCCCTGGCTGCCTGGGCCCACATGAGATCCACGAGGACATCCAATTTTGTGTTGAGGGTTTGGAGGGCGTCGGTACGCCCGCTAGGAAGCTGTTCCCCTACCACCGACGAAGGTATTTCATTGGTGTGGTTGCCTGACGGGGAATTCTCCGTGGGGAGGGAATGTGCGCCTTCTTCCATCGCCAGGGCTTTTCCCTTGTCACCGACAGTCCTCTTGCTAGAACTCCTTCGCACCATGATGGCTCTATGTTCGTTTCCCACAGACGGCGCCAGATGAAGAGGGGCGATCTCGCGCTACTCCAGAGTGGGGAGGAAGATGACCACGTATCTTTGAAGTATGAACTGCAAGAAGGGAAACAAGTCAGAGGAGGCCAGGGATGAATCCCCGGGGAAGACCCTCCGATGCTTAAGTCAGCGACTGTAGTAGAGCACTGGTGCAAAGGGAGGAGTTAGGAGGAAGATGGGAGCGCGAGATCCCTCTCCACCAAAAGGTAAAGTGGTTCCTGCTCATAGTTATTGGCTTACCTTCTCACAGGAGGGTTCTTCCAGTTTAAATAATGCCTCGTTGAGTGAGGGAGGAGTTAGGAGGAAGATGGGAACGCGAGATCCCTCTCCACCAAAAGGTGAAGTGGTTCCTGCTCAAGGTTATTGTCTTACCTTCTCACAGGAGGGTTCTTCTAGGATGGTCATTTTTCAGCCTCTTCACTCTTTCTGTTATTGGCTATGGCATGTGGGAAATATGGTGTGCTAGAAACTCAACAAAGTATGATGGTAAACACATATCTAAGCAAAGTATTGTTCACAACATCTCTTTCAGAGTGAAGCAAACTTGTCAAGCTATAGATTTCAAGGAAGCTAACCACAGTAAAAGGAATATCTTGGAGAAATTTGGGCTACACAATATCAACTCTGGACATCCACAGCTTCTGGTTATAAAATGGAGCTGTCCTCCTTGGCCATCCCTTAGGCTTAACACTGATGGTGCTTCTAAGCAAACTGGAAATTCTGGGGGAGGTGGTGTTATTAGAGATCATAGAGGAAACACTCTCCTTGCTTCTTCTCATTTTTCTGGGAAATCCAATAGCATCATAGCAGAGGCCCGAGCCCTCCTTGATGGTGTTAAGTATTTACGCACCATTGATTCAAAGCATGCCTTCATTGAATGTGATTCTAAAGCACTTGTATAGATCATCAAAAGACAATCTCAATGTCTATGGTCCATCCTCATATACGTCAGAGAAATTTGGAGTATCCTTACACAGCTCGACACCATCACTCACATCTACAGAGAAAGCAACACTGTAGCGGATTCTTTGGCCTCTTTAGCTTGCTCCTTGCAATGTAATTCTTTTTATTCTTACCATGAGCTTCCCTCTAATATAAAGGGTGCTGCTCAGTTGGACAAGCTAGGTATGCTTACCATTCGATTGGTGGAAATGTAATAATTTCTCTCTAGTAATAAAATTTACCCCCTAGTGATAGGATGGTGGAGTGGTTCCCCTAAGGGTTGTACTCTCCCACCTATCTCTAGGTAGGGCTTTCTACAAAAAAAAAAAGAGTGAATGATCCCTGTAAGCTGAGGAGTTTCGGGGGGGGGGGGGGTTATGTTCTCCTTGCGGGCTCTTTATAGCACGTGGACTCCTGATCTCCCCTATCCCCTTGAGCTCCGAGCTTTTAAGGGACATGTAATGGCCGTACAGATAAGCTTCCATCAGTTGGGCCGAGCATGAGGCACTGGCTCAGGAGATGTCTTCCCGAGCGATGAGTGTATGGTCTGGGCAGAGAATACGGGGTTCCTATGGAGCTCTCCCAATCGAACTGATGCTCGGACTTCCCAACCCGAAGGCCGCCTAGGAAGTGCTTGTTCCGAGTGAGTTATTATGCTTATCTTTAGTGGGCCCGGGGGCTACCACTTCAAGGAGCTGGGCCTCGTTGGGTCGGGTCAGACCTCGTTTGGCCTCTCCGTATGGGCTATTAGATTTCCCCTCTCCATTCCTGAAATCTGATTTTTGGCACGAAATTCTATAAATTTAGAAAAATATGTAAAAATATGAAAAAATAGTCTCTATGATCCTCGCAATGAGCACAACGCACCTGTAGCGTCCTAGAGTCACAAAACTCAACGGTTCAATCTCTATAGGGTTCCGCAAGTTATACAAGGGAAAAACCCGCGTGGATCATAAAACATGTATCCGGACCCACGAAAGCGATCCGAAAGCTCTTTGATTCCGATCCGAAGAATCCAGGATATTACAGTCCTCCCCCCTTTAAGGAATTTCATCCTCAAAATTTAAAGAGCCAACAAGGGAACAAGGGAAGAATAAACCCAAACACTGGCTACGCTCTCCAAGCATCAGCCAAACCTCGAACACAAAACATGATAACACGATTCTCCAAAAACACAATTTAGAGGGACACTGCTAGACCACAATCATAGGCACACGCTCCGGATCTCAAGGCACACCAATCCACAGAACGAGCATGGCACATAAAGGAACACAAGTCTGGCACCTCCGAAACAAGGCATCATCATTTTTCGTCTCATAGGGAAAGGAGATGTTGCTCCCAAAATTATGATGTGTGGCTTCATGAGTTTTGATGATGTCAAATACAATGTGGCTAAATGGTTTGATGTTTTAACTTGATTGTTTCGATGTGTTCATGGTTATTGTAATGGGAATGTTCTTGATTCATTATCAGTTTGAGCTTAAAAATCCTACATATCTTTGTGTTGAATGGTTGATATCTTTGTCATGTGGATTTGGTATAATCTCAGCACTTGGACTTGTCGATCCATGGCAAACTTGGAGTAATGTTATACTCCTTGAAACTTTTGACAACGCCTTTTGGAAACCCATGGTTTGAGGAAAACAATGCTACTTTATATAAGTCATTCACAAGGTCACATTTCAAAGTCGCTCGGATCAATAAATATATGCACTCAGGTATATGTGCTGACTTGTGCATAAAGTCCTCATGGATGGTCAATGGAGTTCATATATATATACCTTTCCATCCGACATGTAAGAACTTGGTAAAAGCCACAAGGGTGAGTTTCCTTCATTATTCATAGATTCATGACTTAATGAGAAATGCATGAGGGGACTTGCACATTGAATGCCCATTCGAATCTAATTTTCTCCCGGTGTTCTTGCAGGTAGGAAAGACTTGTAACAACCAATTTAAAATGGCAAAACCTCAGTGAGATTGTTTATTTTATTTCCAGTACTTTGGGGTGTTTTAGGTTCACAACTGCTTGGTGTCGACACCAGGTGTCGACACCACTTTCTCTAAGTTCTGCCATTTGGTTTTTTATTTTGTCAGGAAGTTGGTGTCGACACCTGGTGTCGACACCACTTTCTCTATGTTCTGCCATTTGGTTTTTTATTCTGTCAGGAAGTTGGTGTCGACACCAACTTGTCTTTGGACTGGCCAGCAGTTCTCTGCTTTGTGCCATGACCTGGTGTCGACACCTGGTGTCGACACCACCTGTGAACTACCCTGGCCAGCAGTTTTCTGCTATAGGCCATGTCCTGGTGTCGACACGTGGTGTCGACACCATCTGTGGTTTGAACTGGCCGACAAGTTTCATCTATGGCCCTGGCCTTCGTGTCGACACCTTTGCGGAGCCGCGATTGTGGACTTTCGTGTCCATGGCCAAAATGTAAAACCAGTCCTATCCTTCAGCCTCAAATCTCTCCTAGATTCATGGATCTGGTCCCCATGGTGTCCCTTGACCGATCTGGGTGCATAAAACCGTCTCATTGGGTCACAAACCCTAATCAAGCAGTGAGATCTGAAATTTGTGTTTTGCTTTCTAACCCTTGTGAGTGCAGGTCGCAGGTAGCAGCTCCAGGGCTTCTTCCACATCGTTCTGAGTGTGAATGTGAAGGGAAGAACGAAGGTTCAAGTCTCCAAACGTTCCTCTACTGTAAGCTGCATAGAAATCCAAGATACAACAAGTGTCCGTGCAAGAATCGATCATCCTCTTTCAAGAACTATCTTCATCCTGTAAAAGAGTTCAAGTACATTCGAAGAAGAGAAAGGGGGAGCTCTAATCACTGAAAATCTTCTCTATTCTAATCTTCTCAAATCTCTACTGATTGAGCTTGAATATTTATTGTAATCTTTGAACTTATAGAACCGCATTTATGTGTGTGTGTGCTCGTGATCATTGATACGAGCGTGTGGGTGTGTGTGGTGGCCAGGACAGGCTGCCGTGTGTGTGTTGGCTGTTGTTACAGCGTGTGTGTGGCTCACCTCATAGTGGAGCATTAATCCTCACGTGTGTGGGGTGGACGTAGGGGACACGGTTGTGTACCCGAACCGCCTAAAAATTCTTGTGCCTCCTTTGTGGTTTGTTCTTCGTGCTTTGGTACGAGTGGGCCTCACGTGTAGCTGAGTGATCTAAATCTCCTTCATAGCATTCATACTTTTATTTACGAGTACTTGTGAGGGAGATCTTGTTCCGGTAAGTTTGAGTGTGTGCTTAACTAGATCTCCTTTTAGTTTGTGGTTTTCTTTTCAACTAGCATTTCAGTAAGCAATTAATTTTTATTTGGCCAATCAATTCACCCCTCCCCTCTTGATTTCCACCCTTCAGGATACAACAATTGGTATCAGAGCGCTGGTCTCTGACTGACTCGACCTCATGGTCGAAGAGCTAGATCCTAGATCATGGCAAACAGAGGGATGATGCCTGAATGGCATTCGGTTCATGGGCCTCCGTTTTTCGTTGGTACAAACTACACTTATTAGAAAAACAGAATGTACGTTTTCCTGTGTGCTCAAGAGTATGATGTGTTGTGCCCCTGTGATTTTGATGATAGCAAACACTATGAGTTATCTAATCTTCTGTGACATGTTTTTCAACTCTATGATTTTGATGATAGCATATCATGAACACATCTGATTGATTGTTCTACTTTGGGCAAATATCATGTCAGTTCATACAGCTTTGCATATCATGAATCTGTGTTTGAATGATTATTTCTGCTTTGGGCATAGAAATGTGCTATCTTGCATTAGCAGACATTCAGTTCATACAACATTGCATTCTGTCGTATGTCAGTTCATACAGCATTGCATTCTGTCATATGTTAGTTCATACAGCATTGCATTCTGTCATTTATCAAGTCTATACATTGCTTCATTCAATGTCTGTACAGCCTTCGCAAGAGCAAGTCTGTACATCGTTCTCTCCAACAAGTCTATACACTACATGCTCACACAACCATCAAGTCTGTACATCGCTCACTTGCATGCACACAAGTCTACACAGTGCTCTTCATTCATGTGCACAATTCATGCATCAAGTATGTACATTGCCTTTGCATAAGGTCACCCAAAGTCTATTCATGGTTCACAGCATTGGCCAAGTCTACACATCGTCATCTTGCATTCAAGTCTGCACAGTGGCCAAGTCTATACATCGCCACATTGTTCATGCTTGCTTAGCTCAAGTCTATACATCGGCCCTGTAGCTTGCTTAGTCAAAGTCTATACATTCCCTAGCTTTACCTACGTTTAGAACACTAAGTCTGTACATCGGTAGAGTCTGCACATAGTTTCTTTGAAGCACGCTAAGTCTATACAGCCTTTGCATTGCACTAAGTCCATACATTAGCACTGTAGCATGCAGAACACCAAGTCCATGCAGAACACCAAGTCCATACATTAGCACTGTAGCTTGCACGAAGTAAAGTTTATACATTGGGCTTTCACATAAAGTCTATACATCGCTTGCATCGTTAAGTCTATACATCGTCTCATGCATCGTCTTGCAAGTCTATACATTGTGCATCTCGCTGACATGTCTGCACATTCATTAAGTCTGTACATCGTGCCTCCTTTAATGTGAAGTCTATACATCATTCACAGCAGCAAGTCTATACTGTTGTGTGGTGGACAGCGGATCTAGAGGGGAGGGGTGAATAGATCAGCCCCACTTTTCGCAATGTGGCCCTCTATATAGCTAGTTAAAATGAATTGCAGCGGAATAGAAACTAGCTTCCAAGTGCATTATGATTTGCTTAGCAAGATAAGCAAGATATATAACAATTTGATCCTAAGCATGCACCTAGAATGAATCAATCACACAAGCAAACCACACTAGACAGGATTTTAAGGTGGTTCGGACTGAATCCTCAGCCCTACGTCCACCCCTCACCAAAACACGATGAGGCTTCACTTGTGTAGCGCACAGAACCGCAAATCAAAAACCACCGATTGCCTTCCTACTCACCACCTGGTAGGGATGTCAACCGCAAATTGAAACAACCTCCAATTGCCTTCCTACTAACCATCGGTAGGGATGAATCACACTTTCAATGTTTAAACAATAATGAAAATAAAACAAATGTGAATGAGCTAAGACAAGAGATTGAGTTATGAGTGAAAATGAATTGGCCTTTGTATGAAATGTTGATCAGCAACAAGGCTCCTTTTGGCTTCAACTCAATCTTCTTGATTCACCCTTGATTGGATGAATGTTCTTCACGGAGTACTGTTCACGTGAACAGTACCTCTTCCTTCAATTCTTCTCTCTTGATCTTCTCTTTGAATTTCTTTGAATGAATGAAGGAGATGATGAAGCTACCTTGAACCTTGATTGCTTCTTTAGCTTCTAGGAGTTTGAATGCTTGAAATATCACCTTGAATGAGGTGAAAAGAACTTGAATGGATGAAGATGATTTCCTTTGAAGAACTTGAATTAAACTAGCTTCCTTGGATCACTTTGATAGCCTTGCTTTGATGTAATCTTCCTTGAGGTTTACTGGCTTTGATTTGAGCTTGATTCCCCTTTGATTGGATGAAGAACACCTTCACGAACTACTGTTCACGTGAACAGTAGCTCGTCTCCAAGCTCTCTTGCAACCTCCCTTGCAGCCACCCTAGATCTCACAAGAGGCCCCTTGAAGCATTAGGGTTTCTATCACTCTTACAATAGTTTTATAGACCTTGAATGGTCTATGGACACCCCCTAGACCAGATCCACAATTTATCGGGGATTAGGTGTCTTTAGGATTAAACAAATCAATGTTGAATGGCCCTTTTCGAAGTTGGAAACAAAGTCAACAATTGATGGCTCGGGGCTGGCGGTCGACCGGAATTCATGGGCCGGTCGACCGGAACCTGCTACAACCGGAACTTTTTAGCTCTGGAAAAACAGGTCGACCGGATGCCTGGGGGCGGTCGACTGAAACCTGTAACAACGTCATCATTTCAGTTCTGGGAAAATCGGTCGACCGGCCAAGGTGTATAGGTCAACCGAAATCTGTAAACGTTGACATTCTGAGGCTCTCGTAAATCAGGTCGACCGGCCAAAGCGTGTAGGTCGACCGGAAAGACCTGTACCTGCAAAGTTGAACTGTTAGCCCAAGGAAACATGTCCATAGGTCAAGATATTCATGTTCTCATCAATTTCATGTACTTTGGGATTGAAATCAATTTAGATTATGCTATAAGCATTTCTAAAATTCTGATGGCTTCGAGTCTAGCAACTGGGGCGTAAGATTCATCAAAGTCGATCCCAAACTCTTGATTATACCCGTGAGCCACCAATCTAGCTTTGTTTCGATCCCCGTGACCTGACCGCGCAGGTCGATCCACGTGCGAGGGCGCAACATTCAGCGTTCACGTTCACCATTTCCACTTGATTCCTTGTCCATTCATTGGCGCACCTGTCATGAACAAAAACATCACGTATGTCAATCACATGAAGGTGAAAAACATCAATGACTAATAGTGTTTAGCCATTATCAAAACCAAGAATACATCAGAACTCATATGACCATAGAATGATGTCGAATGACCCATGTGACCATATGAACTCAAGTGACCATAGGGGCACAACACTATGAGTCATTATATGGCAGAGATATCCAATATGGCAAAGTGTATAACATATGCAACCTATGCAGCTCAAGATCCATGATAGTAGTAAAACATGGGAATGCGGATTTGTATGCATGGATGATCAAAGCATGTGAATGCTATATGGGAATGCTATGATGATCAAAGCATGTGAATGCTATATGGGAATGCTAGGCATAATGTGATATGGGAATGCTATGCATAATGTGACGGTTGCATGATGACAGATGAAACAGATGAAGGCTCTCCCCCTCAACAAGGACTCCCATGTCCACAACCTCAACACGGACTCACAACAAGAATTCTCCCCCTTTGCCAACAGCAAAAAGGAGCAATAAAGTGAAATATCTGTGAGACTAGAGCGGAAAGGAGTGAAGAGCAAGCCATTATATGCAAACCTGAAGCAGATTGTGAGCAACATGTATGGTTCAAAGCGAATGAAATCTGACTTCATCAACAGAGTTCGAAAAGTAGCTACATCCAAGATTTAATAGAAATGAACCAAAAAGACATATCATGGCAGTGCTTAACCGTCCCTTGTCTTATATATCCATATTCAATAACTAGAAATGGAATAACACAAGAACTCGTATTGAGGCTAAACAATCATGACTAGAGCATGAAATTGTATGATTGAGGCAAGAGGTTTCATATTTTGATTTTCAATATCTGTAGTATATGAAGGCACATGGCTCATATTCTATGAGTAGTCAAGTCTAGTACATGCCTCCTAGCCGTAAGAATACACGTTGTTTAGACGCCAATATCCCTAGGTATTTGGCAAGACTGACTGTAATGCTTCAGAATGAATAGAGATAGCAGAGTCGCGTCATGACATATCCGATCTCATTTCTATGATGACAAGATATATTTCTCAGTAATTATGCTAGTGCTCTGCCTAGAGTCCAAATATAAGTAAGACAGAGATAATAGAGGCACATCATGACATATCATTCGTCACTTGATGTGATGACGTGACATATTTCTCCGTGCAACAATATCATTGCTCTGCAAATAGATTTTCAAGAAGTCCAGCTCATCAAGATGTTTAAAAACAATACAAAGCTCTAGAGTATCACCAAGATTGTCATGAAGTCTGGATTTTCAGATACCAGGATAGTCATTCAAAGCATAATATGCAATCTTTAGTTAAGGTCTATTAAAACCATAGAACATAGATGATTTCAAAACGAATATGTCAGAGCTGCAAGGAAAACATTAAATCTGAACCATTTTCATTGATTGGACAATCATGAGGGCATATAATAGAAAGCTCTTACACCATATATTCGACAATCTCAGGAGCTCAAACCAGACTATAAGCCAAGAAATAGATTGCAAGAGGTTAAGAGAATCAGCAAAACTCCCCGTAAAGATATGCAATGGATGCGCGAAGGAGTTATATTTGCAATCAAGTTGAATGACAAATGAGGTTGGCCTAATCACTCATGAAGGTGCCAGAAATGAAATGTATGACCCAACCCATGGTTGTACACTTATTAAATGCAACAGAATGAAGATGAAATATATGCATGAATGTTGCACAAGGACAACTCCCACTTACTATATGGCCTATATGCGACATTGACGCATGGTACTTGGCGGAGGTGAAACCTCACGCATATTGAGTGCTTCGTGACAAGCATAACTTGCCCTTCCATATATCAACATTTGATATACCATGGCCATGCGAGAATGATGCTACACAAACCATACAATGCATTATGAACATGAACTCAATTCATTATTATGTAACTACATGCAATGCGACACCATATGCAAAAATACATATTGACATATAAACAATGCTTGAATGCAAAACACACAACTAATTGAACAGGATTATCAATTCAAATTCTTATTGGCCTGAGGTCGGCAAAGACCAAGCTCCCTTCTTAGTGTTAAAAATCTGTCATTACACAAGGGCTTGGTAAAGATATCAGCAATCTGATTCAATGTATCAACAAAATGCAGTTCAAAGTTTTTCTTACCGACCTCATCTCTAATGAAGTGATGCCTAATCTCAATATGCTTAGTCCTAGAGTGCTGGACTGGATTTTTGGCAAGGTTATTAGCACTAGTGTTATCACACAGAATCGGGACACAACCAAGATCCACCAAGTAGTCTTGGAGTTGGTGTTTAATCCACAACACTTGGGTGCCACAGCTCCCCGCAGCAACATATTCTGCCTCCGCGGTGGAGAGGGCAACCGAGTGTTATTTCTTGGAGGCCCAAGAAACTAAACACCCGCCTAAAAACTGGCAATAGTCACTAGTACTCTTACGATCCAGCTTGCATCCAGCGTAATCCACATCAGAATAAGATATAAGAGATAAATCACATGATGATGGATACCACAATCCCAAATCTTGAGTGCCGACAAGATATCGAAGGATACGTTTGACGGCAGTCAAATGGGATTCTCTAGGACCAACTTGAAATCTAGCATAAAGGTAAACACTAAACTGGATATCTGGTCGAGATGCAGTCAAGTAAAGCAAAGAGCCAATCATACCTCTATAGACCTTTGCATCCACCAATTTACAATTTTCATCCGAATCTAGTGAAGTTGAGGTGCTCATAGGAGTTGCAATGATTTTGCTGTTTGCCATGTCAAATCTTTTCAATAGCTCTTTAATGTATTTGACTTGACTTATGAAGCACCCATCGTCTCCTTGGTTGACCTACAAACCGAGAAAGAATTGAAGTTCTCCCATTAGGCTCATCTCAAATTCGCTAGTCATGAGGTTAGCAAATTCCTCACACATTTCAGATTTTGTAGAACCAAACATAATATCATCAACATAAATTTGAACAATCAAGATGTTCTTACCTTGCTTCTTGGTGAAGAGTGTTTGATCTACCTTACCTCGTGTGTACCCTTTTTCAATGAGGAATGAGCTTAGCCTTTCATACCAAGCTCTTGGTGCTTGCTTAAGTCCATAAAGCGCCCTGTCTAGCTTGTATACAAAATCTGCATTGTTAGAGTTCTCAAAGCCAGGGGGCTGCTCAACATAGACTTCTTCTTTGATCAAGCCATTCAAGAAAGCACTTTTAACATCCATTTGATAAAGCTTTATTCTAAGGGAGCATGCAAAGGCAAGTAAAATTCTGATGGCTTCGAGTCTAGCAACTGGGGCGTAAGATTCATCAAAGTCAATCCCAAACTCTTGATTATACCCTTGAGCCACCAATCTAGCTTTGTTTCGATCCCCGCGACCTGACCGCGCAGGTCGACCCGCGTGCGAGGGCGCAACATTCAGCGTTCAGCGTTCACGTTCACCATTTCCACTTGATTCCTTGTCCATTCATTGGCGCACCTGTCATGAACAAAAACATCACGTCTGTCAATCACATGAAGGTGAAAAACATCAATGACTAATAGTGTTTAGCCATTATCAAAACCAAGAATACATCAGAACTCATATGACCATAGAATGATGTCGAATGACCCAAGTGACCATATGAACTCAAGTGACCATAGGGGCACACCATATATAGCCTGCATGTCTCATAACGCCAAGTCTATACAACGGCTAGCTGCACAAGTCTATACAGCCATTGCTCTGCATGCCCTGCAAGCTTTCCAAGTCTATACACTGTATGTCCTGCACGCGCTGCAAGTCCATACATTGTCTGCCCTGCACTCAGCAGGTCCAAACATTGCTTCTAGCATGCACATTCACACTTCAAGTCTATACACTCGTTATCAAGCCTTCAAGTCTAGACACTCTTGTGTGTCTGCATTGCGTTCACTTTCTATACACAGCATGTGTCTGCATCAGTTCATAAGTCTATACATTATCTTCTGCATAAACACTAAGTCTATACATTGTAGCATGCACGATCAAACAAGTCTGTACACACTTCAGCACTCAAAGGCTGAACACTCTTCAGCAAGTCTGTACACACTTCAGCACTCAAAGGCTGAACACTCTTCAGCAAGTCTGTACACACTTCAGCACTCAAAGGCTGAACACTCTTCAGCAAGTCTGTACACACTTCCGCACTCAAAGGCTGAACACTCTTCAGCAAGTCTGTAGCACTCAAAGGCTGAACACTCTTCAGCAAGTCTGTACACACTTCCGCACTCAAAGGCTGAACACTCTTCAGCAAGTCTGTACACACTTCAGCACTCAAAGGCTGAACACTCTTTAGCAAGTCTGTACATTCTTCAGCACTCAAAGGCTGAACGTTCTTCAAGCTAAAGTCTGTACACTCCTTATTTCTAAGTCTATACATTCTATCATTCACACTAAGTCTGTACACGGTGGTCTTCAGTTACCCAGCAAGTCTGTACATCTTCTGATTATTTTCATATGACTATGTGACAGGTACTGTTCGTGAAGCCTATGAAGGGCACGTGATCCGAGGTTGGCACCTGGCACGTGATCCGAGGACAACGCCCTAATTGCTGCTGCTATAAATACGAAGCCTCCTCCATCTGGAGAAGACTGATCAAGAGAAAAATAGACTGATCGAGTGATCGAGATAGAAGGAAAGAGCTGCAGAGAGGCAGAGAGCAGAAGAAGAAGAAAGAAAGAAGAGAGAAGCTGAGAGCCAGAGTGAGAGAGCAGAAGAAGAAAAAGAAAGAGAGAAAGAGAGATGGAGAGCTCGTGAAGAAGAAGAGAAGCTTCGTTTGTCATCACTGGACTTTGGATCAGATCTAATCCAGTTTGCTCCTGCGAGAGCTACCTTGTGCATTTCTTTTTCCAGCTTTCAGTTGCTGCATTTTTGTTTTCTCTTTTAACTGTTCACAGTTGTTCTTCCGATCCTCTTGTGAGGTCGGTGGTCCTCCTGTGGTATCAGGAGAAGGGAGACTTGGAGTCTCCGGGTTGCTAGTGACTGGTGTTACTAGTGGTTTCCCTCTGGGTTTCAGAGGAAGAGAGACTTGGGTCTCTGGGTTTCCCTCCGGTTTGGAGGAAGGGAGGATTGGTCCTCTAGTTGCAAGCGGCTGGGTGTCGCTTGTGGGTTCCCTCTTGGGTGGAGGAAGAGAGACCTCGGTCTTTGGTTTGCTAGTGAATGTGTGTCACTAGTGGTTCCTTCCGGTTGGGAGGAAGAGGGGAGGCTGTTCCCCTGGTCAAGCTGTTTGGCAGCAATTGTTGCAGACTGAGTCTGCTGTTCTAGCCTTGCTAGTGGAAGCCTCACTCCGGTTTGGAGTAAGGGGTGGACGTAGGTCTGTGGACCGAACCACCTAAAAAATCTTGGTGTTCTCGTGTGGTTTGTTTTCACTTATGTGTTCTTTTCTTTGCTACGCACATTAGATGCTTGCTTAGAATCATGTGAGAGCTAATCGAATGGTTGTCTTGCTTTGATCCTTCTAAGTATTATCAGTTTATTTCTGTAACTTTTTTTAATTCCGCATATCTGAGCATTAGAGTTTTAATTAGGCAATATTTGAAGAGGGATACATTCACCCCCCCCTCTGTATCCAGGCCGTGCACCCTATCAATTGGTATCAGAGCGGGTTCTCTGACGTTCCAGATCCAACGATCTGTAGAGGATCCTGCTAGCTTTCGGTGCATCTTTGTCTTCTACATACAGTTTTGAAATTGCTTGATTGATTTGCCTTCATGGCTTCTCCACTGATTTTTAATGGGTCTGATTTTAACTCATGGGTTAGCAGTCTCCATAACTATGTGAAATTGATGGATCTGGATCTGTGGAAGTTAATCTCACACGGTCCTCACAGACTACCAAAGAAAGAGTCCAAATGGACTGACAGTCACAGATCAAAATATGGAGAGAATCGGAGAGTTTTGAATCTAATGAAAGAAGCTACTGACAAGGCTCTACATTCTTATTTTTATGACTGCAGGTCCGCTAAGAACATTCTGGATAAGCTGAAGCTAGCTCAGAGGAGAAATGAGGACAGCTGCCTGATGGCTGACAAGAGCAACCATGACAGCGATCAAGTTGAATCCGAAGATGCTGAAGAGGTAACCAATCCTTTCTCTAGTTACACTTTAGACGACTGGGAAAATGCCTATGCCAATCTATTAGAATCCTATGAAAGACTAAAGAAGAAGAATAAAAAATTGATAAAGAAGCTAAAGAATCATGAGGATGCTAAATCTTGAGGTGAAAACCCTGAAATTCTGAAAATTGAAAATGACATATTTAGAAGACAGTTAACAGATTTTGATTCTATTAGTCCAGACTTAGAACATTTGAAATCTGAAAAATAAACTCTTATGAAACAAATTGGATTACACAAAAAGGAGAATCAAGAGCTTGTTTGTGAAATTACTGAACTAAAGGAAAGACTCAGCTCAACTGATGATGATCAGGCTCATAACAATGATGTTGTTCAAAATGAAGAACCGGTGAGAAACTTAGAGCTTGTCAACTCAAAATTGGAAAACATGAAATCTAAAATTGAAATACTCAAAAACCAGCTCAAAGAATCTGAACACAAATCAAATAATCTTTAAAAAGTAAATAGTTTAGTTTCTAAGAAACTGGAGGCTGAGAGAGTAATAAACTTAGAGCTTCAGAAAAATTTCAACAAACTTCAATCTGAAAAACAACAAGAAATGTTTTATGAATATCAGTTTTCATCGGATGATTGGGTGCTTGATGATGAACTCACAGAGCAAAACAATAAGTTGAAAGAAGAAATCAACAAACTGAAACATCTAAACACCCAGCTGACAGATAGGTTATTGACAATGGAAAAAGGCAAGTGTGTGAGCATAGATAATTCTGATAGGTTGGTGAATGCTGAACAAGAAATTGAGAGTCTAAAAACCATCAACCTAATGTTGAGTGGAATTGTCAATTGCTGTGAAGAGAAGATAGCTAACTATGAGCTCACTATCACATCCATTCAACAAGAAATTGATGATCTTAACAAGTCTCTATTTGAAGTTGATAATGAAATAAAGTTAAAACAGGAAGTAGAAAAACTCAAAAGTCCGAATGATGCCTTGCATCAACAAGTCATTTCCTGTGAAACAGATCTGTCCAAATATGAAGCTAATGTTGCTATCTTAAACTCTGAGATTCAAGATTTGAAAAATTCTCTATCAAAATTTGTCAAAGGAAAGGACAATCTGAATAAGCTTCTTGGAAATAATATTAGTTTTCAGAGAGAGGGACTGGGTTACAGTCCGACAAATAAAAGGAGTAATGGGAATAAAACGTCAACTGTGTTTGTAAAAGCCTCTAATCAGAACACAACCTTTGCTCCTTCTATTTTTCAATTCACTACACAAAAGTCCACTGTCAATTCCAAATCTGCAGAACAAATTCAAAAACTGAAAAAGAATGAAAATTCACTGAAAAAGGACAAAGATGTCTCTGTTAGTACAATGAAAGCTGCACACAAGACACATGATCTCTCACACACTCATACTAAAAAGAGTTCATGTTATTATTGTGGGAAGGTAGGTCACATAATGGAAGATTGCAGATTAATGTTAAAGGATGAGCATGCTAGTGGAACATTACATTCTAGAAATTTTTCTGACAGAAACCATGCTACTTGGAAGCCGGATGCTTCATGTTATTATTGTGGTAAGTATGGTCATCTCATGAATGAATGCTTTATCATGAAAGAAGATAATAAATTGCATGCCAGGTCTTCCATGCATGTTCATGGTCCATATGGAACTAAACACAAGTCTAATCAGCACATTGTGTGCTTTAACTGCAATAAGCCTGGGCACAAGACTGCTGAGTGCTGGTTTGGATCCACTTGGGGTAAAAATGGTTTTCATAGAAGAAATTCTTATACTTGCTCTCACTGTGGGAAAATTGGCCATACAGTCAAGGACTATTGGCATGTTCAGAAGAAGTCTGTTAACCCCCATGTAGTCAAATTCCCTGCAAAACCATTTGCAAGACTTTCATGCTATAACTGTGAGAAGCAAGGTCACAAATCTTCTGAATGTTGGCTGATTAAGAATAAGATACAAAATGTTCATGTAAGCAACAGACAATCTTATGCTCATGCACATAGGCCTCATGTTTTTGCTAATGTGCATCATAATAAAGTCAAAAATTCTGTTGGTACATGTAGATATTGTGAAAAACTTGGACATTCTATGGATGATTGCTTTCTGATGAAATTTGATGTTGATCTTGCTATGAATTTGTTTAGAACACCTGTCAAGGCTAATGCAGGACCCAAAGCCGCTTGGGTCCCTGCAGGATCAAAATGATCAAAAACTTTGCAGGTGTGCCTTGGACTGAGGAATAAAGAGGGGTAAATTAAACCAAGGCACCAAAGTTGATAAAGCCCAATTCAGGTAAATTCTTCACATCTGTTCAAATGAAATTTATGCTTGATCTGATGAGTCATAGTTTCATGCATACATGCTCCTTTATTTGTGTTGACACTTGCATTGAGTTTCATGGCCTTACTTGCTTGGATGTTGAGCTGTGTATGCATTTGACATACAGTCTTTGAAAATCTATACACTTAGTCATAAAATCATGTACAGTGCCTTAATTGCATATCATGCACTTTGTCAGGGGGAGTATATCTGTTGTTGCATTTGAAGAGTAGTGCATGTCATAATATTTGAAAAACCAAAAAGGATATTCCATTGCATCTAGATAGGGGGAGCATTCCTGTTTGATCACTTCTTCACCTCTTGAACTCCTTCTATCTAGCAATCTGATCCATTCTCTTGGCAATTGTGTGGTTCACTTGAATTCCATGCCGTCTATACTTGTGTAGTTGTTCTATCTGTATTCCAGACTCAGCTATTGATTCTACCTACTGTGAATTCAATTGCTAGCTTGTTCCTATCATTCACATTTCTTCATATCCTGTCAAGTCTGGTCCAAGCTAATCTGACTGAATTTTAGTCCTTAATGCTGGCTGTCTGATGGCTCTCTGCTATTCTCTCAATAAAAATGCTTTGTTGACTCCACTGATTTCCTGACAATGTCAATGATTCATCTGAATGAGGAAAGATTTTAGTCAGTGCACCCTAGACATAAATCAGACATATTCTGAAAAGAAGAAACTTCTATTATACTGGCTTAAGAATGTTTTGATAAATCAAATTGATTTAAGTCTAATGTATTTCCTAAGTTTTGATGTAAAAGACTTGAAAATATCTGGATCATCATGCTTAATAAATCTTAACCAATTGTCTCATGAACTTCATGCAAAACCTTCTGAAAACTGAAAATTTAAAAGACATGGCTATCCTTGGTTAAGATACATGTAAAAGGTATTGTTCTTAAACTTTTCAATGTACTGAGCATTGTTTGAAAAATCTGAAAACATTTAAAAAGTGAAAGCAAGAGCAATGACTTTGGTCACAGAGAAACTGAGTTCTCTATCAAAAAAGTAGAGTAAGCCCATGTCATGAAGTGCCATAGTTAACTCTCTTTTAAAAATGTTTGAAAATCTGGCAGAGCAATGGCATGGGTGTGTTGAGTAACTGGGGATTCTGGCCTCTGATCAAGGTGTCTCCTGATGTAAAAAGATACTCCATTACTAACTCTGTTCTCCTTGAGAGGTAATATGGTTGTCACACTGAGTAACTGGGTCACTTCACCTAAGACGTGTTGTGCCTCACGTAAAAAGGTGTTGACTGAACCAAACCTGCTTAGGAAAAATGAGTGTTGTTCAATAGAAAATTCTGAAAAACTAAAGACAAGTTCAGTTACATTTATCTCTGTCTAATATCAATATTATCTTGTGTAACTTCCATATGAGTCATTGAATTTAAATGAGTAAGATGGAAGGAGGTTAAACATGATTATCACAGAGTTGATGGTTCATCTTTATTAAAAGGTGTTTCAAATATGAGTATTGAATTTATTTGATAAACTTCGAATACATCACTCTTAAATCATGATGGTAAGTTTTAAACTCATTCATAATCTATTATAATTGAAGAATCTGAAATTCGTTTACAAAGATTTATGAATTTGGTGTGCTAATGAAAATCTGTCTTCCTCATTCATTCATTGTGCTTACAGTTTGTGGTAATCCTTGAGTGCCTATGTGCTTTTGCTGATAGATGCTTATCTCCTCTTGACATACCTCAACTCCTTTCTGGCTTTAAGGGGGAGATTTACATGCTTGTCATTTCTTGGCTATCCTTCACATGTTGTGCATGATTTGATCTGGATGGTATAGGAGAGCATTCTGCTACATCATAGACTTGATTTGTGCTTCATTGTTTAACTGCTTCTGTGTCTTTCATGTCTAAATGACTGAGTCAAAGGGGGAGTACTTACTTTATTCATATCATGAATGCTTGTATCTCTCATCTCAAACTATTTTTCTTTTTGATAAAGTCAAAGGGGGAGAATAGTTTGACATGAGTCAGTGTGACTCATAGTGTTGCCATCATCAAAAAGGGGGAGATTGTTGTGCCCCCGTGATTTTGATGATAGCAAACACTATGAGTTATCTGATCTTTTGTGACATGTTTTTCAACTCTATGATTTTGATGATAGCATATCATGAACACATCTGATTGATTGTTCTGCTTTGGGCAAATATCATGTCAGTTCATACAGCTTTGCATATCATGAATCTGTGTCTGAATGATTATTTCTGCTTTGGGCATAGAAATGTGCTATCTTGCATTAGCAGACATTCAGTTCATACAGCATTGCATTCTGTCATATGTCAGTTCATACAGCATTGCATTCTGTCATTTATCAAGTCTATACACTGCTTCATTCAATGTCTGTACAGCCTTCGCAAGAGCAAGTCTGTACATCGTTCTCTCCAGCAAGTCTATACATTGCATGCTCACACAACCATTAAGTCTGTACATCGCTCACTTGCATGCACACAAGTCTACACAGTGCTCTTCATTCATGTGCACAGTTCGTGCATCAAGTATGTACATTGCCTTTGCATAAGGTCACTCAAAGTCTATTCATTATTCACAGCATTGGCCAAGTCTACACATCGTCATCTTGCATTCAAGTCTACACATTGGCCAAGTCTGTACATCGCCACATTGTTCATGCATTGCTTAGCTCAAGTCTATACATCGGCCCTGTAGCTTGCTTAGGCAAAGTCTATACATTCCCTAGCTTTACCTACGTTTAGAACACTAAGTCTGTACATCAGTAGAGTCTGCACATAGTTGCTTTGAAGCACGCTAAGTCTATACAGCCTTTGCATTGCACTAAGTCCATACATTAGCACTGTAGCATGTAGAACACCAAGTCCATACATTAGCACTGTAGCTTGCACGAAGTAAAGTCTGTACATTGGGCTTTCACATAAAGTCTATACATCGCTTGCATCGTTAAGTCTATACATCATCTCATGCATCATCTTGCAAGTCTATACATTGTGCATCTCGCTGACATGTCTGCACATTCATTAAGTCTGTACATCGTGCCTCCTTTAATTTGAAGTTTATACATCATTTACACCAGCAAGTCTATACAGCCTACATGCCTCATAATGCCAAGTCTATACAATGGCTAGCTGCACAAGTCTGTATAGCCATTGCCCTGCATGCCCTGCAAGCTTTCCAAGTCTATACACTGCATGTCCTGCACGCGCTGCAAGTCCATACATTGTCTACCCTGCACTCAGCAAGTCCATACATTACTTCTAGCATGCACATTCACACTTCAAGTCTATACACTCGTTATAAAGCCTTCAAGTCTATACACTCTTGTGTGTCTGCATTGCATTCACTTTCTATACACAGCCTGTGTCTGCATCAGTTCATAAGTCTATACATTGTCTTCTGCACAAACACTAAGTCTACACATTGTAGCATGCACGATCAAACAAGTCTGTACACACTTCAGCACTCAAAGGCTGAACACTCTTCAGCAAGTCTGTACACACTTCAGCACTCAAAGGCTGAACACTCTTCAGCAAGTCTGTACACACTTCCGCACTCAAAGGCTGAACACTCTTCAGCAAGTCTGTAGCACTCAAAGGCTGAACACTCTTCAGCAAGTCTGTACACACTTCCGCACTCAAAGGCTGAACACTCTTCAGCAAGTCTGTACACACTTCAGCACTCAAAGGCTGAACATTCTTCAGCAAGTCTGTACACACTTCAGCACTCAAAGGCTGAACACTCTTCAGCAAGTCTGTACACTCTTCAGCACTCAAAGGCTGAACGTTCGTCAAGCTAAAGTCTATACACTCCTTATTTCTAACTCTATACATTCTATCCTTCACACTAAGTCTGTACACGATGTTCTTCAGTTACCCAGCAAGTCTATACATCCTTCTGATTATTTTTTTATGACTATGTGACAGGTACTATTCGTGAAGCCTATGAAGGGCACGTGATCCGAGGTTGGCACTTGGCATGTGATCCGAGGATAATGCCCTAATTGCTACTGCTATAAATACGAAGCCTCCTCCATCTGGAGAAGACTGATCAAGAGAAAAATAGACTGATCGAGTGATCGAGATAGAAGGAAAGAGCTGCAGAGAGGCAGAGAGCAGAAGAAGAAGAAAGAAAGAAGAGAGAAGCTGAGAGCCAGAGTGAGAGAGCAGAAGAAGAAAAAGAAAGAGAGAAAGAGAGATGGAGAGCTCGTGAAGAAGAAGAGAAGCTTCGTTTGTCTTAATTGACTTTGGATCAGATCCAATCAAGTTTGCTCCTGCGAGAGCTACCTTGTGCATTTCTTTTTCCAGCTTTCAGTTGCTGCGTTTTTTTTTCTCTTTTTAACTGTTCACAGTTATTCTTCCGATCCTCTAGTGAGGTCGGTGGTCCTCCTGTGGTATCAGGAGAAGGGAGACTTGGAGTCTCCGGGTTGCTAGTGACTGGTGTTACTAGTGGTTTCCCTCTGGGTTTCAGAGGAAGAGAGACTTGGGTCTCTGGGTTTCCCTCCGATTTGGAGGAAGGGAGGATTGGTCCTCCAATTGCAAGCAGCTGGGTGTCGCTTGTGGGTTCCCTCCTGGGTGGAGGAAGGGAGACCTCGGTCTCTGGTTTGCTAGTGACTGTATGTCACTAGTGGTTCCCTCCGGTTAGGAGGAAGAGGGGAGGTTGTTCCCCTGCACAAGCTATTTGGCAGCAATTGTTGCAGACTGAGTCTGCTGTTCTAGCCTTGCTAGTGGAAGCCTCACTCCGGTTTGGAGTGAGGGGTGGACGTAAGTCTATGCACCGATCCACCTAAAAAATCTTGGTGTTCTCGTGTGGTTTGTTTTCACTTATGTGTTCTTTTCATTGCTACGCACATTAGATGCTTGCTTAGGATCGTGTGAGAGCTAATCGAATGGTTGTCTTGCTTTGATCCTTTAAAGTATTATCAGTTTATTTCTACAACTATTTTTAATTCTGCATATCTGAGCATTAGAGTTTTAATTAGGCGATATTTGAAGAGGGATACATTCACCCCCCCTCTGTATCCGGGCCTTGCACCCTATCATGATGTGTGGAATGTGATCAATAAAGGTCCTTATAAGTTGCCTGACAATGAAGATGATTGGGATGATGAACATATCAATAATTGTGCAGCAAACTTTAAGGCCATGAATATAATTCAATGTGCTATTCATCTAAACGAATACTCACAAATCTCTATGTGTTCCTCTGCACAGGAAATGCGGGACAAGCTACGCTTGATCTATGAAGGAACCTCTGAAGTCAAGGAGACCAAAGCAAATCTATTGGTCTGAGATTATGAGTTGTTTATGATGATGTCAGAAGAATCCATTTCTGAAATGTTTGCGAGGCTAATGGAAATTACAAACGGTTTGAAGGCTCTTGGGAAGGAGTATTAAAACTGAGATCTTGTAAGAAAGATACTGAGATCTCTATCACCACAGTGGCACACAAAGGCCACCGTAATTGAAGATTCAAAGGATCTCCGCACTTTGACTTTGGATGAATTAGTTGGCTCCCTGATGACATACGAGATTAACATCAAAAGGAGCGAGGAGGATCACAAAAAGAAGAAGGTAGCCACAACATTGGCATTGAAGGTAAACCCACAAGAATCTGATGAAAGTGAGGAAGGCTCCACGGCCAACATTGAAGATGAGGAGCTTGTTGCTATGATCACCAGAAGAGCAAGAAAATTTGTCAAGAATATCAGGAAGTTCGGTGGTCAGTTTAGAAAGGGACCAAGAAGGCAAGGTCCTAAGAAAAATGAAAGTAGCAAGAAGGATGAAGTAATCTGCTATGAATGCAAGAAACCTGGTCACATGCGCGGTGAGTGCCCGGATTTGATGAAGAGATTCAAGAAAGGAAAATTCAAAAAACCCAAAGCCATGGTCGCCACATGGAGCGACGAGGATGAGGAAGGATCTAGAAATGAAGATGACTTAGATGAGCTTGTTCCGAATCTATGCTTCATGGCAGATGAGGACAACTCAAATGAGGTAGATTCTGAATCCGAATCTCTTACTTGTGAACAATGGTAGATTGCTTATGAATCATTATATGGAAAATGCAAAAAATTGAAATCTTAAAAGAAACTTCTGAAAAAGAAGATGGAGCAATTTGTGCATGCTGGAAATTCTTGTGAAAACTACGATGCCTTGAAATCTGAAATTGAGAATCTTAAACATGAAAATAAAATTCGTATGTCCAAAACTGGATTGTTTAAAGAAGAGAGTTCATGCATGCGTGAAGATCAAACCACTTTTGTCAAAATGCATGAAGACTTGAAGAGGAATTACAACAAGAAATGTTGGAAAGAATTGAATGTAATCAAACCAAGGAAACAGCTGAACAGAAAATTGAAACTTTGATGCTAGAGATAAATGAGTTGAAAAATGTTCTTACTACATTGGAAAAAGGGAAACAAGTTATGAGCACTTGGGTGGATCCTCATGAAGGAAGTTCTCTACAGACCTTTGAAAAGAGAACCATTTCAATCCAAAACACACATAACTCCTTGGATTTCAAGAAGCTCATTTTCCTCCTTGTCTAACACACATATGCATAACGCATTTATGAATGCAAACAGGAGGAGAAGCCGTGGTAACAAAGTCACTACATATTTTTATTGTGGAAGATTAGGCCATGATATGTATGATTGCAGAACCATGAGATTTGATGATGAACAGTTTGTAAGAATGGTGAATAGGTCATATAGGTCTCCTTTGTCTAACCATCATGGACCCAGGCTTGCTTGGGTACCAAAAACCCCATAAGTATTTGTTTTGAACTTGCAGGTCTGCCTTGGAGCTCAAAAGAACAAATGGTATCTAGATAGCGGATGTTCAAGACATATGATAAAAAATAAGGAAATGTTTGCAGACCTGCAAGAAAAGGATGGTGGAGTGGTAGCTTTAGAGGGAAAAGACAAAGGAAAAATTATCGGAGAAGGTAAGATAGGTAAGAACCAAACTCAAGTCATTGAAAATGTTTTGCTTGTAAAAGGCTTGCATCACAATCTCCTGAGCATCAGTCAACTCTGTGACAAAGGTTGCAATGTGTCTTTTGATTCTACTCACTACACTGTGGTAGATAGAAACTCTCATGAAATTAAGTTCATAGGGTTTAGAGACAATAATGTTTATAAGATTGATCTAGATGATGTTTCAATTAACAATCTGTGTTTAGTTGCTAAAAGATCTGATGATGCATGGCTTTGGCATCGCTGTCTTGGGCATGCCAATTTTAGTGTGATGTTGAAGTTGCTCAGAAAAAATCTGGTTGTTGGTTTACCCAAGTTGAAGCTTGTCGATGAAGGAATCTATGGGGCATGCAGCTGGGGCAAACAGACAAGAACATCCTTCAAATGTAAGAGTGATGTAACCACTTCTAGGCCCCTTGAATTGATTCATATCGATCTGTTCGGACCAAGCAGAACACATAGCTTGGGTGGTAAGCTATATGGGTTTGTAATTGTGGATAACTTTTCAAGATATAGCTGGGTGTATTTTCTCTCTCACAAAAGTGATACCTTGATGGAGTTTGAAGTATTTTGCAGGATGGTTCTAAATGAAAAAGGGTGCTGCATCAAGACCATGCGGAGTGATCATGGTAAGGAATTTGATAATCATGAGTTCAGTAATTTTTGCAGGGCTCAAGGCTATATGCACAACTTCTCCGCACAAAGGACCCCCGAGCAAAATGGGTTAGTTGAGAGGAGAAGAGGACACTAGTTGAAATGGCCAGGACTATGCTGAATGAGAACAATTTACCAAGGTATTTCTGGGCTGAATCCGTGAACACTGCGTGCTACATAATCAACCGAGCCATGGTAAGGCCTTTGTTAAAGAAAACACCTTATGAGCTATATCGAGGTAAGAAACCGAATATTTCTTACTTCAAACCTTTTGGCTCCACTTGTTACATCCATAACAACGGCAAAGTGGACTTGGCTAAGTTTGACCCCAAGAGTGACAAGGGGATATTTCTTGGATACTCTCTTAGCTCAAGAGCCTATCGAGTGTATAACTTGAGAACTCTTGTAGTTGAGGAAAGTCCCCATGTCATAGTTGATGAATCATCATCCAAGAACACTAATGAAAAGTCTATCTTGAAGGAAGAAGAATCAGAAGATGATGATACGGGAAAGTTGTTAAAGAAAGTTAATACATCAGGAAGTGAAGAACAACAAGATGCTAGTGAAAATCAGCAAAATCAGATTGAACTGTAGCTACCAAGGGAATGGACCTTTGCTAAAGACCATCCGTCAGAAGCTGTCATCGGCAATGTGAAAGAAGGAATAAGAATGCGTTCCTCGTTCAGGAAAGTTGAAAATCTGGATTACATAGCTTTAGTTTCGCAATCTGAACCTCACTTTTTAGAAGATGCCTTAAAAGATGATTCCTGGATCATGGCTATGCAAGAAGAACTACACCAGTTCCAAAGGAACAAAGTGTGGTTCCTTGTGCCTCGTCCTAGAGACCACTTTGTGATCGGAACCAAATGGATCTTTCGAAATAAAACAAATGATCAAGGGGTGGTAACTAGGAACACGGCGAGGCTTGTAGCCAAAGGTTATAGCTAGGAGCTAGGAATTGACTTTCATGAGTCATTTGCTCCAGTAGCAAGACTTGAGGCTGTGAGGATTCTTTTAGCATTTGCGTGCTACAATAACATTAAATTGTTTCAAATGGACGTTAAAAGTGCATTTTTAAATGGCTATATCCAGGAGGACGTGTTCGTGGAGCAACCGCGGGGGTTCGAGGATACGGAGCATCCAGATCATGTATACAAGCTAGACAAAGCTCTTTATGGTCTGAAACAAGCACCCCGTGCTTGGTATGAATGGTTAAGTGAATTCCTCATTCAAAATGGATTCAAGCGAGGTAATGTCGATCAGACTCTTTTTACACAAATGAATGGTAAGGAAATTCTAATCGTTCAAGTGTATGTGGATGATATCATCTTTGGCTCCACGAAGGATTCTCTTAGTTAAAACTTTGCAAAATTAATGCAAAGTGAGTTTGAAATGAGTCTTATGGGAATGTTAACTTTCTTCTTGGGATTGCAGGTGACACAGACGACTGATGGTTTATTCATTAACCAGAAGAAATATGCTATGGAGCTGCTGAAGAAATTCAAACTATCTGAAACAAATCCACAACCAACTCCCATGTCCACATCATTAAAGCTTGACCATGATGAGAAAGGTAAAGCCGTCAATCAAACTCTTTTCAGAAGCATGATAGGATCTTTGTTGTATCTGACTGCCAGCAGGCCCGACATTCAATATGCAGTATGCTTGTGTGCTAGATTTCAATAGAATCCTAAAGAATCTCATATGTCATCGGTGAAGCGCATCTTTAGATATATTGCTGGCACTTGTGAACTTGGTTTATGGTTTTCGCGTAGCTCATGTCTTGAATTGGTTGGCTATTCCGATGTCGATTACGCGGGTTGCAAAATAGACCGGAAGAGCACAAGTGGGTACTGCCAGTTCCTTGGAGGCTGCTTGGTCTCATGGGCTTCCAAGAAACAAAACTCTGTGGCATTATCAACTGCTGAGGCCGAATACGTGGCCGTAGGTAGTTGTGTTTCCCAAGTGCTCTGGATACAACAACAGTTGATTGATTTTGGCATCACACTTAAAAACACAGCCATCCTGTGTGATAACACCTATGCTATAAATCTTTCAAAAAATCCCATGCATCATTCTCGCACTAAGCATATTGAAGTTAGGCACCATTTCCTGCGTGATCATGTTAGCAAGGGTGATGTCGTAATTCAGTTTGTTGATACTAAAAACCAAGTTGCAGACATTTTCACTAAACCTCTTAATGAAGATAAATTCACTTCTTTTAGGAGAGAATTGGGCATTTGTTGTTTGGAAGGTTAGTGTATGTCTTGCATTAGTTGGTCTCATCTCATGCATTTGCATTTACTTCACCTATCTAGAAGATATTTGCATTCGTAGTTTTCCTTGGTCATGCATATGCATCATGTTAATGTGTGTATTATGTGTAAATTGCTTGAATGTGGAATATCAGTGCATGATGTGTGTTTCATTGTATAAATCTACATAATGCACTCTTGGCTTTCTATGTCCACATATTCCTTGTTAAATAAAGCATAGCCACATGAAGGAACGGGTGACACATGATCCGGAAATGTTGGATTTAGTCTTTGGTGTGTGTGATTGATCTTGTATGTGAACATCCCCAAATGACAAACCCAAATATTACATGAATGACTCATATTCATTCCTAAGTCATTTGGGTATCAAGCCTTGTTCCTTGGAATTCAAAATCCTTCTTGTAACTCACCGCTAAACACCCTTTATACAGCAGTCTGGGCGGTGTCGACACATGGTGTCGACACCCCTTCCTACTATGTTATTTTTTTTTTGCGGGCAGAACTTGGCGAAACCGGTGTCGAAACCTGGTGTCGACACCGTCCGATCGCGACCCGTTCACGAACCGGTCTGTGGGGCTCGAACCCCATTCGAACCTTTTTGAACCCCCTCCCACACTTGCTCTAATGACCCTCCTCAACCCGTGCCGCCCTCCTTTCATCCCCACGCCCTCTTTCTTGCAAGCCCCCAGCCCCTTCAAGCCCTAGAACGTGCGGACATCCCCGCAGCACCCGCGAACTCCCCTTGCCGAGCATCCGTGGCTGCCCCCTTTCGGCCATCGTCCCCTGGAACGTGGGTGTATTGTGGAGAATCCGTGCAGCCGAGGTAAGGGATCCTTCGTTGAACAGAGCGATCCACTTCTTGTTCCCTTCATCTCCCTTCGAAGTTGGTTCCAATGGCTCTGAAGAGGCATGCATTCGGCAAGGAAAAGGTTGAAGAATCCTCTAGAATGAAGGAAGTACGGGCTAAAACTGATGAACACAATGCCCTCAAGTAGAAGCCCACGCCCACACAGTTTAAAATGATGGATCGAAAAGTTCTTCGACCACGGGCTGTTGATTTTCAAGATCTACATAGAGCTCTTCCCGAACTGTTACCATTAATAGAAGCTCAGCAAACTTTGGGTACGTTCATGTCTGCTCACCGAAAGATCTACCATTCACTCGTTCTACAATTTTATGGTAACATGACTGTTAGAAAGAGCAAGTATATTACTGTCGTCTATGGCCAAATTATCACTCTTTCCAGGAAGTTTCTTGCACGTGCATTTGATTTACCTGATGCTGGTGACACCTATGAGAATGCAATGCATGCCGAACATGAGGTTTATCAGATAATGACAGGGGAAGATATGGGGGACAGGTCAGTTAGCGGCTTAAATGCTAACCATTTTCCCCCTCTTCAGTGCATTCTCCATCACATGCTTACTACAATTTTACTTCCCAAGGCTGGAGGAAGAGAAAAGGTCACCGATCAGCAAATGTTTCTGTTATATGGTTTGCTGCAAGAAGAGCCAATCAATTTTCCGTCAGTTATTCTTGATCACATCACTAGTTGTACCCAAAATCACAGTAGAACACTCGCTTATGCCGCCGCCTTAATCGCTGTCTTTCGTGCGGCTAACATTTCACTCAAAGATGAGCCGTGTCAAACACTGCGGGAAGCTGACATTTATACGGTTAACTTGGTCTGCAAGAACATGGGTTATGTACGGAATGCTCAAGGCCGCCTAGTCTGGACACTCAAAGCCGTGCCAGAAAAGGATCCCGATGATGCTTCTGATGATGAAGAGGCCGAAGCGCAACATGACGAAGGTGGCACTTCTGGAACTCATGCAGCCTCCACGGACTTATCTGGTTTTCGACTCTCGACGGAGACTATGGGTGGTGAGGTGGGTCACCTCAGGGAGACGGTAGATGTTCTTACTCAAGATGTGGCGGAATTGAAGCTTCATCACACCACGTATCTCCTGGAATTTCAGTCTATCAATACTTCTCTTGATGCCCTAAAGACTGCCATGGATGCTCAAACTGCTCAGTTCACTACCATAGTTGATTACATTCGCCGTCCACCTACTCCACCTTCCTTCGGATCGGACTGATCCTATTATGACGTGTTGGCCATGCTACTTGTAACCCGGTTCCCCCTTATTTTTCTTGATGTCAAAGGGGGAGATATGTATCTCTATGTTGCTACTATTAAGATACTTATTATGTGTGTTTTGCATGCTTGCATGCTTGCTTGTTCACATTCATTTAGTTTGCTTTCGAGTCATTGCATCTAGTGTTAGAGTCTTGCTTAGATATTTCATAGCATGGCATGCTGAGCTGTGGTGTCCAGATATCCTCTGATTTCCTAATCTTTTAATGGAACTGTTACTTATGGCTGTGAAATCATTTTGATGTTGTTGCCATCTTGTTCAACAAATATGAAAGCTTGTGGTTCAATGCTTGAATGTTCAATCATTTTCTTGATAAGGTTATCCTGGTTACTTGTCGATCCTGCTATCACTTTCATGCTGTTCTATGTCATTCTTTTGAACAGTAGCACATAGCAATTTTGTCATCATCAAAAAGGGGGAGATTGTTGCTCCCAATATTATGATGTGTGGCTTCATGAGTTTTGATGATGTCAAATACAATGTGGCTAAATGGTTTGATCTTTTAACTTGATTGTTTCGATGTGTTCATGGTTGTTGTAATGGGAATGTTCTTGATTCATTGTCGGTTTGAGATTAAAAATCCTACATAACTTTGTGTTGAATGGTTGATATCTTTGTCATGTGGATTTGGTATAATATCAGCACTTGGACTTGTCGATCCATGGCAAACTTGGAGTAATGCTATACTCCTTGAAACTTTTGACAATGGCTTTTGGAAACCCATGGTTTGAGGAAAACAATGCTACTTTATATAAGTCGTTCACAAGGTCACATTTCAAAGTTGCTCGGATCAATAAATATATGCACTCAGGTATATGTGCAGACTTGTGCATAAAGTCCTCATGGATGGTCAATGGAGTTCATATATATATACCTTTCCATCCGACAGGTAAGAACTTGGTAAAAACCACAAGGGTGAGTTTGCTTCATTATTCATAGATTCACGACTTAATGATGAATGCATTAGGGGACTTGTACATTGAATGCCAATTTGAATCTAATTTTCTCCTGGTGTTCTTGCAGGTAGGAAGGACTTGTAACAACCAATTTAAAATGGCAAAACCCCGGTGAGATTGTTTATTTTATTTCCAGTACTTTGGGGTGTTTTAGGTTCACAACTGTTTGGTGTCGAAACCTGGTGTCGACACCACTTTCTCTAAGTTCTGCCATTTGGTTTTTTATTTTTTCAGGAAGTTGGTGTCGACACCTGGTGTCGACACCCACTTGTCTTTGGACTGGGCAGCAGTTCTCTGCTATGTGCCATGACCTGGTGTCGACACCACCTGTGAACTACCCTGGCCAGGAGTTTTCTTCTATAGGCCATGTCCTGGTGTCGACACCTAGTGTCGACACCATCTGTGGTTTGAACTGGCCGGCAGGTTTCTGCTATGGCCCTAGCCTTGGGGTCGACACCTGGTGTCGACACCTCTGCGGAGCAGCGATTTTGGACTTTCGCGTCCACGGCCAAAATGTCAAACTAGTCCGGTCCTTCAGCCTCAAATCTCTCCTAGATTCGTGGATCTAGTCCCCAGGGTGTCCCTTGACCGATCTGGGTGCAAAAAATCGTCTCATTGGGTCACAAACCCTAATCAAGCAGTGAGATCTAAAATTTACGTTTTGCTTTCTAACCCTTGTGAGTGCAGGTCGCAGGTAGCAGCTCCAAGGCTTCTTCCATATCATTCTGAGCGTGAATGTGAAGGGAAGAACGAAGGTTCAAGTCTCCAAACATTCCTCTACTGTAAGCTGCATAGAAATCCAAGATACAACAAGTGTCCATGTAAGAATCGATCATCCTCCTTCAAGAATGGTCTTCATCCTATAAAAGAGTTCAAGTACATTCGAAGAAGAGAAAGGGGGAGCTCTAATCACTGAAAATCTTCTCTATTCTAATTTTCTCAAATCTCTGCTGATTGAGCTTGAATATTTATTGTAATCTTTGAACTTATAGAACCACATTTATGTGTGTGTGTGCTCCTGATCATTGATACGAGCGTGTGGGTGTGTGTGGTGGCCAGGACAGGCTGCCGTGTGTGTGTTGGCTGTTGTTACAGCGTGTGTGTGGCTCACCTCATAGTGGAGCATTAATCCTCACGTGTGAGGGGTGGACGTAGGGGACACGGTTGTGTACCCGAACCAACTAAAAATGCTTGTGCCTCCTTTGTGGTTTGTTCATCGTGCTTTGGTACGAGTGGGCCTCACGTGTAGCTGAGTGATCTAAATCTCCGTCATAGCATTCATACTTTTATTTATGAGTACTTGCGAGAGAGATCTTGTTCCGTTAAGGTTGAGTGTTTGCTTAACTAGATCTCCTTCTAGTTTGTGGTTTTATTTCCAACTAGCATTTCATTAAGCAATTAATTTTTATTTGGCCAATCAATTCACCTCTCCCCTCTTGATTGCCACCTTTCGGGACACAACAGGAGACACGACCCATGCAACGAAACAACCACCGATAAAACACACGGCAGACACAACAAGCATCAGCTTAGACAAGGAAACATAGTCCTCTCAGTTGACAGTTCCAACTCATCAGCTTCCGTGCCAAGAACAACAAAACTAGCATGCAGAACGCCAATGATAGCACTGGACCACTAGCACAATCAAGTCAGTCCTCACTCAGACATTACATCTGATTCGAGTCCCATGCCAACTCTACTATAGCATAAGAGTACAGCAAAGCCAACTGACAAGACCTCGGTCCACACAATGCAGAATTCATACTCACATGGAACTCCTCCCAAGCTGAACACAACCACAAACCACCACACATGTAGATCCCGGCTCCGTTCTCAACACAGAACCACAGGACACAACTGCAAGCTAGGTCACATGAGGGCACAATTACAGCTGAACACATGACTAAAAATATAGTAGCCACTTCCAACTTACCAACAAGGACCCACAACAACCAGAATCTCAAAGAACGCATCTCGAGGACCATGATCTGTCTCGAGAGCACAATTCCCAAGAAATACAGAAGGAAAGAAAGGGTACTCAACTAGCGTATACGTTGACAAATTCCTAAATCCTCACGCATGCCGATGCCAACAACCACAAACCCTCAAGCAACGCCATGGAAACCAAAAACATCAAGGCACATATAGCCAAGACGATGTCACAACGAGAAAATTAACCTCTCGACCAGTCAGAATCTTCCAACCAAACAATCATGGGACATGTGGGTTATGAGCCCACACGCTTCCGCTGCGCACTCAACACAACGCACGCTGGCATCATGGACAACTTGGCATCTGCATCTCATCACACACTCGGCGCCATCACAATTCACGAAACATCAATGTACCACACCTCGAGTACCGATCTTGCTAACAGCCGATCACAAGTCGCCATAGTGCAAACCCATGAAGAGCACCAGCTTCAAAACAAGCCACAAAGAATACATGTCTCAGCTTATCCTCACGTCCTGAAATGATTATTGAACCTTCATAGCATAATAGCCGCCAAACACGACATGCCGAACACGGTGCACAATGGCCCCCAAATCCAAAAACTGGGTCCAAAGCCAAGCCACCACCGAACATGAACTGATCAGGTTCAGAACTAGCATAGTCCACACATAAGCAGACATAGGAAAAGGCTTCACCAAGATAGCACTGCCAAAGCTTACCTCAAAAAGACGCCACGAGGTAAGATGAGAAGAATCAAGCTCGACTAACAGTAGCTCACTAGGAAGGAAAATCCTAGGTTCGCCCGAGCGATTATCTCAACCAAGGCATCCAATCGACCACCTCAACACAACCTTAACACCTTAGGGGCTGAACAAATCTCAGGCTAGGATGACCAAAACAACATGAGAATGTGCACGGCCATCACACCAACGACAGTTCCACCAGCCACTTGAACAAAACATGAAAAAACTCGAACACCGCACTGCAGATTCACGCCTGTCGACGAACTCTGCAAGCGCAGCATAACCGAGACAAACACCACGACAAAAGAAGAGCACTACATCAGAATCTGACAAGAGCAAAACCATCTCGCACAATACCAACACAGCACGCACAAGACCACACGTGAACGCAGAGTGATAAACAATCGCAAAACCTATGCCAGTTGTCGACTGTATTGGACCTTATGGACTTTGAATACTGCAATATCTCGAATTCCCATGTACTTCACAAACACAAGCTCAGCTAGCTCAGAAAAACTCCGAACAACTCTGAACCCTGCTCTGATACCAACTGTGATGACCCAGACTCCGGATACCGGGTAAACCCGATACCACATGGAACCTGCGAGGCCTCCCAAGAGCGGAAAAGCTCCGAAGGGATAGAAAGGTATGTGAGAGTACATTGAACTTCCAAATAAAGCAGAAAGCAATTACATTTCAATGATCAGGATTGCTAAAATAGTAGAAATAAAATTATATTTTCTATAACAATTAAAAATAATAGAGTCCAGTCCAACAAGAAAGACAAGTATAGTCCAACAGAAAGGGAAATGTACCCTCAAGTCGGGGGAAGCCCGACACTGGCAAACGCTGGCAACTAAAAACCACGCAGCAGAATCTCCAAGCACAAGGAAGAACAACTACACCTAAAAAGTCTGGGGTGAGCCTCCTATCACTGGCTCAGTAGGGATCCCGCAGAACCCTACCGCAAAACAACATAGTGACAACAGTGCTAAACTAAAGTAAAGCAGTAACAGCAGGAGCAGGAATGGCAAAAGAAAAGAGGAAAGCCGTAACACAGAACACGGCAGCTGAAGGAATCTCGGCCCTCCAAACTACTCCAAACAGCAATAGAAAGGCGAACCCCGATCTCACAAAGTCGGGCGTTACCGATCCATTGACAAACCACGAAACCCTATTGTGAAAAGCCTACCGAAACAGGCGAATGCCTAACCAAAGACCTATACGGTCAAAGGCACAAGACATACATGATCTTACCATCGTGTACGTTACAATAACCTCGAGTGAAGCCAAACACAGGCTACTCGGACAAGTCATGAAAAACACAAGTCATGGCCTCGTGTGACAGAAGCACCTCCTCACTAGAAGAATAGCTAGATGCGTCCACTGACATCTTACACTGCGCCACAAGTATCTCCCACTCGCCTAGAACGGCGGTAACTAAGACACTCAATAGAGAACCAAGGAACTATAGTAACAGGTGACTAATCTGGGTCACGCCCATTGGCGCTCGTCCAACCGCCCATGACCACGTGTGCACACACTAGCCCAATGTCTTGAGCCAGGCCTCTAGTTGATTTTCCCCTTCTGTCAGACTCTAACGGCAAGACAAAGGGGCCCACGGTAACCAGCCTACAAACTGTCTCAACCGGGACTGCCCCGCCACCACTCCCAGGTGGGCCGACACACCGGAAGGTGTCGTCAGGCTACGACTAGTAGAGGCTCACTGTGAGCGTGTCACGTGATGGAGGAGAGAGCGGTTTCTCTCCTTTTTTTTAAAACACGTGCTTTATGGTGATATGGGAAAGAAGGTGGTCAGTATGACCTAAAGGCAACACTCTAGAGGGAACACGGAGAACCTAGACTTACCAAATTTCTGGTACCAGGCGGAGGCTGGGATACGAAGATCCTCTCACGTAAACTAGCTTCCTTCCAAGTAGGCGTGGCCTACCGTTCCAGGAGTAGCTTTCTATATACCGGATACGGGTCCTGGGACTCTACGTGGTAGAAGTTGGCACGAATGGAGAAACAGACGCGACGAGGATGCGAAAATTAGAAGGGTATATCATTCCTCACAAGATTAACAGAAATATCACAACAAGCAAACCACCTCATGACATTGGTCTTTACGGGATTTTAACAGTAATATAGCAAAATATAAAAGGGATGGGGGGAGTGCTGAAAGTAAACGGTCACGGTGAAGTAACTCACCGTGGCCAATTATAGTACAATAACCAACCCGTGCGGGATTTGACTCTCCGCGGATATTATAAACATAAAAAAATTTTACTAAGAAGCACGCGTTCGATGCTATGATCGCTAGGGGCTAGGAGCCCCGAATTGAATGATCGCTTCGCCACAGACAGGGATGACGTGGACTCCTTCTGCCTCTTCTTTCGATAGGCCGAAGAAGAGGGCTTTTCAACTGGTTACCCTTGCAAAAAGAACAAACACAGAACTAAATCAGATGGTGTAATAGCAATTCAGGGGATAAAATGCTAATAACGTAAATAACAAACTAAAAATGCTACAAGATCACAAGGGGTGAGAGAGTTTATTAAGAAGCCGATGGTGACTTCGAGAGATGCTCCAGCAACGCAAGCACGGCCCGGGCGAACGGTGGGGCGAAACGACTTCCCTCGTGTACAGGAACACGCGGGAGAGCTGATTGGACCGAAGCCTCACCTTTCTTTCTGAATTGGAGAAGGGTGACAAACTAATATAAATAAAATATTTACATATACGTAACTCTACACGCACACATGTATTCAATTATATGCATATACAGATAGAAATGTACAAAGTATATATATATGTGTGAATAAATATATTTCTATAAACATGTTAGATAAACGTCTTAGATATAATATATAAACATATTACACTCACATATATAAATATAGACATATTATATAAACATATATATATATATATATATATATATATAAACATATATGTATACATATATATATCTAAAAGATGAAGAGAAGATATATATATATAATATATATATGTATGAGTATATAATATATATATATATACTATATATAATATGTATATATATACACTCTTCTCGCTATGTATACAAGTAAATATATATAAGTATATATAGAGCTAGAGAAGGGTTAAAAAAACAAAACAACAAAGTTTTTTGTGCATGTGTGTGTACGTGAACGTGAAACTATGTGCATGTGTGTGTGCGTGAACATGAAAGGTGAAAAGAAAAGAGAGACATCATGAGAGGGAGAGAAAGAGAGAGAGAAAGGGAAAGAGAGTGCGAGAGAATAATAAAAAAGAGAAAGAGAGATCGTGTGAGGGGGAGAGAGAAGAGAGTGAAAAAGAGAGAGAGAAAGAGAGTTCGAGAGATGAGAGACGGCAGAGAGAAAAATGGGGAAAGAGGAGAGAGGATGATCACGAGATGAGAGATGAGAGGAGAGAGAGAAACAGAGAGGGAGATTTTGGGAGGAGAGAGAGGAGAACAAAGAGTGAAAGAGAGAATAATAAAATAAAAAAACAAGAGAAGAAAGAGAGAGAGAGCGCAGGCTGGGCTACGGTGGTTGAGGAGTCGCGACAGCGACGGCGGGCTTGCGATGGGTAGGCCGGCGGTCACGAGAGCGGCTACGACAGGGTGGCCGGAGGTTGAGGTTGACGGCATGGCGCTGTGGTCGGCCGGAGGTGGCATCCGCGGCGGGGGGAAGCTTCACGGCGAGGGAAAGCGGTGGAGGGCGTTGGCAGTGGTGGTGGAAGAACGACGACGACGACGGTCGGGGACGGCTGGGCAGTGGCGTGAGAAGAAGGTGGGGGTGGGCAATGGCGGACGTGGCTATGGAGAGAGGAGATGGGAGAGAAGTGTCCGCGAGAGAGAGAGGGAGCTAGAGAGAGAGGACGCAGAAAGGGTGAAAGAGAGTAAGAGGGAGGCGAGGCCGGCTAGGTGAGGGTGGCGATGAAGAGGTTGAGGAGGCGGTGCATGCAAGGAGGAGGTGCAGGCGGTGTCCACGGTGTCGTGGAGTTCACGGAGAGGGTGGCCGGAGGCGGAGGTGGGCGGTGACCGGCAATGGAAGCGGCTGAGATGTGGACGGGGACCGGCGACGGCAACGGCTGCGAGGTGGACGGGGGAGACGACAGTGTAGGGAGAGCGGCGTGGGGGTTCGCACGATTCAAGGAGGGCATGGCAGCGGCGGTTCCGGGCATTGGCAAAGGGAGAGGTCAAGGGTGGCCAGGGGTGGCTGCCGCTGCGGCGTTGGTGCAGGCGGGAGGGGGGTGACGGGGTCTGCCGCAGTTGACGGTGAGGTTCGTGGGGTTCTGGGGAGTATCAGAAGGGTGAGGGGAAGTGGCCTTCATGGTGGTAGTGTTGCCGGAGGGAGGATGGAGGTCGGCTCGCGGGCGGAAGGTGGAGAGGAGTGAGGGAGGTGATGTGAGAAAGTTCGGTGGTGGAGTGGAGGTTGGAGAAGACGAGGGAGGGGATGTGCAGAGGTGAGACGGTCGATGGGGGAACGGCTCGGCGGGAGGCTTCACGGGCATGAGGTCGTCTGGCGGTGGACTGAGCGGCAAGGGTGCTAGCGGCGGAGGTGGCCGAAGTTGTCGACGTGGGGTTATATTGTGAGAGTGGTTGTGGCTGAGAGAGAGTGGGTGCGGTGGTCAACGAGGGGGTGGTGAGCACGGGGGTTGTGGACGGGTAGCTATGAGGGCAATGGTGGGGGGTAGAGGAGTTGACAACAACGGCCGGCGGTGAGGATGATGACGGGTTGGCCGTGGATGACGGGCTCGCGGTGGAGTGCGACGGTGAACTACGATGACGGTGGTCGCGGCGGCAGCGACTCTGGAGGTGCCAAGGAGGGTGACCATGGCGCGAATGTGGAAGACAAGGAGGGCGGCCGCGGGTGTGGTTGAGGAAGAGGATGGCCGTGAGGAGGTGGCGGTGACGTAATCGATGATGGCGGTGCCGAGGAGAGTGACTTCACAACGGTGGCTTCACGGTAGTGCAGCGGCATCTATGGAGGTGGTGGTGGCTTCATGACGGCGGTAGTGGCAGGCAGCAGCTAGATGGAGATCGTATGGAGGTGGAGGATGGTGTTAGAGAGAGTGGTTGAAAGGGTGTGGGCTGCGCATGGACATGGGGGAGAGGTGTGCATGCGGCTGGGTTATAGAGGAGTGAGGGAGAAAGATGGGTCGCATGGGTGAGGCTGATGGGGGTGTTGGGTGATGAGGCTTGAGTTTTGGACGTGGGGTAATGCAGTGAGAAGATGGAGAATGGAGAGATGGGAGTGAGGGAGTTAGAGAGAAGAGAGGGTTCGAGAGAGTTGATAGTGGGAGAGATGGTGGAGAGAAAGTGGAGAGACGTTAGGAGAGAGGGGTGGTTAGTGTGTGTAGAAGATAAGAGAGAGTGGGAGTGGGGGGTGTGTAAGTGGAGAGAATAGGAGGGTTAATGGATTGTTGTGGTTAGAAGAAAAGACAAGAGATTAAGGAAAGGAGAAAAGAGAGGGATGGGTTGTACGTAGTGGGGAGAGAGGTGGAGGGAGATAGTGGGGTGGTTGGTGTGTGTAGAAGATGAGAGAGAGTGGGAGTGGGTTAGGTTAAGTCGAATGGAAAGGGAGAGTTAGAGAGTGAATGGGTTCGAGGGGATAAAAGGCTAAGTGGGGAGATGGACGTGTATGAGATTAGTGGGGGAGATGGGAGTGTGATTAGTGGTGAGATAATGGGAAGATTAATTAAGGGTGAGAAGAGGGGGGTTTAGTGAGATAGTGAGGGTGGATTAGGTGGGATTAGCTGAGAAATAAATGGGGAGGGGATTATCGAGCGATTTTGGGGTGAGATAATGGGAGATACATAAAAGGGGAATGGGGATAAAATTACTAAAAAAATAAAATATATTATTTTCATACACACAACTATATATATATATATTGATTACTAATAAAGCATATTATTTATATACACATGACTATATACATGTATATATATTGATTTCTTTTTTGAAATTTTATTATATTTTTTTGATTTTATTTTGATTTTATTATTATTATTTTTACACATCCAAAATTGCAAAAATTATTCAAATAAGTGAAAATGTAAGCCATTTTGGGGCATCACGGTGCAATATGAAGTATACCCACGAGAAATGTGAAAATGGCGTGTCTACGCTCACTAGACACAGAGAATCAAAACAGCGAACATCAACGTACAGACAGGGTAAGCACGCACCTATCGCACGTACTACGGAGCATAAAATAGTATACAACAACTACTAGACTCAGGAGAGTCAACTAGACCTACTAATAACGATCCTTGAGTCACAAGACTCAGGTCAAGATCATCACACATCATAGCAACACGTTGTTAATCAGCCTAGTCCCTAAGCCAAAACTACGGGAAACACATCAACAATGAGTCCTCGACCTTCGAGCTATACAATGGACTCACAATTCCGTATGACACGAAACATGAAACATGAGGGATTACCGAAGTCCCCAAACAACATGGCACATAAACCGAGGTAAGATAATACCTTCAAGCACCCAAAACCATGTCTCGATCCTCACAGGATAGATGAGACACTCACGAGGTCACGTGTCAACAACTGGGTCACAACCGGGTTGACCAAAAACCATAATGACCCTCAAAATAATACAAAACACAATTCGGTATAATGGCCCTCTCAGACACCCTATAACACGGTCATAGCCCACATAGGACGTCCAAGACATCCACGGAACAATGGGCTAACCAAGGGGTCAAAGCCACATTAACCGGAAACCAACCCAACACAAAAGGAACTCCCAAACAAATGGCGGTATCATCCATGGCCACTAATGCACATTGGCGATCTTATCGGGGCCGCTATTTGCAGGGTAAAACAGACACAAAACAGTATGCTCAAGGCCATTTCTAGGCTTTAGCGGTCATGGCCAGACCGTCATACCAAAACCGCCTCAAAGCCATCCTTTTGGCGGTCCTTTGCCTGACCGTTACTTCATAAGGCGGTCAGTCGCAAGGCCATCACTAGGAACTGACTTAAAATTGTAAAATCGTTTATCGGTCTACCTAGGGCCATTTTCCAGGGAATGGCAGTCACCCAAGGGCCGCCAATGACCCCATGCGGTCGGAGCTAGACCGCTAGCCCGAACCGACTTAAAACCGATCAACCGACTTAAACGTCGAATAGCGGTCGCCCAAGGGCCGCTAAACCAGCCTTGTGGTCGGTCGCGAGACCTCTAAACCAGGCCGACACTGGAACTCCACCTAGCGGTCTCTAAAAGGTGGCTAAGCTTAAATGACGGTCTCTGGTAGGACCGCCAAACCGTTTCGGCGGGAAAACCGCGGGACTACCCAAAACCTAGTCTTTCCACACCCCAATCGCGTCTACACAACGAGAAAACAACCCTAACGTCGATATCCACCTTCCACAAGCCGGAAGGGATCAAATCATGCACAAAACTACAAGAAACAGGCGATTCCCACGAATCCACCCAAAATGACTCACATAGACAGTCGGGCTCATATCGGCCCTGATTCTCAACCAAATGCAGTAAAATTGGTGGGGAACGAATTCCAACATTCTAGGGGTTTAAATGATTCCATTTAAACTATAAACTGTCGCCTGGAACAGTGAACACGGCTTACACTCCCCGAACATGCTATTTGCCCAAACAAGGCAAAACTCACTCAAACTCACACCGTTCGGGTCCAAATCGTGAGAGGATGCATGAAAAGTGTAGGGCATCTATTCCCCTACCTCCACCGATGATCTCGCGCGCCGAAACGGCCACACTACGCCAAAAACCATCACACGAACAGCACGTCGACTTTGAATCCACCGAACGGGATCGCGCCATCACCATGCTCCATTCTTCACACCATCATGCTCCACGATAGCTCCACGGCATCTCCATGACATACCCAGGCCTCCTCCGTCTGCAGCCAGAGCAGAGGGGGTGAAAGGAGAGAGAACGGAGGGAGAGAGGGTGAAACGGTGAGAGAAGAGAGAGGAGAGAGGTGAGAGAATAAAAATGAAAAATGAAATTGGAAATTTTTAATTTTCCTAAAATCTAATTTTTGGCACGGAATTCAGTAAATTTATAAAAATACTAAAAAATAGTCTCCGCGATCCTCGGAACGAGCACAATGCACCTGTAACGTCCCGGAGTCACAAAACTCAACGGTTCACTCTCCACAGGGTTCTGCATATTATACAAGGGAAAAACCCGAGTGGATCGTAAAACACGTATCAGGACCATGAAAGCTGTCCGAAAGCTCTCTGACTCCGATCCAAAAAATCCAGGATATTACACCACGCCTCACGGTCAGAAAAATGGACTCTCGGGTCACGGAAACTGTAGCAACCCTGATAAATGAATATTTGAAATAAATTAAAACATATATATATTACAGTAGTAATACAGATAATGAGAATAGGATTAATTAGATGAAGTAAAACAAAATTAAAATAACGCCTCTTATTAGGGCGTTAATTCAAAAAGAAACACCTCTATCAAAGGCGTGACTAAAGAAAGGACGCCCACACGTGCGGTCGTCAACTCTCATGACCAAATAGGCAAGTAAAAGAAACGCCCATATATGGGGCGTGTTTCAAAAACAAGGAACGCCCTTATCCAAGACGTTTCTTAAGAAACGACCTGAACTAGGTCGTCAATTCAAGAATCGACGCCCTGCCAAAGGCGTTAATTCAGTTCGTAAACCGTTCGAACCCAGAACTTATCCAGGGTAAGTGATAAGCATTAGAAAGAGTTCAAACGTGGCAATAACTCTATATTGGAAGCATTACTTCCACTAGAACTCTAACCCTAATTGGACCCCCTAAATCCCTATAAATAATCTTCTGCTCGAACCCTAGAAGCTATTTGGTCGACTACTGCTACGGTATGTATAGAACCAAAGGTTATTCCTCATCGTTTTCTCTGTTATACGATCGTGTGAAGAACATTAATTGATCTTCTCTTATTTGTAGGAAGTCTGCTTGTCGAACGTGAAGAACAAGGTACTGTTCTTCTATCTTTTCCCTAAAAACTTCGGTTATAGCTGTGAAGATTATTTAAATATCTTCATCTTCCTTCCTTTTCTCTCCCTCTACAGGTTGACGGTAGAGTGAAGATTTCTGAAGAACGATTGTTCTTCTTCTTGCTGTTGCTACGGCTATTATTGAGTTGCAGTTGAAGCTTCAGAGTATTAGGCTTCTCACCAAATCCTTCAGAGTTCATCTTCAAATCCATTATTAAGGTAGGATTTTCTCAAGTCACTGTAGCCCAAACTAAATTGATACAGTACAATAATTATCATGCATATACATGGTTTGGTTTACTATAGTTTCTGAACGACTTTCTATTAATTTCTTGAAAGAAACGTCCTTAGCAAGGGCGTGACTATGAAATACACGCCCCAGACTAGGGCGCTAATTTACAAGTCACGACCCTGCCAAGGTCGTCAATTTCATATTTGACGCCCTACACACAGGCGTTAATTTCATGTAAATCTTAAGAACTGATTATCCATGCAATTACATGAAATCAAATCAATAATTGTTAACGGTTAAAAGCCAATAAACATGAAACATCAAATCTGATATACTGCATGTGAATTCCTGCCAATTTTCCTGTCATGACTATATGATTGTTATCCTTGATTATCGTGCAAATCTTGCTAATCATGTAAATTCCTGATATTTCTTGAATTCGCGACCTAGACTAGGTCGTTTTCCCTGTGGTAACGCCCCATCACAGGGCGTGAATTAAAATAAACGCCCCTTACTAGGGCGCGTATCTGTTAAAATCCTGGAATATATATTCTGTGAAAATAAGAACTTAATGATTAACGCCCCTACCAAGGGCGCGTTTTTGATTATTTCTGAAAATAAATAAGTTCTGAAAAATATTGTAAATAAAAAGACGCCTGCTATAGTAGTCGTCAACTTATGAAGAAACGCCCCTTCCGAAGGCGCGTTTTAGATAAATTATTGAATTATTGAAAATTCTGCAAAACGGACCATATGTAAACGCCCTTCTGTTAGGCGTTAATTACTTGAGAAACGACTTGACCTAAGTCGTTATTTTACTGTAAACTGATTTTTCCTCTGATTTGCTAACCGATGGTTTTATATATCATAATATATATATATATCGGCACTATTCTCCACTCCGTGAGTATAGTCCCACTTTTCACGGTGTTTTATCGATCACACTCAACTCTCATTGACATACAAGCTCTCCATTGGACATTCCGTTCCTTTGGACTAGCGAGTTAGTCATAGAGACCTCCGTAAGACTCCTCGTAGCCTTGGATTCCCTCAAGGCCGACTGAGCTGGTTGTACCCTAAAAACCCATTACACCATTGATGCCATGTCACTCTAAAGAAACATGGTATACCGGCCCTTATGATTATACAAAGAGTATATCATAAGAAATTCTTAATGGGATGATGATATCATGCCATATCATGTCATTCTTGTAAACCCCAATTCTATGATAAGAGTGAGGGTATCTTACTTTGATATACTGTTCATGTGGACCTCAATTCTATATAAAGAATGTCCATATTGATTTGTCATGGTACCTAAGTTAAGGGAACCATATTCTACCTAGTTTTATCGATATCGTGATTATACCGTTATTATCGCCATTCTATGTCCTTTGTCATATTTTGGACTCTATTCTATCAAAGTTGTCATACGTGTCTACAAGCTTGATTATTGAAATTCTATGTTGGCTATAAACAAGAGTGGATGTCAAAACACATGATAAATGCCTGCGCATATAGGGCCCGATCTGGTCCTGGGAGGAGCACCCGAAAGTACTTGTGCCCATGGGAGTTAAAATGATAAGGTATCTGGCATTATACCGAGTACTTGACTTGCTTGATTGGACATTCCACACACATCTTGTACTTGAATCGTACTTGACTTTACATGAAATGCGTGGCCCGAAAAAGGGTAATTTACTTGCTTGATACATGATAGCCAAAGTTCTTGACATGACTTGTTAAACGTGCTTGCTTGAATATCTTGAATAACTTGTATCTTGTTGAAAGTTCATGATAAGTTCATCTTATTTCCTTGATATTACATTCTCTCTATCTTGTCGTTTCATGCGAGCATGCATAGCCTTATTGCATTCATGAAAATGTAATTACTTAAACCCCTTGCTAGTACTTGAGATATAATTTCCTACTGAGCGTTCGCTCATTCCGTTTGTCCCTTTTACTTTTCAGGTAAGTCCGACGACGATGGAAGTCAATCGGATGGGAATGGTCAAGAGTGAAAGTGATAGAGCTTCTACAAGTGTCGTCTAGTCTTTTCCATAGTTTCTTGAGTCAAATATGTATTCTTTTCCTTTTTGTTAAACAGAGTATTGGATTTGTAATAGTCTATCCATTATGAAATAAAGGATTGGGTTATCTTGCTATTTTACGCATCTCTGTCTTTGTGTCGAATATACGACCACTCTGATTGACATGATTGATATAGACACGTCGCGCATCTCCGGGTATCTTCCGCGCTCGGGGCGTGACAGTCTTTGTGGTATCAGAGCGTAAGGTATTCAATTCCTAGGAAACCCAAGTCCAAGGATAGGTTTCAAAACCTTTAACCAAGTGAGAGTAGGTAGAACCAAGGGTTAAATGATCAATGAGTCCTTTATAAGATCATAGTGACATAATACTAACATAGCTATTGTAATTGTAGGATAATGGCTGCCGAACGTGCTCAATGGCGCAACATGCAGCGTACCCTGCAAGGGATAACCCAAGTGCTACAACAGGTAGCACAAGGTGGTGCTCCACGAGCTGGAAGCTTACACCAAGCATTCAAGAATATGAATCCCCCGAAGTTCATGGGATCAACCGATCCAGACGATGCCGAGCATTGGGTTCGGGAGATTGAACGTATATTCCATGTCATGCAATGCACGGATCAGGACAAAGTCTTATTAGCTACTTTCCAGTTAGAAAAGGATGCTAGATGCTGGTGGGAGTCGATTGAAGCTACTATAGACCCAACTCAAGTTACATGGGGAGAATTCGTTGAATATTTCAACGCCAAATATTTCTCTGATAGGGTCCAGGAAAAGAAGGCCGCCGAATTTGCCGCATTAAAGCAAAGATCTTTATCGGTGGCTGATTATGAAGCACAGTTCTCTAGACTGTCTAGATATGCTAAGCATTTAATTAGCACGGAAAAGATGAAAGCCCGTAGATTTCTTAATGGGCTTAGGCCCCACTACATTACTCAACTGGCGCCTATGGATATTCAAGTTTATACCGAAATAGTGCGCCGAGCTCAGTTGCTTGAAGATGCCACGGAACTATCTGATAGGATCCGTGGGAAAGACAAAAAGGAGCAAGTCACAAGTTCGGGTTCTTTTAAACCCAATTTTAAGAAGAGGCCCAATAATGGAGGTTCTTCCTCTCAAGATCAGAAGTTCAAGAAATCCAAGCCTTTCTCTATCACCACTACCCCTTCGAATACAGTTTGCAAGCATTGTGACAAGGCTGGTCACAAAACAGAAGAATGCTGGAGGAAATTAGGAGCATGTCTCCGTTGTGGGAGTCGTGAACATCGGATTCCCGATTGTCCATTAATGAATGACCAAGACGGTGAGGGTAAACGCCCAGTGACAAGGAACGCGCGTCTTCATGCAATCCAAGAGACCGAACCAGAAGAAGAAGGCGGATTGGTGGAAGGTACATTAAAAATTTGTTCCAAATATGCACATGTCTTATGTCACGCCCCGGGCCGATAGCAGCGGAACGTGTCGTTTGCTCGGAACGTGGCAGTTAAACAGTCGTGAATGATCAAGAGCAATCGCATAAGACCAAGATAATTTTGAACAACAATAGAAATTTTATTTCTAATATGAATCTCTTACAAGAACTTGTTGTCCATCTTGGAGACTTCAACATAATGGAAAAGAAGATAACGACATACTAACAGACTTAGACCAGATAACTGAATAAGAGACGATAAGTTAACTTAGCTAGACAATACTATCTAGACTCAAGAAAAAATAAAAGACTCGGGTTCACTAGTTTCCACAGCTCGCTTGCACACTTGTCCCGCCCGTGTGGGTCTCGGTCTTGCTAGCTACCTGCTTACCTGAAAATGTTGGAATAAAACGGAGTGAGCGAACGCTCAGTAGGAAATTATATCTCAAGTACTAGCGAGGGGTTTAAGTAATTACATTTTCATGAATGCAATAAAGCTATGCATGCTCGCATGAAACGACAAGATAGAGAGAATGTAATATCAAAGAAATAAGATGAACTAATCATGAACTTTCAACAAGATACTTAAGATATTCAAGCAAGTACATTTAACAAGTCATGTCAAGAATTTTGGCTATCATGTATCAAGCAAGTAAATTACCCTTTTTCGGGCCACGCATTTCATGTCAAGGCAAGTACGATTTCAAGCACAAGATTTATGTGGAATGTCCAATCTAGAAAGTAAAGTACTCGGTATAATGCCAGATACCTTATCATTTTAACTCCCATGGGCACAAGTACTTTCGGGTGCTCCCCCCAGGACCAGATCGGGCCCTATATGCGCAGGCATTTATCATGTATTTTGACATCCACTCTTGTTTATAGCCAACATAGAATTTCAATAATCAAGCTTGTAGACACGTACGACAACTTTGATAGAATAGAGTCCAAAATATGACAAAGGACATAGATTGGCGATATTAACGGTATAATCACGATATCGATAAAACTAGGTAGAATATGGTTCCCTTAACTTGGGTACCATGACAAATCAATATGGACATTCTTTATATAGAATTGAGGTCCACATGAACAGTATATCAAAGGTAAGATGCCCTCATTCTTATCATAGAATTGAGGTTTACAAGAATGACATGATATGGCATGATATCATCATCCCATTAAGAATTTCTTATGATATACTCTTTGTATAATCATAAGGGCCGGTATACCATGTTTCTTTAGATTGACATGGCAAAAACTGTGTAATGGGTTTTTAGGGTACAACCAGCTCAGTCGGCCTTGAGGGAATCCAAGGCTACGAGGAGTCTTACGGAGGTCTCTATGACTAACTTGCTAGTCCAAAGGAACGGAATGTCCAATGGAGAGCTTGTATGTCAATGAGAGTTGAGTGTGATCGATAAATCAACATGAAACGTGGGACTATACTCACGGAGTGGAGAATAGTGCCGATATATATATATATGTATAATATGAAACCATCGGTAATAGAATCAGGATAAAATCAGTTTACAGTAAAATAACGACTTAGGTCAAGTCGTGTCTCAAGTAATTAACGCCTAACAGAAGGGCGTTTACATATATTGCCAATTTGCAGAATTTCCATTATTTCATTAATTTATCAAAAACACGCCTTTCCTGGGGGCGTTTCTTCAAAGTTGACGACTGCAGGGGCAGGCGTCTCATCATTTACATATTCGACAGGATATAATTATTCTCAGAAATTTATCAAAAACGCGCCCTTGGAAGGGGCGTTACTTTCTAATTCCATTTTACAGAATATGTGAATTTCAGGTTTTTAACAGATACACGCCCTAGGAAGGGGCGTTACTTTTCAGATTCACGCCTTGTACTGGGGCGTTAGAATATGGAAAACGACTTTGTCCAAGTCGTGAATTTCAAGGGATTTACGATATTTTAATAAATAATATTTCGAGAGACAGGAGACATGTCATGGCAGTAAAATTTAACAGGAATTCACAGAGTCATGCAAGATATTAAAAATCAATATTTCATATGTATTGTAATTTTTAAACAGGATCAATTATTAATCACATGCGATTCTTATGAAATTAACGCCTGCGTAGAGGGCGTCAAATATTAAATTGACGACCACTACATGGTCGTTTCTTTTAAATTAGCGCCCTAATCAAGGGCGTTTCTTTCAAAATTTTGCAGAAAACGTAATAAAACCTTATAAACAGTATGCATGCCATGCTCATATACGTATGTATAGATATCTTGCATTAATTCTTATTTGGGCTACAATAACTTGAGAAAATCCTACCTTAGTATTGTCTGGATGAAGGACACGTGAAGAACTTGATAGGGAACAATACTCTATTTGTAACAGAGTCTTCTCGGAAGAAGAAAAGTTGATGCTGATGAAGGCTTCCCTAACCTGTATAGAAGAGAAAGAGATGAAGAGTCAGTAACTCTTCATATGATAGAAAGAAAAGAACGTTCAGTTCTTTACTCACCGTAGCAGACGATCGATCAAATAGGTTTAGGGTTTGACTGTCAAGGGTATTTATAGGATCTAGGGAAATCCTAATGGGCTAGAGTTATATTGGGAGTAATATATCCTTATTAGAGTCCTTGCCCTAGTAAACACTTACTAGATTAACATAATCCTTCCCTGGATAAGCTCCCGTGTCGAACGGAACTCGAATGGAATTAACGACTTTGGTCAGGGCGTCGATTCTTAAATTGACGACCTGGTTCAGGTCGTTTATTAAAAAGCGCCTTTAGTTAGGGCGTTCCTTTGTTTAAAACACGCCCAAGATAGGGGCGTTTCTTGGCCTTACCACTTTTGACGTTGGAATTTGACGCCGTGTGGTGAGGGCGTCACTTCTTGAGTCACGCCTTAACTAGAGGCGTTTATAATTTAAATAGCGCCTTTATCCAAGGCGTTATTTCCATTTCACTCTTTTATTTGTTCATTCGTATATAATATATACTTTCCTTTTATTTCTAGGTATTTATACATATATACAGGTTTATGTTATGTACTTATGTATATATATATATATATATATATTGCCTATATGGGAGAAGATAATAAAACGTGTTAAAAAGCCCATTAAGCGTAAAATGCTTGGGGTTGAGTTTGGGCCAATGGAGCTTAGCATTAAAAATGTTAATCCTTTATCAAGGCCTAATAATTATATTTGTAACTAGTTATTTCTATTTGTTCCTTTACACAAGTTTACTTTGTTTGGAAGTCTTACTTGTTTATTTGTCAAGACCTTACACATACGACTTATATCTTTTAATAACTTGCATGTATTTCCGTCTATGCATAAATAAGGCTCTTAAGACTATCTCTAAGGTTCTATACCTCATTGATTTGGTGTGGCTAGTTCTCACTTACATTGAGATCTTAGTAATCTTCTATTTAGAGATTTTATTGCTCATAAGTTCTTTAACTTTTATTAGTCTTTGTCCTAGGTATCAGAGGCAGGTTCGATCTGAGCAACCCCTTGGGAATATCACTTGACCATTTATTTATTTGAATAAACATTTTATACTTATAAGAGTAGGTATATCATTATGTATATTTTTATTCCTGTTCCAAAAATTACCGGGTGTTACACCCTCCCCCACTTAAAAGAATTTGGTCCCCAAATTCACATCACATTTCATTCCTAATAGGGAACTTATTATGAGCTTATACAGAAGAAATCTTCAGAATGAAAAAGGGCTAGTTTAGGATTACGGGTGAGGGATACCTTTCGCATCTTTCCCTTTGGCAAGCAGGGTTAAATCTTGAACTCCTCTTGGAAGCTTCTTGGGACATTCTGCTATCTTGTGATTTAAGTTCCCGCAACGCAGACATGCACCCGAACACCACCAACACTCCTTCGATTGGTGACCATATCTCTCACAAGATCTACACTTATCTTTCGAGTGATCCACCGAAGCTTCTTTCTTATTACACTTCTTACATTTCTGACATTTCTTACACCTTTGTGAAATATCATCCTCATTTATTCTTTTCTTGGTAATGGTGAAACTTTCGGAGTTATTTGTTTGATCTTTCCCTTCAACTCTTTCTTTTTCTTCCACTACTTTCTCTAGTTCTTGAACTCTCCTGACAAGGCTCGCGTAAACTTGGACATCCACCAAGATCATTTCATGAACAAGGCTCGGCTTAGAGGCTTCCATTTTATCTAGGTTCCTGCAAGGATGAGTGGAGGGATAATTTATTGACTCAAGATTTAGTGTTAATGAAATGTAAATACTTTATCTTTCTTTTATAACTTTAACCCCAAGTTCTACCCATCTCTCACGGAATTCCTATAGGACGACTGACAAGGATACTCAACCTATAATCTGGTTTCAACAACCTAAGGATTTTGGAAAGTTGAATCCAAATATGACCGACCGGGATACCGGACCTATCACGGAAACTTAACGATTTCGACAACCAAAGCTATGATATGACTAACAAGGATATCTGACCTATCACTGAAACCTAATAACTTGAGGATAAGAAAGCCGAAGCTCTGATATGGCAGACAAGGATTCTTAATCTGGAGGATACGAAAGCCGAAGCTCTGATATGGCAGACAAGGATTCTTAATCTGGAGGATACGAAAGCCGAAGCTCTGATACCACCTCTGTCACGCCCCGGGCCGATAGCAGCGGAACGTGTCGTTTGCTCGGAACGTGGCAGTTAAACAGTCGTGAATGATCAAGAGCAATCGCATAAGACCAAGATAATTTTGAACAACAATAGAAATTTTATTTCTAATATGAATCTCTTACAAGAACTTGTTGTCCATCTTGGAGACTTCAACATAATGGAAAAGAAGATAACGACATACTAACAGACTTAGACCAGATAACTGAATAAGAGACGATAAGTTAACTTAGCTAGACAATACTATCTAGACTTAAGAAAAAATAAAAGACTCGGGTTCACTAGTTTCCACAGCTCGCTTGCACACTTGTCCCGCCCGTGTGGGTCTCGGTCTTGCTAGCTACCTGCTTACCTGAAAATGTTGGAATAAAACGGAGTGAGCGAACGCTGAGTAGGAAATTATATCTCAAGTACTAGCGAGGGGTTTAAGTAATTACATTTTCATGAATGCAATAAAGCTATGCATGCTCGCATGAAACGACAAGATAGAGAGAATGTAATATCAAAGAAATAAGATGAACTAATCATGAACTTTCAACAAGATACTTAAGATATTCAAGCAAGTACATTTAACAAGTCATGTCAAGAATTTTGGCTATCATGTATCAAGCAAGTAAATTACCCTTTTTCGGGCCACGCATTTCATGTCAAGGCAAGTACGATTTCAAGCACAAGATTTATGTGGAATGTCCAATCTAGAAAGTAAAGTACTCGGTATAATGCCAGATACCTTATCATTTTAACTCCCATGGGCACAAGTACTTTCGGGTGCTCCCCCCAGGACCAGATCGGGCCCTATATGCGCAGGCATTTATCATGTATTTTGACATCCACTCTTGTTTATAGCCAACATAGAATTTCAATAATCAAGCTTGTAGACACGTACGACAACTTTGATAGAATAGAGTCCAAAATATGACAAAGGACATAGATTGGCGATATTAACGGTATAATCACGATATCGATAAAACTAGGTAGAATATGGTTCCCTTAACTTGGGTACCATGACAAATCAATATGGACATTCTTTATATAGAATTGAGGTCCACATGAACAGTATATCAAAGGTAAGATGCCCTCATTCTTATCATAGAATTGAGGTTTACAAGAATGACATGATATGGCATGATATCATCATCCCATTAAGAATTTCTTATGATATACTCTTTGTATAATCATAAGGGCCGGTATACCATGTTTCTTTAGATTGACATGGCAAAAACTGTGTAATGGGTTTTTAGGGTACAACCAGCTCAGTCGGCCTTGAGGGAATCCAAGGCTACGAGGAGTCTTACGGAGGTCTCTATGACTAACTTGCTAGTCCAAAGGAACGGAATGTCCAATGGAGAGCTTGTATGTCAATGAGAGTTGAGTGTGATCGATAAATCAACATGAAACGTGGGACTATACTCACGAAGTGGAGAATAGTGCCGATATATATATATGTATAATATGAAACCATCGGTAATAGAATCAGGATAAAATCAGTTTACAGTAAAATAACGACTTAGGTCAAGTCGTGTCTCAAGTAATTAACGCCTAACAGAAGGGCGTTTACATATATTGCCAATTTGCAGAATTTCCATTATTTCATTAATTTATCAAAAACACGCCTTTCCTGGGGGCGTTTCTTCAAAGTTGACGACTGCAGGGGCAGGCGTCTCATCATTTACATATTCGACAGGATATAATTATTCTCAGAAATTTATCAAAAACGCGCCCTTGGAAGGGGCGTTACTTTCTAATTCCATTTTACAGAATATGTGAATTTCAGGTTTTTAACAGATACACGCCCTAGGAAGGGGCGTTACTTTTCAGATTCACGCCTTGTACTGGGGCGTTAGAATATGGAAAACGACTTTGTCCAAGTCGTGAATTTCAAGGGATTTACGATATTTTAATAAATAATATTTCGAGAGACAGGAGACATGTCATGGCAGTAAAATTTAACAGGAATTCACAGAGTCATGCAAGATATTAAAAATCAATATTTCATATGTATTGTAATTTTTAAACAGGATCAATTATTAATCACATGCGATTCTTATGAAATTAACGCCTGCGTAGAGGGCGTCAAATATTAAATTGACGACCACTACATGGTCGTTTCTTTTAAATTAGCGCCCTAATCAAGGGCGTTTCTTTCAAAATTTTGCAGAAAACGTAATAAAACCTTATAAACAGTATGCATGCCATGCTCATATACGTATGTATAGATATCTTGCATTAATTCTTATTTGGGCTACAATAACTTGAGAAAATCCTACCTTAGTATTGTCTGGATGAAGGACACGTGAAGAACTTGATAGGGAACAATACTCTATTTGTAACAGAGTCTTCTCGGAAGAAGAAAAGTTGATGCTGATGAAGGCTTCCCTAACCTGTATAGAAGAGAAAGAGATGAAGAGTCAGTAACTCTTCATATGATAGAAAGAAAAGAACGTTCAGTTCTTTACTCACCGTAGCAGACGATCGATCAAATAGGTTTAGGGTTTGACTGTCAAGGGTATTTATAGGATCTAGGGAAATCCTAATGGGCTAGAGTTATATTGGGAGTAATATATCCTTATTAGAGTCCTTGCCCTAGTAAACACTTACTAGATTAACATAATCCTTCCCTGGATAAGCTCCCGTGTCGAACGGAACTCGAATGGAATTAACGACTTTGGTCAGGGCGTCGATTCTTAAATTGACGACCTGGTTCAGGTCGTTTATTAAAAAGCGCCTTTAGTTAGGGCGTTCCTTTGTTTAAAACACGCCCAAGATAGGGGCGTTTCTTGGCCTTACCACTTTTGACGTTGGAATTTGACGCCGTGTGGTGAGGGCGTCACTTCTTGAGTCACGCCTTAACTAGAGGCGTTTATAATTTAAATAGCGCCTTTATCCAAGGCGTTATTTCCATTTCACTCTTTTATTTGTTCATTCGTATATAATATATACTTTCCTTTTATTTCTAGGTATTTATACATATATACAGGTTTATGTTATGTACTTATGTGTGTGTATATATATATATATATATATATATATATATATATATATATATTGCCTATATGGGAGAAGATAATAAAACGTGTTAAAAAGCCCATTAAGCGTAAAATGCTTGGGGTTGAGTTTGGGCCAATGGAGCTTAGCATTAAAAATGTTAATCCTTTATCAAGGCCTAATAATTATATTTGTAACTAGTTATTTCTATTTGTTCCTTTACACAAGTTTACTTTGTTTGGAAGTCTTACTTGTTTATTTGTCAAGACCTTACACATACGACTTATATCTTTTAATAACTTGCATGTATTTCCGTCTATGCATAAATAAGGCTCTTAAGACTATCTCTAAGGTTCTATACCTCATTGATTTGGTGTGGCTAGTTCTCACTTACATTGAGATCTTAGTAATCTTCTATTTAGAGATTTTATTGCTCATAAGTTCTTTAACTTTTATTAGTCTTTGTCCTAGGTATCAGAGGCAGGTTCGATCTGAGCAACCCCTTGGGAATATCACTTGACCATTTATTTATTTGAATAAACATTTTATACTTATAAGAGTAGGTATATCATTATGTATATTTTTATTCCTGTTCCAAAAATTACCGGGTGTTACATCTTATTTGATACGGGTGCATCGCATTCCATTATTTCCAAGAAGTTTGCTGACCCATTACCTCTAGAACCAGAATGGATGAAGTTAATATTGTCTACTCCTCTCGGAAACGAGACGGATATCACACATCATTATCAAAACTGTGAGGTATTGGTTCGAGGAAAGAATTTTCCTATTGATCTTATCTGCTTAGATCTAAAAGAGTATGATGTTATACTAGGAGCAGACTGGTTATCCAAATACCAGGCAACGGTTGATTGTTGTGATAGCAAGATTGTTTTCAAGGAATTTCCGGAACTGACTTATACTAGTCCTAAGAGTCGAAGCAAATCCCCTCTTATTTCGGCTCTTCGAGCAAGCAAGCTCGTCAAGAAAGGATGTGTATCCTTCCTTGCTTTTGTCACTATTAAAGAAGCTAAAGAAACCAAGATAGAGGACATTCAGGTAGTGCGAGAATTTCCAGACGTATTTCCGGAAGATTTGCTGGGATTACCCCCTCAAAGAGATGTAGCCTTCACCATTGACTTAGTCCCTGGTGCTGGTCCCGTTTCAAAGGCACCATATAGAATGTCCCCTGCTGAACTCAAGGAGTTGAAGGAGCAGTTGATGGAACTAATCCGAAAAGGGTTTATTAGACCAAGTACTTCCCCGTGGGGAGCACCAGTCTTATTTGTAAAGAAGAAGGATGGATCCATGAGATTGTGTATCGACTATCGACAATTAAATCATCTTACTATCAAGAACAAGTATCCACTGCCGAGAATCGATGAATTATTTGATCAGATTTCAGGATCCAAATATTTTTCCAAGATTGATCTCAGGTCGGGATACCATCAATTAAGAATCAAGGACGATGACATTCACAAGACCGCATTCAGAAGCAGGTATGGCCATTACGAATTTGTTGTTATGCCTTTTGGACTAACAAATGCCCCTGCTGCCTTTATGCAGTTAATGAATAGCATATTCAGGCCTTACTTGGATCAATTCGTAGTAGTCTTCATTGATGATATATTGATATATTCCAAGACTAAGGAAGAACATGAAGAACATTTGAGGATTGCATTGCAAGTCTTGAGGACAAATCAATTATATGCTAAACTCAGCAAATGCGAGCTCTGGCTTGAAGAAGTGACTTTTCTCGGGCATGTCATAACAAAGGACGGATTATCTGTAGATCCGTCAAAAGTTGAAGCTGTGAGAAACTGGGAAAGACCCACTAATGCAAGCGAGATCAGAAGTTTCTTAGGTCTTGCAGGCTATTATCGACGATTCATTAAAGATTTCTCTAAGATCGCCATACCACTTACAAGATTAACTCGTAAGGAGATCCGATACGAATGGAGTGAGGAATGTGAAAGAAGTTTTCAAACTCTCAAGGATCATCTCACCACAGCTCCGGTCTTAGCTCTACCGATAGAAGGAGAGAAATTCGAGGTCTACACTGATGCTTCTGGCATTGGCCTCGGATGTGTCCTAATGCAACAAGGAAAGGTCATAGCATACTCTTCACGTCAACTAAAGAAGCATGAGGAGAATTACCCCGTCCATGACTTAGAACTGGCCGCGGTAGTATTTGCCCTAAAGATATGGAGACACTATCTCTATGGAGTACAGTTCACTGTCTACTCCGATCACAAAAGTCTCAAATATCTATTTTCACAAAAGGAGCTAAACATGAGACAAAGACGCTGGCTAGAATATCTCAAGGACTTCGACTTCAATATACAATACCATCCCGGAAAGGGTAATTATGTTGCCGACGCCCTTAGTCGAAAGCCGAGAGCAATGATAGCAAATTGTATGATGCAAGAATGGAGGTTACTTGAACAATTCTCCGAGCTCAATATAAGCTTGGACATGGAATCCAAATTTGCCACACTATCTCATGTAAGCATACAGTCAGATTTGTTATCTGAGATACAAACACTTCAGGATGATGATCCTATGTTAGTAGAAATCAAGGGCAGATTAGAAGGACAATCTGATTTTCAACTAACTTCTGATGGAAGATTATCGTTCAAAGATAGAACTTGTGTACCTGATTGTCCGGAATTAAAGAAGAAGATCTTAGATGAAGCTCACCGATCAAGGTACACTATTCATCCAAGATCAACCAAAATGTACCAAGATGTAAAGAGTAACTTTTGGTTGCCTAATATGAAAAGAGAAATAGCGGACTATGTATCACGCTGTCTCACATGCCAACAGGTCAAGGCGGAACACCAAAAGCCTGCGGGAAAACTACATCCTCTAGATATTCCTAAGTGGAAATGGGAGGATATTGGTATGGACTTCATCATGGGTTTGTCTAAATCTAAAGGAGGACATGATGGAATCTGGGTTATCATTGACCGATTGACTAAATCGGCACATTTCTTGCCAATCAAAAGCCGATGGTCAATTGATGTGCTAGCTGCACTATACATCAAAGAAATAGTAAGGATACATGGGATTCCTGTCTCAATCGTGTCTGATAGAGATCCCCGTTTTACTTCTCATTTTTGGAAGGGATTACAACATTCGTTGGGGACAAGGCTCAACTTTAGTACTGCTTTTCACCCACAAACGGATGGTCAGACCGAGCGAACTAATCAAGTTGTTGAAGATATGCTGAGAGCATGCATTATTGACTTTGGAGGAAGCTGGCATGACCACTTACCTTTAGTTGAATTTGCATATAATAATAGCTACCAAGCTAGTATCCAAATGGCACCTTTCGAAGCCTTATACGGAAGGAGTTGCCGATCTCCCATATGTTGGAACGAAGTTGGAGAAAAACAACTATTAGGTCCAGACATGGTAAGGGATACAACCGAGAAGATACAAGTAATCAGGGAAAGATTACAAGTGGCTCAGACCAGACAAAAGACTTATGCAGATACAAGAAGAAGAGATCTTGAATTCCAAATCGGAGATCATGTATTTCTCAAGATATCGCCTGGACGTGGCATACGAAGATTTGGTGTTAAGGGCAAGCTTACGCCAAGATTCATCGGACCATTTGAGGTACTCGAAAGAGTTGGCGAGGTTGCTTATCGCATCGCGTTGCCTCCTCAGTTGTCCGAGGTACACAATGTATTTCACATATCTATGTTGAAGAAGTATGTGCACGATCCATCCCATATTATAGAACATGGAGATCTGGTGATCCAGAAAGATCTCACATATGAACAGAAGCCTATGAAGATATTAGATCGAGAAATACGAGCTCTAAGGAATAAGGTTATTCCCACGCTCAAGGTGCAATGGAATAAGAATCCTGAACGCGAAGCGACATGGGAGACCGAAGAATCTATGAAGAAACGATTTCCCGAGTTATTCTAAGTGGTATATGTTCTACGCTCTCCACATGTATAATTATATATATATTGAATTTGGGGACCAAATTCTTTTTAAGTGGGGGAGGGTGTAGCAACCCTGATAAATGAATATTTGAAATAAATTAAAACATATATATATTACAGTAGTAATACAGATAATGAGAATAAGATTAATTAGATGAAGTAAAACAAAATTAAAATAACGCCTCTTATTAGGGCGTTAATTCAAAAAGAAACGCCTCTATCAAAGGCGTGACTAAAGAAAGGACGCCCACACGTGCGGTCGTCAACTCTCATGACCAAATAGGCAAGTAAAAGAAACGCCCATATATGGGGCGTGTTTCAAAAACAAGGAACGCCCTTATCCAAGACGTTTCTTAAGAAACGACCTGAACTAGGTCGTCAATTCAAGAATCGAGGCCCTGACCAAAGGCGTTAATTCAGTTCGTAAACCGTTCGAACCCAGAACTTATCCAGGGTAAGTGATAAGTATTAGAAAGAGTTCAAACGTGGCAATAACTCTATATTGGAAGCATTACTTCCACTAGAACTCTAACCCTAATTGGACCCCCTAAATCCCTATAAATAATCTTCTGCTCGAACCCTAGAAGCTATTTGGTCGATTGCTGCTACGGTATGTATAGAACCAAAGGTTATTCCTCATCGTTTTCTCTGTTATACGATCGTGTGAAGAACATTAATTGATCTTCTCTTATTTGTAGGAAGTCTGCTTGTGAAACGTGAAGAACAAGGTACTGTTCTTCTATCTTTTCCCTAAAAACTTCGGTTATAGCTGTGAAGATTATTTAAATATCTTCATCTTCCTTCCTTTTCTCTCCCTCTACAGGTTGACGGTAGAGTGAAGATTTCTGAAGAACGATTGTTCTTCTTCTTGCTGTTGCTACGGCTATTATTGAGTTGCAGTTGAAGCTTCAGAGTATTAGGCTTCTCACCAAATCCTTCAGAGTTCATCTTCAAATCCATTATTAAGGTAGGATTTTCTCAAGTCACTGTAGCCCAAACTAAATTGATACAGTACAATAATTATCATGCATATACATGGTTTGGTTTACTATAGTTTCTGAACGACTTTCTGTTAATTTCTTGAAAGAAACGTCCTTAGCAAGGGCGTGACTATGAAATACACGCCCCAGACTAGGGCGCTAATTTACAAGTCATGACCCTGCCAAGGTCATCAATTTCATATTTGACGCCCTACACACAGGCGTTAATTTCATGTAAATCTTAAGAACTGATTATCCATGCAATTACATGAAATCAAATCAATAATTGTTAACGGTTAAAAGCCAATAAACATGAAACATCAAATCTGATATACTGCATGTGAATTCCTGCCAATTTTCCTGTCATGACTATATGATTGTTATCCTTGATTATCGTGCAAATCTTGCTAATCATGTAAATTCCTGATATTTCTTGAATTCGCGACCTAGACTAGGTCGTTTTCCCTGTGGTAACGCCCCATCACAGGGCGTGAATTAAAATAAACGCCCCTTACTAGGGCGCGTATCTGTTAAAATCCTGGAATATATATTCTGTGAAAATAAGAACTTAATGATTAACGCCCCTACCAAGGGCACGTTTTTGATTATTTCTGAAAATAAATAAGTTCTGAAAAATATTGTAAATAAAAAGACGCCTGCTATAGTAGTCGTCAACTTATGAAGAAACGCCCCTTCCGAAGGCGCGTTTTAGATAAATTATTGAATTATTGAAAATTCTGCAAAACGGACCATATGTAAACGCCCTTCTGTTAGGCGTTAATTACTTGAGAAACGACTTGACCTAAGTCGTTATTTTACTGTAAATTGATTTTTCCTCTGATTTGCTAACCGATGGTTTTATATATCATAATATATATATATCGGCACTATTCTCCACTCCGTGAGTATAGTCCCACTTTTCACGGTGTTTTATCGATCACACTCAACTCTCATTGACATACAAGCTCTCCATTGGACATTCCGTTCCTTTGGACTAGCGAGTTAGTCATAGAGACCTCCGTAAGACTCCTCGTAGCCTTGGATTCCCTCAAGGCCGACTGAGCTGGTTGTACCCTAAAAACCCATTACACCATTGATGCCATGTCACTCTAAAGAAACATGGTATACCGACCCTTATGATTATACAAAGAGTATATCATAAGAAATTCTTAATGGGATGATGATATCATGCCATATCATGTCGTTCTTGTAAACCCCAATTCTATGATAAGAGTGAGGGTATCTTACTTTGATATACTGTTCATGTGGACCTCAATTCTATATAAAGAATGTCCATATTGATTTGTCATGGTACCTAAGTTAAGGGAACCATATTCTACCTAGTTTTATCGATATCGTGATTATACCGTTATTATCGCCATTCTATGTCCTTTGTCATATTTTGGACTCTATTCTATCAAAGTTGTCATACGTGTCTACAAGCTTGATTATTGAAATTCTATGTTGGCTATAAACAAGAGTGGATGTCAAAACACATGATAAATGCCTGCGCATATAGGGCCCGATCTGGTCCTAGGAGGAGCACCCGAAAGTACTTGTGCCCATGGGAGTTAAAATGATAAGGTATCTGGCATTATACCGAGTACTTGACTTGCTTGATTGGACATTCCACACACATCTTGTACTTGAATCGTACTTGACTTTACATGAAATGCGTGGCCCGAAAAAGGGTAATTTGCTTGCTTGATACATGATAGCCAAAGTTCTTGACATGACTTGTTAAACGTGCTTGCTTGAATATCTTGAATAACTTGTATCTTATTGAAAGTTCATGATAAGTTCATCTTATTTCCTTGATATTACATTCTCTCTATCTTGTCGTTTCATGCGAGCATGCATAGCCTTATTGCATTCATGAAAATGTAATTACTTAAACCCCTTGCTAGTACTTGAGATATAATTTCCTACTGAGCGTTCGCTCATTCCGTTTGTCCCTTTTACTTTTCAGGTAAGTCCGACGACGATGGAAGTCAATCGGATGGGAATGGTCAAGAGTGAAAGTGATTGAGCTTCTACAAGTGTCGTCTAGTCTTTTCCATAGTTTCTTGAGTCAAATATGTATTCTTTTCCTTTTTGTTAAACAGAGTATTGGATTTGTAATAGTCTATCCATTATGAAATAAAGGATTGGGTTATCTTGCTATTTTGCGCATCTCTGTCTTTGTGTCGAATATACGACCACTCTGATTGACATGATTGATATAGACACGTCGCGCATCTCCGGGTATCTTCCGCGCTCGGGGCGTGACAGAAACTCACGTCCCCAGGACTGGGGCACCTGCCGACTAAAAGCACTGCTAGAAGCATCAACCAATGACTTATTCCATGCCTCAGGTGTCTCTCTCGCCCCAGGCGGAAACCGAGCCACAACACAACCAACAGTAAAAATAAGGTTCTTGTCGGGGTCGTGCTCGTCAGCATGCATCTGAAGCCCCTGACCATGTGTGCACACACTGATAGACTGTATAACGCTAGGCCCTCTTGCTGGTTTTCCTCCCGGCTCAGACTCGAGTCACTATAGGGGAGGTCCTACGGTAACCAGCCTAAAAACTATCTCTAATGAGTGTAGCTCTCCACCTACCCCCTAGGTGGGTTTGCATACGTGTGCCCAGGCAAGCTAATGTAGCTCTCCACCTACGCTCAGGTGGATTGGCACAAGCGTGCCCAGGAAGCTACGGCGGGCGGTGATGTGACGCGACCTAGGATGGAGGTGGTGACCCCGAACGCCAAGTGGTACGTGGCGAAGGACGAGCCCGAAGGCTTCCTCGATGCTAGAAAGGCCGTGATCCGGACCGGCATGACCAGACCTTCCCACAACGTCTTTTGATATACCACTTTGATGAAGGGGCACCACAATGGGATGACACACTAAGGGAATGCAGCGACTAGACCGAATCTAGACCAATGAGCCTTGGACCTAGGAATACAAGCACAACCACAAGACCAGGAGGCCTACGTAAGCGGACACTCGTCGGCGTGCACACTCAACCCGGGGTGACTCGGGGATGCCGAGTCGAGGGGGTGGGTGTCACGTCCCGAGCGCGGAAGATTACTCGGATGCGTGACGCGTTGTTCGCGACCTTTTCTTTCTTTCGCGGGTCGATCGACCAACTGACTAACTGGTAGTCAAATGATCGATTGACGACGCAGGTGTGCCAGTCACATGAGTGATGATTCTATGATGCACTCATTTTGACCCATGTCGGGTGAATGTGAGGTTCGGTCGGGACCAGCAGTCCGCCATACCATAAAGGCTATGGCGTTAATTACATCCCCCACGAGGAGGGAACACCTTTGATTAATTGCCGAGATAACGGGCTGTCGAAGCCGAATTAAAAAGAGCTACATGATGATCATGACGAAGGCATGCAGGATGCATATATTTATCGTGCAGAAGATGCATAATTCATAGAATTAGAGATCCTTGATACGTGGCGGAGGACGTAGGTTCGAAGACTACCATCACGCATAGCGAAGACTTCCGATCGGGCGTAACCCGACCTTCTATCGACGCCATTCGATATACTGGAGGATCTATGCATGCATGCATGCATACATGACATTCATGACTATATTAAGCATGACCATAAAAGTACGGAAGCAAATGGTGATCAACCATGTTTATTACTCCCCATGTGGAAGGGGCGGAGGCAACACAAATATAATAGCGAAAGCAAAGTGCTAACGGACATGGTAATGAAGATATGATAACAATATAGTTCGGGCTCGCTTGGCCCCTCCCTTATTCAATTTATTACCCATTGTGATTTATTAATGCCAACCCCGAGGGACGAGATCCGCTCGGGGGCAAATGAGCGATTAAAGCAACAAGAGGTTTCAAAACCGGCGCGACCATGTAAGGAAGGTTTATACGGCGCGATAAAGCGTAGGCATAGCATCTTAATCCGGCGCGGCCATCATGAATGTTAATACGGCGCGAAGGCCCTGGGGCGCGCCGGTTTAGGGCGCGCCGGAAAGGTGCAAGCAAAAAGTTTTGAAATATGAGTCTAAGGCAAATCCGGTGCGGGGAGGGGGGGGGGTACCGCGCCGGATTAGGGCGCGCCGGCTAAGGCCGCGCCGTTCTAGCCTTATTTTTTTATGAATTCTGAATCATTTGCGTTTGATAAGTTTATGTTGAGGGTTTTGAAGTTATTTGGGGCCAATTGTTTGTTAAATTGAAATCCAGAACCCTGAGAGATGGTGTGACAAGTCAGTGCGAGGTTCATACTCGAGCACCGAGGTGATTGAGTCCAGAACGATCGTTTCATTAGGGCTTATTTAATCTTAATCTATCCAAAATTGGACAGCATCTCCCCTGAACCTGAAGAGTTGCAGGGGATAAGCGGGGTCATGTTCACCTATGGAACAAGCCCCTAAACCGCCGGTCTGCACAATGGCAGCCAGCAAACCCCATTGGATGGAATACCCCGAGGACTAGCCTGCTATGGGCACCAAAGTTCCATAGGGGGAAGAAACAGAGAGATGAAGCCATTGACGATGGGAACAGCACCCCGAGGGCTAGCCTGCGAAGGGTGGATGACCCACAGTGTATGACTTATCCCTTATAGGGACTGACCATTAGGAAGATGAAACTCCGAGGGCTAGCCTGCGAGGAGCACATATCCCCGGCCTTCATTGGGTCCTGAATTGTTGGGGGCGAGCTCGTTGAGCCAAGACCCCTCTGTTGCTATCTGCTGTGGGCTCAGGGAGAAACGCCTGCCATCGAGGGGTAGGGTTCTTAGTTACCCAGCAGTTCCGTGAAGCCACGGGGGGAATGTTCCCCTCCCCGGGTGATCGGGACGATGAGAAAACCTCGGAACAGTTTGGACGATCGTGATGCATAGATGCAGTAAATGCATAAACGAGACGGGCTCGTTGCAGGGGCATATGCTCGAACAATTGGAAAGCAACGTTCAGGGGTTGGACCCTATGCATGGCGGAAAGAGGCACGCGTAGAAGCACGGCTCCATCCGAGAAGAGAAAGGGATGCGAAAACCCTTGAATCAAACATGAGAATGATCGAAAGAAAGGTCCCCGGGGAGGGGGTGTCTCTGTATCCCACGATGATTCGGGGCACGATGTAGACCTCGGAGAAACTGGAATTAGAGCGGTGCAGAGAAGAGCTCAGACACATGCATTGGCATAGATAAAAGAGGGGCTAAGGATCATTCATTCGATCTATTCATTTGAGCATTTACACGCGCACATATATTACCATCCCAGAAATGGGAATGGTTTAGCATTTACATGGTGAGAGTACAGCACCGGCACCATTGCTCAGTCGCCGTTCTATAATATCATAGGCAGAGGATGCTCGGAGCGCAACAACAGGGGAAGAACAAAGAAAAGAAATCACGTAGAGGGGGGAGGAGAATCGAGTCATATCATCGTCGCTCCTCCCCCCCTTGCTTACATTCGATGGGTGGAAGTCTCAGAAGAGAGATTTGCGGAAAATAGGAAAAGAATCAGCACCCGTGCCCACCTGTTTCTGAAACAGGGTATCGTAGAGGAAGAAGACGACCGGCCGAAGCTCCTCCAAAGGAACCCTACTCCCTCTCTGTGTCCTCCCTCTTTTTTCTTCTCAGGTCTCGATCTGTCTCTCCGCCTTTTTTTTCTTCAATCGAACCTCACCCATATATATAACAGGTTGGAGGCTCTTCATCCGGCGCGGGCTTTTGCGCGCCGGGAGGAACCTTCATCAATTCATCGCGCCGGTTTAAGACGCCATCCGATAGAGTGACTTGTGCGCCGGGATAAGAGCCGAAGATAAGGGGGCGCACCGGTATAAGCGCTGAAGGTAGGGGGGCGCGCCGGGATAAGGGCGCGCCTGGCTAGTGCTCTTTACGACCTTCGAGCCAGTCGATGAGTCCGGCGATGATTTCGGGAGTCACCGTGAACATTATCTCGCCAATGCCCCTCGAAACCTTGGCGGGATGTCTTGTCGAAGCTCCCAGGTCGACGTACGGCCGTTCCTGAGACTCCAGATAGCTTTGATTTGATCGTACGGGCTTTCCGCCGACACGGCCTTCGGCTCTACGATCCATGCTGTTGGTCCGGCCTGGCTCGTACCCAGAGCTCTCTAGGGGGTTGGATAACACCAGAGATAGTTCCGCCTGCGCTGGGTGATCATTCGGCCACTAACAGGCCCATCTTGGCGGGAAGCCGTACCCATGCCGGGCGATCGAGATCTTCCACCGACAGAGCATTCGGTCTTTCGTTTTGGAAAGCCAGGGGTGAACTCCTTTGTCTTCAGGAGGGCCTTTGCATGTGGTGGGGGACCACCAGATAGACCATCGTCCTTGATCGGACAACGAGTGTCGTGGATACAGCACGACAAAGTCGATGCCGGTTCATTGGGCAGGCTTGGTCGCACTGCCGGTTGGTTGTGGATTCATCTCGGCTCTCCTGAGGTGAAGTCCCCACGTCCATACGGAATGACTCGAGGCTCTGGCAGCTTGAGAAATCCTCGATGTGTTGATCTTTATCGGCTCCCACGCTTCGGTGGGCCTGGTCATTCATCCTTATGGCTTGGTCACCGACGATCATATTTTAGGTGCCAACAAATGCCCCCCAGACGTGGGTGTTGTGAGCAAGGCACGAGTGCAGCAAGACCCATGGATGAACTTCATCTGGACGGATCTCTTCTTCGGTTGACAGGAGCTCTGGATGGCCCTTACTTCGGCACGGATGTTAAACCGGTGCCGTTTAAATGTTAATACGGCGCGGGTAGCCCAGCGCCCCCCCTTTGCCTTGGACGTTAATCCGGCGCCCTCACGATGCTGGCGTTTTAATCCGGCGTGGCTTTGGCGCTGATGGTTAATCCGGCGCGCCTTTCCCAGGTGCGCCTTTTGCTTACAAGTTTTTTAATCCGGCGCGCTAAATAGCGCGCCGGTTTTACAATGGGGAGGCCCCCCCTATTTATTTCTTTCTTCTCCATTTTCTCTTCATCGCTTCTCATTTGCACAACTCCCTTCTCTCTCCTCCCTTTCTTCTCTCCCTCTGGCGCCGAGCGAGTTGAGGGTGAGGGTGGTGGCGGTCCTTCGGGTGAGTGGAGATGCTGTCTATTTGGGGTTTCAAAACCCTTTCTTTGGGCCCCGGGAGGCTTCTAGCAGGGCTTGCCCTCGGAGCTGTTTCCCCGGGTGTTCCCTTTGGCCTCGGTGTAATGCCGATGGCTGCCTTTTAGGGACCGTTCCTCAGTGGATGCACTCCCGCTTTTCTTTGGCAATCCCCTGTGCTGGGGAGACTCTGCCGAAATTTTGTCAGAAATTCACCTTTGATCAGCTATTTTCTGACTTTACTTTTGTTTGATATGCCCTTTTTGCAGCTACCATGGCATCCAGCTCTTCTTCTCGTGCCGTAGTGACATGGGAGAACGTCAATTCCCTCGACTGGGGGCACGGCCAGGTGGCCATAGTTGTGGAGTCTTCGGATTCTGAGACAGACACTGTAGACACTAGCCGTCTCCTTATCATCGGGGGTGACTCCTTTCATTATAATAGAGAGGGTGTGACCAGGAGGGATTATCCCAAGGACAAGCACCTGATGTCCCTTCTTCAACACTTCAACCTTCAGGGGAAGGGGGATGTGTTCGCCGTTCGGAAGGTCGAGCAGGCCTTGCTGGTGGAGAGAGACAGCCTGGCCGAATGTGTGATGCGGGGAAGACCCATCTATCTCCCCGGGGAGGTCAGGAAATGGAGCGTTGTGCTGGGGCTGCAAGACCTGGCTCCGGCGGACGGATTGCTGACTAGAGCTCCCGAGTTCGTACCCGCTCGGTGGAATGACTCCACGGGCAGAGTGGATCGTGAGAAGCCGATCTTTGGTTTATTCCTTGCCCCGTTGAGATGGGGATATAGAGATGAATCGTTCTTGCTGGACTGCTTGGCGGTTCGCTTCAAGCACCAGATATCAGTGGGGTGGTTCGCTGAGCTGAAAGCTACAGACGCTCATGCTTCAGGCCCGGAGTAGTGGAGTTCACAGACTACGTGCTGCATCATTACGCTCCTCTTCTGACCAGGGCCGGCATATATCACAGCGTGTACGCTTCAAGGTACCGATACCCAATCTCACGGGGCTTGTGTTGTGGAATGATCGAGGTATTTTGCCCCGAATATAACACTTTCTACACTTCAGAGGGGGAGACCTCTTTAGACTTGTGGAGTCTGTCGCAGCTCAGCGGCCTACCCATTGACGGGGAACCGTATGAAGAAGTTTGCTGGCTTGACTGGTTGAAAGACTAGACCGACGGTGATGGTCGGTATATGGCAGGCTACGCCTATCGGTATCTGATGAAGTCGTATCGCACCCTTTTTCATTCGTCGCACGAGACGAGGGAAGCTCGAAAGTCGGGCGAGAAGCGAAGAGTGCGGATGGGCGCCTGGCTTCAATATTTTTTCCAGGGGAAGAATAAGTATAAAGATTTTCCTTCAATAGCACCCGTGGCCCGGAAGCAGAAGAAGAGGGTGCGACGCCAGGCCGCTTCATCATCTTCTTCGAAAGGAGGGCAGGGGGAAAATCCAAACCCTACTGGTGTTGATGCAGTCACTCACTGTGCTGCATATCTGGTTTATTGGTTTTGTTCTTTCACACTTCCTCAAGGTGACGAGAGCGTGATTAGGGCGGAGGCCATTTACCCGGCCTGTCTTATGGCTTGGGGCATCAAGCTGTCCCTTTGCCCAGTGGCTTTGTGCCTCATTTACAAGATGTTGGGAGACTTGCACAAGACGCGTCTCCCCATAAGCCTTCGGACGGTTGGTCCGTTACATTTCTTTAATGCTTGGGTCTGCACCCTGTTTCCGGAGGCGGCTCCTCGGGCATTACAAGGGGTTCCTCTGGTCCCGCGTATGATAGAGTTTGCGAGTGCTGAGCCATCTTTACTAGCGGAGCAACTCTACGCCATTCGAGGTAAATTGGCCCGTATTCCCATGGATTCGCCTGGGGCTCTTCATTTCTGGAGCTTAGCTACCCATTCGAGCCCGCTGACGAACAGGACGAGGCAGTGCAAGCTATTTGAGAATGAGGAGTACATCCATCCGATTTCCAAGGCCAAATATACCAAGCCTATTCTGGAGCCGGAGTTGATTGATTGGGCACTGGCCATCAGGCCTAGTGTCCTTGTATTTCGCAAGAGTGGCATTCTGTGGTTGGAGCCGTATTACCCATTCCGCTTCAGTCGGAACTTTGGCTACGACCAGTAGATTCCACATTCCTCTTCACAATTTGCATTGCCCAACAGGCATAGGGCCGGGCAGGTTTCAAATGACGATGCCCGAATATGGTGGGACTTTTTCCATCGTCGTGAAGACGTTTCTTTTCGGGTGCCCGCCCCTGCGCGCTTCCCTCGTGTCACGCCTGAATACGTCAAGTGGTGGAATGCGCGGACGGGATTTTACAGGAACTCCCGAAGAGAGTGCTGGGCCGTGGCGGAGCACAGGTTTTTAGCTTCCCAGCCGGAGCCAGTTCTTGACATTGAAGCCTCTTATTTGAAGAAGTTGAAGTCTTGGACCAACACAGAAGTGAAGGCCTATATGGAGGCCCGCAAGCTTGTGAAGGGCCGCAAGATGAAAGTTGAACCGAAGCTGCCCCCGATCAACAAGGATGATTATGTGAAGACCCTTCGGGTTTATGCCGGGTAAGCAGCGAGAGGGTGATTCTCCAGCAACTCCCTTTACCGGTAGAGGAGCCCATCGCGACTGTGGCCGACTGGCGCCCCGAGGTGGATAGGTTGTATCTCTATCGGACTTTCATTCGCAAGGAAGACAGGCGGGATGCCTTGTACGACAACACTCCCTGGCTTTTTGCACTCCTTCGGTCGCATGGCCTGTCGGTGGGCGGTCCGAGTGAAGCCATCCTAGACCATCCTCTTCAGATCTCATTCAAATATGCAGACAGGTGGGGGCTGGACCACCTGAGCCTGTATTATCTCCTATCATCTCGTGGTCATGAGGACCTGGTGCTACTGGCCGAGCCGAGCGAAAAGATTGGAGATCTGTCCTGGCTTATTTGCGAGGCGGCTTCGAGGGACAAAACGCCGTTGCTCTTCTATTGGCCTCTCTTCCCCTTCTATACGGGACCGGCAAGTATGTTTCATTTCTTCTTTCAGGCCTTTTGGCCAGCTTCTTCTTTTCATTGTGGTGTGTCATTCTCACCTTTGTGCATGTGCAGTCCGATTGACTTCGGAGGAGACCCAACACTTCAGGGAACTGATCATAAAGGCCCAAAAGCCAACATATTTTGATGTTCCTGAGCTTGCCCCGACCACGACGCCACTGCCTCCTGGGGATTCGAGGAAGAGGACTCGGTCCCAGCTGAGAGAGGCCGTCGGAAAGGCGAAAGCGGCGGTGACCCGGGTGACACGGGCACGCCGAAAGAAGGCTGCAGAGAAGGAGTCGGCAACCGTCCTTCCTTCGGTTGTATCCTTTGAAGAATTTGAAGCTTCCCGCGCACAAGGGCTAGAGGCTGAAGGTAGGCTCTTTTCCTTTTCAAAGTGCATTAGCTTGTTTCGATTGCTTTGGCTAGCCCATGCTGACGGTTGCTGACACAGTTGCCGCGGTCGTCGGACTGGAGGCGACAGTAGATGTAGCGGCTAGGGACGGGGCAGAGGAAGTCCCTACTGCTCCTGTAGAAAGGGATCTGCCCTCTCCAACACCCAGGCAGGAGATGGAAGGTAATCTATAGTTTAGTCGCGATAGCACCGCGAATCTTCATGTCTTTAGCTAGCTTGACCCCTTCTTGTCGTAAATTGTAGTTGATATACAACCGTCATTGCTTCCGGGCTTGGAGGGTGTAGAGGAGGCGATCCCCTCGGGGCAGGGCGGACCTACTCTTGAGGTATCATCTATTGTTGCCCCTGGTGCGGAGAGCACCGGGGAAGTTCCTGCCGAGGGTGATGCTCCTGCTGGCGAGGCTCCTGCTGCGATGGCGGAGCGTCCTGAGAGAGCAGAGGGGTCCTCTTCCTCTAAACAGGTAGATTATGGTGGCGGCTTCAGTGATGAGGAGCTCCTACTGACTGATCTTGAGACCGATGACGTCGGGGCGTCCTCGGCTTATGAAAGTGATTATCTGACTTTCAGCCCGGCCCGGTTGTTGTGGGGCGGTCCCGAGCCGTCATTATCGCTTGAGAGTGAAGGGGCCGATGCCGGGGGAACTGCCCTTAAAGATTTGAGCTTAGTACCCGCTGAGGTAAGGACCTACCCAGGGTCAGTGTTTACTGTTCTTCTTTATCTTCCCTCTAGCCTCGTTTTTAAGGCATATATCTCCGGTGCAGACTGAGGTGGCACTGCCAACCATGACGGTGAAGATACCACTCCCGGCTCTGGGAACGGGCCATGCAACTCTTCCGTCCGTCCTGCGGCCTATCGCATTGCGATACCCCAAGGACTATGCAGCGGCAATGGTTCCAGTCGGACCCGGAGCACTTGTGGAAGTTGGTAGTTCGGCGGCAGCCGGGGATTCTCAGCCAATGGAGGCTGCACAGCAATCAACTCTGGAAAAGGATGGTCTTCCTTAAATAGAAGCCGGAGAGATCATTGAAGAACAGACGTCTTCGGCTCTCGACGTTCCCGTTGGACCCCCATCCCAGGGGGCAGGCAAAGAAATTGTTGTTGTTGAGGCTCCGGCCACCGTATCTGCCAGCGCGCTTGTTCCTCACAGCAGTGGACTGCAGCTCATGCCATCGTCATCTTCCGGGACGGCCGATGATATCTGTGCTTCCGTGGATAGCAGAGTGGAATTTCAACTGCCCGAGACGTCGCCACTTGGTCTTCAATCTTCAAGTGACCTTGTGTGGCAGTTTCTGGGGACCCTGCAGTAGACCATAACGGCCAGCAGGGATTTAACTTATGTTCAGCTGAGGGGCTTGATAGAGCATCTATCCCGATCGCTATTGGCCTTTGGTTACCCTATGGACGATTGGACTCCGCGGGTAGTCATGCTCCTGAAGTATGTAAACAGGAGGGAATTTCTAGGCCGGGAAGTAGCTGACCAGCTGGCGGCCATATCATTGAAGCGGGCTGAAAGCCGAACGACCCTCATTTCTCTGCAAGAGACTGCAGCTAGGATGAGGGATGAAGCCAAGGCCTCTTTACAACATCGAAGCTTCCTGACGGCCCAGATGGCGGCATTACAGGCCGAACTTTCAAGGGTAGAGGCCGAACTTGAAGAAGTAGATCGCCTGGGAGTCCAGAAGGCGGAGGATGCAGAGATGGCCGAGGGACAAGCTGCTTCCCTCGAGGAGAAGCTATCTGAGCTGGAGGCCACCGAGTTCCGATTGCAAGAACTGACCCACCATCCTTCCCTGGGTATTTGTCACGCCCCGAGCGCGGAAGATACCCGGAGATGCGCGACGTGTCTATATCAATCATGTCAATCAGAGTGGTCGTGTATTCGACACAAAGACAGAGATGCGCAAAATAGCAAGATAACCCAATCCTTTATTTCATAATGGATAGACTATTACAAATCCAATACTCTGTTAAATAAAAAGGAAAAGAATACATAGTTGACTCAAGAAACTATGGAAAAGACTAGACGACACTTGTAGAAGCTCTATCACTTTCACTCTTGACCATTCCCATCCGATTGACTTCCATCGTCGTCGGACTTACCTGAAAAGTAAAAGGGACAAACGGAATGAGCGAACGCTCAGTAGGAAATTATATCTCAAGTACTAGCAAGTGGTTTAAGTAATTACATTTTCATGGATGCAATAAAGCTATGCATGCTCGCATGAAACGACAAGATAGAGAGAATGAACTTTCATGAACTTCCAACAAGATAACAAGTTTATTCGAGATATTCAAGCAAGTACATTTAACAAGTCATGTCAAGAACTTTGGCTATCATGTATCAAGCAAGTAAATTACCCTTTTTCGGGCCACGCATTTCATTTCATGTCAAGTACGAGTCAAGTACAAGATGTGTGTGGAATGTCCAATCAAGCAAGTCAAGTACTCGGTATAATGCCAGATACCTTATCATTTTAACTCCCATGGGCACAAGTACTTTCGGGTGCTCCTCCTAGGACCAGATCGGGCCCTATATGCGCAGGCATTTATCATGTGTTTTGACATCCACTCTTGTTTATATAGCCAATATAGAATTTCAATAATCAAGCTTGTAGATACGTATGACAACTTTGATAGAATAGAGTCCAAAATATGACAAAGGACATAGAATGGCGATAATAACAGTATAATCACGATGTCGGTAAAACTAGGTAGATTATGGTTCCCTTAACTTAGGTACCATGACAAATCAATATGGACATTCTTTATATAGAATTGAGGTCCACATGAACATTAGATCAAGCAAGATACCCTCATTCTTATCATAGAATTGAGGTTTACAAGAACGACATGATATGGCATGATATCATCATCCCATTAAGAATTTCTTATGATATACTCTTTGTATAATCATAAGGGCCGGTATACCATGTTTTCTTTAGATTGACATGGCAAAAACTGTGTAATGGGTTTTTAGGGTACAACCAGCTCAGTCGGCCTTGAGGGAATCCAAGGCTACGAGGAGTCTTACGGAGGTCTCTATGACTAACTCGCTAGTCCAAAGGAACGGAATGTCCAATGGAGAGCTTGTATGTCAATGAGAGTTGAGTGTGATCGATAAATCAACATGAAACGTGGGACTATACTCACGGAGTGGAGAATAGTGCCGATATATATATATATGTATAAGATATAAACCATCGGTTAGCAAATCAGAGGAAAAATCAGTTTACAGTAAAATAACGACTTAGGTCAAGTCGTTTCTCAAGTAATTAACGCCTAACATAGGGGCGTTTACATATTTCTATTTTACAGAATTTTCAATAATCTCATTAATTTATGAAAAACACGCCCTTGTCTGGGGCGTTTTTCAATTAACTAACGCCTAGTATCAGGGCGTTTATATATGTTCCGTTTCGCAGAATTTCATCATTTCGATACTCTATCTAAAAAGCGCCCTGGACAGGGTCGTTTCTTCATATTTGACGACTGCTGCTACAGGCGTCTCATGAATTACGGATTTGACAGAATATAAATAAGTTGCAGGACTTATATAAGACACGCCCTGGGAAGGGGCGTTACTGGCTTAACTCTATGTTTCAGAACATACCAGGACTCTGGATAATACGCGCCTAAGCAAGGGGCGTTACTTTTAAAGTCACGCCCTCTGATGAGGCGTTAATACGTGGAAAACGACCTTGTACAGGCCGTGAATTCAAGAAATTGCAGGACATTAGATTTGGAGACAGGATCATGCATTAATAATCAAGGTTTCATATATAATCCGTTCTTAACATGCTTAAGTCATGATCTCGTAAAATTAACGCCTGTGTACAGGACGTTTCTTAATAAATTGACGACCGCTGTTATGGTCGTTTATTTTAAAATAGCGCCCTATTCCAGGGCGTTTCTTTCAAACAATTCAGAAAACACACCGAAACCATATATATATAGACCGTATGCATGCCATGCTTATATAATATCTTTCACTAATTTTTATTTGGGCTACAGTATCTTGAGAAAACCTACCTTATGATCTGGATGAAGGACTCATGAAAGGTTTGATAATACTGATACTCTGTTTGGAACCTTCGTGGATGAAGAACCTTCGTTCTTCAGGAAGATATTGCCACAGCTACCTGTAAAGGAAGAGAAGATATCAATCTTCTTTACCTACGTAACCTGAAGGCAAGGGAAAAAAAGAAGAACTTTACCTGATGGTGATGAAGACGATGATGATGAAGACCCTTTGTCTTCAAACACTAGAAGCAGCCACCTATAGCAAAGACGATGAAGGATGGTTAAAACCTCCTCATGTGTTTATCAAAAGCAAGGAAAGGAAGAAGAACTGTTTGTTCTTCACGTACCTAGCAGCAGACGTTCGATCAAATGGGTTTTAGGGTTCGATCGAACATGTTATTTATAGGATTTTGAAGTCCTAACAAGAGTAGTGTTTGATTGAGGGTAATATATCCTTAATAGAGTCCTTACTCTAATAGACACTTACTAGATTAGGTTAATCTTTCCTTGGATAAGTTCTGGGTTCGATCGGTTCACGAACTGAATTAACGCCTTAGGTCAGGGCGTGTATTCGTTAATTGACGCCTTACTTTAGGGCGTTTCTTAAAAAGCGCCTTGAAAAAGGGCGTTTCGTGTTTTAAAACACGCCCAAGATAGAGGCGTTTCTTTTACTTACCCATTTGGTCGCGTGAGAACTGACGACCGTAGGTGTGGGCGTCCTTTCTTTATTCACGCCATCGGTAGAGGCGTTTCTTTATAAATTAACGCCTTAATAAGAGGCGTTATTTTTAATTTGTTTTATTTCGTCCAATTAACCCTATTCCTTTTATATATATTACTTCTGTAATATATATGTTTTAATTTATTTCAATTATTCATTTATTAGGGTTGCTACACCCTCCCCCACTTAAAAAAGAATTTGGTCCCCAAATTCAATATATATATAATTATACATGTGGAGAGTGTAGGACATATACCTCTTAGAATAACTCGGGAAATCGTTTCTTCATAGATTCCTCGGTCTCCCATGTCGCTTCGCGTTCAGGATTCTTATTCCATTGCACCTTGATCATGAGAATAACCTTATTCCTTAGAGCTCGTATTTCTCGATCTAATATCTTCAAGGGCCTTTGTTCATATGTGAGATCTTTCTGGATCACCAGATCTCCATGCTCAATAATATGTGACGGATCGTGCACATACTTCTTCAACATAGATATGTGAAATACATTGTGTACCTCAGACAACTGAGGAGGCAACGCGATGCGATAAGCAACCTCGCCAACTCTTTCGAGTACCTCAAATGGTTCGATGAATCTTGGCGTAAGCTTGCCCTTAACACCAAATCTTCGTATGCCACGTCCAGGGGATATTTTAAGAAATACATGATCTCCAACCTGGAATTCAAGATCTCTTCTCCTGGTATCAGCATAAGCCTTTTGCCTTGTCTGAGCAACTTGTAATCTTTCTCTGATTACTTGTATCTTCTCGGTTGTATCCCTTACCATGTCTGGACCTAATAGTTGTTTTTCTCCAACTTCGTTCCAACATATGGGAGATCGGCAACTCCTTCCGTATAAGGCTTCGAAAGGTGCCATTTGGATACTAGCTTGGTAGCTATTATTATATGCAAATTCAACTAAAGGTAAGTGGTCATGCCAGCTTCCTCCAAAGTCAATAATGCATGCTCTCAGCATATCTTCAACAACTTGATTAGTTCGCTCGGTCTGACCATCCGTTTGTGGGTGAAAAGCAGTACTAAAGTTGAGCCTTGTCCCCAACGAATGTTGTAATCCCTTCCAAAAATGAGAAGTAAAACGGGGATCTCTATCAGACACGATTGAGACAGGAATTCCATGTATCCTGACTATTTCTTTAATGTATAGTGCAGCTAGCACATCAATCGACCATCGGCTTTTGATTGGCAAGAAATGTGCCGATTTAGTCAATCGATCAATGATAACCCAGATTCCATCATGTCCTCCTTTAGATTTAGACAAACCCATGATGAAGTCCATACCAATATCCTCCCATTTCCACTTAGGAATATCTAGAGGATGTAGTTTTCCCGCAGGCTTTTGGTGTTCCGCCTTGACCTGTTGGCATGTGAGACAGCGTGATACATAGTCCGCTATTTCTCTTTTCATATTGGGCCACCAAAAGTTCCTCTTTACATCTTGGTACATTTTAGTTGATCCAGGATGAATAGTGTATCTTGATCTGTGAGCTTCATCTAAGATCTTCTTCTTTAATTCCGGACAATCGGGTATACAAGTTCTATCTTTGAACGATAATCTTCCATTAGAAGTTAGTTGAAAATCAGATTGTCCTTCTAATCTGCCTTTGATTTCTATTAACATAGGATCATCATCCTGAAGTGTTTGTATTTCAGATAACAAATCTGACTGTATGCTTACATGAGATAGTGTGACAAATTTGGATTCCATGTCCAAGCTTATATTGAGCTCAGAGAATTGTTCAAGTAACCTCCATTCTTGTATCATACAATTTGCTATCATTGCTCTCGGCTTTCGACTAAGGGCATCAGCAACATAATTACCCTTTCCGGGATGGTATTGTATATTGAAGTCGAAATCCTTGAGATATTCTAGCCAACGTCTTTGTCTCATGTTCAGCTCCTTTTGTGAAAATAGATATTTGAGACTTTTGTGATCGGAGTATACAGTAAACTGTACCCCATAGAGATAGTGTCTCCATATCTTTAGGGCAAATACTACCGCGGCCAATTCCAAGTCATGGACGGGGTAATTCTCCTCATGCTTCTTCAGTTGACGAGAAGAATATGCTATGACCTTCCCATGTTGCATTAGAACGCATCCGAGGCCAATGCCAGAAGCATCAGTGTAGACCTCGAATTTCTCTCCTTCAATTGGTAGGGCTAAGACTGGAGCTGTGGTGAGATGATCCTTGAGAGTTTGGAAACTGCTTTCACATTCCTCACTCCATTCATATCGGATCTCCTTACGAGTTAATCTTGTAAGTGGTACGGCGATCTTAGAGAAATCTTTGATAAATCGCCGATAATAGCCTGCAAGACCTAAGAAACTTCTGATCTCGCTTGCATTAGTGGGTCTCTCCCAGTTTCTCACAGCTTCAACTTTTGACGGATCCACAGATAAACCGTCCTTGGATATGACATGTCCGAGAAAAGCCACTTCTTCAAGCCAGAACTCGCATTTGCTGAGTTTAGCATATAATTGATTTGTCCTCAAGACTTGCAATGCAATCCTCAAATGCTCTTCATGTTCTTCCTTAGTCTTAGAATATATCAATATATCATCGATGAAGACTACTATGAATTGATCCAAGTAAGGCCTGAATATGCTATTCATTAACTGCATAAAGGCAGCAGGGGCATTTGTTAGTCCAAAAGGCATAACAACAAATTCGTAATGGCCATACCTGCTTCTGAATGCGGTCTTGTGAATGTCATCATCCTTGATCCTTAATTGATGATATCCCGACCGGAGATCAATCTTGGAGAAATATTTGGATCCTGAAATCTGATCAAACAATTCATCGATTCTCGGCAGTGGATACTTGTTCTTGATAGTAAGATGATTCAACTGTCGATAGTCAATACACAATCTCATGGATCCATCCTTCTTCTTTACAAATAAGACTGGTGCTCCCCACGGGGAAGTACTTGGTCTAATAAACCCTTTTCGGATTAGTTCCATCAACTGCTCCTTCAACACCTTGAGTTCAGCAGGGGACATTCTATATGGTGCCTTTGAAACCGGACCAGCACCAGGGACTAAGTCGATGGTAAAGGCCACATCTCTTTGCGGGGGTAATCCCGGCAATTCTTCCGGAAATACGTCTGGGAATTCTCGTACTACTTGAACGTCTTCTATCTTGGTTTCCTTAGCTTCTTTATTAGTGACAAAAGCAAGGAAGGATACACATCCTTTCCTGACGAGCTTGCTTGCTCGAAGAGCCGAAATAAGAGGGGATTTGCTTCGACTCTTAGGACTAGTATAAGTCAGTTCCGGAAATTCCTTGAAAACAATCTTGCTATTACGGCAATCAACCGTTGCCTGGTACTTAGATAACCAATCTGCTCCTAGTATAACATCATATTCTTTTAGATCTAAGCAGATAAGATCAATAGGAAAATTCTTTCCTCGAACCAATACCTCACAATTTTGGTAATGATGCGTGATATCCGTCTCGTTTCCGAGAGGAGTAGACAACACTATTTTCATCCATTCTGGTTCTAGAGGTAATGGGTCAGCAAACTTCTTGGAAATAATAGAATGCGATGCACCCGTATCAAATAAGACATGTGCATATTTGGAACAAATTTTTAATGTACCTTCCACCAATCCGCCTTCTTCTTCTGGTTCGGTCTCTTGGATTGCATGAAGACGCGCGTTCCTTGTCACTGGGCGTTTACCCTCACCGTCTTGGTCATTCATTAATGGACAATCGGGAATCCGATGTTCACGACTCCCACAACGGAGACATGCTCCTAATTTCCTCCAGCATTCTTCTGTTTTGTGACCAGCCTTGTCACAATGCTTGCATACTACGTTTGAAGGTGTAGTGGTGATAGAGAAAGGCTTGGATTTCTTGAACTTCTGATCTTGAGAGGAAGAACCTCCATTATTGGGCCTCTTCTTAAAGTTGGGTTTAAAAGAACCCGAACTTGTGACTTGCTCCTTTTTGTCTTTCCCACGGATCCTATCAGATAGTTCCGTGGCATCTTCAAGCAACTGAGCTCGGCGCACTATTTCAGTATAAACTTGAATATCCATAGGCGCCAGTTGAGTAATGTAGTGGGGCCTAAGCCCATTAAGAAATCTACGGGCTTTCATCTTTTCCGTGCTAATTAAATGCTTAGCATATCTAGACAGTCTAGAGAACTGTGCTTCATAATCAGCCACCGATAAAGATCTTTGCTTTAATGCGGCAAATTCGGCGGCCTTCCTTTCCTGGACCCTATCAGAGAAATATTTGGCGTTGAAATATTCAACGAATTCACCCCATGTAACTTGAGTTAGGTCAATAGTAGCTTCAATCGACTCCCACCAGCATCTAGCATCCTTTTCTAACTGGAAAGTAGCTAATAAGACTTTGTCCTGATCCGTGCATTGCATGACACGGAATATACGTTCAATCTCCCGAACCCAATGCTCGGCATCGTCTGGATCGGTCGATCCCATGAACTTCGGGGGATTCATATTCTTGAATGCTTGGTGTAAGCTTCCAGCTCGTGGAGCACCACCTTGTGCTACCCGTTGTAGCACTTGGGTCATCCCTTGAAGGGTACGCTGCATGTTGCGCCATTGAGCACGTTCGGCAGCCATTATCCTACAATTATAATAGCTATGTTAGTATTATATCACTATGATCTTATAAAGGACTCATTGATCATTTAACCCTTGGTTCTACCCACTCTCACTTGGTTAAAGGTTTTGAAACCTATCCTTGGACTTGGGTTTCCTAGGAATTGAATACCTTAGGCTCTGATACCACAAAGACTGTCACGCCCCGAGCGCGGAAGATACCCGGAGATGCGCGACGTGTCTATATCAATCATGTCAATCAGAGTGGTCGTGTATTCGACACAAAGACAGAGATGCGCAAAATAGCAAGATAACCCAATCCTTTATTTCATAATGGATAGACTATTACAAATCCAATACTCTGTTAAATAAAAAGGAAAAGAATACATAGTTGACTCAAGAAACTATGGAAAAGACTAGACGACACTTGTAGAAGCTCTATCACTTTCACTCTTGACCATTCCCATCCGATTGACTTCCATCGTCGTCGGACTTACCTGAAAAGTAAAAGGGACAAACGGAATGAGCGAACGCTCAGTAGGAAATTATATCTCAAGTACTAGCAAGTGGTTTAAGTAATTACATTTTCATGGATGCAATAAAGCTATGCATGCTCGCATGAAACGACAAGATAGAGAGAATGAACTTTCATGAACTTCCAACAAGATAACAAGTTTATTCGAGATATTCAAGCAAGTACATTTAACAAGTCATGTCAAGAACTTTGGCTATCATGTATCAAGCAAGTAAATTACCCTTTTTCGGGCCACGCATTTCATTTCATGTCAAGTACGAGTCAAGTACAAGATGTGTATGGAATGTCCAATCAAGCAAGTCAAGTACTCGGTATAATGCCAGATACCTTATCATTTTAACTCCCATGGGCACAAGTACTTTCGGGTGCTCCTCCCAGGACCAGATCGGGCCCTATATGCGCAGGCATTTATCATGTGTTTTGACATCCACTCTTGTTTATATAGCCAATATAGAATTTCAATAATCAAGCTTATAGATACGTATGACAACTTTGATAGAATAGAGTCCAAAATATGACAAAGGACATAGAATGGCGATAATAACAGTATAATCACGATGTCGGTAAAACTAGGTAGATTATGGTTCCCTTAACTTAGGTACCATGACAAATTAATATGGACATTCTTTATATAGAATTGAGGTCCACATGAACATTAGATCAAGCAAGATACCCTCATTCTTATCATAGAATTGAGGTTTACAAGAACGACATGATATGGCATGATATCATCATCCCATTAAGAATTTCTTATGATATACTCTTTGTATAATCATAAGGGCCGGTATACCATGTTTTCTTTAGATTGACATGGCAAAAACTGTGTAATGGGTTTTTAGGGTACAACCAGCTCAGTCGGCCTTGAGGGAATCCAAGGCTACGAGGAGTCTTACGGAGGTCTCTATGACTAACTCGCTAGTCCAAAGGAACGGAATGTCCAATGGAGAGCTTGTATGTCAATGAGAGTTGAGTGTGATCGATAAATCAACATGAAACGTGGGACTATACTCACGGAGTGGAGAATAGTGCCGATATATATATATATGTATAAGATATAAACCATCGGTTAGCAAATCAGAGGAAAAATCAGTTTACAGTAAAATAACGACTTAGGTCAAGTCGTTTCTCAAGTAATTAACGCCTAACATAGGGGCGTTTACATATTTCTATTTTACAGAATTTTCAATAATCTCATTAATTTATGAAAAACACGCCCTTGTCTGGGGCGTTTTTCAATTAACTAACGCCTAGTATCAGGGCGTTTATATATGTTCCGTTTCGCAGAATTTCATCATTTCGATACTCTATCTAAAAAGCGCCCTGGACAGGGTCGTTTCTTCATATTTGACGACTGCTGCTACAGGCGTCTCATGAATTACGGATTTGACAGAATATAAATAAGTTGCAGGACTTATATAAGACACGCCCTGGGAAGGGGCGTTACTGGCTTAACTCTATGTTTCAGAACATACCAGGACTCTGGATAATACACGCCTAAGCAAGGGGCGTTACTTTTAAAGTCACGCCCTCTGATGAGGCGTTAATACGTGGAAAACGACCTTGTACAGGCCGTGAATTCAAGAAATTACAGGACATTAGATTTGGAGACAGGATCATGCATTAATAATCAAGGTTTCATATATAATCCGTTCTTAACATGCTTAAGTCATGATCTCGTAAAATTAACGCCTGTGTACAGGACGTTTCTTAATAAATTGACGACCGCTGTTATGGTCGTTTATTTTAAAATAGCGCCCTATTCCAGGGCGTTTCTTTCAAATAATTCAGAAAACACACCGAAACCATATATATATAGACCGTATGCATGCCATGCTTATATAATATCTTTCACTAATTTTTATTTGGGCTACAGTATCTTGAGAAAACCTACCTTATGATCTGGATGAAGGACTCATGAAAGGTTTGATAATACTGATACTCTGTTTGGAACCTTCGTGGATGAAGAACCTTCGTTCTTCAAGAAGATATTGCCACAGCTACCTGTAAAGGAAGAGAAGATATCAATCTTCTTTACCTACGTAACCTGAAGGCAAGGGAAAAAAAGAAGAACTTTACCTGATGGTGATGAAGACGATGATGATGAAGACCCTTTGTCTTCAAACACTAGAAGCAGCCACCTATAGCAAAGACGATGAAGGATGGTTAAAACCTCCTCATGTGTTTATCAAAAGCAAGGAAAGGAAGAAGAACTGTTTGTTCTTCACGTACCTAGCAGCAGACGTTCGATCAAATGGGTTTTAGGGTTCGATCGAACATGTTATTTATAGGATTTTGAAGTCCTAACAAGAGTAGTGTTTGATTGAGGGTAATATATCCTTAATAGAGTCCTTACTCTAATAGACACTTACTAGATTAGGTTAATCTTTCCTTGGATAAGTTCTGGGTTCGATCGGTTCACGAACTGAATTAACGCCTTAGGTCAGGGCGTGTATTCGTTAATTGACGCCTTACTTTAGGGCGTTTCTTAAAAAGCACCTTGAAAAAGGGCGTTTCGTGTTTTAAAACACGCCCAAGATAGAGGCGTTTCTTTTACTTACCCATTTGGTCGCGTGAGAACTGACGACCGTAGGTGTGGGCGTCCTTTCTTTATTCACGCCATCGGTAGAGGCGTTTCTTTATAAATTAACGCCTTAATAAGAGGCGTTATTTTTAATTTGTTTTATTTCGTCCAATTAACCCTATTCCTTTTATATATATTACTTCTGTAATATATATGTTTTAATTTATTTCAATTATTCATTTATTAGGGTTGCTACAGTATTCCTGCGCTGGAGGACATCTTCTGATGCCCTCTGCCGTAGTCTTTTTTTTCTCGTTATTTGCTCCCTTTTTGACGCACTTCATGTACTCCGGGGGATGGCCCGTGTAACATGTACCTTTTACTTCATAGTAATGGAAAATCTCCATCGTGCTTTTTGAATGAAGACTCCATCTTGTCATTATTCTTTTCTCTTCCATTCGCCCGTTGTTTCTAATCCGAGTGTATGAGTCACTAGGGCAGGAGAGCGTTCACGCCTTCAGTAAAGGGGTGAGGTGTTCGCTCCACCGCGCCGTGACTTTTCACGAGACTAACAACGGCCTATGCCAGCCGAGAGTCCGGGGGACTCAAGAGGGTATATCAAAACTGGCGGGTAAGCAGTCCTGTCGAGGATGGCAGGACCCGAGAATGGGTAGCGACCGGTCCTGTCGATGATGACGAAGGTCGAAAAAGGGTAGATGGTCTTGACGATGTTGACAAGAACCGAACTAGGGTAGCGACCGATCTTGCCGATAGTGACAAAGGTCGAAAAGGGTAGACGGTCTTGCCGATGGTGACAAAAATCGGGTAGAGTAGCGACCGATCTTGCTGATGGTGACAAGGGTCGAAGAGGGTAGACGGTCTTGCCGATGGTGACAAAAATCAGGTAGGGTAGCGACCGATCTTGCCGATGGTGACAAGGGTCGAAAAGGGTAGACGGTCTTGCCGATGGTGACAAAAATCGGATAGGGTAGCGACCAATCTTACCGATGGTGACAAGGGTCGAAAAGGGTAGACGGTCTTGCCGATGGTGATAAAAATCGGATAGGGTAGCGACCGATCTCGAAAAGGGTAGACGGTCTTGCCGATGGTGCCAAAAACTGGATAGGGTAGCGATCGATCTTGCCGATGGTGACAAGGGTCGAAAAGGGTAGACGGTCTTGCCGATGGTGACAAAAATCGGATAGGGTAGCGACCGATCTTGTCGACGGTGACAAGGGTCGAAAAGGGTAGACGGTCTTGCCGATGGTGACAAAAACCGGATAGGGTAGCGACCGATCTTGCCGATGATGACAAGGGTCGAAAATGGTAGATGGTCTTGCCGATGGTGACAAAAACCGGATAGGGTAGCAACCGATCTTGCCGATGGTGACAAGGGTCGAAAAGGGTAGACGGTCTTGCCGATGGTGACAAAAATCGGAAAGGGTAGCGACCGATCTTGCCGATGGTGACAAGGGTCGAAAAGGGTAGACGGTCTTGCCGATGGTGACAAAAATCGGATAGGGTAGCGACCGATCTTGCTGATGGTGACAAGGGTCGAAATGGGTAGATGGTCTTGCCGATGGTGACAAAAACCGGATAGGGTAGCGACCGATCTTGCCGATAGTGACAAGGGTCGAAAAGGGTAGACGGTCTTGCCGATGGTGACAAAAACCAGATAGGGTACCGACCGATCTTGCCGATGGTGACAAGGGTCGAAAAGGGCAGACGGTCTTGCCGATAGTGATAAAAACCGGATAGGGTAGCGACCGATCTTGCCGATGGTGACAAGGGTCGAAAAGGGCAGACGGTCTTGCCGATGGTGATAAAAATCGGATAGGGTAGCGACCGATCTTGCCGATGGTGACAAGGGTCGAAAAGGGTAGACAATAGATGTATATAGGCGGGATATCAGATGATAATTCCCCGTCGACCTCGTAAGGGGTCTTCCGGATAGAGAATGAATCATCACTATTCATCATTCAATTTTTTATTCACATTACTGACCTAAGCGCCCTTTCGGGTTTTCGCCGAGGCCAGCCATCTCTTGCTTTTGCCCGTGCACCCTTTCGGGTTTTCACGTGGCGGGGTACCCGATTTTGCCTGCGACGCCCTTTCGGGTTTTCGCCACAACTGGGTTATAGCCATTTTTTGCACTTGTCCTGATATAGGAACAAGTCTAGTGGGGTATCTCTATTTTTAACCCCATTTTCGTTTCTTTCTTTCTTTTTTCTTGAATTCGGGATGCAGAAGAACTGGACCGCGAAAATATTGACTGGCCTTGTCGATGATGACAAGGATTGGACCTTGCTTCGGTCTGTCGACACTGGTTAGATATTGAAGCAAAGGATACGGTCTATTAACAAGGATGTAAGATCCGAGCTAAAGGTAAAGATCGACCGGTCTCGCCGATGATGACGAGGGTCGAACGTGGGTTTATTCATCGGCATGGGCCACATGCCGAGGCAAAGGTAGGGTTATTAACGGGGACGGAAAGTCCAAGTTAAGGGTAGAGATAGACCGATCTCGCCGATGATGACGAGGGTCGACCATGGGTTTATTCATCAACATGGGTCACATGCCGAAGCAAAGATGGGATTATCAACATGGACGTAAGGTCCAAGTTAAGGGTAGGGATAGACCGATCTCGCCGATGATGACGAGGGTCGAATGTGGGTTTGTTAAAGGATTTCCGGTGGGACTTTGATGGTTGTCCCTTTCAGAGTTTCATTGGGTGGAGAATAGGAGAGGAATTTGGAAATTACCACTTTACTGACTCAAGCGCCCTTTCAAGTTTTCGCAGGAGCCAGCCCCCTCTTGCTTTTGCCCGCGGGCCCTTTCGGGTTTTCAAGCGGCGGGGTACCCGATTTTGCCTGCAGCGCCCCTTCGGATTTTCACCACAGCTGGGTTATAGCCATTTTTGCACTTGTCCTAATATAGGAGCAAGTCTGGTGGGGTATCTCTATTTTTAACCCCATTTTCTTTTTTTTCTTTTTTTTTTGATATGTATAGGGTGGCAGGTCGAAGTGTGATGTTCGACTCCTGGTCGATAGTGGATGGCTCGTAGTGGCAACAATGTGAGAATGCCAGCTAGAACACAAAGCCTTTAGCCGACTCGGGTTTATTCGTTAGCGGGAAGATAATGCTAATGCAAGGAAGGGCTTTCGTCCCAATCCGAACGTAAGGCTCGTAATGGCGGTGTGGCGTATTCTTTTGGAAGCTTGATCAGGGTGGAATGTCACTAGACCAAGGAGAGGGTAGCTTGATCAGGGCGGAATGCCACTGGACCAAAGGGAAGGGTAGCTCGGTCAGGGCGGAATGCCACTGGACCAAGGAAAGGCAGCTCGGCTAGGGTGGAGTGCCACTAAACCAAGGGGAAGGGTAGCTCGGTTAGGGTGGAGTGCCACTAAACCAAGGAGAAGGGTAGCTTATTTAGGGCGGAGTGCCACTAAACCACGGAAGGTAGCTTGGTTAGGGCGAAGTGCCACTAAACCAAGGAGAGGGTAGCTCGGTTAGGGTGGAGTGCCACTAAACCAAGGAGAAGAGTAGCTCGATTAGGGCGGAGTGCCACTAAACCCAGGATAGGGTAGCTCGGTTAGGGCGGAGTGCCACTAAACCAAGGAAAAGAGTAGCTCGGTTAGGGCGGAGTGCCACTAAACCAAGGAGAGGAGTAGCTTGTTTAGGGCGGAGTGCCACTAAACCAAGAAAAGGGTAGCTTGATCAGGGCAGAGTGCCACTAAACCAAGGAGAAGAGTAGCTTGTTTAGGGTGGAGTGCCACTAAACCAAGGAGGATTGTAGCTCGGTTAGGGCGGAGTGCCACTAAACCAAGGAAAAGGTAGCTCGGTTAGGGCAGAGTGCCACTAAACCAAGGAAAGGGTAGCTTGGTTAGGGCGGAGTGCCACTAAACCAAGGAGGAGGGTAGCTCGGTTAGGGCGGAGTGCCACTAAACCAAGGAGAGGTGTAGCTCGATCAGGGCAAAATGCCACTAGACCAAGGGAAGGTAGCTTGGTTAGGGTGAAGTGCCACTAAACCAAGGAGAGGGTAGCTCGGTTAGGGTGGAGTGCCACTAAACCAAGGAGAAGAGTAGCTTGGTTAGGGCGGAGTGCCACTAAACCAAGGGGAAGAGTAGATCGGTTAGGGCGGAGTGCCACTAAACCAAGGAGAAGAGTAGCTCGATCAGGGCAGAATGCCACTAGACCAAGGGAAGGTAGCTTGATCAGGGCGAGATGCCACTAAACCAAGAAAAGGGTAGCTTGATCAGGGCGAGATGCCACTAAACCAAGAAAAAGGTAGCTTGTTTAGGGCGGAGTGCCACTAAACCAAGGAAAAGGTAACTCGGTTAGGGCGGAGTGCCACTAAACCAAGGAGGAGGGTAGCTCGGTTAGGGCGGAGTGCCACTAAACCAAGGAAAAGGTTAGCTCGGTCAGGGCAGAATGCCACTAGATCAAGGGAAGGTAGCTTGATCAGGGCGAGATGCCACTAAACCAAGAAAAGGGTAGCTTGATCAGGGCGAGATGCCACTAAACCAAGAAAAAGGTAGCTCGATCAGGGCGGAATGCCACTGGACCAAGGAGAGGGTAGCTTGATTAGGGTGAGATGCCACTAAACCAAGAAAAGGGTAGCTTGATCAGGGCGAGATGCCACTAAACCAAGAAAAAGGTAGCTCCGACCGATCACTCGGGACATGTCGGCCGCGCTGCATGATACAGCTTAATGTGTTTTCCATTGAGGGGAGAGAACTGAATGACTCCTTTGTGGTCTACAAGGACGTAGGCACCCCCTTCATATACTCGGCGGACGATATACGGCCCGACCCAGTTTTCGACTAGATTCCCTTTGGGGTTGGAGGCCATCACTTCTTTTCTTTTGACCATTACCAGGTCTCCTTTCTTGAATTCTCGACCCTTGACTAGCTTGTCAAAAGCACGGGTCATGCGAGCTTGGTAGAGTTGGATATTTTGCTGTGCCTGGAGGCGTTTTCCTTCGAGCTCAGCGAGCTCCTCCAATCTTCTTTCTGCATTGGTCTGCTCACCACTGACTAGTCCGTGCTGGATGGCAACTCGCAATGAAGGAACTTCAAGTTCAATGGGCACTACAGCTTCCGACCCATAGATGAGGGAGAAAGGTGAACAGCCGGTTGGGGTCTTGTAGACAGTACGATAGGCCCAAAGTGCTTCGTACATCCTTTCTTCCCAATCTTTTTTATTAGACTTGACAGTCTTTGCCAGCAATGTACATAATGTCTTATTAAAGGCTTCTGCGAGTCCATTGGCCTGAGGGTTGTAGGGGGATGATGTCCTCCAGTCGATTTTGTATTTGTCGGCCAGCCGATAAACCTTCTGGTTCCTAAAACGACTGCCATTATCAGAGATGATTCGGCTGGGGATCCCGAACGGAAATATTACATTCTGCCGGAAGAACCTTGCAACTAGTTCTCCCGTCACATCTCTTAGTGCTACTGTCTGTAGCTGCTAAGATGTATCTGCGCCCTGATGAAGATGCTGGTAGCGGTCCTACTACATCCGTGCCCCACTGAGCAAATGGCCAGCTTGGTAGGGTGGGATGCAATGGCACTGGAGGTCTTCTTGCCACATTAGCGTGTTCTTGACACTTCTGACAAGCTATGGCAAACCTGCAGCAATCATCAAATATAGTGGGCCAATAGTAACCCAGTTTCTTTATCTCAATTTTCATCTTCGGGCCAGCCTGGTGTGCTCCAGCTGATCCTGCATGGACCTCCTGCATCACCTGTCCTGCTTCTGCTGAAGACAAGCAACGGAGTAGGACTTTCCTTCGGGCATCTCCCATAATTCGGAACAAGGTCCCGCTTCTCATTTTGTAAGAATCCTTGATCCTCAGGAGCTTCATTCTCTGTTCCTTTTCTTTTGGAAGTTACTGGTGTTGAAACCAGCGTAGGAGATGCTCTCGGCAATCGGGCTGCTGAACCCCTTCGATGACTGCTACTTCCATCTCTTGTTCGTCGGCCAGGACCTCTGTTACGCTGGGGACCTGTCGGTGGTTGATCACTGTTATATTCAGGCTTGTGTCTGGCGGGACCGCCAATGAACTGGCCAGCTTAGCGAGGGCGTCTGCCTGAGCATTACGGCCTCGATTGATGTGCTTGATGCTAATGAAGTAAAATCTTGACATCAGGCGAGTTGCCAACTGGTGATAGGGGAGGAGCTCTTGCTTTCGCAATCGAACTCTCCTTCCAGCTATTTTATAACTAGCATGGAGTCTCCGAATACTTCCAGCATCTGAATTCCCATGGACAGAGCAATTTGCAACCCGATTATCAGGGCTTCATATTCCGCTTCATTGTTTGTGCATTGCTTGTTTATGGAACAGGATGTATGCACCACTTCTCCTTCTGGGGATTTCAGGACTATGCCTGCTCCTGCCCTGACTCTGGCTGATCCAGTGGCAGAGGCGTCAATTCTGGAAGCGCCATCAAAGTATAGCTGCCATAAGGCGGGTTGTACTTGAACGGCTTCTAGGGTTTCATCTTCAGGAAGCTCCGGCTCCAACGGACAATCCCCGAGCACTGGGTGCTCAGCGAAGAAGTCTGCAATAGCTTGGCCCTTGACAGCCTTGTGCGACACGTAGGAGATATGAAATTCCATAAGGATTACCGCCCATTTGCCCAGGCGGCCTTTGAGTGCCGGTTGAGACATGATGTACTTCAGGGGATCCTCCTTGGATACCAAGCTGATTTCATGCGACAACATATAGTGTCGGAGCTTCTTAACTGTGAAGATTAGTGCCAGACAGATCTTCTCAATATAAGTATATTTCTCTTCAGTTCTGACCAGTCTCCAACTGAGGTAATAGAGGGCTTGCTCTTTCCCTTCTTCATTATTCTGGGCCAGCATTGCCCCCAGAGAATTATGTGTAGCTGCTATATACAGTATCAATGGTCATCCTTTCACCGGTGCGCCCAGCACTGGAGGAGTTTTCAGATAGTCGTTCAGCTTGTCAAAGGCCGTCTGGCAATCTTCATCCCAATAAAAGGGAACCTCTTTCATCATCAACTTGTGAAAAGGCTGACATCACCCTGACAAATTGGAAATGAACCACCGGATATAAGCTAAGCAGCCCTGTAGTGATCTCAGCTCAGAGATGTTCCTTGGCGGAGGTAACTCTTGAATTGCTTTGATCTTTGCGGGGTCTATCTCGATTCCCTGATATCGGATGATGAAACCCAGGAATTTTCCGCTCGACACTCCGAACGCACATTTCATGGGGTTCATCTTTAGCTCATGCTGTCTCAGCCTCTGAAAGACAATCCGAAGGTCTTGCAGATGATCTTCTTTTCTTCTGGTTTTGACCACCAGGTCATCTATGTAGCATTCGACCTTGTGGTAGAGCAACTCGTCAAAGATTTTGGTCATTGCACGCTGATAGGTTGCGCCAGCATTTTTCAGTCCGAACGGCATTCTCTTGTAATGATAAATGCCTTTAGGAGTTTGGAAAGCAGTATGGACTCGGTCAGGCTCTGCGATCCAAATCTGATTGTAATCGGAAGACACATCCATGAATGATAGGGCTTCATGGCCAGTTGTAGCATCAATCATGACCTCGGTTATTGGCACCGGGAAGTCATCTTTGGGGCAGGCTTTATTTAGATCTCGGAAGTCGACACATATCCGGATCTGTCCATTCTTCTTCTTCACGGGGATGATATTCGCCAGCCACGTAGTGTACTAGTTTTCTTCAACAAATCCCACGTCAATGAGCTTGTCGACTTCAGCACAAATTTGGGTGATGAGCTCTGGCCTCATGCGCCGTGGTGGTTGCTTCACTGACTCGGCCTCAGGGCTGATTGTTAGCTCATGTTGTGAGACAGCGGGGCTTAGACCTGGCATCTCTTTGTAAGTCCAGGCGAAGCAATCCCGGTACTCTAGTAGCAGCTGGATGTACAGCTCCCGTTCTTCTGGGGACAGTTGGGCGCTGAGGAAGGTGGGCCTAGGGTCCTCCTCATTTCCCAAGTTGACTTCTATTAGTTCATCGACTGTGGCCTGAACTCCATCTTCTATCTCCGGAGGTGCCAGTTGGAGGTCAACGAAGTCTAGAATACCATCTTGAGGGTCGAGTACTTCGACTTCCTCGTCAGACACCACCAGAGCTTCTTGAGGTTTCTTGATTTCTTGTGCTAGCGGCTGAGTGGATTGTTCTATTAGCAAATCCATTGCCGTTGTAGCTCCTAAGGGCGAGAGAGCAGCTTTAGTGTTTGTAGATGAGGTTGTAGCCATGATGGGCTGGTAGCTGTTTACTGTCGGACTCGGATAGCATACTGGTTTTATAGTAGAAGCTGAGGAAGTCTCACTTTCTGGGACAGTTGTATCTTCCGCAGAAGTGGCTTTTTCTTTCCTGGTAGCTGGCTCCCCTTGATTGGAGTTGACCAAGGCTTCCCTGATTGGCAAAAAGGGTGTTGACGTTGTCATTAGTAGGACCCCTGTGGAGGGAGAGACTCCTACTTCTTGAATGTCTTCGGCTTCGCTGCTGCTAGCCGTATCAAATTCGGCTTGAAAGGCCGCTTCTTCAGGATGAACTTGCTCCCAGCATCGGCAAGGGGCCGAGGTTTCTACTTCTTGATTCCCGGACCGAGCCAGTTCAAGATATTCAGCTTCCGCCGGATACTCATCAAAGGTTGCTCCCAGAGGGCTATCTTCAGTAGGGTAGAAGGCGGAGATAGTATCCACCTCGTACCGCCCACTGTAATAATATTCCTCCAGGGTGAAGCCCAACCCTGGATGTTGAGAGACACGTCTCATTTCCTTATCCAGATTTGTAGGATACCACATATTATTTAAAGCTTCTTTGCGCTTTTGAGACTGATCGGGAGGAATGTGTTGCTTCTGAAACATCTTGGCCATCCGATCAGTTGTAAATGCCAGGACTTGGACAGGAACCCGCGGGTTGCTTAGATCTTCGGGGAGGCTGCAGTCTGTATCTTCCCGAGTAGGATGCTCCTCAGCTGTATAGAACAAGCTGCCGGGCCCATCTTCTTGTGTCACCTCCCAAGCTTTGAAAGGTTCGACAGTGGGGCCATTGAGGCCGAGGACTGGCTTGGTGAGGCCGGCCGGGACTCCGATGCGGTCGTGTTGTCGATTGACCTGCACTTCCTTAGCTTTAGGATATAATGATGGGGGTGTTACCCTACCGACGTCTCCAGAAGCTGTGATGTGGGTGACCACCTTCGGCTTGACATATCCGCGTGGCGGTGGTGGATACCAACCGTCACCCGATCTATTCTTCGAGGCCCCTATGGGGGCTTTAGCTTCAGAAACCTTCCGGGGAGGCCCCGTATATAGGTTGGCGTCTGCCAAGTGACATTCAAATATCTCGAACGGGTGGAGATCAGCAAATATCCTCTCCTCCTTCCCTTGGAGTCTGTATTTGATGCATTGGTGGAGCGTGGAGGGCACCACCATATTCTCATGCAGCCATGGGCGACCGAGCAGCGCCTTGTAGGAGGTTCGAGAGTCAATGACATGAACCTGTACTGTTGTAGTGAAATCTGCCAGGGTCAGCGTAAATTCTGCCACTCCCATAGATACTTCACATTTTTGGTTGAAGCCAGCGATACGCATATCCCCGACATTCTTGAGATGCACATTAAAGTGGTGCCTCTCGTATATTCTGTATGGCAGGATGTTGACTGCTGCACCGGGATCAACCAGTATTCTGTTCAGCTCCCTTCCATTCAGGTGCCCTTTCATATACAGCGGCCTATTGTGGCTGGCAGTAGGTAGTAGCATGTCTTCCAGAGAGATGGTCAAACTGGCTTCTGGTATAGCCTCGGCTATGCAGGCTTCAAAATGAGCAGGCGTCTGCAGAGCAGTGATGATCGCCTGTCGAGTTTCTTCACTCGAAGAGAGAATTTCCCAGATCGTAAATCGAGCGGGGAGCTTCTTGAGCAACTTCATTATTCGGCTCCCAGCCCGGACATTGGAGAGCTTCATCTCTTCAGCCCATCTGGGCTTGGGGAGGTTTTGATTTGTGGGTCCAGACGGACCTGCTTTATCTTCCTCGGACTCGGCATCCTCTTGGCTGGCACCAGCTGTCGGGTCTTCTTTATTAGTTACTGTAGGGCAAGCTCCATCTGCATTTGCATCCTCAGTAGATTGCGCTGGCTGCGGGTGAATGGCCCCGGGTGTAGGGTTAGCCTCCTGACAGGGCTGTTTCCCCTTTGACATCTTCATAAATTCAAGGAATGAAGGGACTGCCCTGCCCCCACTCTTGTTGTATAGGCCTGACGGAGGAGGGATTTGGACTCCCATGACTTCCGGCGGAGGTGTCTTGTAGGGTTGCTCCCCTCTGAACATGATGTTGTGGTTGGGTGGTGGCTGGCGCCCCCATTTTCGGCCCGACCGAGTGGCATGTGCGGCAGTTGCGGCCTCGGCCTTGCCTCCCCCAGCATGGGGTGTGAAGCAAATTTCTTCTTCTTCCTCTTCTCCGGGTATGTTGAAGAGTGCTGACAGGGTATTGCAGGAGACAACCTGTGCTTTATTGGCCCCAGCGGCCTTTCTTTTCTTCTTCTTCTGCTTTCTATTCTTTTTGGTCTCTGCGGGTGGGTGCCCCCAGAATAGACTGCCCTCTTCAGGGGGTGCTGCTTCAGCTTTCTCCACCTGTTTGAGTGAGAGTTGTTCCAGCTCTTGCCATGGGACGTGGTCCCGTACCAGCAGAGGTTTCAATTCGGGCTGCACATATTCATCTAGCCCTTAAATCAGGTGCTGTAGTCGAAGGACCCCAGGATTGGTTTCCTTGAATACTAGTAGCGGAGTCTGTCTCCTCCTGTTAGGTGTATGTATTCTGATGGCTGTAGGTGGAGTGACCCATACGGGTGCTACCACTGGCGGAGCAGGCCGGGGTGTAACGCCACGGATATGTGCCCCCTCTTTCGGGCGGGGTGCCCTCATCTTCTTGTGCTTTATAGGGATCTGCTGCCACCCCTGCTGTTCTTTCACGGGCTCCAAGAAATGGATTTCGTAGGTGCTCTATGTGCTTGCTTCAGAGATCTCCTCAGGTAAGGCCTGGTAGAGGGAGATCATGTTGACTGCTGCTCTCCTGAGAGGGGCTTCATGTGGTTGAGGAGGGTTTACTTTGTACTCTCCCAGCTCTATTTCATTCTTCTTTACCATTCCTTCGATGATGTCTTTGAAAACATAACAGTCATCGATTGGATGTCCCAACATCTGGTGGTAGGGGTAGAATCTTGGACTATCCTTTCTTTTCAGGTCCTCCGACCTCCTTGGCTCAGGCAGAGTGACCATGCTGTATTCTGTTACCCAGTCGAATAGGACTCAGGTCTTGTCTTTTGGAAAGGAATAGGCTTTCTTCATTTTGTCCCTGAGCGAAGGACCTTCTTTATCATCTAGAGCTTTCACAGGTTGCGGGGGAGCTGCCTTCTTGCCTTTCTCCTTCTGCTGTTCGAACGCCTTGATATCAAGTGCATTTGATCCTTTAGGTGTGGGGCGCCGTTCCGCAGCCTTACCTTTCTGGGCTGTGCTAGCAGCTGACGCCGGGACAGGCTTGGCTAGGAAAGCCTCCACTTCGGCCACCACGTTATTCAGCCAGTCGAACGACCGTATTTCCATTCCAATCATCTTCTCCAGGACCTCCCTCCTGAGGTTTTGTTTGCATATTTCTACCGCGTCCTCCTGATGCGGGGGCCGCTTGCACCTCATTCCGAGGTTCCTCCACCTCTTGATGTAATCAAGGGTTGTCTCATCTGCCCTTTGTTTTGTTGAGTAGAGTTCGGCCAGTGTGACCTCCCTCTCTGTGACATGGAATCTTTCTCTGAACTTTCTCTGCATATCCGACCAATCACTGATTGACCCGGCTGAGAGGCTATAGTACCATTCAAATGCGAGCCCTGTCAGCGAGGACCCGAAGAACTTTAACAAATATGACTCGTCGGTGGCTAGATCATCCATAACGGTCATATAATATGCAATATGCTCTTTAGGGGATACTTTCCCGTTGAATTTGTCAAACTTAGGCGGCTTGTTGACCCCCGGGGGAAGTCGTTTAGCCGCATGGTGTTGCGGGTAGGGCACCTGATAGGCATCAAATGCGACGTGGTCGCCTTCACTTTTCTCTGCGAGCTTCAGCTCGATCATTCTCTCCACCATCATCCGGTTCACGACCGTGGGGTCAACCGGTTCTGGATAGAAGTGCGCCGGCTGCAAGTATGGGGTGACCAGGGTGGTCGCCTGTGGAGGACGCAGCAGCGGGGGTGTCGGGTGCACCTGAGGGAGCACCGGAGGTAGCAGCGGCTGAGGCTGTGGTGGCTGCTGTTGTGCCATCGCCATGCTTGGCTCTGATGGCTGGGACAGTGTATAGAGCGGTGGAGGGTGATCACGATGAGCCGCTCCCCGAGATGACTCACCCTGGACTTCGGGTGGTTTAGAAGCCGATGAATGTTCAGTATTTTCCATCAGCTGCTTCTTCAGAGAGTCTATCTCCCGTTGATATTTTTGTAGTAGCGTCAGAACTGATGGGTCTATAGTGGTGGGGATACCCTCTGTTGTCTCCCCGGACGTACCCTCAGGCAGGATGTCAAGGAGGACGTCGTCTTCTTCTTCCGCCGTAACCACATTAGCGGTCAAGACGGGGGCCTTGTCATCCCAGTGGGGATAGACCTGGGGCTGTTTCCCTTTAACCATCATCATAAGCTCTCTTGCTGCTTCTGTTCTGCGGGTAGTTGGCCCCGGCCGTGCGGCCAATTGAGCCAATTCTTGGGGGTCTTCAGGAAGCTCCCCGTATCAGTTAGATATACCAGCCATGTTGCAGGTGAAAACCTGCATCCTTCTCTTTTGTTGATAGACCCTCCTTCTGGCTTGCTGCGGAAAGGTCAGCCTTTCGAACACAGAAACTCTTCTTCTTTCTTCCCGCTCGGGGAAGGCTTCATCGGCTTCGACCTCGAAGCCGTCATTATATCCATTATCGTCGACTGACGACACCATCATTCTATCTCCCATATTTCCTTCATCTGCCATTGATGGGCAGTAGTCTTCCTCAGTGGCGACTGTCTGCATCAGTCGCTGCTGTCCGAGTGAGGGGTTGCCTAAGCCTCGGAAATAATTTCTGACCAAGCAGGTCATCTCTTCTCGACCCCGTTCTTGATGTAGGACGGGGGGTGATTGTCGACCTCCAGCGGGAGGGATATAGGCCAGCCGAGCTCTGTCAGCAGGCTGTTGGAATCTTCATCCCGCAGCAGGGACGTTGGCTTGATGGGCCGCGGCCCGGAAACTTCTGTGGTGCGGAGGATCCGCGACCACCTCTTCTTCCACCTTCGGGGGCAGGCCCCTTTCTCTTCTCACTTCCGCCTCGTCGTTCACAAGATGACGGCGGATGGGAGTTAGCTGGTGGGCAGGTCGGGTCCGCTTGGGAACCCACACCTGTTTAAACTTCCTCGGCCTTGGTGCCGGGCTTCCTTGGCCACAATGGCCGGGTTCTTCTATTTCTGCCCTCCTTCCGGCGAGGGCCTGATAGGCATTGTGGACAGGAATGTTGGGGATGACTCGGTCCGGGGTCACCTGTGCAGTGCATTCGTCGAGGAAGACGTGCATACCCCCGACTAGCATAGATTTCCCAGACTGAGACAGAGTTCCAGTGATTACAGCGGCATTCTTGCGGGCCTGGGGACGCTGGCGTCCTCCAGGGTGTTTGTTGATGACATTGGGGTGGGTCCCACGTATGACGTGGTGCACCAGACAGCTAGCGGCCGGGGCCGGACTTTCAGACAAGTCTTTGCAGCAGGGAACCTTCAGAGGCTCCATTTTCTCTACAGCTTCCTTGACAGGTTCTGGGGCTTCGACATCCAGCATATCTACAAAGGCTAACCCCAAAAAGTTGGGGAAGCCCACAGCGGCAGGGAAGCTGCCGAATTCCATGGGTACCGCCAGGTACCCTTGCGCGTGTCCAGCGACAATCGAAAGATCAAAGTCAACGCCAGCTATCCCGTTGATCGTCATTGATCTGCCTGCAAAGAAAAACGAAGCAATAATCAGTAGCCTTTGAGAGGGCTTCGAAGCCCGAATATCCCGGCAAAGAGATGATAGGTGACACTGGTCCCACTGGGCGTGCCAGACTTGTTCGTGACCTTTTCTTTCTTTCGCGGGTCGATCGACCAACTGACTAACTGGTAGTCAAATGATCGATTGACGACGCAGGCGTGCCAGTCACATGAGTGATGATTTTATGATGCGCTCATTCTGACCCATGTCGGGCGAATGTGAGGTTCGGTCGGGACTAGCAGTCTGCCATACCATAAACGCTATGGCGTTAATTACATCTCCCACGAGGAGGGAACACCTTTGATTAATTACCGAGATAACGGGTTGTCGAAGCCGAATTAAAAAGAGCTACATGATGATGATGACGAAGGCATGCAGGATGCATATAATTATCGTGCAGAAGATGCATAATTCATAGAATTAGAGATCCTTGATACGCGGTGGAGGACGTAGGTTCGAAGACTACCATCACGCATAGCGAAGACTTCCGATCGGGCGTAACCCGACCTTCTATCGACGCCATTCGATATACCCGAGGATCTATGCATGCATGCATGCATACATGACAGTCATGACTATATTAAGCATGACCATAAAAGTACAGAAGCAAATGGTGATCAACCATGTTTATTACTCCCCATGAGGAAGGGGGGGAGGCAACACAAATATAATAGCGAAAGCAAAGTGCTAACGGACATGGTAATGAAGATATGATAACAATATAGTTCGGGCTCGCTTGGCCCCTCCCTTATTCAATTTATTACCCATTGTGATTTAATAACGCCAACCCTGAGGGACGAGATCCGCTCGGGGGCAAATGAGCGATTAAAGAAACAAGAGGTTTCAAAACCAGCGCGACCATGTAAGGAAGGTTTATACGGCGCGATAAAGCGTAGGCATAGCATCTTAATCCGGCGCGGCCATCATGAATGTTAATACGGCGTGAAGGCCCTGGGGCGCGCCGGTTTAGGGCGCGCCGAAAAGGTGCAAGCAAAAAGTTTTGAAATATGAGTCTAAGGCTAATCCGGCGCGGGGGGGTACCGCGCCGGATTAGGGCGCGCCGGCTAAGGCCGCGCCGTTCTAGCCTTATTTTTTTATGAATTCTGAATCATTTGCGTTTGTTAAGTTTATGTTGAGGGTTTTGAAGTTATTTGGGGCCAATTATTTGTTAAATTGAAGTCCAGAACCCTGAGGGATGGTGTGACAAGTTAGTACGAGGTTCATACTCGAGCACCAAGGTGATTGAGTCCAGAACGATCGTTTCATTAGGGCTTATTTAATCTTAATATGTCCAAAATTGGATAGCATCTCCCCTGAACCTGAAGAGTTGCAGGGGAGAAGCGGGGTCATGTTCACCTATGGAACAAGCCCCTAAACCGTCGGTCAGCACAATGGCAGCCAGCAAACCCCATTGGATGGAATACCCCGAGGACTAGCCTGCTAGGGGCACCAAAGTTCCATAGGGGGAAGAAATGGAGAGATGAAGCCATTGACGATGGGAACAGCACCCCGAGGGCTAGCCTGTGAAGGGTGGATGACCCACAGTGTATGACTTATCCCTTATAGGGACTGACCATTAGGAAGATGAAACTCCGAGGGCTAGCCTGCGAGGAGCACATATCCCCGGTCTTCATTGGGTCCTGAATTGTTGGGGGCGAGCTCGTTGAGCCAAGACCCCTCTGTTGCTACATGCTGTGGGCTCAGGGAGAAACGCCTGCCATCGAGGGGTGCGGTTCTTAGTTGCCCAGTAGTTCCGTGAAGCCACGGGGGGAATGTTCCCCTCCCCGGGTGATCGGGACGATGAGAAAACCTCGGAACAGTTTGGACGATCGTGATGCACAGATGCAGTAAATGCATAAACGAGACGGGCTCGTTGCAGGGGCATATGCTCAAACAATTGGAAAGCAACGTTCAGGGAATGGACCCTATGCATGGCGGAAAGAGGCACGCGCAGAAGCACGGCTCCATCCGAGAAGAGAAAGGGATGCGAAAACCCTTGAATCAAACATGAGAATGATCGAAAGAAAGGTCCCCGGGGAGGGGGTGTCTCTGTAGCCCACGATGATTCGATGCACGATGTAGACCTCGGAGAAACCAGAATTAGAGCGGTGCGGAGAAGAGCTCAGACACACGCATTGGCATAGATAAAAGAGGGGCTAAGGATCATTCATTCGATCTATTCATTTGAGCATTTACACGCACACATATATTTCCATCCCAGAAACGGGAATGGTTTAGCATTTACATGGTGAGAGTACAGCACCGGCACCATTGCTCGGTCGCCGTTCTACAATATCATAGGCAGAGGACGCTCGGAGCGCAACAACAGGGGAAGAAAAAAAAAAGAAATCACGTGGAGGGGGGAGGAGAATCGACTCATATCATCGTCGCTCCTCCCCCCCTCGCTTACATTCGATGGGTGGAAGTCTCAGAAGCGAGATCTGCGGAAAACAGGAAAAGAATTAGCACCCGCGCCCACCTGTTCCTGAAACTGGGTATCGTAGACGAAGAAGATGACCGGCCGAAGCTCCTCCGAAGGAACCCTACTCCCTCTCTGTGTCCTCCCTCTTTTTTCTTCTCAAGTCTCGATCTGTCTCTCCGCCTTTTTTTTCTTCAATCGAACCTCACCAATATATATAACAGGTTGGAGGCTCTTCATCCGGCGCGGGCTTTTGCGCGCCGGGAGGAACCTTCATCAATTCATCGCACCAGTTTAAGACGCCATCCAATAGAGTGACTTGAGCGCAGGGATAAGAGCCGAAGATAAGGGGGCGCGTCGGCATAAGCGCTGAAGGTAGGGGGGCGCGCCGGGATAAGGGCGCGTCGGGCTAGTGCTCTTTACGACCTTCGAGCCAGTCGATGAGTCCGGGGATGATTCCGGGAGTCACCGTGAACATTATCTCACCAATGCCCCTCGAAACCTTGGTGGGATGTCTTGTCGAAGCTCCCAGGTTGACGTACGGCCGTTCCTGAGACTCCAGATAGCTTTGATTTGATCGTACGTCCTTTCCACCGACACGGCCTTCGGCTCTACGATCCATGCTGTTGGTCCGGCCTGGCTCGTACCCAGAGCTCTCTAGGGGGTTGGATAACACCAGAGATAGTTCCGCCTGCGCTAGGCGATCATTCGGCCACTAACAGGCCCATCTTGGCGGGAAGCCGTGCCCATGCCGGGCGATCGGGATCTTCCACCGACAGAGCTTTCGGTCTTCCGTTTTGGAAAGCCAGGGGGGAACTCCTTTGTCTTCAGGAGGGCCTTTTCATGTGGTGGGGGACCACCGGATAGACCATCATCCTTGATCAGAAAACGGGTGTAGTGGATGCAGCACGACAAAGTCGATGCCGGTTCATTCGGTAGGCTTGGTCGCACTGCCGGTTGGTTGTGGATTCATCTCGGCTCTCCTGTGGTGAAGTCCCCACGTCCATACGGAATGACTCGAGGCTCTGGCAGCTTGAGAAATCCTCGATGTGTTGAACTTTATCGGCTCCCGCGCTTCGGTGGGCCGAGTCATTCGTCCTTATGGCTTGGTCACCGACGATCATATTTTAGGTGCCAACACGCGTCTATATAGATCGTGTCATTAGAGCGATAAGAATTTTAACATACATAATTTCAGAGTGCGCAAGTGACAAATAAAACTAATAAATTCCAATAGTCCAAGTGATGTTTATTTGATTAACCAAATGAAATAAAGAGAGTCCATGACAAATTCCAAATAAAAAAAGACGATACTAGGCTATGTGCCTTAACATGACATACTAGAAATACAAGGTAGGACTCAAATAAATTCAAAGACACGACTAGCTAATGATAGATGGTTGGCATTCTAGCACTCTTCACTCGATCTCAACCCCATTCTTGTCGCTATCCGATTCACCTGAAAATGTTAGGAAGCAACTGGATGAGCTAATCGCTCAGTAGGAATTACATCTCAAATACGAGCAATCTTTACATGATTCATAATTTGCATGTATTATCAGTATGGCTATGCATGATGTACGTATAATAAAAAGCAGGTATACAGGTAAATCTAGGCATGATAAACAATAAGAGATCAAGAACTGTATAAAGAGAGTATAACAAGAATTCAAGTATTTGACAAGCAGTATTTCAAGAATTTATAGATGTAAATGTCACTTTGGGCAAGCAGGGGTTCGTGTATAAGTATGAATGCAGGTATGAGAAGGAACTCATGTACAAGTATATCTCAGGTATGAGCAAGTAAAGTTCAATTCAAGCAAGTAAAGTTAAATACGTATTAGTAGGATTGGCGATTATCAAGCAAGTATTCTACCCTTTCTCGGGCCGCAAGTCAAGTATCGCCTGTTCCGGGCCATGCAAGTCAAGTCAAGTAAACATAGAGAGAGAAAGAGAGAGTAAGGGTGGAGTGTCTCAAGTCAAGCAAGTACTCCAGTGTAATGCTAAATACCATGTTTAATAAACTCCCATGGGCACAAGTACCTTCGTGTGCTCCTCCCAGGACTAGACTGGGCCCTATATGCACAGCATTTCATGTATTACCTTTAACATCCACCCTCATTTATAGCCAATATGTAATTTCAATAATTTAGATACATAGTATTTCAGACGAGATTAACTAGTCATTTGGTTATGGAGGATTCTAGAGGTGGCCCCTACAGGCTCAAGAGGTGGCTCCCGTCGTGTAGCACTTTGCGCCTGTTGACACCCGTTTTAGCCCACAAGTTAAGTTATTTCTCTTATTCATCATTTTGATGTCCCGAATTATCCATTATTTTGGGAACTTCCTTGGATGGATTTCGAGCCCATTTTTTACCATTTCATATCCTTTGAGTCTTGGAGATCATAATTTTCTAAAGTCATGGAGCTTATCTTATCAAATTCTGACTTCCAAGTCAACTTACGGCCCATTTAGGTCGGCTTCCTTCAAGCATTCGGCTCTCTCTCACTGCACAGTCCTAAAAGTGGTTCTTTTTCACCCTCTTCCCATCCTCTATTCAAAAAGTTGTCTTCATAAAAGTTGTTCCTCTTTTAATGATCTAAAATTGCTTCTTCTACGCCGTCGGCTAGTTCTTCCCCGTTTGAGAGACACGCTTCAATTTCTGAAGTCACGCGCAGTCTTCCTAGAATTTTTCCTCCATCAGTGTGACGGCCCTACATAGGTGCGTTAGAGCAGTGTGACGGCCCTACGACAGACCGTCACACCGAAACATGCCCGAAATGACCCTATTCAACCCCTAGAGCGTGGCGATCCTACCCTAGACAGTTAGAGCCATGTAACGGTCTAGTATAGGGGTGTTACACCGAAACTTATCTAAAATCATCCCGTTCGACCCCCAGAGTGTGATGGACCTACCTTAAGCCGTTACATAACTCTGACGGTCCTACGATAGACCGTTACACACACTAGAGAGTCCAATTCGTGCTGGACTCTGGCCCGAAAACTGTGCAACTGACCTATCTTGCAGAGCCCATAACTTCTTCAATTCTTATCCAAATTGATCCTCGTTTTTTCCTACTTCTAGCCCTTTGTATTATCTTGAATTTGGTTCATAGAAATCAAATTTTTATTGGCTATATCTCTCGGGATCTGGGTCGCAAGATTGGGATTTAAGCATCCTGGTTCAACTAAAACTCTACAGATAAGGCTCCGTGGCTACCTTCCAAGAGCCATATCTTCTAGAATCCTCCTCTGAATTGATCCCCGTTTGTTCCTATCTCTTGTCTTTAATATTATCTCGAGTTTGATCCAGAGAACTTGATTTATCTTAGACTCTATCTCCGGGAATCGTGATAAGAAGATGGGGATTTCACCACTTTTCTATAAAAACTGCCCAGCTCGTAGTTGCAAAGGGGGGCTCTTTCCGGATGTGGGGCGAAGCCATGCTGCAACTCCAACTCACAACTTCGACCCTATCTTGGAGAGGGAAGTATTAGCTTTCCATTGCATCCTTATGGGCTTGATTTCATGGTCTATACTCTTAGTTCTAGTCCTCTCAAAATCACAAATCATCACAGTTTTCTGCATTTTCTGCTACATATGCGTTTTTCTCTGTTTTGCATCAATGATTTCTCTCTATTCTCTCAATCAAATCTCGTGATTTCAAATCTCATGCATGTACAACACACCCACCTATCTTTTCCACCCTTCACAGGGGTTAAAAACCTCCCCCCGGTGCGTTCTCCCCCTTTTATTCATGCTATTTTATCACTTTGGACAGATTTCTACACTTCATGTTCTAATGGGTTTTTGCCTTTTGTGTTTCATCTTTGTTTTGCAGAAGAGCATGAATACAACATGAGGCCCTCTTCATCTATCCGGCTGGAAGGAGAGGAGGTCGATCCCACACCATTCCCCGCATCCCGTTCTTAAGCGCGATCCAGTCTTCATCCCTTTCCGAGGTACACGGTGCCGTTGCACTCCTTTCTTCATCCTTGCGGCGTTGTTAATCCTTGGTGGCGATCATGGTTAGTATTTCTCATCCTTTCATCCCCCTTGTCTTTGATTCACATGTTTATGCATGTATGTATTTAAAGGGGGCAGGATAGGAATCTAATTAAAAAATAAATCAACACTTTTTTGGCGATCACGGTGGGACACCAATGCCCATCACGTTTGTTTTCATGCTCTTTTGTGAGTTGGGTGTGTGCATGTGCATGTTTGGGTGATATTTTATCCATTCTTCCACTGTTTGGGGGGTTTTAAGGGCTCTGGTAGTGTGACAGTCCTATAGTAGACCGTCAGAGCAGTGTAACGGTCATTGGTAGACCGTTACAGCTTCTGGCAGTCCTGCGCACATGCTCACAAGGCCATGTTCGTCGGGGCATAACTTATGATCCCGGAGTCCGATTGAGCTGATTCTTGTTACGTTGGATAGCCCTTTGTATTGTCTTTCCATCCATATATCATTTGCATCATTTGGTTAACATTTGCATAGTCTAATATTGTCCAACTTTTTGAGTTTTGTGCATAAGTTCTGCAGGCAGGCTCAGGGATAGGTTTACAGGTACATCTTTACTCAGTGATTTGACTACCTTCCCGATGTCTGATTGCACTACTTTTTGTTCCATTGGATAGTCCTTTGTATTATCTTTCCATCCATATACTACTTGCATCATTTGGGTCACGTTTGCTTAGTTAAAAATTGTCATCATTTTAGCATTTTGTCCATAAAATCTGCGCGTGGTCTGCGCATAGGTTCACGGGGGCATCTTTGCTCAGTGATTTGATTGACCTCCCGGGGTCAGATTGATCTATTCTTGGGCCCGTTGTGTAGACCTTTGTATTATCTTTCCATCCATATACTATTTATCTTATTTAGATCATGTTTGCATAGTTTAATTTTGTCTTGATTTTCTAGTTTTAGGCTAGAAATTACATGCACTCCGGTGCACATAGGGTCATACATTGCATATCATAGTTGCATTTCCTACCTTGGTAAGTGATCCTCTCGCTCCCATATTCCTTGGGCTCGACTAGGTGATCTTATCCGGGACCTCCATAAGTCCCCGCGAGCCGTGGATTCCCACACGGACGCCGGGCCAGTTGTACCTTTCCACACCTTAGGTTTGCATTTGCATACGTGTGAGGGAGTTAACCTTAGTCAACACAAAGTTTGGACCTTATTCCCATAGGATTCCTATCTTGAGAGAATTTTTCCTAATTCGAATCATTAAAAGGTCTATTAAAACCCCTAAAAGATTTCCCATCATATTAACTTGTTTGACTTGGGTGAAAACTTTCACATTGCATTGTTTATGTTGTTTGGGCTTGTCCAAGCCCATTAGTGGTGTTTTGTGCTGCATCCACATGTTTTGTTGTTGTTAGGCCCACTTAAGTCTGTCCATTTTGTTGGTTCATTGTCCAGTCCGTTATCCCGTGGCCTATTGTCAATTCATCTTTACATTAGTGGGTCAGCCCCCCTTGTTCTCAAGCCCATTAAGCCCTTGCTTCCCCATTTGTATTGTCATTGATCTCCTTGTATTAAGTCTCCATTTGCCTTGATGGAGTATCATTCTAACGCCTTGTATCATTCTTTTTCTCAATCTTCTTCCTATTCCCGCATGGAATCCTCTTCCCACGCGGGCCCATCTTCCCGTGGTCCTTCTAATCCATCCCAGGAACAGGCTAATCTCATGACCCATCTTTCAAGCCTTGTTCACCAAATGGACCCGGCCTAGGCCCAACGTCTTATAACATCTCATCTTCATGGGCCTTCTTCTCATAACGGGCCATCTTCTATTCATGGGCCTCCTCCTTCTCCTTCATATGTTGCTGGCCTAATTGCTAATGGGCATTATTCTCTTAATGGGCCTCATTATTCTGCCCATGTTGCTGCTGGCCCATTCAACCCATGTTCCAACATCTCTTCAAGGCCCGCTCACCCTTCCATTCCCAGAATGGGCCCATTTTCTTCTTAGCCCGGATCCTCTTATCCGGCCCAATACCTTGCTCCTGGTCCTAATTCACAACCTCTTGCTCAAGCTGGCCCATATTCTTCTCGATCTCTCCCTACCCAGGAGATGATTGCTCAAACCCAATGCCAGCTTGATGAGCTTCAATGTCGGATCGATCCCAAATCCTCTTTAAGTGTTCCGTTCGCATTTCAAGGTCTTCGGCTTCCGTCTCCATCACAAATTCCCACATATCGCCGTTATAGTGGAGTCGGTGACCCGTATGTGCACTTGAAGGAGTTTGTTTATGAGTCAGCCCAATTTTGACATGACCAACACTTGATGGCTTATCTGTTTGGTCTGTCATTGGAAGGCCCGGCTCGGGATTGGTTCTTCTCTCTTCCGCAAGAGCAAGTTGTGAGTTTTCAAGCTGTACAAGAGGGATTTATTCAGCAGTTCCAAGACCAAGTTGGGCCCAAGTACTCTATTGTGGATCTGGCCGATGAGATGATGAAGCCCGAAGAGGAGTTCTCTACCTTTGCCGAACGTTGGCGTCGCCTTGCCGCGCAAGTCCCGGGGCACATTCCGGAGGGAGAACAAATCAAGATGCTGATATCTAATGCCACGCCCAAGTATCGGTTTATCTTAGCCCTCAATGACATCATCTCCTGGCAAAAATTATACAGCCGAGCCCACTTCATTCGCCAACAAATCCAAGATTCCCTTGACCCCGAGTCTCCACCATCCACCTCCACATATCAACCTTCACCCTACGCTCCCATGAGTCGGCCCGCCATGAGTCAGCCTTCCGCCACATATCCCTCCACGAGCCAACCTCTCGCCTCTACATACCCATACGCCTCCGCATATCAACCTTCCATGAGTCAGCCTCCCGCATCCACATACCCGTCTCCATCTCCACTTCCGGTCAAGGGAACACCACATCCCGAGCAAGTAGATGTCGTCTACATGCCCCCTCATCCTGTTCCACACATGCCTTCACCAAAGCCCTTCACCACTAGCCACGCACTCTTGCCTATGCAACCTCCACTTCCGTCTCCACAACCTTCTCCACCATTACATATCCCTCGGCATCCACCTTGCCCGAAGCAGGCTCCTCACCTTCCATTGCCAGAGTGTTTCACCGATATATTTCGGGCTTTGATGGCCACTCACGCGTTGCCGTTCTCTCCGGTTGTGCCTTGCCGACCCGCGGTCGGGGATATGCTTCAGTTCTGTTATTTCCACCGCCAGCAGGGGCATTTGGTTGAGGATTGTCCCGAGTTCCAGGATTATGTTTATGATCTGGAAGCTAAGAAAAGGATTGATTGGGCTGCCATGCATAAAGTTATTTTAGATCTCCGTAGCAAGCAGCAGCCACAAGAAGTGCCGCCCGGGCAGCCGTCTCCGTTACTTCAAGACTAGGGGCACCCCTGTGATTCTTCATCTAGTGCTACACTTGCTCCGTCACCTACCCCGTTACCTTCACCATCTCTTATCCAATCTCTGCAACCTCCACAAACCCAAGCCTCCGCTCAGGCCAGTGCCTCCCCTTCTTCCCCCGCCGCCACTTCCACTACTTCTATCCCTAACGCTGCTCGACGCGTTGTGTCGACACGTCGACGGTGGGCACCACGACCTCCCTCTTCACCCTCTCCACCTCCATGTCCACTACCCCCATCATCTTCATCAATATCCTCATTGCCATCACTATCATCCCCGTCTCCACCACCAGTGCTTCCATCACCTCCACCATCTCCACCACCTTTGCCATCTCCGTCACCATCGTGGCTCGGGCCTGAGCAGGCTATACCTCCACCCTCACCTCCGACTTCACCTTTGTCCGCACCTGAGCTTGCCATCATCTCAACCCCTTTGCCTCCACCTAAACACATCACCACTCCCATTGAAACCTCCATGCCATCCAAACTGATTCCTATCCCCATTCCTCCATCCACTTATCCCCCACAGAGCGGGTGTGGGTTATCCATGGTGCCCCTTGGGTCTAATCCCCAGGGAGACAAAAAGACAAGTCAGGATGATTCAGTGCCGGCCATGCATTTCAAGATTCAGGATTTTATCTATCGGATGCCGGTTCGTGTCCTCGTCCCTGGTTATTTTGGGGATGATGCGCCTCTATTTTCAAAGATGACAGTTGCTAAGAAGAGTTCCCCTGAGTTGATGCCAGTTTCTTCCAGAGCAAGGCCGGTGGCAATCTCTTGGCTCGCCGGAGAGTTCACCGTTGATGCTATTATTTCTCCTCGCTCTATTGTTGTTCAGATGACAGGCCAAGAAGGGTTCTCTACCCGTGTTGTGCTAACGCATACGGTCGCCAAGCAGATTATGGATTCTATGTTCAAGGGGCAATTGGCGATATCTTTTACACTTTCCAAGGATATTCTGCACTTGTTATGCAATCTTCCTCGGTTTATTAGCAAACCGGCCATGTCAACGCCGTGTATTACTCTCCCTCAGCTTCACCCGTCTCTTTTATCAAGGGAGTTGTGCTTCAAGGCTGAGTTCCGAGTGGAGTTGTCGAATCTCATGCTTCTAGTGCCGAGAGACAAAATGCCGTGGGTTTTTGATATTCATCACTCTGAAGGGTTACTTGTCCAAGAATGCCCACTTACTGTTGTTAGCACGGGGTGTCTAGGGGTAATTGCCCCAGCAAAGCTGTATGTTCATAGCCGGGCCAGGCCATCTGCTAGATGGGCTCGCTATTTGAGAAGATATTGTAAGGCAAGGTGCCCAAAGATTTGAGCCCGCGCCAGGCGAGTCCATGTTCAAGAAGTATCTGCTAAGAAGAGGCGACGGCGTAAGTTTAAGGGCCGTTAGTTGTGCACTCAAGGGTCCACTTCTCTTCCTTCTTCTTCATTTCACTCATCATTTCTTATGCTCGGTTCCCACCCCTGGGTGGTGTATCTTCCCTCTCCTAATTATCCCTCCACGATTCTCTCCTCCCATCTCGGGTCCACGAATCCCCATTCTTCATTTTTCCCATCCGGAACCTCCGAACTTTCCATCTCCTCACCATGCTCGGCCTCAGCCTATGTCCTCCTCTGATTCTTCTCCTCCGGTATCTCCGGGTTCTTCTTATTCCCTGACCTTGTCGGGTGTCTCCCATTCTCCTTCTCCGGCACTGTCGGATGATTCTCGTCCCTCTTCTCCGACCACGTCGGATGATTCTTCTTATCATCTTTCTACTCTCTCCTCTTCACCCTTTTGTGGTCTTCACCCTTTCTCTTGCTATTTTCGAGTCTTTAGCCCGCCTTAATCTCGGCTAATCTGGTTTCTACTGTAATTGGTTCCTTGTTATCAAGGTCTCTACACCTTAACGAGGGAGTTCTAGCCCTCGTCTCTCTTCCTTTTTATCCTTCATCGTCCAGTGTCGTGTCTGCCGCTCCTACATGTAGAGGAATCTTTGATCCTTTGCTATCCTCTCCCTTTCGTCCTGTCAAGTAAGGAATACAAAGCTCGTGCTGCACGAAGCTCGATGATCAAAATCATGTCAGGATGCTACTTCCACACTATGGATTTGCGAGGTATCGTTATTTTGTGCAAGAATATGCTATCATTTTCATTATACTTCATGCACATACTAATAATGCTATTCCTCAACATGGTTAAGTGGCTTTTAGAGATTTTCTTAGTTAAGCCTAGTCAAATGAGTTCGCTTCTGCAGCATCCTTAGGCTGGTGATAGCTCCGTGTTAGGAGTCCAGTTCTTTCCCCGATCGTTGAGGGTGACCTTTGAGTATGGGTTTTTCCCACACTACACGGTGAGCCATAGCCGATCCCTCTGAGTAACACCGTTGCTGCTTTGGCCATACTTTGGGTATGCACAAAGGCCTTTTTCTCTTCTCTGCTCAGCCAAGTGCAGGGGCAAGAGATGGATGAATGAGATGACCAACCTTGGCGCTCCCCAATACGAGTGAGGTCTCAAATAGGGGCAGTCTTGACCCTCGAAAGTGAGCTTTCATGCAATATCTAGCCAACAAGGGCTGTCAAATGAAAATCAATGATGAATCAAAAGAAAATTATAAATCAAAGACATGGCAAGAGTGGCAGTATAGTTCCCTGCGGGATGTCATGAGCCCGGTCGCATGTATGCCTGATAAATAAGGGTCTCAAAATCAAAGACACAAAGCCCCGGCGCAACAGACCTACTCTTTGAGGGGTAGTGCCCTGGAAGGAATTCAAGTCCTGATGTCTCCCATCCTGCATAAAGCTTGTCTCTAATTTTTCTTCTGCTTCTCCCTCTTAGGCTGGGTTGTATCCCGGGTATGGCCTTAGTAGGGGCACCGTTCTTTAGAGGCGGTTGGTTATGGTAAGCCACCCTCACATGCACGTCCTACTCAATGGAAGTCTTTAATGAGAGGGGAGGGACGGCGATCCCTGGCCAGTAGTTCGAGCCTGTCTTTGGGTGCTGCGGATTGCTATTTCAAAATATCAAAAAAAAGAGATATTGTCAAAAATCTAAAAAAATGAGATATTTTTAAAAAATCCAAAAAATGAGATATTGTCAAAAATCCAAAAAATGAGATATTGTTCAAAATCCAAAAAAAATGAAATATTGTTAAAAAAATCAAATATTTTCAAAATCCAAAAAAATCAAGAAAATTAAAAATTCTAAAAATATTTATCTTTTACATTTTATTTTGAGAATAGATACGTAATCTATTTGCTAAGTGTGCAGGTTGAAGGTACTCAGGCATTCCTTACTATATCTTTGTGCTCTGACTCCTGTCCACATCTTCTAATCTGTTTCCTTCTTCAATTCTCTCGATCTGTTCTGAAGCTTGTGTCCTTCTCAGCTTTTGTTTGCAATGATTATATCTATAAGAGAGGACTTTACCACACGATATGAACCTGGTGGTTCTACTTCGGCTGATCTTGGGTTTTGATTGAAGGGCATATTTGTTTATGTCTTTTGTCCCGCCGTGTCCTCGTCTCGCCGTGTCTATGTCCCACCGTGTTGTCCCACACATGTTATTTTGTTCCTCACCACGTATTGTTGGTTGTCTTGCACGTGTTGTTAGTCATCCCTTTATGTCCCATGTTCTTTTCCCAACCGTGTCTTTGCCCCACCATGTCCTTATACCACAACATGTGCTATCCCACCGCTTGCGTGTTGTCTTATCCCACAGTGCCTTTAGTCGCATGTATGTTTGCCACTTATTTGTTTGTTATGTTTCATCCATCTTCGTTATGTTATGTTGTGTCATGTTTTGTTCATATTTCTTTTATTATGTTATGTTCATGTCATGCTCGTTCATATTCGTTCATGTTCACATCATGTCATGTCATGTGGTTGTTGTCTTATGATGAAAATTCATAAAAAGCAGAAATCAAAAATTCCAAAAAAGCCGTGTCGCCTGCACAGGTAACTCAGTTATGGCTCTCTATCCCTTCTCATTGTTGCATTACTATATGGTATCTACCTTATTATAGCCTCTCAAGGACCGGCTGGTTGCCCGTGTGTTCTGGGATCTGATGTTCCCCTTTAACAAAACCGATGATGATCTAGGAGCATACGGTTAATCGTTGGATAGGCCGCTCGGTTGAGTCGGGTGGGGGACGATAGACTCTGTCTCGCACCCCGTGGTTGCAAGAAGACTCTTGACCCCGTCTTGTTCGGTCTATTAATATTATCCTTGAGTACTTTCTATTTTATCTTTCTTTGCATTCGTTTTAATGATTTCTTTATTTTTAGCCCAGCATGCATCATGTCATTTTGAGCATTCATGTCTCGTGATCTGTTCAAGGATTTCTCCTCAGTAAATGGTTAATTACACCTCAGTTCTCTTGGATAAGAGATTCTTCATTCCACTCTGAATTCAAACGATTTCTCTGATCTTGCCGCTTGGTCTGGTTGGCCTGCGTGATTCCTGTCTGGATTTTATCTCAATCTTATTCTCCTTTTCCAACTCTTATGCTGTGTTCCTTCCGACCCACTCATTGTCCGTGGATTGTGTCCCCGATGAGGCTGGTCGTGTTTCCTTTCCTCCCTTAGTGAGTTCTCCGGATATGTCTCATCCTTGTCATCCATTCCAGGTTGTTAGTTCGGCGTTTTCGGGAGAATTCCTGTCACTTGTTGGTCATGACGGGTGTCTTTTTACCTTGATGCCCGCTTATCAGTTCTCTCTGCTTCATCTCCGCTTCATCTCCATTTCACGTCGCTATCGCTTTCGCTCCATCTCCTTTCCATTTCGCCTCCGCGCCACTTTCGCTCGTTCCCTTGCAAAGCGGACATCAAAGAGGGGCATCTGTTGACACCCGTTTTAGCCCACAAGTTGAGTTATTTCTCGTATTCATCATTTTGATGTCCCGAATTACCCATTATTTTGGGAACTTCCTTGGGTGGATTTTGAGCCCATTTTTTACCATTTCATATCCTTTGAGTCTTGGAGATCATGATTTCCTAAAGTCCTGGAGCTTATCTTATCAAATTCTGACTTCCAAGTCAACTTACGGCCCATTTAGGTCGGCTTCCTTCAAGCATTCGGCTCTCTCTCACTGCACAGTCCTAAAAGTGATTCTTTTTCACCCTCTTCCAATTCTCTATTCAAAAAGTTGTCTTCATAAAAGTTGTTCATGTTTTAAAGATCTAAAATTGCTTCTTCTATGTCGTCGGCTAGTTTTGCCCCGTTTGAGAGATACACTTCAATTTCTGAAGTCGCGCGCAGTCTTCCTAGAATTTTTCCTCCATCAATGTGACAGCCCTACATAGGTGCGTTAGAGTAGTGTGACGGTCCTACGATAGACCGTCACACCGAAACATGCCCGAAATGACCCTGTTCAACCCCTAGAGCGTGGCGGTCCTACCCTAGACTGTTAGAGCCATGCGACGGTCTAGTATAGGTGCGTTACACCGAAACTTATCTGAAATCATCCCGTTCGACCCCCAAAGTGTGACAGACCTACCTTAAGCCGTTACATAACTCTAACGGTCCTACGATAGACCGTTACACACACCAGAGAGTCCAATTCGTGCTGGACTCTGGCCCGAAAACTGTGCAACGGAACTATCTTGCAGAGCCCATAACTTCTTCAATTCTTATCCAAATTGATCCCCATTTTTTCCTACTTCTAGCCCTTTGTATTATCTTGAATTTGGTTCATAGAAATCAAATTTTCATTGAATATATCTCTCGGGATCTGGGTCGCAAGATTGGGATTTAAGCATCCTGGTTCAACTAAAACTCGGCAGATAAGGCTCCGTGGCTACGTTCCAAGAGCCATATCTTCTAGAATCCTCCTCTGAATTGATCCCCGTTTGTTCCTATCTCTTGTCTTTAGTATTATCTCGAGTTTGATCCAGAGAACTTGATTTATCTTAGACTCTATCTCCTGGAATCGTGATAAGAAGATGGGGATTTCACCACTTTTCTATAAAAACTGCCTAGCTCGCAGTTGCAAAGGGGGGCTCTTTCCGAACGTGGGGCGAAGCCATGCTGCAACTCCAACTCACAACTTTGACCCTATCTTGGAGAGGGAAGTATTAGCTTTCCATTGCATCCTTATGGGCTTGATTTCATGGTCTATACTCTTAGTTCTAGTCCTCTCAAAATCACAAATCATCAAAGTTTTCTGCATTTTCTGCTACATATGCATTTTTCTCTGTTTTGCATCAATGATTTCTCTCTATTCTCTCAATCAAATCTCGTGATTTCAAATCTCATGCATGCACAACACATCCACCTATCTTCTCCACCCTTCCACAGGGGTTAAAAACCTCCCCCCGGTGCGTTCTCCCCCTTTTATTCATGCTATTTTATCACTTTGGACAGATTTCTACACTTCATGTTCTAATGGGTTTTTGCCTTTGTGTTCATCTTTGTTTTGCAGGAGAGCATGAATACAACGTGAGGCCCTCTTCATCTAGCCGGCTGGAAGGAGAGGAGGTCGATCCCACACCATTCCCCACATCCCGTTCTTAAGCGCGATCATGTCTTCATCCCTTTCCAAGGTACACGGCGCCGTTGCACTCCTTTCTTCATCCTTGCGGAGTTGTTAATCCTTGGTGGCGATCACGGTTAGTATCTCTCATCCTTTCATCCCCCTTGTCTTTGATTCACATGTTTATGCATGTATGTATTTAAAGGGGGCGGGATAGGAATCTAATTAAAAAATAAATCAATAACTCCGTATGGCCTCAAGAGGTGGCTGCTACAACGTAGCAGTTTGCCTTGCATGGCACTTAGATCCTACACTCCCAAATGGTAGTTTAAGAGATTCAAGGTTTGACCATGTAGGGTATACACAAGTAGATTTTTCATGGAACGGAATTTCAAGAACTCATCATATGCATGAGTATGGATTAGGGTTGTGTTTGCATAATTCTCGAGACATATCAAGATCAGAAGTTGTAATTACTGAGTTGGCACCTGAGGGTTTGCTAATCGTTCAAATTTTCAATTTTTAGAAATTTATATATGTATATATCAAATTGGCGCCCCTCAGGATGTCTTCATTTAATTGAAGACATCCTGGAAGTCGTCATTTGAAGAATTGACGCCTGGGGGTTACCCAGCCTTTCAAAATTGTGATTTTTCAAAAATTATATATATATATATTGAAATTGGCGCCCCTCATGAAGTCTTCAATTAATTGAAGACTTGAGGGCCGTCTTCAATTCAGTAATTGAAGACTTAATGGCCGTCTTCAATTCAGTAATTGAAGACTTGAGGGCCGTCTTCCATTTTGTAATTTAAGACTTAAGGGCCGTCTTCAATTCAGTACTTAAGATACTTGGATGCGTGACGCGTCTATATAGATCGTGTCATTAGAGCGATAAGAATTTTAACATACATATTTTCAGAGTGCGCAAATGACTAATAAAACTAATAAATTCCAATAGTCCAAGTGATGATTATTTGATTAATCAATGTAATTAAAGATAGTCCATGAAGATTTCCAAATTTAGAAAGCCAAACATTTGGCTACACGACTTAACACAAAGTTTATACCACTAACTGACATAACTGGAAATACAAAGTAGACTCAAATAAATTCAAAGACTCGACTAGCTAATGATGGATGGATGGCAATCTAGCACTCTTCACTCGGCCTCAAACCCATTCTTTTCGCAATCCTATTCACCTGAAAAGGTTAGGAAGCAACTGGATGAGCGAATCGCTCAGTAGGAATTACATCTCAAATACGAGCAATCTTTACGTGATTTACAAGTTGCTTGTACTATCAGTATGGCAATGCATGATGCACGTATAAGAAAAATCAGGTTTACAGGTAAACTTAGGCATGATAAACAGTAAGAGATCAAGAACTGTATAAAGAGAGTATATCCAGATTTCAAGTATTTGACAAGCAGTATTTCAAAAATTTAAAGATGTAAATGCCACTTCGGGGCAAGCAGGGATTCGTGTAGGATTACGAATTCAAGTACAAGTATATCTCAGGTACGAGTAAATAAAAATTTAATTCAAGCAAGTAAAGTTAAGCACGTATCAGTAGAATTGGCTATTATCAAGCAAGTATTCTGCCCTTTCTCGGGCCACAAGTCAAGTATCACCCATTCCGGGCCATGCAAGTCAAGTCAAGTAAAGAGAGAGAGAGAGAGAGTAGGGGTGGAGTGTCTCAAGTCAAGAAAGTACTCTGGTGCAATGCTAAATACCGTGGTCAATAAACTCCCATGGTCACAAGTACCTTCGGGTGCTCCTCCCAAGACCAGACCGGGCCCTATATGCACAGCATTTCATGTATTACCTTTGACATCCACTCTCATTTATAGCCAATATGGAATTTCAAGAATTTAGAAACGTAGTATTTCAGACGAGATTAACTAGTCATTTAGTTATGGAGGATTCTAGAGGTGGCCCCTACAGGCTAAAGAGGTGGCTCTCGTCGTGTAGCACTTTACGCCGTGCGGCCTCAAGAGGTGGCTCCCAGAACCTAACACTTTGCCCTGCATGGCACTTAGCTCCTACACTCCCAAATGGTAGTTTAAGAGATTCAAGGTTTGACCATGTAGGGTATACACACGTAGATTTTTCATGGAACAGAATTTCAAGAACTCATCATACGCAGGAGTATGGATTAGGGTTGTGTTTGCATAATTCTCGAGACAGATCAAGATCAGAAGTTGTAATTACTGAGTTGGCACCTGAGGGTTTTCTAAACCTTCAAATTTTCAATTTTTAGAAATTTATATATGTATATATCAAATTGGCGCCCCCCAGGATGTCTTCATTTAATTGAAGACGTCCTGGAAGTCGTCATTTCAGTAATTGACGCCTGGGGGTTGCCCAACCTTTCAAAATTGTGATTTTTCAAAAATTATATATATATATATTGAAATTGGCGCCCCTCATGAAGTCTTCAATTAATTGAAGACTTGAGGGCCATCTTCAATTCTTGATTTTCACCCAGTCGATGCGTTTTATGACTCAAATCACTGTTAATTTCGAAAAAGTTTCTCAAAATTCAAAAGTAAGGACATGAATATTTAGTATAATTCCTCGGGAGTCTGGAAACATGTTCAGATATAATTACTGAGTTTTGGTTTCAAAGATATGCATTTTCTAATGTGATAACTTTAATTCCTCAAGAAACAAAATTGACGCCCCTGTGAGCAGTCTTCCATTAATTGAAGACTTGAGGGCCGTCTTCAATTCAGTAATTGAAGACTTGAGGGCCGTCTTCAATTTAGTAATTGAAGACTTGAGAGCCATCTTCAATTAATAAATTGAAGACTCTGTGGGCAGTCTTCATTTAACAAATTGAAGACTCTGTGGGCAGTCTTCATTTAACAAATTGAAGTCTCTGTGGGTAGTCCTCATTTAATTGAAGACTTCTAGGGTGTCTTCAATTTAAGTACATGTTCAACTCAAATTGACGACACACCAATTGAGTTATTTTCCAAGTGAGTTGTGCTTCGCATCAGAACTGTAAGTTCTGTGACATAAGTTACTGTTCATTTCTCCAATGTTTCTCCGAATCAGAATCCGAAGACATGGTCATATGGAGAAAAATCTCAGGGTCACAGAAGTATATTCTTTCAAAATTTTCAAGGTCCAGTTTATTAGTTATAGATTTTTGAATGCGTTGATTTACTGATTTCTGAAAATTACAGAAAATTGAATTGACGACTTGGCCCATGTCTTCAATTAATTGACGCCCTCGCGGGCAGTCTTTAATTTTGAAATTGGCGCCTTGGTCAGGGGCGCCAATTAAAGTGAGGTGTCCACTATTCATCAGTGTGAAAAAGCTCCGAATCAGGAAGTAATGGCACGAATATGTTGAGAAAAATGTCAGGATTATAGAAACATGTTCATGCAAAATTTTCATCTTTTAGTTCGATAGTTATGGATTTTTGAATGTGTTGAATTATGAATTACTTAAAATTTTAGAAATCGAATTGACGACACTAGGGGTGTCTTCATTTAAATGACAACTGCTTGGGCAGTCTTCAATTTTGTAATTGGCGCCCTTGTCAGGGGCGCCATTTACCACAGAGTTGGGCACCTTAAAACATGAGTATTATGTCTAACAGAGGCTATATATTAAGGTTTAAAATATGGTTATTAAGACTATAAAACTAGTGTGATAAAATACGTTCAAAAACTCATGAAATCATGCTAATAACTAAGTTAAACTCATAAAGATCATGGTAACAATATGTATAGAATCAAGTGTAACAAGCTATTAACATATGTATAACATGGTATTATTCTTGATCATGGTAAAGCTAGGTAATATATATATAGCATGGTTGACTAGTTATTCGAACTCTAATCATGCATCATTTAACCTATTTAGCTACTAGTTAGGCAAGGATTTGAGAACACCTACCTTTTGACGTGTGATATGCGGTTCAGAAGCTACAACAGGATCGCAGCAGGACGCAGACTCGGGAAGAAGAGGCTCCTTCAGCACTGACGCGGCAGTAGCCTATGTCAGTGTTACGGAGGGGATTAGATATAGGGATGGTAAGACATTGGTTTATTGTCTTGTGGGTCTTGCTGAGTGGGCATTGTCTTTGCCAGCTAAAATGGGTTGCTCGTGTCTCAAGCTTCTAGACACATAGGGTTAAATGACGCCTTTGTAAGGGGTCGTTCATTTAATATATGTGACACTACTCAAGTAAATGACGCCTTGCATGAGGGTGTCATTTGTTTGTGTGACATTATTAATGAGACCCCTGTTGATTTGTTTTCTTCCTCTTTGTTTGTGTGATGTGATGAATGATAAATAAGATAAGCAAATCACAATGATCTCAGTCAACCTATGAACATGTGGACCATGAACCTAGGCAATCAGAACAAGCTCTAGCATGGGCGATGCTATCTCAAAACTAAACTAAAGAAGGCAAAGAAAAACACACGCCGGAGCGTGGAGCAATGGAATAAATAAAACACACCACGTGGGTGGAACAAGCAAAGGAAATAAGAGATGTGAGAGAGAGAAAACCAATGCCCAATGCTAAGGAAAGAACGTGATCGCCACTAAGGTAATAAAACAAGCCAAAGACCTGATCAATACCTTAGAAATAGGAGGATGATGCACCCGCCCACGGGAGAGAGAAACCAATGAAATCTACAGATCTGCTGAATGTAACGGTCCAGAACCTGTGCGTCACAGGAGTGTGACGGTCTCCCGCTAAGCCGTTATAGCCACCTGACACGTCTGATGAAGACCGTCAGAGTTCTGCAGAAACAACTTGTGAATCCTTCGAACTCCAAACCTTCCAGCCGGCTAGAAAGCTTGGGCCTCGTCTGATGAACCCTGTAAACCTGCCAAAGAATGTAGAACACAAGAAAATAATCCCAGATTAGCCTTTCACACAAGTGTAGTATCAATAATCAAAGAACTTAAGATCATTCAAAAGGAAAGGGGAATATCGGGGAAGTTTAGTTTTTTAACCCCTCTGGGCGTTTTAAAACATGGGAAGGATGTTGAGATGATGAAAACAGATAATAGAACGTGGAGAAAGGAGTGGGACAATGCTATGATGAGAGGAGGAAGGGAGGAACACAAGTGTACAAACTATGAACTTTAAAACCCGAAACCGAAGTACTCCCTTGACTGTGATGCAGATGGATGTAGAAACAAGCTCCTCTTGGATGGATGTGGCTCCAGAATGCGGCAGCACTTCGATGCAAACTCCAGATTTCTCCCCCATAGGCCATGAAGTTAAGGGTGCTATTTATAGACCCTCCAACTCTCCGGTCGAGCAGAAGATAATCCAGTAATAAAAGAGGATAATTCCTAGCAAACTCTTGAAGATAATACTCCCAAGAGTCCATAGAATCGAACAGAAGGTTCTGAGGATCAGTTTTGGAAGAGAAATCACAAGATCAAACTCTCAATTTGATCACGGAGCGGCAGAGAAAAGATCAGACCAGCCAGGACTCTCTATTGGATGTAACGGCTGCACGATAGACCGTCACAGGCATGTAACGCTCCAGGAGTAGACCGTCACAATCAACCTCATCCTTAAGGAGATAACATCAACGGGAAGAAGTTCTAAACAGTTGGACTCTGCATGAATGTGACGGCCATGGGTGGACGCGTTAGAGGAACGTAACGGCCGCACGACAGACCGTTAGAATCATCGGATAGGCCAAAGGATAAGGATTGAAACAAAGGCCTTAAGCCGTAGGACTCTTCAAGATGTAACGGCCCAAGGCTAATGCGTTAGAAGAACGTAACACCCCTGTGGTGGACCGTTAGAGACAATAAGGATCCAAAAAATGATAAGAGCTTGCTAAGCTTCATCCAAACGACAAGCGCCGAGGAAAACAGACTCAACCAAGAGGTTAAGACCCATGAAATAAGCCTCCAACTGATCAAGAAGGCTCAATGAAGAATGAACAACTTGGAGCATCATATAGAATAAACAAGGAGATGACCCAACTTATTGGTCATAAAACGGGTGTCAACAGATGCCCCTTCTTAACGTCTTGTTTGCAGTGGAGCGAGCGGAGGTGAAGTGAAAGCGAAATGGGACATGGAGATGAAGCAGAGATGAAGCGGAGTGGACTGAAAAGCGGGCGTTAAGGCAAATGACACCTGTTCAACCAACAAGCGACATGAATTTTCTAGAAACTTCGAACTAATCACAAGGAAATAGCCAACCAAATGACGCATGTCTGGAGGAACTACCTAACTTGGGAAAGGAAAACACGGCTGGCCGCCGGTGGCAACGGAAAGGAAAGGACTGACTAAACTCCAGACAGGAATCTTCAGCTAACCAGATCAAGCGAGCAGATCGAAGAAAGACCTTCCAATTCAGAATGGAAATGAATCTCTTCATTCGAGATTAAGAACACAGTTATTCACCATCATTAAGACATCTGGATAGATGAGGAGTTCATGAATGCTCAAAGAATGCGTATGATGCATGCTGGGCTAAAATAAAAGAAATCATCAAAACAAATGCAAAGAAAGATAAAATAAAAAGATACTTGAGAATAATATTGCTAGACTGGAGAAATCAGGGTCAGGACACCATCTGCAACCACGGCGTGCAAGATAAAACCATCATCCCCGAACCTTTCCAATCTAACGGCCTATCCAACGATTAAACATGTGCGCTTAGATCATCATCATTTTTATTTAAGGGGAACATCAGATCCTAGAACACATGAATGACCAGCCGGTTCTCGAGATAGTATATCATAGAAAACATATAGCAATGCATTAAATGGGACAAGGGATCAAGATACAATACCTGACTTACCTGCTTGACGAACAACAGAGCGTGATGTCCTTAATTCCATCCATGAACAAAAGATTAGCCAATGATAATAAATATGAGCATGAAACAAGGCATAACCATTTGTACGCATGAGAAGCATCAATAATATGCGTCATGGCAGAAAATGCAACCATTCAAGCACCAAATAGTTCATTCCATTCATCAAGAAACTAGCAAACTGTAACGGCCTAGAGATGGTGCGTCACACCACGTAACGGTCTAGGACTGGGCCGTCAGAGATTGGTGATTCACATTCTTCAATGAAACATACTCAACTGACTTGACGACCTAAAGAAGATGCGTCAGAGAATGTAACGGTCTGGCGATAGACCGTCACATTTCTTGGGCATTCAAAAAACAAACCGAACGGTCACAAACCCTCATTCACACTCTCATTCGCCCTAACACCCCCAAAAACCCCCAACCGAGACGACCATCGAGACCACCGACGACCACTGACGAGATGGCCGACGACGAGCCTCAACCGCCGAAGAGGAGGGAGAGAGGAATGAAAAAGAAGGCGATATGCCGCCTCCACCGCCGGATAGAGCGAGAAATGATCCCGCCGCCCGTGGAGGAAGAAACGGCGAGGAGGGAGTCAATGGCGGACAAAGAGGCTCCAACGGCCGAGGGGGATCAAGGGGAAGCACACCAGGACGAAGGGGAACCCACTGCAATGGAGAAGAAGAGGAAGAGGGGCCAAGACCATGAGGTAAGCCCGTCTGCCCTAATTCTTATTTATCAATTTTTATGAGTTTTTTATGTGTATGCATGCATGAATGGGGGGTAAAAAATGGGTCTACGAACCCATTAGGATCATATGTAGGCCTTTTGGCCAAAGTGGGAAAAGCCTAGAAAACAAAAGGGAAAACACCCTTTAGCAGAGAACGTGACGGTCATTCCAGCAACCGTCACGAGCCTAACGCATCACCCTTGGTGCGTTAGAGCCATGTGATGCCCCACCCCAGGGCCGTCACAACCGCTAGAGACCCAAAACTGGATTTTTTTTGTTTTCAATAATTCAAATTTTTTTTTGTGTTTTCATTATATGAATGTTATGCAATGATTCTATGATGCAATTGACTAACTTAAGCTCTAAATGAAAACAGGGGAAGAGACGAACAAGGATCTCGTGGCTGCAGATCCGGGCCGTCTACCAGGCACTGCCCGACTACCAGAGAGAGAGACTGGCAGTGATGGGGTTCGCTGAGGTGCTCAGCATCGAGGTGATCAGGATGGACACGCCGCTGCTGTACGCATTGCACGAGAGATGGGACCCGGTCAGCAGGGCGTTCATCTTCTCATGGGGTCACATGATCCCCACGCTGGAAGACATAGCGAGGATCACCGGATTGAGAGTGCATGGAGCCGTAGTGACGGGCTGGACCTACAGGGACTACCGAGAAATGGCCCAGGAGCTGCTGGGGCTGGATTTGATCAGGCCGGGCCAGACGTCATCTCAGCTCTCACGATCGCGACTGCAAGAGAGCTTAGGACTGAGAGGAGCAGCGATCACAGTGGGAGAGCTACCTGTGGAGCACATAGACCGAGTGATAGAGAGGTGCGCCCACACGTGGCGGCAGAGGCGGGACAGGAGGGAGACCGCGTCCTGAGACGGTTCCTGATACTTTTGTTCAGGAAGCTCTTGTTCGCGACTCGAGCGGATGTCATCAGTTGCAGGATGCTACCGATGATCAGATATTTAGGCAGAGTCGGAAAGTACGCATGGGGGGCAGCAGTGCTAGCCTTCCTATTCGAGTCGCTCAGCACCACGGACCGGCAGACGATGCTGGGCAGCTTCTCGCCTTTCGTACAGGTAAACTTAAATGCTTCCTATTATGCTTATGATTATGCAAATGCAAATGATTATGCAACCGACTAATACTGACTTCTAAATGTAGATATGGAGCTACATGTTCTTCCCGGGCATCAGGAGAGGCACACTACTCCACCCCGGGCGGATCCCTATCGCCAGACGATGGGTGGTTGCTAGAGACCCGGGGTCGATCACCAGATTGAGCCGGGTGATCCAGGATGATTTGGATTCTTTCCCGCACACGGCGGTAAGCCCAGAATTCTAAATGCCTTCTAAATGCTTTGAATGTTTATGAATGTTCTATATGCTGACCAATGGAACAACATGCTTTAGGTGAGATGGACCCCGTACCGAGGCGAGAGCTACGAGGGACAGCCATGGGTGGAGGTAGCCCTCTCATACCAGGGACGAGACATTTTGCTTCATTGCATCAATGTCATCGAGCCACTCCACTATCGGCTGATCCTGCGGACTCGGGGACTACACAGGCCCAAGGTGACCTTTCCACGCCGTGATGACGAGCGCCCGGGCAAGTCATCAAAGGGCATTAGCGGTGACGTGGATTGGTGCGCCCGAAAGGCGAAGTTTGTCCACAATTGGAACAGGCGGGGCAGAGCGGTAAAGGAGCGGGACGAGAGCAATGAGGCGTACTTGAAGGCCTTCGCTCGGCGGTACGGGGACCAGGTGTACCAAGGTACCCGATGACCGGTATGAAATTCTAAACCCTGAACTCTTACTATATGAAAAAAATGTTTTTATATGAGAATTACTCTATATGTACTGACTTATATGCTTTCTAAATGCAGCTAGACCCCGAGGAAAGGATAGTCGAGCTCGTGGGGCTACTCCACGCCATCGTCCTGCAGCGGGACGAGTATCTGGCCGCCTTGGAGCTTCTGGTAAGATTCTAAAACCTTAGACCTAAATGATTCATGCTTATGATGAAAATGATGTTAATGATGATTGACTGACCATGACTTCTAAATGCAGTGGGCTGAGGGAGCCCAAAGAGCCAGACCGGATGCCCCGTGATCTTCATCACAGCCTACCGGGGGCAGAGATGAGCGGGATGCCGAATTCGCTCGAGCGGTTGCTCGGGCCGAGGAGGCGGAGGCCACCCTCGTGGAGCGGGTAAGATGCTAAATGCTTCGACTTTAAAATGCTGATGCAAACTTTAACTGCTTATTTGACTAATCATGGTGAAATGCAAACCACATGCGAAAGAGCTAGCCGCAGCGGTAGCCGAGGCGGAGCGTGCTCGGACGGAGGCAGAGCGAGGACGATCGGAGGCAGAGCGACTCCGGACAGAGCTGGCCCAGGCACGAGCCGAGGTGGAGAGACTCCAGATCGAGACAGCGGACTTGGATCGCTACCGGACCGAGGCCCGAGAGACACGTCGTCATATCTTCGAGTTGAAGGTCGAGCTGCGGACGATGTAGCGAACAGTGAGGATGATGAGCCGGGGACCGGAGGGGAGTGCCTCTCAAAGTGGGGCACGGAGGAGTGTTGCCCCGAGCGGATCGATAGCAGACTTCCTCACCAGCTCCTCCGGCCAGCAGAGGAATGAGAGAGCAGAGAGGGGACAGCAGGAGGAGAGTGCCTCCATAGCGCCACCTACGCGGAGACCCGAGGAGGGTGATGACAAAGGCGTCCCGGAAGACAAGCCGGTCGAGTGAACTTGTATTTTCTTTTTCTTACTTGTACATGACTTTATGAAAGTGCCAATGAATGAAAATCTTTTTGTGTTTTGTTGTTGTTGTTTTTTTTTAATATGCGAATGAATGGATGTGTGAATGCAAATGAACATGTATATGAATGTGAATGCATGAAATGGATATGTGGAAACGTGAATGAAAACATAGGAATGAATGTGGATGATGAATGGCAAATGTAGGAACGAATGTGTGAACAAATATGTATGTGGACATGTGGAAAAGAACAGATGAAATTGTGTAAATGAAATATGCGTGGATGAGGTGTAATGTGTGGATGAAATGACTGGACAGGATGAATGAAATGGAAATTGTGTAAGACCGCCAGGTGTAATCATAGGTAGAACAGAATAGCACAAATACAGCAGCAGATAATGTGACGGTCTAGATCCAGACCGTCAGACTCCTGTAACGCATCAGATTGAGGCCGTCAGAGATGACAGAGGCCAAATTGCAACATTAAGTAGCAGAAAACGTGACGGCCCACTAGGGAGCGTCAGAATGGTGTGACGGCCAAATTCTGGACCGTTAAAGATGTCAGAACCCTGTTAGATTGAAAATAGCACGCAGAAAATGTGACGGTCCAGATTGTGAGTGTCAGAGCCAAGTAACGGCTGTGATCGGACCGTCAGGAATGATCAAACAAGAATAAGCCAAGACTGAACGGCAGAAAATGTGACGGCTCAGGGTCCATGCGTCACAAGATGTAACGGTGCAGTGATAGACCGTTAGGCTTGACAGAACGGAATTGGGTCAAAAGAAACCCACAGAAAATGTGACGGCTCGGAGATGGCGCATCAGAGCCAAGCGACGGTCTTACGATAGACCGTCAGATAACCAAGTGTACTCTAAGACGGATTGTTCCGCGAGAGTCCAAACTTGAAGGATGACTACCCAAATCCCCACTAGAACTCTTCTAAACTCGAGATAAGGCCTTCCAACTCAAATCCTATCACTTCAAAGTCAAAATCAAGACTTTAATACTTGGAAACTTAGCCAAAATTCGTAACTCTGTGAATTCTCTGCTAGAAGGGCTGAAGAACCTCTCGTAAGGGCAGGAAACACCATGAAGAGAAGCTTCGAGGTGATGGCCATGGAGGAGAAGATCTACACCGGACCTAAGGCTGCGAGAAAAGAGCGTGGAGAGCTGCAGAGGCTGACATCAATCCCTAAGCATCTGAGCTCCAATGCTCAAAGAGTGGTAAGCTTCTATACCTTAACCAAGTTCATCAATTCTCTGCACTTCATCTTTCCTCATGATCTTCTTCTTCTTCCAGCCTCTTCCTGGTCCAAGATGCTATTCCAATCTGAAGTGGGTAGCTCCCATGATCAAGGAACTCCCTTTAGAAGTGTTAGCAATCCTGAGGGCATGGCACCTTCAACCTTTATTGGTCTTTGGCAAGATCTTTGGGAAATTATCCTTAGATTGGCCAAGCATCTCAGCCCTCATAGAATTGTGGCATCCTCAAACACATACCTTCATCTTCCGTTCTTTTGAAGCTACAGTCCTATTAGAGGAGGTAGAAACCTACCTAGCCCTTCCTAAGACTAAGGCGGGGGATGAAGACCTAGTTTGCTACATGGTGGAGCCTATTGACCCGTCCTTGATCTTGAGCGATTTCATTCACAATCCAAAGGACGTGAGGACCATGATCAGCCCGCACCACATTCATTTAATACCCATGGCACAATGGATAGTCTCTCATTGCAAGAACAAGTGGGAGAGATATGAATCCATAGCCAAGGTGGTGTCGGTTTGCTTATGCGGAGTTTTCCTTTTCACCACTACCGACCCCCTCTTAGATACCCAAAATCTTAGCATTATCAGTGGGTTGTGGCGGGGAATGTCCATCTCTCAAGCGATCCTCTCATATCTCTATGAAGGACTAAGCTCCGGTAGCTTAGGAGGACCTCTATTCGGCTCCATGATACTCCTTGAGTGTCGGATGGGAGTGAGAATCAAATTCTAACCCAAGGAAGATGTAATTTCTGCTAGCCGGATCTTCGGGAGCCACCATTTGTTCTTTATTGGAGGTGCATTTGGATTTTCTTCTCAGGTCGAATGCAAGATGGCGGACAATAAAACACTGGATGAATGGCGCCTCTTCTTCAACACCTTGCCATTAGAGAAATTCAACATGCGACCAAGAATCCTTCAAAACACTTTGCTTAGAATACCGCGGCATCAAGGCCTGGACCTCCAGCTAATGGAAAATACTACCATGGCGATCTACAACCCGCACCGGTGCCATCTTTAGATCGGACTACCCCGAATCGAAGTTCCTGCACTATCACACTACCCACCCTTTCTAGCTAGGAAGATGGGGACCGAGGAGGATGAAAGAGCAGTTCGGAATGCGTTGATCATGTGGGAGGTCAGCAAAGTACACCCGTGGCAAGAAGACGTGGAAGAGAACGACGAAGCACGCCGCGACTACGTGAAAGAGTTGACGAAGATCCGCCCTCTTGTGGATAGGAAATTGAATATAGTTTGATTTTATTGATTGATGAAAGATGTTGCTGTAATTGCCAATGGGAATTGAAATTTTATTAATTTTATGTTTCATTAAGTTCATTTGAATGAGATGGGAATGCCTTAGTTGTATGAGCATGAGTTGTGGCTTGACTTGGCTAGAATGATCTGAAAAACAAGGCCTCTGGAGAGTGTAACGGTTCTGAGAAGGACCGCCACAAGGATGTAACGGTCTGGCAATAGGCCGTCAGGGTGAATGAACTGAGAATTATGTTCTCTGGAGGATGTAACGGTCTAACGACAGACCGTTAGGAGTGTGTGACGGTCTGCACGAAGACCGTCAGGGATGGACCTGCTGAGAGAATAGAGCCAACGCCCTGAAGATAATGTGAAGGTCCAGGATGGGCCGTTACATAACTGTGATGGTCTGGAGATGGCGCGTTACAGTCCTGAACCTGCATAGTTGTGAGTTTTCAGCCCTGAGCTTGAGCCTTCGTTTTGCACACACTTTAGACAATAGACAAGTTAGATCTGTTCTTAGACTCAACCCCTTGCCTTAAAGCAAGTTAGAGAATGACCATTTTTTGATATTTGGTCAAGGGGTGGAGCCTTATCAAATAGGCGGAAGACATAATAGAAATAATGCGATGCATGCAATGCATATGATTTTTGGGAAATATGTGAATTTTCGTGAGATTTTTGGAAATATTTGATGTTTTTGGGGTTTGGAAATATATGGTTTTTGTTTGATTTTGGAAATATGATGATTTTTTGGGTTTTGAAATATATGATTTTTTTGGGTTTTGGAAATATATGAATTTTTTGGAATTTGGAAATCAGTGCCCTCCTCGACAACGTGTGTCCTTATTATAACGAGAGTTCCCGAGGTTGGCGTGCAACAAGGTGACGACCCCTGGCCAAGACCCAACTTGCATGACGGTGTCTCTACTAGGGCCATATCCAGGGTACTAGTCTTGATCCTAAAAGGAAAATAGAACACAGGGGTAAGCTTAGGCCAGATATAGAAGTTTTTAGGACTTGAGTTCCTCTTCAGATAACCCATTAGAGATTTGGTCTGTTGCGTAGGGGCTTTGTGTCCGTCATCGAACCTTAGTTCGCTCTAGGCATGCATGCGACCGGGCTCATTCGTCCCGCGGGGAACTGTACTGCCACTCTTGCCGTGCCTAGCTTTCTTTCTCTTTCCGGAGCTTTGGAATCTATGATTGGAAGACTTTTGAGATAATGCTTTTGCTTTTGTCACAAAGATTGCTCCTTTGCCTTCTTCTTTTCTTTTGTGTTTCTTTGCTTATGGCGTCAGGTCATAACGGACTGCCCCTATTTGAGACCTCCTCTCGTCAGGGTGCCTAGATTGGTCATCACCTCCTTATTTACCTCTTGCCCCTGGATTCAGCCGAGGAAAGAAACGGACAGGGACTTCGACCTTCCCCCAAAGCATGGCCGAGGAGAAACGGTGTCTACAAAACGGGAAACCTGACCAGGGACGCCGTGTGGTGTGTGATTGCCGTACTCAGGACTCTTCATGGTGGAAGGGAGGGAACACCTTGCTGTCGGGGTGGCACTGATTAGACTCTAAGGAAAGAAACACTTAAGATACAACCCATTCCATGCGTGAGAGAGCTCCTCACCTTCCGCGTTCACTAAACAATCAGCATTCCCTGGATAAGCCTCTTTTACAACGAACGGCCCTTCCCAGTTAGGTTGCAATTTAGACCTAGGACCTGCAGACCGAATGAATTTGTGTTTCAAAACCATATCACCTTTTTCAAATTTACGTTCAATCACCTTCTTTTGAAAATAACGCGAAATTCTCTTTTGATAAATGGATACGTGATCGAACGCGTTCATCCTCTTCTCATCCAAGAGTTCTAACTGAACGAGCAACGCCTCTCGACGCTCGTCGAGATTAAGTTCCTTATCGAGCTGCACTCTAAGGGAAGGGATCAAGATCTCATATGGGAGCACCGCCTCCATCCCGTAGGTAAGAGCATAGGGAGTTTGTCCCGTAGGAGTACGGACGGAGGTGCGGTAAGCCCACAGAGCTTCCACTAACCTTTCTGGCCAATCGGAAAATTTATGAGATTCGCATGTCTTCTTTATAATTTTAAGAAGGGTTTTATTAGTGGCCTCGGCTTGACCGTTGCCTTGAGGATAATATGGGGATGAATGATGCAATGTAATATTGAACTTCTTACATAGGTCCTTGAGCTCTTGAGAAACGAACTGGGGTCCGTTGTCAGTGATGATGCTGTTTGGCACTCCGAACAGCGAGATGATATTCTTCGTGATAAAGCGGCACACCGTCAAAACTTTGATCTCTGCGTACACCTCCGCTTCGGCCCATTTGGTGAAGTACTCAGTGGCGGTAAGGATAAAGGATTTCTGCTTGACCTGAGAGTTAGGATCACCGAGCGGGCCGACAACGTCGAAAGCCCACATAGAGAATGGCCAAGGAGCGGAGAGAGGATGGAGAGACGAAGCTGGAGCATGAATTTTATCAGAATGGAGTTGGCATTTAAGACACCTCGGACATAGAGGGAGCAATCTTCCTCTAGAGTGGGCCAATAGTAGCCCTGCCTAAGGATCTTCTTCGCTAGAGTCTAGCCATTGACATGACCTCCACACTCACTAGAATGGGCTGCTTCAGCCACCTTCCAAACCTCATCATCATCTAAGCATCTCATGAGCATTCCATTGGTAGCACGCCTGTATAGTTCTCCTGCAATGATGGTATACCTTGAGGCGGCTCTCCTTATTGACTTGCGCTGCTCGGCATTTACCCCTTCTAGGAACGATCCGTCCTTGCAAAACAACTCAACCTCATGATACCAGGGCAATTCTTCTTCTTCCAGAATCTCTTCTAGATCCATCAAAGATACTTCCTTAAGGTCTTCCTTCTCAGCCCTCGCCTCTACAGCTTTCCAAAGGTTGATGTACCAAGGATCCTGAAGAGAGGGTTGTTGACACCCGTTTTAGCCCACAAGTTGTGTCATTTCTCTTATTCATCATTTTTGATGTCCCGAATTAGCCATTATTTTGGAGCTTCCTTGGATGGATTTTGAGCCCATTTTTACCATTCCCTATCCTTTGAGTCTTGGAGATCATGATTTTTTTAGAGCCCCGGAGCTTTTCTTATCAACTTCTGACTTCCAAGTCGACTTACGGCCCATTTAGGCCGGCTTCCCCCAAGTAATCGGCTCTCTCTCACTGCGCGGTCCTGAAAGTGATTCTTTTTCATCTCCTTATGTTCCTCTTTTTAAAAATTTGTCTTCATCAAAGTTGTTCATCTTTCAATGATCTACAACTTCTTCTTCTACGCCGTTCTCCAATTCTACCCCGATTGTGAGCTATTTGTATTTTTCCAACATGCTATGCTATTCACCTATGTCTCCGAATTTTTCTCTCTCTTCCAGCCCCATTTTCTGCCTGTTCTAATCATTTTCTCATCTTGCTTTCTTCATGAAAGTTGTTCCTCTATCAGTTATATATAATTTCTTCTTCTACCACTTTCTCTAGTTCTGCCCCGTTTGAGAGCTACGCTTCAATTTCCAAAGTCACGCGCAGTTTGTCCGGAATCTGCCTTCATCGATGTGAAGGTCTAGTGTAGGTGCGTTACATCAGTGTAACGGTCTATCGTAAGACCGTCAGAGCATTGTGACGGTCTACTATAGATGTGTCATAGTCAAACTTGCCCGAAATCATCCCGTTCGACCTCCAGAGTGTGACGGACCCACCCTAGTCTGTTACATCACTCTGACGGTCATACGATTGACCGTTACACACACCTGAGAGTCCAATTCGTGTTGGACTATGCTCCGTTTCTGTGCGTCGTGGCCCTCTTGAATAGTCCATAACTTCTTCAATTCTTATCCAAATTGATCCCCATTTTTTCCTACTTCTAGCCCTTTATATTATCTTGAATTTGGTTGATAGAACTCCAAATTTCATTGGCTATATCTCTCGGGAGCTGGGCCGCTAGATCAGGATTTATGTATCCTAGTTCAACTAAAACTTTGCAAATAAGGCTCCGGGGCTACATTCCAAGAGCTATATCTTCTAGAATCCTCCTCCGAATTGATCCCCGTTTATTCCTATCTCTTGTCCTTAGTATTATCTCGAGTTTGATCTAGAGAACTCGATTTATCTTGGACTCTATCTTCAGGAATCGTGATAAGAAGATGAGGCTTTCTTATAAAACTCTATAAAAAAACTGCCCAGTTCGCAGTCGCGAAGGGGGGGCTCTTTCCGGACGTGGGGCGAAGCCATGCTGGAACGCCGACTTACAACTTCGACCCCATCTTGAAGAGGGAAGTATTAGCTTTCTATTCCATCTTTCTGGGCTTGATTTCATGGTCTACACTCTTAGTTCTAATCTCCTCAAAATCACAAATCATCACAGTTTTCTGCACTTTCTGCTACACATGTGTTTCTCTCCGTTTTGCATCATCGTTTTCTCTCTATTCTCTCAATCAAATCTCGTGATTTCAAATCTCATGCATGCATAACACACCCACCTATCTTTTTCACCCTTCCACAGGGGTTAAAAACCTCCCCCCGGTGCGTTCTCCCCCTTTTATTCATGCTATTTTATCACTTTGGGCAGATTTCTACACTTCATGTTCTAATGGGGTTTTGCCTTTGTGTTTCATCTTTGTTTTACAGGAGAGCATGAATACAACGTGAGGCCCTCTTTCTCTAGCCGGCTGGAAGGAGAGGAGGTTTGAATCCACAAGTTCCCCGCACCCCGTTTCAAGCGCGATCAAGTTCTCTTTCCAAGGTACACGACGCCATTGCACTCCTTTCTTCATCCATGCGGCATTGTAAATCCTTGGTGGCGATCATGGTTAGTATTTCTATCCTTTCATCCCCCTTGTCTTTGATTCACATGTTTATGCATGTATGTATTTAAAGGGGTGGGATAGGAATCTAATTAAGAAAACAAATCAACAGTTTTTTGGCGATCACGGTGGGACACCAATGCCCATCACGTTTGTTTTCATGCTCTTTTGTAAGTTGGGTGTGTGCATGTGCATGTTTAGGTGATATTTTATCCATTCTTCCATTGTTTTGGGGGTTTTAAGGGCTCTGGTAGTGTGACGGTCCTATAGTAGACCGTCACATGCATGTAACGGTCATTTGGTAGACCGTTATAGCTTCTGGCAGTCCTGCGCGCATGCTCACAGGGCCGTGTTCATCGATGCATAACTTTTGATCCCGGAGTCTAATTGAGCTGATTTTTGTTCCGTTGGATAGCCCTTTATATTGTCTTTCCATCCATATATCATTTGCACCATTTAGTTAATATTTACATATTCTAATATTGTCCAACTTTTTGAGTTTTCTACATAAGTTCTGCAGGCAGGCTCTGGGATAGGTTCACAGGTACATCTTTACTCAGTGATTTGACTGCCTTCCCGGTGTCTGATTGCACTGATTTTTGTTCCATTGGATAGTCCTTTGTATTGTCTTTCCAGCCATAGCTTATTTTCATCATTTGGGTCTCATTTGCTTAGTTAAAAATTGTCATCATTTTAGCATTTTGTCCATAAAATCTTCATGTGGTCTGCACATAGGTTCACGGGGGCATCTTTGCTCAGTGATTTGATTGACCTCCCGGGGTCAGATTGATCTGTTCTTGGGCCCGTTGTGTAGACCTTTGTATTTTCTTTCCATCCATATACTATTTGTTTTAGTTGGATCATGTTTGCATAGTTTAATCTAGTCTTGATTTTCTAGTTTTAAGCTAGAATTTGCATGCACTCCGGTACACATAGGGCCATACATTGCATATCATAGTTGCATTCTCCTACCTTGGTGCGTGGACCACTCGTCTCCATATTCCTTGGAGCCGACCAAGAAAGCACATCAGGGACCTCCATAAGTCCCCGTGAGCCGTGGATTCCCACACGGACCCCGGGCTGGTTGTACCTTCCCACCCCTTAGGCTTGCATTTGCATACGTATGAGGGAGTTAGCCTTAGTCAACCCAAAGTTTGTACCTTATTCCCATAGGATTCCTATCTTGAGGGAATTATTATTAATTCAAATCATTAAAAGGTCTATTAAAATCTCTAAAATATTTCACATCATATCAACTTGTTTGACTTGGGTGAAAACTCTCACATTGCATTGTTCGTGTTGATTGGGCTTGTCCAAGCCCATTAGTGATTTTTGTGTTGCATTCTTTCATCATCAACATGTTTTGTTTTTGTTAGGCCCACTTTAGGTTACCCCATTTTGTATGTCTATTATCTAGTCCATTGTCCCGTGGTCCATTCTCCATTCGTCTTTGCATTAGTGGGTCAGTCCCCTCTTGTCCTCGAGTCCATTAAGCCATTGCTTCCCCACTTGTATTCTCCTTGATCCCCTTGTATTAAGTCTCCATTGGCCCTCATGGAGCAGTATTCCAACCCTTTGTATCATTCTTTTTCCCAATATTCCTCTTATTCCCGCGTGGAATCCTCTTCTCACGCGGGCCCATCTTCCCGTGGTCCTTCTAATCCATCCAAGGGCCAGGCTAATCTCATGGCCCATCTTACAAGCCTTGTTCGCCAAATGGACCCGGCCCAGGCCCAACGTCTTATTGCATCTCATCTTCATGGGCCTTCTTCTCATAATGGGCCATCTTCTATTCATGGGCCTCCTCCTTCTCCTTCATATGTTACGGGCCCAATTGCTAATGGGCATGATTCTCTTAATGGGCCTCATTATTCTGCCCATGTTGTTGCTGGCCCATTCAACCCATATTCCAACATCTCTTCCAGGCCCGCTTATCCTCCCATTGTTGGAATGGGCCCTTCCTCTTCTCAGTCCGGATCCTCTTATCCGGCCCAATACCATGCTCCTGGTCCTATTTCACAACCTCTTACTCAAGCTGGCCCATATTCTTCTCGATCTCTCCCTACCCAGGAGATGATTGTTCAAACCCAACGCCAGCTTGATGAGCTTCAACGTCGATTCGATCCTAAGTCCTCCTTGAGTGTTCCATTCGCTTTCCAAGGTCTTCGACTTCCGTCTCCATCACAAATTCCCACATATCGCCGTTATAGTGGAGTCGGTGACCCGTATGTGCACTTGAAGGAGTTTGTTTATGAGTCGGCCCAATTTTGACATTACCAACACTTGATGGCTTATCTGTTTGGTCTGTCATTGGAAGGCCCGGCTCGGGATTGGTTCTTCTCTCTTCCGCAAGAGCAAGTCGTGAATTTTCAAGCCATTCAAGAAAAGTTTATTCAGCAGTATCAAGGCCAGGTTGGGCCCAGGTACTCTATTATGGATCTGGCCCATGAGATGATGAAGCCCGAAGAGGAGTTTTCTACCTTTGCCGATTGTTGGCGTCACCTTGCCGCGCAGGTCCCGGGGCACATACCGGAGGGAGAGCAAATCAAGATGCTGATATCCAATGTCGTGCCCGAGTATCGGTTCATCTTAGCCCTCAACGACATCACCTCCTGGCAATAATTTATACAGCCGAGCCCGCTTCATTCGCCAACAAATCCAAGATTTCCTTGACCCCGAGTCTCTACCATCCACCTCCACATATCAACCTTCACCCTCCACGTGCCAATCCTACGCTCCCATGAGCCGGCCCGCCATGAGTCAGCCTTCCGCCACATATCCCTCCACGAGCCAACCTCCCGCCTCTACGTACCCATACGCCTCCGCATATCAACCTTCCATGAGTCAGCCTCCCGTGTCCACATACCCGTCTCCATCTACACTTCCGGTCAAGGGAACACCACATCCCGAGCAAGTAGATGTCATCTACATACCTCCCCACTCCGTTCCACACACGCCATCACCAAAGCCCTCCACCACTAGCCACGCACTCCTGCCTACACAACCTCTACTTCCATCTCCACAACCATCCTCACCTCATACCCCTCGGCATCCACCTTGCCCGAAGCGGGCTCCTCGTCTTCCGTTGCCAGAGTGCTTCACGGATATTTTCAGGGCTTTGATGGCCACGCATGCGTTGCCGCTCTCTCCGGTTGTGCCCTGCCGACCCGCGGTCGGGGATATGCTTCAGTTCTGTGATTTTCACCGCCAACAGGGTCATTTGGTTAAGGATTGCCCCGAGTTCTGGGATTATGTTTATGACCTGGAAGCTAAGAAAAGGATTGATTGGGCCGCTATTCACAAAGTCATTTTACATCTTCGCAATCAACAGCAGCAGAAAGAAGTGCCGCCGGGGCAGCCATCTCCGTTACTTCAAGGCCAGGGGCACCCCTGTGATTCCTCGTCTAGTGCTGCACTTGCTCCGTCACCTACTCCGTTACCTCCGCCATCTCCTACCCCGGCTCCATCGTGGCCACAAACCCAACCCTCTGCTCATGCTAGGGCCTCCCCTTCTTCTCCCACCGCCACTACCACTACTTCTATCCCTAACACCGCTCGACGCGTTGTATCGACACGTCGACGGTGGACACCACAACCTCCCTCTTCACCCTTTCTACCTCCATGTCCACTACCCCCATCGCCCTCATCACTATCCTCACCATCTCCATTGCCATCACCATCATCTCCATCTCCATTGCCATCACCACCTCCATCTCCACCCTCGCCTCCATCTCTGCCATCACCTTTGCCCGAGCCTGAGGAAGCCACACATTTTCCTATACTTTTACCCTTAGCCACACCTTCACCTTCACCTTTGTCGCCACCCAAGCCTATCATCGGCACATAGCCTGCGCCTTCACTTTCCATCACCACTCCCGTTGGAGGTTCCATGCCTTCCAAACCTTCACATGTTCCACCCAAACATATTCCCTTTACTTCTCCAACCACTCCCACCCCACGGAGCGGGTGTGCACTTCCTTTGGTGCCCCTCGGGTCTAATCCCCAGGGAGACAATAAGCCAAGTCAGGATGATTCAGTGCCGGCCGTGCATTTCAAGATTCAAGATTTTATATGTCGGATGCCGGTTCGTGTCCTCGTCCCTGGTTATTTTGGGGATGATGTGCCTCTACTTTCAAAGATGAGTGTTGCTAAGAAGAGTTCCCTTGAGTTGATGCAAGTTTCTTCCCGAGCGAGGCCGGTGGCAATCTCCTTGCTCGCCGGAGAGTTCACCGTTGATGCTATTATTTCTCCTCACTCTATTGCTGTTCAGATGACAGGCCAAGAAGGGTTCTCTACCCATGTTGTGCTAACGCATACGGCCGCCAAGCAGATTATGGATTCTATGTTCAAGGGGCAATTGGCTGTATCTTCTACACTTTCCAAGGATATTCTGCACTTGTTATGCAATCTTCCTCAGTTTATTAGCAAATCGGCCATGTCAACGCCATGTATTACTCTCCCTCAGCTTCACCCGTCTCTTTTATCAAGGGAGTTGTGCTTCAAGGCTGAGTTCCGAGTGGAGTTGCCGACTCTCATGCTTCTAGTGCCGAGAGACAAAACCCTGTTGGTTTGTGATATTCATCACTCTGAAGGGTTACTTGTCCAAGAATGCCCACTTACTGTTGTTAGCACGGGCTGTCTAGGGGTAATTGCCCCAGCAAAGCTGTATGTTCATAGCCGGGCCAGGTCATCTACTAGATGGCCTCGCTATTTGAGAAGATATTGCAAAGCAAGGTGCCCAAGGATTCAAGCCTGTGCCAGGCGATCCCATTTTCAATGGATTTCTACGAAGAAGAGGCAGCGACGCAAATACAAGGATCGTCGGTTGTGCATTCAGGGGTCCACTTCTTCTTCTTCTCCTTTCTAGTCATCGTTTCTTCTGCTCAGCTCCCACCCTTGGGTGGTGTATCTTCCCTCTTCAGATCAAGCTTCTATGATCTTCTCCTCTCTTCTTGGGTCCACAAGCCCCTATTCTTCCTCTTCTCTTCTTCATCCGGAGTCTCCAGATTATCCCTCCTCTCACAATTCTGGGCCTCGACCTATGTCTTTTCATCCCGATCTCGGGACATCTCCCAATTCTTCTATAGTATCTTTGGGTTCCATCTCTAGTTCTCCTTCCCCGACCTTGTCGGGTGTCTCTCATTCTCCTTCTCTGGCACTGTCGGATGATTCTCGTCCCTCTTCTCCAACCACATCGGATGATTCTTCTTATCATCTTTCTACTCTCTCCTCTTCACCCTTACGGGGTCTTCACCCTTTCTCTTGCTGTTTTCAAGGCTTTAGTCCGCCTTGATCTCGGCTAATCAGGTTTCTTCTATAATTGGTTCCTTGTTATCAAGGTCTCTGTGCCTTAACGAGGGAGTTCTAGCCCTCGTCTCTCTTCCTTTTTATCCATATTCGTCTAGTTTAATGTCTGCCGCTCCTCCATGTAGAGGAATCTTTGATCCTTTGCTATCCTCTCTCTTTCGTCCTATCAAGCAAAGAATACAAAGCTACTCGCGCTCCTCGAAGCTCGATGATCAAGATCGCTTCAGGATGCTAGTTTCGTTCCGTGGATTTGCAAGGTATCTTTATTTTATGCAAAGAACATGCTATTATTATCACTTATTTACTCCTACACATTGTTAAGATTAATGTTGGTTCCTTACATGGTTAAGTGGCTTTTAGAAATTTACTTAGTCCATTTAAAATGAGTTCGCTTCTGCAGCATCCTTAGGCTGGTGATAGCTTCGCGCTGGGAGTCCAGTTCTTTCCCCGATCGTTGAGGGTGACCTTTGAGCATGGGTTTATCACACACTACACGGCAAGCCATAGCCGATCCCTCTGAGTAACACCGTTGCTGCTTTGGCCAATGAGCTTTCATGCAATATCTAGCCAACAAGGGCTGTCAAATGAAAATCAATAATGAATCAAAAAGAATATTATGAATCAAGGCATGGCAAGAGTGGCAGTATAGTTCCCCGCGGGACGTCATGAGCCCGGTCGCATGTGTGCCTGATAAATATGGGTCTCAAAATCAAAGACACAAAGCCCCGGCGTAACAGACCTACTCTTTGAGGGGTAGTGCCCTGGAAGGAATTCAAGTCCTGATGTCTCCCATCCTGCTTAAAGCTTGTCTCCAATTTTTCTTCTATTTTTCCCTCTTAGGCTGGGTTGTATCTCGGATATGGCCTTAGTAGGGGCACCGTTCTTTAGAGGCGATTGGTTATGGTAAGTCACCCTAACATGCACGCCCTACTTAAGGGAAGTTTTTAATGAAAGGGGTAGGAACGACGATCCCTGGCCAGTAGTTTGAGCTCGTCTTTGGGTGCTGCAGATTGCTTTGTCAAAATCCAAAAAAATGAAATATTATCAAAATCCAAAAAATGAAATATTATCAAAAATCCAAAAAAATCAAATATGTCAAAATTCCAAAAAAATCAAATATGTCAAAAATCTCAAAATTTTGAATATGGCAAAAAATCAGAAATACAAAAATCCAAAAATACTTTTCTTTTGTTCCTTTTATTTTTTATCTTGAGGACAGATACGTAATCTATTTGCTAAGTGTGCAGGCTGCAGGTTGCAGGTTCAAGCTTTCCTTATTCTATCTTTCAGTCTGCCTCCTGCTCATATTCTTCGATCTGTACTCATCTCTTCAATCCTATCTGTAGATCTATTCTGAAGCTCGTGGCCTTCTCAGCTTTCGCTTATCTACTTAATCATGTCTCCATGAGAGGCATTGTCTCACGATTTTGAACCTAGCGGTTCCACTTCATCTGATCTTGGGCTTTGATTGGAGAATGTGTTTGTTGTCTTTATCATGTCTATGGTCCTCCATGTCTTTTATCCCGCTGTGTCCTTGTCATATGTGTCTATGTCCTCTCGTGTTGGTCGTGTCTTTTGTCCCACCGTATCATTCATCACTCGTGTCTTTGTCCTCTGTGGTATTGTCATCCCACGTGTCTTTGTCCCACCATGTCCTTATACCACCATGTGTGCTGTCTCATCGTGTGCGTGTTGTCTTGTCCCACCGTGCCTTTAGTCGCATGCATGCTTGCCATTTGTTTGTTTGTTATGTTTCATCCATCTTCGTTATGTTATGTTGTGCCATGTTTTGTTCATATTTCTCTTATTATGTTATGTTCATGTCATGCTCGTTCATATTCGTTCATGTTCACATCATGTCATGTCATGTGGTTGTTGTCTTATGATGAAATCCATAAAAAGCAGAAATCAAAAATTCCAAAAAATGCCGTGTCGCCTGCACAGGTAAGTCAGGTATGGCTCTCTATCCCTTCTCATTGTTGCATTACTATATGGTATCAACCTTATTATAGCCTCTCAAGGACCGGCTGGTTGCCCGTGTGTTCTGGGATCTGATGTTCCCCTTTAACAAAAACGATGATGATCTAGGAGCATACGGTTAATCGTTGGATAGGCCGCTCCGTTGAGTCGGGTGGGGGACGATGGACTCTGTCTCGCACGCCATGGTTGCAGAAGATTCTTGACCCCGTCCTGGCTCATTCTAGCAATATTATCCTTGAGTACTTTCTATTTTATCTTTCTTTGCATTCGTTTTGATGATTTCTTTATTTTAGCCCAGCATGCATCATGTCATTTTGAGCATTTAGGCCTCGTGATCCGTTCAAAGATTTCTCCTCAGCAATGGTTAATTACACTTCAGTTCTCTTTGGTAAGAGATTCTCATTCCACTCCGAATTTGAACGATTTCTCTGATCTTACCGCTTGGTCTGGTTGTCCAGCGTGATTCCTGTCTGGATTTTATCTCAGTTTTCTTTTCTCTCCTTTTCCAGCTCTTATGCTGTGTTTTCTTTCCGACCCACTCATTGTCCGTGGATTGTGTCCCCGATGAGGCTGGTCGTGTTTCCCCTCCCTTAGTTAGTTCTCCAGACATGTCTCATCCTTGTCAATCATTCCTTGTGGTTAGTTCGGCATTTTTGGGAGAATTCCTGTCGCTTGTTGGTTGTGACGGGTGTCTTTTTTCCTTGATGCCCGCTTATCAGTTCTCTCCGCTTCATCTCCGCTTCATCTCCATTTCATGTCGCTATCACTTTCGCTCCATCTCCTTTCTATTCCATTTCATCTCCGCATCACTTTCGCTTGTTCCCTTGCAAAGCGAACGTCAAGGAGGGGCATCTGTTGACACCCGTTTTAGCCCACAAGTTGTGTCATTTCTCTTATTCATCATTTTTGATGTCCCGAATTAGCCATTATTTTGGAGCTTCCTTCGATGGATTTTGAGCCCATTTTTACAATTCCCTATCCTTTGAGTCTTGGAGATCATGATTTTTTTAGAGCCCCGGAGCTTTTCTTATCAACTTCTGACTTCCAAGTCGACTTACGGCCCATTTAGGCCGGCTTCCCCCAAGTAATCGGCTCTCTCTCACTGCGCGGTCCTGAAAGTGGTTCTTTTTCGTCTCCTTATGTTCCTCTTTTTAAAAATTTGTCTTCATCAAAGTTGTTCATCTTTCAAAGATCTACAACTTCTTCTTCTACGCTGTTGTCCATTTCTGCCCCGATTGTGAGCTATTCGTATTTTTCCAACAGGCTATGCTATTCACCTATGTCTCCAAATTTTCCTCTCTCTTCTAGCCCCATTTTCTCCCTCTTCTGATCATTTTCTCATCTTGCTTTCTTCATGAAAGTTGTTCCTCTATCAGTTATCTACAATTTCTTCTTCTACCACTTTTTCTAGTTCTGCCCCGTTTGAGAGCTACGCTTCAATTTCCAAAGTCACGCGCAGTCTGTCCGGAATCTGCCTTCATCGATGTGAAGGTCTAGTGTAGGTGCGTTACATCAGTGTAACGGTCTATCGTAAGACCGTCAGAGCATTGTGACGGTCTACTGTAGATGCGTCACAGTCAAACTTGCCCGAAATCATCCCGTTCGACCTCCAGAGTGTGACGGACCCACCCTAGTCCGTTACATCACTCTGACGGTCGTACGATTGACCGTTACACACACCTGAGAGTCCAATTCATGTTGGACTCTGCTCCGTTTCTGTGCGTCGTGGCCCTCTTGAAGAGTCCATAACTTCTTCAATTCTTATCCAAATTGATCCCCGTTTTTTCCTACTTCTAGCCCTTTATATTATCTTGAATTTGGTTCATAGAACTCCAAATTTCATTGGCTATATCTCTCGGGAGATGGGTCGCTAGATCAGGATTTAAGTATCCTAGTTTAACTAAAACTCTGCAGATAAGGCTCCGGGGCTACCTTCCAAGAGCTATATCTTCTAGAATCCTCCTCCGAATTGATCCCAGTTTATTCCTATCTCTTGTCCTTGGTGTTATCTCGAGTTTGATCTAGAGAACTCGATTTATCTTGGACTCTTATCTCTAGGAATCGTGATAAGAAGATGAGGCTTTCTTACAAAACTCTATAAAAAACTGCCCAGTTCGCAGTCGCGAAGGGGGGGCTCTTTCCGGACATGGGGCGAAGCCATGCTGCAACGCCGACTCACAACTTTGACCCCATCTTGAAGAGGGAAGTATTAGCTTTCCATTCCATCTTTCTGGGCTTGATTTTATGGTCTACACTCTTAGTTCTAATCTCCTCAAAATCATAAATCATCACAGTTTTCTACACTTTCTGCTACACATGCGTCTCTCTCTGTTTTGCATCATCATTTTCTCTCTATTCTCTCAATCAAATCTCGTGATTTCAAATCTCATGTATGCATAACACACCCACCTATCTTTTCCACCATTCCACAGGGGTTAAAAACCTCCCCCCGGTGCATTCTCCCCCTTTTATTCATGCTGTTTTATCACTTTGGGCAGATTTCTACACTTCATGTTCTAATGGGTTTTTGCCTTTGTGTTTCATCTTTGTTTTACAGGAGAGCATGAATACAACATGAGGCCCTCTTCCTCTAGCCGGCTGGAAGGAGAGGAGATTTGAATCCACAAGTTCCCCGCACCCCGTTTCAAGCGCGATCAAGTTCTCTTTCCAAGGTACACGACGTCGTTGCACTCCTTTCTTCATCCATGCGGCGTTGTAAATCCTTGGTGGCAATCACGGTTAGTATTTCTATCCTTTCATCCCCCTTGTCTTTGATTCACATGTTTATGCATGTATGTATTTAAAGGGGTGGGATAGGAATCTAATTAAGAAAACAAATCAACAAGGGTGCGTCCAATCTCTGAACGCTGATGGTCGCAGTATTCCAACTGAGAGGGAAAGATAGAGAGGAAGCAAGTGAAGCTAAAGCATCAGCCAGAATATTCTGAGACCTAGGAGTATGGATATAGATCAGCTTACGGAATTGCCGAGCAAGGAGCGTGACCAAATCTTGATAAGGCTTGAGCTTAGGGTCACGAGTGCAGTAAGTGGACAGAACTTGCCGCAAGATGTGCTGAGAGTCTCCTATGATATTCAAATAACGCGCGCCTAGGAGATATGCGTGCTTCAATCCGGCTACGAGAGCCTCGTACTTGGCGATGTTGTTGGTAGCAGGAAATCGAAGTTGATAAGCGAAGGGAATCGTCACTCCCTCTGGAGTGAGCAGAACAGCGCCTATCCCTCGGCCTTGAGAATTGAGTGCACCATCGGAGTCCAGAGACCAAAAGGGATGATGAGAGATAGCAGAGAGATGCTCATCAGGGAAATCATCCTGAATAGAGTCAGTGTGAGGGATGGGGAGATGGGCAAGATGCTCAGCGATGGCGTATCCTTTGACCGCCTTATGAACGACAAATGTGATATCAAATTGGGAGAGGAAGCTCTACCAGCGAGCTAACCTATAAGAAAGGACATGCTTTTCTAAGAGATAGCGAATCGGGTCCATTTTAGAAATCAACCAAACCGGGTGGGCAAGAAAGTAATGTTTAAGCATCTGATCTACCCACACTGAGGTGGCACAAGTCTTCTCCATAGCGGTGTATCTGGCTTCAGCTGGGTTGAATAATCGAGAGAGGTAATAGGTAGCCCGCTCTTTTCCTTCGTCATGTACTTATTCTAAGACCGCCCCTAGGGAGTCCTCAATGACCGATATGTATAGGATTAGGGGTTCCCCAGGGACATGAGGTTGCAAAATTGGGGGATTGGATAGATATTCCTTTAGGTCCTCATAGGCCTTCTAACAGTCCTGATTTCATTCAAACTTTACCCCGGCCTTAAGCAATTCATAAAATGGGCGGCACCTTTGAGAATGTTGGGATATGAATCTTCTGATGAATTGCAATCTACCAATCAGTCCTCGCAGTTCCGTAATGTTCTTCGGCGGAGGCATGTCCATGACGGCCTTTGCTTTGTTAGGATCAATCTGGATCCCCCGTTTGCTCACTATAAAGCCTAGCAGCTTCCCTGAAGAGACTCCAAATACACACTTCTTCAGATTCATTTTAAGCTTGTACTCCCTGGCTCTTTGCAGCACCTTAGCCAGAATAGAGGGGTGTTCTTCTTTAGTCCTTGACTTCACCAAAATGTCATCCACGTAAGCTTCCATATAGATATGCATCATGTCGTGGAAAATGGCCATCATCGCCCTCTGATAGGTGGCGCCCACGTTCTTCAGACCGAACGGCATAACCACATAATAGTACGTGCCCCAGGGCGTGGTGAAGGAGGTTTTCTCTTGATCTTCCAGAGCGAGACGGATCTGATTATAGCCTGAGTAACCATCCATGAATGATAAAGCTTCGTACCCGGCAGTGTTATCTACCAAGACGTCAATGTGAGGTAGCGGGAAATCATCTTTGGGACATGCTTTATTAAGATCCCTGAAATCGATGCAAATACGCACTTTTCCATCCTTCTTGATAACATGGACTATGTTCGCCACCCACTAAGGATATAGAACCACTCTAATGAATCTGGCCTTGTACAACTTATCGACTTTTTCCTTAATCCTCAAGGCCATGTGGGGGTGAAACCTTCTTGACCGTTGTTTCACAGGTGTTGCCCCTGGTTTAAGAACGAGTCGATGTTCCACTAAGGAGGGGTCAACACCTCGCAGGTCCTCATAAGACCAGGCGAAAGAATCACTATACTCCCTCAGAACCTCGATCAAATCCTCTTCTACTTGCGGAGGGAGATTAGCGGCAATAATGATGGGCCTTTGGTCTTCTTCAGTTCCCAAATTTATTTCCTTCGTAGGTTCATCCACTGCTGACGATGGCTCGTCGAATCTCTTTAGTCCCTGCGCATACAAATTGACAGTGTCATCTACGTTGCTGTCCTCGTCGATTGGATCTTTTTCATCTAGGATTTCATAGACACCGAGTCCATCATCGCTCCACACGCCCTCTATTTCCTCTTCATCTTCAATCACGATTACCGTAACAACAAATTCTGGACACTTTAAAAGAGCATGGCACCGCTGAGCTAGATCTTGTAAGAATTTATCAGGGATGGATTTTGGAGGACGCGCAAGCGGGCGTGCCTCAGAGGAGGAAGGGTTGGACGAGCTAGAACAAGACCCTACTTCTCTAGACCTAACTGACTCTACTTCCCTAGACTCGACAAACCCTAATCCTAACCTAGGGGAAAGAAAATCTAGTGGAAAGGAAGGAGCAGGGGACTCGTGCCCCTGGGAGGAGAATATAGACAAGCTAGCATAATCTTCCACTGAAATCTCCGTTTCGAATTTGACGTTTTTTTTTTTGGAGATCAGTGGAGACCACACAACAGGACGGAGGAGGCGGGAGTTGCATGGGGAACAATTCAGGGAAGATGCAATCGAAGAAGGGATCGGAGGATCGAAACCACATCTCGTGGAGTGGAGTGGTGGAAGAAGGAGGAGTGAATAGATCGACCAGATTAATAGGAGGACAACGCCCATAGGCGCAAGGGTGATTGGGACATCACCTCCCATGCCCACGTTCACAGCTCGTCTCCTCGCCCCGATTGCATCCGGCATGGTCTAGTTATTTAATTTTGAGTCCTATGTAATTTTTATTTGAGTCATTTGATGTATTTTCCCTTTTATTTGAGTCATGTACCAAGGTTAATGAGTCATCTACCTAGGTTAAGTGTCATTAGATTGTTTAGAATGGTTATTGGGCCCAATTCTTTGGGCTAGGCCCAGGGGCGCCCCTACCCCCTTGGTCTTTGGTCATTGTAGTAAGAGTCAGTGACTTTTGTAGAAATGTGCGTTGCCTATATATAGGACCCCATTTCCTCCATTTGAACTAATGAATCAATGAATGAAAATTGCCATTTGAGAGTTTAAATTTCCTATTGGAGAGATTCCATTAGTTGGGTGAGAAACCCTTGGGAGTGATTCCCACCTACCCCTCTCTCCCTCTCTCTCTCTCTCTCTCTCACCACATAAGGAAGGGCTGCGCTCTACCTTCTCTCTCCTCTCCTCCCAACCACCTCCACTCCCCACCTACCCCATTAAAGCCTCTCCCCATTCCCCACAACCCTCTTCAATACTCCACCCCTTCCCAAGACCCCTTCACCAATCCTCATCTCACCTCCCAACCCCCAACTACCCCTCCCACTTTCCCAAGCACCCTTCCCACTACCCCAAGCACCCCTCCACCTCCCTAGGCCATTTGAATTCAAATTTCCCCTTCCCTCCATAGCTTTGGCCGCCCCTCTCCCCTCCCCTTTGGTTAGGGTCGCCCCCCTCTCATCCCCTCCATCTTCCCTTGTTCACCTCCATCACCCCACCCTCTACCATCTAGAGTAAGAGAACCTGCAGAAGCCCTGAAGCTTGCAGCAGTGACCCCGACCACCTCCGGACGTTCATAGATGCCCAAAAGCCATCGTTGGAAGCGTCTCTCCGTCCTCTTCGCAACGGCGGTGGTCCCGTCACTTTCTGAGTTCGTGATCGCCCAGGGGAGCCATTCTTTCCCGACAGCACAAAGCCTCCCTGGCAGGAGTTCAGAGCCGGAGTGGAAGCTCGACTGCGACGATCCTGTTGGGAATCTGATCTAGAGTTCTTCTTCAAAAGTCTTCTACTCTGAGTTCTCTTTCATCCTCAGAAAGAAGAGCTCAGATTGGCGTCCGGATCTGGAACTTATCAATTTTCTCCCCCGGGTGTGCGGTTCTGCCTCCACTCAATTTGCACCGACCCCTCCTCAGTGTTCAGAGCCTACCGGTCTGCTCCAACAACATTTGGCATTCCTGTCAAGCTTATGTCGAAGAGGACGCACAGACGGTTCCGACGATTCCAGCGGTGCCTCATTCGGAGTCCGGGAGCGCTGGTGGCAATAACTTCTTCCTGCTGTTGTGATCCTGAAGCTGTTAGAACTGAGGATCTACCTCCCTGTTCAAGGCTCTGGTCCGGCCAACAGCGACCTCCCGAAATTGCGAAAAAATTTGGACGACTTCCCCATCCTCCTACGAAGAATTTCCAGATGGTTTCGTCCCCAACAACATTCGGGAGCAGTCACAACAACTACTTCTTCGACCTTCTGTCATCACTCACAGAAAGCGGGCAGAGCCGACATCGGTCTCCTTATTGGCTGCGAGTTCGGTTCCACCCCTCCCCGCTTGGCCGGCTGAAGGCCCCTCCATGTGTGGAGGTAGTTTTAGATGTAATATTAGTGAACCCCCACCCCAAGATCCCCCTCCTGCGAGAGGTGTGGTGTTGTAATCGTTTGAGCAGGTCAAGCTTCTCCGACGCGGCGTGTGGGGAACACTCGCCTCCCCGCTCGCCCTCGTCTGCGAGGGGGACCGGTTTCTTCAAATCGGTCGAGTAAGTGCTCCAACCTAGTTCCATTTTGTGCTTATTCTTTCCAATATTAGTTCATAAACTCCCTGGCCGTGAGAGTGAGAGCCCGATCCTTGAGCTCCTTGCTTCAAGAGATCACCGTGAGGTGAGGAGTGTAACCCCTGCCTTGGCACCTCATCGGCTCCCTTGAATTGGGTAGCCATACCCTTGCGGAAACAAAACCTTGGCCTTGCTGGCCCTCTACAAGCAAGGGCCCAGCCCACACAACCTCCACTTGGCATTACCAAGTTACCCCGGGTCTTGGTGAGCATCGGGTGAGCGGTCGCCAATATCGGTCCGTTTGATTGCAAATTGTGCTTGTTCATTTTGGTCCAAGAGTGTGTCACATCAAATTGGTATCAGAGCCAGGTTATTGACTTGTCTCTACAAGTCAAGTCCTAGGGCATGCTTGCATTAGAGTCATCATCAATCCGACCCTTGCATTGATCCCCCCGATCGTCATGGTCACCTCCTACTTAGCCTACTCACCACCCATGGACTTCATCCTAGATAGGGATATTACCTTTGACGAATCATGTTTTAGTGACTATCTTAGGTGGGAGGTTACCATAGAAAAGTACTTTGAAAAGACTTGGGTATATGGATCCACGAGAGTCCAAAAGGCAAGGGACGGTTTCGGGGTCAAGCCAAGAGTAAGTGGGAACACATAGAGACATTAAGAAGGGTTAGGAGGCAAGAGCCCATTTCCTCATGGGATGATATGAAGGTGGAACTTAGAAAGATCTACATCCCCAAACATTCCCACCCCTCCTACTCAAGCACCCCTAACCCGAGGAGTACTACCACTCCTCCATCCTCACCCGGCCAACTTGAGACCGACCTTTGGTCTCCACCCCCACCACCCCCAACAAATCACCTCTCAACCATCATAACTACACTTCGCAACCAAGTCCTCTCCCTTAAGACCCAAATAAACCAAGCATCCACCTCTCCACCAAATCCCCTAAGGGTCCCCACAATCGAACCAAAACCCCCTTCTGCAAACCTCACTATCCAAACTCAATTGGCCCCCACTTCCCCCCCTCCACAACCGACCGATCCCAAGGGGAAAAGACCCCTAACCGACCCGGCTTCCCCAATAAGGACCACCACTCACCCTATTCTCACCATTCAAACCCAAGTGGACCCCGTGTCCATCCCTCCACCAAGACCCATGACGGCCACCACCACCCGACCCACAATCCCTCACCAAACCCATACCCCACAATTCCCCTTGGTCCCCACCACTATCCCTCCATCGTCCCCTAAAAAGGGTACACCCCCCCAATCAACCCAAACTGAACCAACCCACCTTCAACTTCCTACCCCAACCCTACCCCAACCTAGGCCACCACTACTTCCACTCCCAACCCAAGTTCGACCTCACTCACCACCCTGGGTGCACCATGCCCCAACCATCATCACCCCATCTCCAAAAGACCTTCCCATTCCCTTGAGAAAGGAGGCCACACCCAATCACATAGGAATAGTTGCTAGCCCAGACGCTCTCCCCGCCCATAAGGAAGCCCGAGTTCACACCAATGGTGAGGAAGAGCCTCAACCCTTCACCACTTCAAATAATCTGGATCTTCAAGGGTCACAAACCTTCACTAAAGGCACTATAATCATAGATGGGCCCCTAGCTAGATGGCTAAAGGAGAGACCAATTCACCCCATCATGTCCTATGTTTGCCCTCCTATAGAGCAAAACCTTCCCATTATACCCTTCTCATCCTATCACACCATAATCCAAACATTCTACCAAGTGGAAACCTTAGAGGACCTTCTCAAGGGCTTAGCATGGCAATTAGAGTTGACTGGCATGTTGACTCCCATGACCCAACAACCTATGAGCCTAGACCTCCTACACCTATGTATTGGGTCCATCACCTCAATGTGCACCATGGGTTGCTACACTAGTGACCTCCTATTATTCCTCCCTATACCCGATGAGCCCGATGCTATCCACGAATGAGAGTTGCTTATCTCGGGTAGGACATCGAGCCCTCCACTAATGGCCGACCCACTCACAAAGAACTTCGACCCAATTGTCGCATTAGAGGAGGATGACCTACCACCACTTGAGGATCTTGAGGACATAGGGCCCCTCCCCCTCAATAACCTTTTTTATGATCCCTTTGATCCCTTCTAATGGGGGTCAAAGAACCCATGGGACCCAACCACCTTATCCACCACCCACCTTTCCCTATCCCAACCCACCATGTTTGACCCAATCCACCTCATTCTAGACCCGGGTTACACCTTGGGAGCCATGACCTTGGCCCACATATCCCTAGGTAATAAGGTTGTGCCCCACCCCATGATGACCACCTTCTTATATCCATTCGATCATTTTCAATGGGAGTTCAAAGGTTGTCCCACACCTATACACATGGAAGTCACTTTTGGGAAAAGTATGCATGTGTCTAGGCTTTCCACACCCCTTGGCATGAACACTATGTTGGGTCCATTCATTCATATCACCCACATGTCAAGCAGAAAGCATGAGTGGTCCAAATTTGGATGTAGTGGTCCACCTTCACTCATCATGAGTCGAAGGCATGATAGGAGTATTCATGGATGTCCGGGTCCCCTAGCATTTGTCACCCCCATGCATGACCGGATCACCTATGGATGCCCCGGTCCTCTCCATTCCATCAAAGTCTTCTTGGCGTCAAAGCATGATTGGTTTACTTTTGGTTGCCCAGGTCCACCCATCACCCCTAGAATGTCAACATTCACAAAATTGCATGAAAGCCTTTGCAAGCACATAAGCAAGGAAAATGAGATCTATAAGAGGCATGCTGACTCCCTTCAGCGTCATCAAGAATTCCACGTGGGTGACTTTGTGATGGTGAGGAAGGAGAGGCTCTCCCTGGGAGTCATCTCCAAATTGAGGCCACATGGGGCTGGTCTCTTCCAGGTCCTGAGGCGCATTGGCGCTAATGCCTATGAGTTAGATCTCCCCGAGAAGTATGGAGTGAGTCCCACATTCAATGTAGCCGACCTAGTGTCATATAAGGGACCCACGGTGGTACCCAATGAGGATATTGAGCATATTCCCTCTATTGAGAGAGCACCCACCCGTGAGGAGAGACCACCAGCCAAGAGAGCCCAGCGTGAGCATATTGAACGAATATTGGATGAACATGTCACTACCACCAGGAGCAAGGTATACGAGCGCTATCTCGGTAGGTGGATGGATCGGTCTCGTTCGGGAGACTTGTGGGCAGTACCACTCTACACCCTCCGAGGAGAGAAGTACACTTACTCCACATAGTCCAGTTCTCCGCACCCCGGGAGTATGATGGGGACATCACCTCCTATGCCCATGTTCATAGCTCGTCTCCTCGCCCCGGTTCCATCCGGCATGGTCTAGTTATTTCATTTTGAGTCCTATGTAATTTTTATTTGAGTCATTTGATGTATTTTCACTTTTATTTGAGTCATGTACCAAGGTTAATGAGTCATCTACCTAGGTTAAGTGTCATTAGATTGTTTAGAATGGTTATTGGGCCCAATTCTTTGGGCTAGGCCCAGGGGCGCCCCTACCCCCTTGGTCTTTGGTCATTGTAGTAAGAGTCAGTGACTTTTGTAGAAATGTGCGTTGCCTATATATAGGACCCCATTTCCTCCATTTGAACTAATGAATCAATGAATGAAAATTGCCATTTGAGAGTTCAAATTTCCTATTGGAGAGATTCCATTAGTTGGGTGAGAAACCCTTGGGAGTGATTCCCACCTACCCCTCTCTCTCTCTCTCTCTCTCTCTCTCTCTCTCTCACCACACAAGGGAGGGCTGCGCCCTACCCTCTCTCTCCTCCCCTCCCAACCACCTCCACTCCCCACCTACCACATTAGAGTCTCTCCCCATTCCCCACAACCCTCTTCAATACTCCACCCCTTCCCAAGACCCCTTCACCAATCCTCATCTCACCTCCCAACCCCCAACTACCCCTCCCACTTTCCCAAGCACCCTTCCCACTACCCCAAGCACCCCTCCACCTCCCTAGGCCATTTGAATTCAAATTTCCCCTTCCCTCCATAGCTTTGGCCGCCCCTCTCCCCTCCCCTTTGGTTAGGGTCGCCCCCCTCTCATCCCCTCCATCTTCCCTTGTTCACCTCCATCACCCCACCCTCTACCATCTAGAGTAAGAGAACCTGCAGAAGACCTGAAGCTTGCAGCAGCGACCCCGACCACCTCCGGACGTTCCTAGAAGCCCAAGAGCCATCGTTGGAAGCATCTCTCCGTCCTCTTCGCAACGGTGGTGGTCCCGTCCCATTCTGAGTTCGTGATCACCCAGGGGAGCCATTCTTTCCCACTGCGCAAAGCCTCCCTGGCAGGAGTTCAGAGCCGGAGTGGAAGCTCAACTGCGACGATCCTGTTGGGAATCTGATCGAGAGTTCTTCTTCAAAAGTCTTCTACTCTGAGTTCTCTTTCATCCTTAGAAAGCAGAGCTCAGTTTGGCGTCCGGATCTGGAAGTTATCAATTTTCTCCCCCGGGTGTGCGGTTCTGCCTCCACTCAGCTTGCACCGACCCCTCCTCAGGGTTTAGAGCCTACCGGTCTGCTCCAACAACATTTGGCATCCCCATCAAGCTCGTGTCTAAGAGGACTCACAGATGGTTCCGACGACTCCAGCGGTGCCTCATTCTGAGTCCGGGAGCACTGGTGGCAACAACTTCTTCCTGCTATTGTAATCCTGACGCTGTCAGAATTGAGGATCTACCTCCCTGTTCGAGGCTCTGCTCCGGCCAACAGCGACCTTCCAAAATTCCGGCAAAATTTGGACGACCTCCCCATCCTCCTACGAAAAATTTCCAGGTGGTTTCGTCCCCAACAACATTCGGGAGTAGTCACAGCAACTACTTCTTCGACCTTCTGTCAGCACTCACAGAAAGCAGGCAGAGCCGACATCCTGCGAGAGGTGTAGTGTTGTAATCGTTTGAGCAGGTCAAGCTTCTCTGACGCGGCGTGTGGGGAACACTCGCCTCCCCGCTCGCCCTCGTCTCCGAGCGGGACCGGTTTCTTCAAACTGGTCGAGTAAGTGCTCCAACCTAGTTCCATTTTGTGCTTGTTCTTTCCAATATTAGTTCATAAACTCCACTGGCCATGAGAGTGAGAGCCCGATCCCCGAGCTCCTTGCTTCAAGAGATCACCGTGGGGTGAGGAGTGTAACACGTGCCTTGGCACCTCGTCAGCTCCCTTGAATTGGGTAGCCATACCCTTGGGGAATCAAAACCTTGGCCTTGTTGGCCCTCTACCAGCAAGGGCCCAGCCCACACAACCTCCACTTGGCATTGCCAAGTTACCCCGGGTCTTGGTGAGCATCGGGTGAGCGGTCGCCGATATCGGTCCGTTTGATTGCAAATTGTGCTTGATCATTTTGGTCCAAGAGTGTGTCACATCAAAGGGACAAACAAGATTTCAAACGGATCATTGAAGGATTGGTTGATCATGATTGGGGGAGGACGGGATATGAGTTCCCATTACTGAAAAAGTGATTGAAGATGGGAGGGAGACCAAGAAAAGACAATCGGCGAGCTCCCCTCCTCCCGTGGATGCTTAACTGGCTGCTTCTTCGGCCTCCATTGGACAAGCCGAACCTCTTGATGCTTCTGGCAGTCTTCTTCATGGAACAATCTCTCAAAGGCCTGACCATAGTCAATCATGTCATCAACTGGCCCTCTCGGTGGTAGAGGGGGACCGGCAACTGGACAGACTGAATCCTTTCTTTCTGGCAGAACTGGATGTGGGCTCAATGTGCCTAGCTGGAGAGGCCCTCTGACAAAATGCTGACGATAGTCCCAGGTGAGTGGCCCAGAGTCGCCCATCATAGATAATGCAGTCTCTCGGTAGCCGAGACCTCTCCTGTTCATTTTTCTACCCTTGGGGATGGGCTTGGTCCTTCCCTGTAATTGAGCACCGAGGCCTCTCCCCGATTGGTAGCCTAGCTTCAATATAATATCCCAGCCCTTGGAATCTTGGATCTGGGGCTTCATCTTGATATTAACCGCAGCAGTGATGGGTTTGTGGGGTGTATACGCCCAAGGAAAGTCAAGATCTAGCATTGAGATGACTGGCCGGCTGCTGGGCCATAAGGTGGGGAGAACCTTTTCTGAAATACCCTTTACAGATTGGACCATGGATAAACTCTTAACTTTGACGACCCTCCCTTGGAAAGGAAATTTAATGCATTGATGCGCAGTGGAGGGTACAACGCTGAGAGTGTCAATCCATGGACGACCCAAGATAGCTTTGAACATAGGGTCAATGTCCAGCACATAGAACTCCACTGGCATAGTAAGAGGTCCAAGTTCTGCTTGAATAGTGACCACCCCATGACAGGCTCTTCTTGAATTATCATATGCGGCTATGGTGGTGGGGGTAGGTCGCAGTAGTTCTTCAGATATGTTGCAAGCTCGGAGGGTGCTGAGTGGGCACACATTAATCGATGCCCCTGTGTCTACCAGTGCTGCGTCAATATTGACTTTGTTCAAAGTAATTGAAATGCAGAGCGGCATTTGTCGAGCTTCTGGAGGAGCTAGCTCGGTCTCAGAAAATGTGATCGCTGGCCCTTTGGAAATTGTTGCCAGTGCTGTCGGTAAACTGTCAACTGCCATGTCCTCACTAACTGTCATCTTTTGTAAAAAGTTTCTGAGAGCATCCTGGTGAAGGGTAGATCTCTTGATAAGCTCCAAAACAGATATCTTGGCGGGTACCCTGTCCAGATGATGTAGCAAGTCGTACTGGGTACCCGGCAGAGGTTCAGCTTCTTCTTGCTCGGCAACCGGCTGGGAAGACTAGGGATTTGAAGTAGTGGGATAATTCTGATGGAACAGCCGCCCGCTCTGTAGGGCGAGGTTTTATGTCGGCACGGCACCAGAAGATGGCATAATTGGCCCGGTGGTGTGGATGAGTGGAATAGGCGGTGTGGAAGAAAGGATTTGGTAAGCTGTGGTGTTGGTGGAGGTAATAAGTGGCGATGGACGGATGATGGATGAGGGATTAGTGGAAGGTGGGGTGGTGATGATTGGTGCTGGTACGGAGGGAGGACAGGCTAGTGGAGGCGTGGGGATAAGTGAAGGGTTGGGTGATGGCGTGATGATGGTAGCGGGGGTAACTGGTGACGGGTGTGATTGAATGGCTGGTGGTGGCGGAGTTACTGGAGTGGGTGTGAATGGGAGAACAAGTGGTGAAGATGTCGGGTGTGTAGGTAGAATGCTAGAGAGAGTAAGGGGATCGCGGTGATTATGGTGGAAGGCCATTATTTGCGGCATGGAGCCGTCGTCATCAAAAGACCACCTGACGTTAGGAGCTGGGGGTTGGACAACATTTACCTGAGCCGGTGGCTACGGCTGAGGCTGTGGAGCAAGAGGATGGTTCGGCATCGAGTTTTGGTGGATCCCCAAGTCCTGAACCGGCTGATGTTGATGTTGTGGCCACTGCTGTGGCTGCGGTGCTTCTTGCTACTGCACTTGCTGCCTCGGCGGCTGCCTTCTCTTTTCCTTAATTTCAACAATGGCCTTGTGCATCTCAGCCCAATCAATTCTCTGTCCTTCATGAAGGTCATATACCAAGTCCCTGAACTGAAAAAAACCTTCAATGGTGTGGCCCGGCTGCCTGTGGAACATGCAGTACTTGGTCTGATCAACGGCCAGGTTCCAGTTGGGCCGTTCCGGAGGAAGTTGTATAGCATTGATTGACATGAGAGCCGAGAAGATATCTGTGAGAGTTTCTGGCAAGGGCGGGTACTGTGCCCTCTTAGGACCCGGGCGCTTGTTATTGTTGTTATTATAGCCGTTGGGCGGAGGGACGTTGTGGTATTGTGGAGGTTGTGGTGGTTGCTGTGGTGCGGCGAAGGTATTTTGTGGAATGGCGAAGGCGGGCGGAGGATTTTGTGGAGTGGCTTGGAGGTTTTGAGGAGCGGGGTTTTGTGGAGTGCGGGAATTTTGTGGGAAGCGGATGGGTGCGGCTTGGAAAGGGAAAGCAACGGCTTGAACTTGCTCGTTCATCTGGATCCCCTCGATAGCAGGCCCTTGAGCCTTCTCATGATACTTGGGCTTTTGGTTTTCAAAGAGCAAGTGTATGGGGGAATCCTTGAACTGAGTTTGGATAAAGCGCGCTCGGCTATATAGTTGATGCATGTTGGCTATGTCATTCATGGCTAGAATATTGAGGAAGGTCGGAGTGGCATTAGGAATCAACAATTTGACCTTCTCTTCCTCCGAAATGTGGCTGGGCACTCTAGCGGCCATCTGCCTCCATCGGTCGACATAGGTAGCAAAGTCCTCATCTGGCTTCATCTTTTCGGCCACCAGATCTGTGAATGAATATTCCGGGCCGACTCTGTCTTGGAACCTCTGAAAAAACTTATCTTTCACTGTCTTGAAACTCTCAGCCTCTTCTAATGGCAGAGAAGAAAACCATTCCAGCGCAACACCATCTAGCGATCGGCGAAATAGATACGCCATGAGGCGATCGTCGTACTGAAATTGAGCCAACTCGTACAAGAAGTCCCTCACATGAACAAAAGGATTGCTGTTCCCATCATATTTTCTATAATTGGGGAGCTCGGACTGTGGAGGGAACCGGATGTTTTGGAAACTCAGGACTGGAACGTCTGCCAAAGATTGAGGGCCAACCCGCTTTTGAAGGAAGTCGAGCTGCTACTGCATGGCGGCCCACTTATCAAGCAACTCCTGCTCTCGGGAGGGAGCAGGGACAGTAAAGGATCGATTTTGAGGGACGGAAGGGTAAGCAGATGGAGGAGACGGCCCATAGGAAGGATGGTGGATCGAAGGATGACCCACATTAGATTGGACCTGGGCTGCCCCTTGCTGAGCGCGCATAAAATCATTTGGACCAAGAAGAACTTACGGCGCAGCTGGGCCTGAGGAAAGATGATCTAACGGGAAAGAAGGGACAAAGGTATTGTCCTTATCAAGGAACTGCTGGGCCGACCCAGAAGACTGGCCCATTTCAAGATTGGAGAAGCGGAGGGTCCTAGGTTGGACCGGAGTGAGATCAACGGGCTGCACAATGGGTCCGTCGGCTCTAGGTTGAGTGACGAACGGATTGGAATGACCAAAGATAATCGGGGAGGGCGGGGTGTTGGACCCCTGCATAGCCTGATAGACCGCCTGAAGTTGGGTCGGGTCTAATTGGGCCATCATCTGAAGGACAGAATTGGCGAAAGGAAGAGGAGGATTTTGAGTGGACGGAGCACTCTCCATGGGGATGGAAGATGAGGGAAGAACGGGCCCTTCGCGAGGCTGGAATGAGACAACTCTAGAGGGATCCTCTAGAAGCCCTTGAGGAAGGGACTCCTCTTGGGACCGAGGAAGATCGAAGGAAGCCATGGTAGATTCGAAGAGTGGGTTGAAATAAGATGAAGAGAGGGACTCGCCCCCGGGTGATGATGCTCCTAATGGATGGAGATGACTCCACATGCAACGGACAACCTTAACAAGATGCAAACAAGACAACAAACAATCACACAATAAGCAACCAAACCTGAATGATTTCTATCAAAGATGCAAGTGAAAAAGTAATGAAGACACTCAAAGTCAACCAAGTTGCTTAGGATGATGCCTCAAGATTCTTATGATTCCTCCTTTGGAACTTTAGTAGATTGATTAGGATGTGCTCTCAACAATAGGTTCCTGATAGAAGAGGGTGTAAGGCTTGGTTTGACTCTAAATGTGATCACTCCTTCACTTATGCAATCCTAGACATGGGGTGGAAAGGTACAATCGGCCCGACGTCCATGTGGGAATCCACGGCTCGCGGGGACTTACGAAGGTCCGTGGTGTGATTTCCTAGTCGACCCCAAGGAATATGGAGACGAGAGGTCCGCACACCAAGGTAGGAAAATGCAATCTAATGTATGAAAATATGCATGAACCTATGCGCACCGGAGTGCATGCAAGTTCTATCCTAGAATCTAGCAAACAAGTATGCAAACAATGAATATGGATAAGCAAAATAATGGGGGAGGAGACCAGATATCACCCAAATAAGAATATCACAGCAGAAACTACGGAACTAAAATGCACCTCGGGATGCATACCTATCTGGAGTATGTAACGGTCTAGGGGAACTGCGTCAGAATCATGTGACGGTCGAAGACCAGACCGTCAGAAGCAGTGTAACGCAGGGACAGGAGACCGTCAGAGGAGCCAGAGAACCAGAAACAGCAGGGAAATAAAAGGGAAACCCGAGGAAAACCAAACAAGGAAATGATGGCAGGTTTAACAGAGATAAAAAAGCACGATTGGCACAAGTCGTCCCACCGTGATCGCTAAAAAAATATCTGTTGATTTATTTTCTTCCTCTTTGTTTGTGTGATGTGATGAATGATAAATATGATAAGCAAATCACAATGATCTCAATCAACCTATGAACATATGGACCATGAACCTAGGCAATCAGAACAAGCTCTAGCATGGGCGATGCTATCTCAAAACTAAACTAAAGAAGGCAAAGAAAAACACACGCCGGAGCGTGGAGCAATGGAATAAATAAAACACACCATGTGGGTGGAACAAGCAAAGGAAATAAGAGATGTGAGAGAGAGAAAACCAATGCCCAATACTAAGGAAAGAACGTGATCGCCACTAAGGTAATAAAACAAGCCAAAGACCTGATCAATACCTTAGAAGTAGGAGGATGATGCACCCGCCCACGGGAGAGAGAAACCAATGAAATCTGCAGATCTACTGAATGTAACGGTCCAGAACCTGTGCATCACAGGAGTGTGACGGTCTCCCGCTAAGCCGTTATAGCCACCTGACGCGTCTGATGAAGACCGTCAGAGTATCTGCAGAAACAACTTGTGAATCCTTCGAACTCCAAACCTTCCAGCCGGCTAGAAAGCTTGGGCCTCGTCTGATGAACTCTGTAAACCTGCCAAAGAATGTAGAACATAAGAAAATAATCCCAGATTAGCGTTTCACACAAGTGTAGTATCAATAATCAAAGAACTTAAGATCATTCAAAAGGAAAGGGGAATACCGGGGAAGTTTGGTTTTTTAACCCCTCTGGGCATTTTAAAACGTGGGAAGGTTGTTGAGATGATGAAAATAGATAATAGAACGTGGAGAAAGGAGTGGGACAATGCTATGATGAGAGGAGGAAGGGATGAACACAAGTGTGCAAACTATGGACTTTAAAACTTGAAACCGAAGTACTCCCTTGACTGTGATGCAGATGGACGTAGAAACAAGCTCCTCTTGGATGGATGTGGCTCCAGAATGCGGAAGCACTTCGACGCAAACTCCAGATTTCTCCCCCATAGGCCATGAAGTTAAGGGTGCTATTTATAGACCCTCCAACTCTCCGGTCGAGCAGAGGATAATCCAGCAAGAAAAGAGAATAATTCCTAGCAAACTCTTGAAGATAATACTCCCAAGAGTCCATAGAATCGAACAGAAGGTTCTGAGGATCAGTTTTGGAAGAGAAATCACAAGATCAAGCTCTCAATTCGATCACGGAGCGGCAGAGAAAAGACCAGACCAGCCAGGACTCTCCGTTGGATGTAACGGCTGCACGATAGACCGTCACAGGCATGTAATGCTCCAGGAGTAGACCGTCACAATCAACCTCATCCTTAAGGGGATAAGATCAACGGGAAGAAGTTCTAAACAGTTGGACTCTGCATGAATGTGACGGCCATGGGTGGACGCGTTAGAGGAACGTAACAGCCGCACGACAAACCATTAGAATGAACAGATAGGCCAAAGGATAAGGATTGAAACAAAGGCCTTAAGCCGTAGGACTCTTCAAGATGTAACGGCCCAAGGCTAATGCGTTAGAAGAACGTAACGCCCCTGTGGTGGACCGTTAGAGACAATAAGGATCCAAAAAATGATAAGATCTTGCTAAGCTTCATTCAAATGACAAGCGCCGAGAAAACCAGACTCAACCAAGAGGTTAAGACCCATGAAATAAGCCTCCAACTGATCAAGAAGGCTCAATGAAGAATGAACAACTTGGAGCATCATATAGAATAAACAAGGAGATGACCCAACTTATTGGTCATAAAACGGGTGTCAACAACCCCATTCACGTGTTACCATTCGGGATGTTCATACATATTTTAATATTCAAATGGGATGGGGTCCAATTGAAAATGGCGCCTTCATGCATGTCTTCAATTTAGAAATTGAAGACTATGTGAAGGGTCTTCAATTTGGTAAGTGAAAAAGTTGGAAAGCACTTACGTACAATCCATGGCCCATGTGTTAAAGTTGGTCTTGTACTTTTATAGAATAACCCTCACAGGGGTTTTTTTCTTTGTGCATGACCTCCCATGTAAGATTATTTACCCATGTGCATAAAGTTGGATTGCACATTTGTATACTAGTCCTCCTATAGTTTAGTTCTTTAAACAAAACCTAGAATTCTATTAAGAATAGTAGATTACGTATGTAAAGTGATGATTTGTAATTTTATATACTAGCCCCCCTTAAGGTTTGGCTCTTTACACAAAGCCCTGAGGATTCTTTATGTTATAAAGTAGGGTTAGCTTGTATTTTTATATAATAGTCCTTGTGAGGTTGGATTCTTTATGTAAGGCCTTCATGTATGATTTCTTTTAGGAAGAAGTTTTAAATTTACTCAATAGTTTTTATCGGGGGTGCTACACCCTCCCCCACATAAGAGAATTTGGTCCCCAAATTCAACTGTATTAAATGGGAATATGAAAGGTGCAGAGTACTTACAATTAGAATAACTCTAGAAATCTCTTCTTCATAGATTCTTCAGTTTCCCATGTAGCTTCTTGTTCTAAATATCGACTCCATTAGATTTTCACCATAGGGATCGTCTTATTCTTTAGAACTCGAACTTCTCGGTTAAGGACCTTCATTGGCTTCTGCTCGTAGGTAAGGTCCTTTTGTACCACTAAATCATTATGGTCAATGACATGGAAAGGTCGTGCACGTATTTCTTCAGCAGAGAAACATGAAACACGTTGTGCACTTCTGACAGTTGCGGAGGTAGGGCGATGTGATAAGCCACCTCGCCTACTCTTTCCAGCACTTCGAATGGACCAATAAATCTTGGTGTGAGTTTGCCTTTAACACCGAATCTTCTAATGCCTTAGCCTGGAGATACCTTGAGGAAAACATGATCTCTGACTTGAAATTCCAGATCTCGGCTTCCGTTATCGGCATAAGATTTCTGCATGGACTGTGCTATCATTAACCTTTCCCTAATGAGGTGTATCTTCTAGGTAGAATCTCGTACCATGTCTGGGCCTAAAATTTGTCTTTCACCGACTTCATCCCAGCATATAAGAGATCGGCAACTCCTGCCATATAACGCCTCAAAAGGTGCCATTTGTATACTGGCTTGATAGCTGTTATTATATGCAAATTCGGCTAGTGAGTGGTCGTGCCAGCTTCCGCCGAAGTCTATAATGCATGCTCTCAACATATCTTCCACAACTTGATTTGTCCTCTCGGTCTGTCCATCTGTCGGGGGATGGAAAGCAGTGTTGTAGTTGAGTTTCATCCCCAGAGAGTGCTATAGAATCTTCCAGAAATGAGAAATGAAGCGCAGGTCTCTATCAGATACGATCGAGACGGGAACTCCATGCAATGTAACCATCTCCTTGATATACAGGGCAGTAAGTACGTCGACTGACCATCTTGATTTCAGATAGTAAATCTGGATGTAGGCTCATATGAGATAGAATAATACACATGTTCTTCTCATCTGTGCTGATATCAAGCTCAGAGAATTTCTCTAGCAGCTTCCATTCTTGTATCATACAGTTGGTTAATATTGTTCTCGGCTTTCGACTAAGGGCATCAACTATGGAATTACCCTTACCAGGATGGTACTGTATAGTGAAGTCGAAATCCTTGAGATACTCGAGCCAATGCCTTTGCCGCATGTTCAGCTCCTTTTGGGAGAATAAGTACTTGAGGCTTTTATGATCGGAGTACACAGTGAATTGTTCTCCGTAAAGATAGTGCCTCCATATCTTCAAGGCAAATACTATCGTGGCCAGTTCTAAGTCATGAATCGGATAGTTCTCTTCATGTTTCTTCAATTGTCGGGAAGAGTATACAATGACTCTTCCATTCTGTATCAATACACATTCGAGGCCAATACCCGAAGCATCGATATATACCTCATATTTTTCTCCTTCAATTGGTAATGATAAGACTGGGGCAGTGGTCAAGAGATCCTTTAAAGTTTGGAAACTCTTTTCACAGTCTTCATTCCACTCATAAGGCACTTCCTTGCGGGTTAACCTGGTCAGAGGAATAGCAATCTTGGAGAAGTCCTTGATAAAATGCTGGTAGTAACCAGCTAGATCCAAGAAGCTTCAAATTTCCATTGCATTTGTTGGTCGTTCCCAGTTCTTCATGGCTTCGACCTTTGACGGGTCAACAGCAATTCCGTTCTTCGAAATGATATGGCCTAAGAAAGATACTTCCTCGATCTAGAACTCGCATTTGCTGAATTTGGCATAAAGCTTGTTTTCCCTTAATATCTATAGTGCCTTCTTGAGATGTTCTTCATGATCCTCTTCGATCTTGGAATAGATCAGAATATCATCAATAAAGACCACAATGAATTGATCTAAGTAGAGCCTGCATATACTATTCATTAACTGCATAAAAGCTGTAGGGGCATTTGTTAGTCCGAAAGGCATAACAGTAAATTTGTAATGCCTATACCTGCTTCAGAATGCAGTTTTATGAATGTCTTCTTCTTTGATCTTCAATTGGTGGTAACCAGAACAAAGATCAATCTTGGAGAAATATGAAGCTCCAGATAACTGATCGAACAGCTCGTCAATCCTCGGCAGCTGGTATTTGTTCTTGATTGTAAGGTGATTTAACTGCCGATAATCGATGCATAGTCTCATCGATCCATCCTTCTTTTTGACGAACAGCACGAGTGCTCCCCAAGGGGAAGTACTCGGCCTGATGAAACCCTTTTTCAATAACTCCATTAGCTGCTCTTTTAGTTATTTTAGCTCAGTAGGGGACATTCTATATGGTGCCTTGGAAACAGGACCATCACCAGGGGCAAGGTCGATTGTGAACGACACTTCTCTTTCCGGGTGTAAACTAGTTAAATCTTCTGGAAAAACATCGGGAAAATCCCGAATTACACGGATGTCTTCAAGTTTAACCTTCTCGACTTCCGTGGCAGTTACAAATGCTATGAAAGCCATGCATCCCTTATCCATAAGCTTTCTAGCTCGGAGTGCTGATATAAGAAGTGATTTACTCCGAGGTCTATTGTAAACTAGCTCTGGGAAATCCACAAAAGTTACCCTGCCATGCCGGTAATCTACAGTTGCTTGGTATGTGGATAACCAGTCGGCACCTAGTATGACATCATAACCCTTCATATCTAGGCATATCAGGTCAGCCGGTAAATTACTTTCCTTAATCATTACATCACAATTTGGATAGTGATAAGTGATATCAGACTCATTCCCAAGAGGTGTAGATATGACCAAATCTAATAGTTCATGTTTCTTAGAAAATGAAGCAGCAAAGTTCTTGGAAACGAATGAATGAGTTGCTCCGGTATCGAATAAAACTTGAGCAGTTTTTGAACAAATAGTGAGAGTACCTTCCACAATTCCACCTTCAGTGGGTTCCGTCTCTCGGAGAGCTTGCAGATGGCCTTGTTTCTTTACCGGACGCTTCTCGTCTTTGGTGTCTTGTTGCTTCATCAGTGGGCAGTCTGGGATTTGATGCTCTCGGCTCCCGCATCGAAGACAAGCTCCTAACTTCCTCCAGCATTCCTCGATCTCATGGCCAGCTTTATCACAATACTTGCAAATTTCCTTTGATGGTGTGGTGGTGGAGAACAGCATGTCATTCTTCTGGAATTTCTTTGCCTTGGAGGGCTCCCCTCCCATGAAGAACCTTTTCTTGTTGAATGATTGTTTAAGCTTTCCTGGGCTTGTGACGGGTTCCTTCTTGTCCCTTCCTTGGATTCTCTCGGACAATTCGGTGGCGTCTTCCAACAATTGGGCACGTCGAACTATCTCCGAATAGACTTGGATGTCCATCGGGGCAACTTGTGTGATATGATGGGGCCGAAGCCCGTTGAGGAATCTTCTCGCCTTCATCTTTTTTGTACACACCAAGTGGGGTGCATACCTAGATAATCTGGAAAACTGGGCCTCATACTTGGCCACTTTTAGGCCCCGTTGTTTTAGGACGGCGAATTCTACGGCCTTCTTCTCCTGGATATGGTCGGAGAAGTACTTGTTATTGAAATGCTCCATGAATTCATCCCATGTGACATGGTATTCTGGCAGTGTTGCTTCTATGGATTCCCACCAGCATTGAGCGTCCCGCTCTAGTTGGAATACGGCTAGTAAAACCTTCTCCTCGTCCGCGCATTGCATTACACGAAAGATTCGTTCCATCTCCTTTAGCCAATTCTCGGCATCCTCGGGGTTGGACAAACCCGTGAACTTCGGTGGGTTAATGTTACGGAAACTTCGGTGGAGATCTCCCGCTCCACGGTTTGCTCCGCCAGGGGCAACTTGCTATAGTGCCTGTGTGAGGCCTTGCACGGTGCGCTGCATCTCGCGCCATTATGCTCTTTCCGCAGCCATGATGCTACAAAAGAGTTAAGTATGATAAAGATCGGGTTTACTTGTAAGGTCAAAAGTCATTATAGAACTTAACCCATGGCTCTATCCATCTCATCAGGTAAGGTATATCTATCCTTACACTCGGGTTTTACCTATCCTTGGACTCAAGTTTTTACTTAGATTTCAATTTCTAACCTTTTATTTCTTAAGTTCCCTAGGTTTGAAAACTTAGGCTCTGATATCACGAAGATTGTCATGTCCCGAGCGCGGAAGATTACTCGGATGCGTGACACGTCTATATAGATCGTGTCATTAGAGCGATAAGAATTTTAACATACATAATTTCGAAGTGCGCAAATGACTAAAAAAACTAATAAATTCCAATAGTCCAAGTGATGTTTATTTGATTAACCAAAGGAAATAAAGAGAGTCCATGACAAATTCCAAATAAAAAAAAGATGATACTAGGCTAAGTGCCTTAACATGACATACTAGAAATACAAGGTAGGACTCAAATAAATTCAAAGACACAACTAGTTAATGATAGATGGTTGGCATTCTAGCACTCTTCACTCGGTCTCAACCCCATTCTTGTCGCTATCCGATTCACCTAAAAATGTTAGGAAGCAACTGGATGAGCGAATCACTCAGTAGGAATTACATCTCAAATACGAGCAATCTTTACGTGATTTACAATTTGCATGTATTATCAGTATGGCTATGCATGATGTACATATAATAAAAATCAGGTATACAGGTAAATCTCGGCATGATAAACAATAAGAGATCAAGAACTGAATAAAGAGAGTATAACAAGAATTCAAGTATTTGACAAGCAGTATTTCAAGAATTTATAGATGTAAATGTCACTTCGGGCAAGCAGGGCTTCATGTACAAGTATGAACGTAGGTATGAGAAGGAACTCATGTACAAGTATATCTCAGGTATGAGCAAGTAAAGTTCAATTCAAGCAAGTAAAGTTAAATACGTATTAGTAGGATTGGCGATTATCAAGCAAGTATTCTTCCCTTTCTTGGGCCGCAAGTCAAGTATCGCCCGTTCTGGGTCACGCAAGTCAAGTCAAGTAAAGAGAGAGAGAAAGAGAGAGTAGGGGTGGAGTGTCTCAAGTCAAGCAAGTACTCCGGTGTAATGTTAAATACCATGGTCAATAAACTCCCATGGGCACAAGTACCTTCGGGTGCTCCTCCTAGGACCAAACCGGGCCCTATATGCACAGCATTTCATGTATTACCTTTGACATCCACTCTCATTTATAGGCAATATGGAATTTCAAGAATTTAGAAACGTAGTATTTCAGACGAGATTAACTAGTCATTTGGTTATGGAGGATTCTAGAGGTGGCTCCTACGGGCTCAAAAGGTGGCTCTTGTCGTGTAACAGTTTGCGCCGTACGGCCTCAAGAGGTGGCTGCCACAACGTAGCACTTTGCCCTACATGGCACTTAGCTCCTACACTCCCAAATGGTAGTTTAAGAGATTCAAGGTTTGACCATGTAGGGTATACACAAGTAGATTTTTTCATGGAACGGAATTTCAAGAACTCATCATACGCAGGAGTATGGATTAGGGTTGTGTTTGCATAATTCTTGAGATAGATCAAGATCAGAAGTTGTAATTACTGAGTTCGCACCTGAGGGTTTGCTAATCCTTCAAATTTATAATTTTTAGAAATTTATATATGTATATATCAAATTGGGACCCCTTAGGATGTCTTCATTTAATTGAAGACGTCTTGGAAGTCGTCATTTGAAGAGTTGACGCCTGGGGGTTACCCAACCTTTCAAAATTGTGATTTTGCAAAAATTATATATATATATTGAAATTGGCGCCCCTCATGAAGTCTTCAATTAATTGAAGACTTGACGGCCGTCTTCAATTCAGTAATTGAAGACTTGAGGGCCATCTTCAATTCTTGATTTTCACCCAGTCGATGCGTTTTGTGACTCAAATCACTGTTCATTTCGAAAAAAAATTCATTTAATTGAAGACGTCTTGGAAGTCGTCATTTGAAGAATTGACGCCTGGGGGTTACCCAACCTTTCACAATTGTGATTTTTCAAAAATTATATATATATATATTGAAATTGGCGCCCCTCATGAAGTCTTCAATTATTTGAAGACTTGACGGCCGTCTTCAATTCAGTAATTGAAGACTTGAGGGCCGTCTTCAATTCAGTAATTGAAGACTTGAGGGTCGTCTTCAATTCTTGATTTTCACCCAGTCGATGCGTTTTGTGACTCAAATCACTGTTCATTTCAAAAAAATTTCTCGAAATTCAAAAGTAAGGACATGAATATTTAGTATAATTCGTCGGGAGTCTAGAAACATGTTCAGATATAATTACAGAGTTTTGATTTCACCGATATGAATTTTCTAATGTTATAACTTTAATTCATCAAGAAACGGAATTGACGCCCCTATGAGCAGTCTTCAATTCAGTAATTGAAGACTTGAGGGCCGTCTTCAATTCAATAATAGAAGACTTGAGGGTCGTCTTCAATTAATAAATTGAAGACTCTGTGGGCAGTCTTCATTTAACAAATTGAAGACTCTGTGGGCAGTCTTCATTTAATTGAAGACTTCCAGGGTATCTTCAATTTAAGTACAGGTTCAACTCAAATTGACGACACACCAATTGAGTTATTTTCCAAGTGAGTTGTGCTTCGCATCAGAACTGTAAGTTCTGTGACACAAGTTACTGTTCATTTCTCCAAAGTTTCTCTGAATCAGAATCCGAAGACATGGTTAGATGGAGAAAAATCTCAGGGTCACAGAAGTATATTCTGTCAAAATTTTCAAGGTCCAGTTTATTAGTTATAGATTTTTGAATGTGTTGATTTACTGATTTTTGAAAATTACAGAAAATTGAATTGACGACTTGGCACATGTCTTCAATTAATTGACGACTTAACCCATCTCTTCAATTAATTGATGCCCTCATAGGCAGTCTTAAATTTTGAAATTGGCGCCCTGGTCAAGGGGCGCCAATTACAGTGAGGTGTCCACTATTCATCAGTGTGAAAAAGCCTTGAATTAGGAAGTAATGGCACGAACATGTTGAGAAAAATGTCAGGATTCCAGAAACATGTTCATGCAAAAATTTCATGCTTTAGTTCGATAGTTATGGATTTTTGAATGTGTTGAATTATCAATTACTGAAAATTTCAGAAATCGAATTGACGACACTGGGGGTGTCTTCATTTAAATCACGATTGGGATTGCTTGCGCAGTCTTCAATTTTGTAATTGGCGCCCTTGTCAGGGGCGCCATTTACCACAGAGCTGGGCACCTTAAAACATGACTATTATGTCTAACAGATGCTATATATTAAGGTTTAAAATATGGTTATTAAGACTATAAAACTAGTTTAATAAAATACGTTCAAAAACTCATGAAATCGTGCTAATAACTAAGTTAAACTCATAAAGATCATGGTAACAGTATGTATAGAATCAAGTGTAACAAGCTATTAACATATGTATAACATGGTATTATTCTTGATCATGGTAAAGCCAGGTAATATATATATATATATATATATATATATATATATATATATAGCATTGTTGACTAGTTATTCGAAGTCTAAGCATGCATCATTTAACCTATTTAGCTACTAGTTAGGCAAGGATTTGAGAACACCTACCTTTTGATGTGTGATACGAGGTTCAGAAGCTGCAGCAGGACGCAGACTCGGGAAGAAGACGCTCCTTCAGCACTTACGTGGCTGTAGCCTATGTCAGTGCTACGGAGGGGATTAGATATAGGGATGGTAAGACATTGGTTTAATGTCTTGTGGGTCTTGCTGAGTGGGCATTGTCTTTGCCAGCTAAAATGGGTTGCTCGTGTCTCAAGCTTCTAGAAACATAGAGTTAAATGACGCCTTTGTAAGGGGTCATTCATTTAATATAGGTGACACTATTCACGTAAATGACGCCTTGCATGAGGGCGTCATTTGTTTGTGTAACATTATTAATGAGACCCCATTCACGTGTTACCATTCGGGATGTTCATATATATTTTAATATTCAAATGGGATGGGGTCGTATTAAAAATGGCGCCTTCATGCATGTCTTCAATTTGAAAATTGAAGACTATGTGAAGGGTCTTCAATTTGGTAAGTGGAAAGTTGGAAAGCACTTACGTACAATCCATGGCCCATGTGTTAAAGTTTGTCTTGTACTTTTATAGAATAACCCTCCCATGGTTTTTTTTCTTTGTGCAAGACCTCCCATGTAAGATTCTTTACCCATGTGCATAAAGTTGGATTACACATTTGTATGCTAGTCCTCCTATAGTTTAGTTCTTTAAACAAAACCTAGAATTCTATTAAGAATAGTAGATTACGTATGCATAAAGTGATGATTTGTAATTTTATATACTAGCCCACCTTAAGGTTTGGCTCTTTACACAAAGGCCTCAGGATTCTTTATGTTATAAAGTAGGGTTGGCTTGTATTTTTATATAGTAGTCCTTGTGAGGTTGGATACTTTATGTAAGGCCTTCATGTATGATTTCTTTTAGGAAGAAGTTTTAAATTTAATCAATGGTTTTTATCGGCGGTGCTACAGTGGGACAAGCTCGTTGATGGTAGAGGGCCAGCTAGGTTCAAGGCTAACCTCCCCTTAAGTATAGATGCCCAATTCAATGAGTCGGCAATGACCAAAGGGCGTGGGTTCACTCACTCACATCCACGATGGTCACACAAAGGCGGTGGAGCCTTGGGACCGGGCGCTCTCTCCCTTAACCGATGGCGCAATTGAGGAATATTAAATGAACATGCAAAAACGGGAGCAGGGGCCGAGAGCTTACCTAGCCGGTTTGAAGAAACCTACTCTGGTCGGAGACGTGGGTGAGCGAGGAAGCGTGGGTTCCCCGCACGCTACGTCGGTGTTACTTCAACCTGTGATAACGAATTACATTCACTACTCCCCTTGCAAGGGGGTTGGACTAGGGGTGGGGGATAGTTGAATTACATGAAAATACTACCTCCCTCAGGGAGGGGATTTAGGCCGGCCAGGCAGGGTGGGGGAAGCTAAATTAGAAGCCAAAGTGACGAGCCCACCGGTTCTGTCTGCTTCTGGAATAGTCTGATAGGGAGTCGAAGACGGTGCCGCCACGGACTCTGACGAGCTCAGATGAGGCCGAAACCGATGTCGAAACTTCCTGGGTTGGCCCAGGAGGACGTCTGAATTTTTTGAGAATTTCCTGGCATCGACGATGGCTGGGACAGGGTCTGGAACAGGACCGAACTGCTCTGGCTCTGACTGTTCCCAGACTGCTGCTTCAAGAAGACGAGGGCGCCACGAGCACTCCCGGGGTCCGATTGATGCGGGACAAGAACCGCTGCGATCGTGGTCGAGTCTTCTTCGAACGAAGACCAAAGTGGTCATCGGCAGAGGTCGGAGATGACCGAGAAGATTGGAACAGTGGGAGGGTGTAGGATCAGGCTCAGGGGGAACTAACCTTACGCACCTTGGGGAGAAAATCTGGAACTCGGGACTCCGGGGTCCAAAAGTTGCTCTGCTTCTTGGAGATGACAGAAGACTTGAAGGAGAAGCCCTCAGCTAAATGGCGCCCCAAGAATCCTAGGGTGCTGGATGTGGAAGCCTCTGCAAGTCGCTGTTGGTCGTCTGCCTGGGAGGAAATGTGCAGTTTGGCGAGGATGGGTCCTCCGGGCAGCCCCAAAGTCAGAAGATGGCGAGACCACCTCACCTACGAAGCAGCCTCAGCAAGCTTTCCAAAAGTATAGGATACACCGCCAGATGATCCGTGGTGATGACGTGGTAGGCTCTGCAACTCGGGCCTCAACTGCTGCCTACGAACTGGCCTGTGCAGAGTGGTGATAGGTGATGGGAATGGGGGTAGATGGGAGGGGAAATGGGGTGGATGGGTGTGGAGGCAACCCCAGGTTGTTAGGGGGTCTGGGAGGGGGCAAACCAAGGTGAGGGAGGGGGAGAATGGAGGCTGGAATTGGGTCTATTAGGTGATGGGAGGGAGAGCTACGAATTTGGGGTTGGGAGGGAGAGGGAGAGGGAGATCTCTCTCCCTTGGTTTGAATGAGAGGTTAATGGGGGGATTGACTCTGGTCTTGGGGATGGGAAGGGGTGTATGGGAGAGTGGGAAGTCTCCCTTGGGAGATGGGGGAATGAATAGGGAGAATGAAAGGGTGTATGGGGAGTGCCAAGGGGTGCTTGGGAGAATGGGTGAGATTAAATGGGGTAGTGATTGTTTCTAGGGAGATGAAGAGGTGGGATGAGGTGGCAAGTGGTGAGTGGATGAGGTGGAGGAGAGAGGGATGATGTGGCAGCTGAGGTGGAGGAGAGAGAGGGAATTTAGAAATTAGGGGGGAAGAGAGAGAAAGGGTCGCCCCTTCTAGAGAGAGGGAGAACAGAGAGAGAACAGAGAGAGGGAGCTTCTCACTCCTAGAAAAATCACTCAAATTTTTTGAAATAATTTAATAATTCATTCTTTCATTACTTCTCAAATGGGGGAATAGGGTCCTATTTATAGGAAACACACATTTTACAAATAGTCCCTGACTTTTGGACCAATGATAAATAACCAAGGGGGAAGGGGTCGCCCTTGGGCCTACCCACTGAAATGGGCCCATTAACCAACTTAAACCACCTAATGACACATAACTTAGTTAAATAACTGCTTAACCTATGTACTAGACTCAAATAAAAGGAAAATTATAATAGTTTGACTTAAATATATGACTCAAAATAAATAACTAGATCATGTCGGACGCTTCCGGGGTGAGGAGACGGGCCGTGAGTGCCGAGACGGATGGTGATGACCCCATCATACTCCCGGGGTGTAAAGAACTCGACTCCGTCGAGTAAGAGTCCTTCTCTCCTCGGAGGGTGTAGAAGTGGTACCGCCTACAAGTCTTTCGAAAGAAGCCGATCCTCCCACCTAGCGAGGTAGCACCCGCACACCTTGCTCCGAGTGATGATAACCTGTTCATCCAATATTCTCTCAAGTTGCTTACGTCGGGCTCTCCGGGCTGACGGTGCTCTGATGGGGGGAGGGGTGGGTGCTCTCTCAAGGGAGGAAGGGGGCTTGATATCCTCACTAGGTGCCACCGTGGGACCCTTGTGTGGCACAAGGCCTTCCACATTGAAACTGAAGCTAACTCTGTATCCCTCGAGGAGGCCTAACTCATGAGCATTGGTGCCAATGCACCTCAAAACCTGGAAGGGACTAACCCCATGAAACCTCATTCTTGAGTTGGCTCTATGCGAGAACCTCTCATTCCTCACCATCCCGGAATCACCCATTTGGATTTCTTGGTGGCGCCGATGTGAGTCGGCCTACTTTTTGTAAACTTCTTGGCTCTTGTTGATGTGCTTGCAAAGATTATCATGCAGTCTTGTAAATGCTGACCTTCTAGTAGTTATGGGTGGACCTGGACAACCAAAAGTGGACCAATCATGCTTTGACGCCAAGAAGACTTTGATGGAATTGGGAGGACCGGGGCACCCGTAGATAAATCTAGTGTGCATGGATGTAGCAAATGCTGGGGGTCCCGGACATCCGTGAATGCCCCTAACATGCATATGACCAATGATGAACATGGGAGGACCTTTACACCCGAATATGGACCACTCATGCCTCCTACCTGACATGTGGGTGATATGAATGAATGGACCCAACATACTAATCATGCCAAGTGGTGTGGTACGCCTAGGCACATGCATTCCTATCCTAGAGATGACTTCCATGTGTATGGGTGTGGAGTGGCCCTTGAGCTTCCATTCGTATGGATCAAAGGGATCTAAGAAGGGGGACATCATGGAGTGGGGCAATTTCTCAATCCCTAGGTATATGTTGCCTAAGGTCAAGGCTCCCATGGTGTAACCCATTTCTAGGAAGGGGGGGGGTTGCCTAACATGGTGGGTGGGGGTAGGGTAAGGTGGGTGGTGAGTAAGGTGGGTGGGTCACATGGGGAACTAGACTCCCAAAGGAAGGGATCAAAGGGGTCGTAGAAAGGTCTTCTTAGAGGGAGGCACTCTATATCTTCAAGGTTCCCAAATGGTGAGTCATCCTCCTCCAAGGTAATTGGGCCAAGGTCTCCAGTGGGTTGGCCAATCAAAGCAATTGGAACCTCAATGGGTGGGGAGTGGACCAAGATGGATTTCTCATCCTTGGGGAGAAAGAGGAGGATTTCACTCGTATAATGACCACTAGTGTAGATGGAGGTGATGGAGCCGATGGCGGGGTAAGCTAAGAAGATGGTGCTAGACTCCGATGGTCCTATGGCTAGCATATCAGTTAGGTGGACTTGCCATTGTAAGTAGTCCACTAGGTCCCATAAGTCTTTCATAAAGTAGGAGGTTTGAAGTGTGACATGGGAAGATCGGGTGGGCACAATTTGGGCTTGATATCCCAAGGGTGCGAGGTAGGGTCGTGAGCTAGGAATGGTGGGGCCTCGCTTGAGCAATTGGAGTATGGACTCATTCATGGTGAGGGTGTGCGGCTCATGAGGACTCAGACTAGGAGAGGTGGGTGGGGTTGTAATGGTCGGCGCATGGTATTACCGGGGTGGTAATCAAGGACGAACTTGGGTTGGGCTTAGTAGGGGAAGTTCTTGGGTTTGAGTTGGGGTTGGGGGTGGGAAATGGGTTAGTTTAGGAGGTTTGGATTGGGGTGCGTAGATCTTTCTAAGATTGGCCCTCATTTTGACCCAAGATTCGATGGGTGCTTCCCTTTTGACTTCTCTCAAACCTACAATGTGCTGCCATTCATTCCTAGCTTGGCACCAGAGCAAACTCTTGGCATAGTTGACTTGCATCGGCCCTGACAGGGTGAACCTCCTAAAGTGTCGGTGTATGGACTTCTCCCATTCTAGATATATACTAGGGCGGGATCTGTCAAACACAAAGGCCTCTAATGGGTCTAAGACTGGCGAGTATGCCAAGTATGACGTATCCATGAGGAGGTGGTGATGTACGGGTGAATAATGCAATGGCCCTAGGGCTAGACTTAGTAGACACAAGTCTAAAACTTGCTCTGATACCAATTTGATGCGACACGACCTAGGATGGTGGTGGTGACCCCGAACGCCAAGTGGTACGTGGTGAAGGATGAGCCTGAAGGATTCATCGACGCTAGAAAGGCCGTGATCCGGACCGGCGTGACCGGACCTTCCCACAACATCTTTTGATATGCCACTTTGATGAAGGGGCACCAGAATGGGATGACACACTAAGAGAATGTAGCGACTAGACCGAATCTAGGCCAATGAGCCTTGGACCTAGGAATAAAAGCACAACCACAAGGCAAGGAGGCCTACGTAAGCGGACACTCGTCGGCGCGCACACTCGACCCGGGGTGACTCGGGGATGCCGAGTCGAGGGGGTGGGACAAGACCCTTGCTGGTAAAGGGCCAGCAGAGTTCAACGCTAACCTTCCCTTAGGTACGGATGCCCAATTTAATGAGTCGGCAATGATCGAAGGGCGCGGGTACACTCACTCACATCCATGGTGGTCGCACAAAGGCGGTGGAGCCTTGGGACCGGGCACTCTCTCCCTTAACCAACGGTGCAATTGAGGAATATTAAATGAACAAGCAGAAATAGGAGCAGGGGCCGAGAGCTTACCTAGCCGGTTTGAAGAAACCGACTCCGGTCGGAGACGTGGGTGAGCGAGGAAGCGTGGGTTCCCCGCATGTTGCGTCGGTGTCGCTTCAACCTGTGATAACGAATTACATTCACTACTCCCCTTGCAAGAGGGTTGGACTTGGGGTGGGGGACAGTAGAATTACATGAAAATACTACCTCCCGCAGGGAGGGGCTTTAGGCCGGCTAGGCGGAGTGGGGGAAGCTAAATTAGAAGCCGAAGTGATGAGCCTGTCGGTTCTATCTGCTTCTGGAACAATCTGACAGGGGGTCAAAGACGGTGCCGCCACGGACTTTGCCCAGCTCAGATGAGGCCGAAACTGGTGTCGAAACTTCCTGGGTTGGCCCAGGAGGACGTCTGAATTTTTGGGGAATTTCTTGGCGTCAACGATGGCTGGGATAGGGTCTGGAACAGGACCGAACTACTCTGGCTCTGACTGTTCCCAGACTACTACTGCAGGAAGATGAGGGCGCCACGAGCACTCCCAGTGTCCGATTGATGCGGGACCAGAACCGCTATGATCGTGGTCGAGTCTTCTTCGAACGCAGACCAACGGGGTCATCGACAGAGGTCGGAGCTGATGAAAAGAAAGGAACATTGAGAGGGTGTCGGATCAGGCTCAGGGTGAACTAACCTTGCGCACCTTGGGGTGAATATTTGGGACTCAGGACTCCGGGGTCCAAAAAGTGCTCTGCTTCTTGGAGATTACAGAAGACTTGAAGGAGAAGCCCGCAGCCAAACGGCGGCCCACAAATCCCAGGGTACTAGACGTGGAAGCCTCTGCAAGTCACTGCTGGTCGTCTGCCTGGGAGTAAACTCGCAGTCTGGAGAGGATGGGTCCTCCGGGTAGCCCCGAAGTCAGACGATGGCGAGACCACCTTGCCTACGAAGCAGCCTTGACAAGCTTTCCAGCATTATAGGATACACGGCCGGATGATCCGTGGTGATGACGTGGTAGGCTCAGCAACTCGGGCCTCAACTGCTGCCTGCGAACTGGCCTGTGTAGAGTGGTGATAGGTGATGGGAATGGGGGTAGATGGGAGGGGAAATTGGGTGGATGGGTGTGGAGGCAACCCCAGGTTGTTAGGGGGTCTGGGAGGGGGCAAACCAAGGTGAGGGAGGGGGAGAATGGGGGGCGAAAGGGGGTCTAGCAGGTGGTGGGAGGGAGAGCTACGAATTTGGGGCTTGGAGGGAGACAGAGATCTCTCTCCCTTAGTTTGAATGAGAGGTTAATGGGGGGATTAACTCTAGTCTTGGGGATCGAAAGGGGTGTATGGGAGAGTGGGAAGTCTCCCTTGGGAGATGGGGGAATGGCTTGGGAGAATGAAAGGGTGTATGGGGAGTGCCAAGGGGTGCTTGGGAGAATGGACGGGATTAAATGGCGTAGTGATTGTTTCTAGGGAGATAAAGAGGTGGGATGAGGTGGCATGTGGTGAGTGGATGAGGTGGAGGAGAGAGAGGGAATTTTGAAATTGGGGGGGGGAGAGAGAAAGGGTCGCCCCCTTTTAGAGAGAGAGAGAAGAGAGAGAGGGGAGAGAGAGGGAGAGGGGGAGCTTCTCACTCCAAGAAAAATCACTCAAATTTCTGGAAATACTTCAATAATTGATTCTTTCATTACTTCTCAAATGGGGGAATGGGGTCCTATTTATAGGAAATCCACATTTTACAAAAAGTCCCTGACTTTTGGACCAATGATAAATAACCAGGGAGAAGGCGGCGCCCCTGGGCCTAGCCCACTGAAATGGGCCCATTAACCAACTTAAACCACCTAATGACACATAATTTAGTTAAATGGCTACTTAACCTAGGTACTAGACACAAATGAAAGGAAATTTACAACGGTTCGACTCAAATATATGACTCAAAATAAATAACTTGATCATACCGGGCCCTTCCGGGGTGAGGAGACGGGCCGTGAGTGCCGAGACGGATGGTGATGACCCCATCAAGCGGGGGTCGCCATAGAAGAGACTCTCAATGGAAACCACCGGAACACGGACAGGCCATGCATAAATCCTGTCACGTCCAGCTGGGGAAACAGGTGGCACGCTGCCACCGGACTCCAGGTAGTCCGCTAAACCTATTAAACCAACGGTCCTTGAGTCACAGGACTCAGAGTCAAGACCGTTGTACATGATAGCTCTAGGCCGTCAATCTGGCCTATCCCTAGGTCAGAAACCTCGGTCCGATGTAATTTTGAACACGGCGGGAAACCCTCAAAACTCTACCCAACAGTCGAATTTCCAATCCCCATTCTATCCCAATCGAAGGAGAAAACCTAGGGGATCATCCCCCTAACCCCAAAACCCAAAAATAGATGGAAAGAAAGCGAGAAACCACGCTCGATCAATCGAAACCGTCTCACGCCCTAAAACATGCTTTTAACCCCCAAATAGGAAGGAAATCCTCGCTCGTCTCACCACGGCCTATGAAACTCGTGGGAAATGAAGTACTCGAGTTAGGGAACCATCCCCCTACATCTATCGAAGATTTCGCGCACTGTGGATGCCATTCCACACGAAAACGTCCGCAAAACCCCCACCGAGGCACGAACTCACGAGCGAACTTCGACGCGCCACCATCCCTCGATCCTCGACCCGTTCCGGCTCCATGACCTCTTATCATCGCCGCCTCACCCCCGTCCACCTCCGTCGGCCGCCGAAGAAGACAGGGAGAGAAAGAGATGAGAGAGAGACTGAAAGAGAGAATTAGAGAAAGAGAGAGGGTGGGGGGTTATTTATAGGAAATGAATTTGAGATTCTAAAATCTAGAAAATACAAAAAATAGGAAAACATACACCCCATGATCCTCAAAAAATGCACAACGTGTTGGTAACATCCCAGAGTCGGACAACGTATCGGTTCACTGTATACGGAGTTCCGAAGGTCTTTCAGGCAAAAACACGCGTAAAATCTAAAACACTCTCAGGGACTCACAACGACGCTCCCAACTCACAGATCCTGATCCACAAAAATAAAAAACAATACGGGGTGTTACAGTCCTCCACTCCTTACAGAAATTTCATCCTCAAAATTTGAGGCAACTATAATTTCAAAGGGAAGAACGACACACCCAGCTGGCAATTCTCTCATAGCTCCAGCCAAACCTCGACTTTCGTGAGAACACATATCCTGAAGGACACGGCCAGACCTTGAACGCAACAACATGCCTCACTCAACACATACCACTCATTGATCATCAGAGCATGCATATCCAAAAAGCCACAAGTCTGGAGTTGCCTCTGCCACCACAAAAACCAATCATGGCATCGCTACCACCATCTCACTCACTGAGGAAACACAATCCTCATTATGAGAAATAGCCACTGATAAAACCTCTTGCTCAGTGGATCAATCACACGTCAGCTCCGCTACATGCTGACTGATCTCGCGCCCTACACTAGGGACAACCATTACTGAGCTTCCACCCGCTCATACAGTCATCACCGCTGACTGCAACAAATCCGTCGGCTCCACGCCATGGACCATCTCACACTTGGCAAGCCAAACGACTAATGCTGGACCAGCTCTGTCAAAACTCAAACTTCAACAAAGCCCAGATCGCATTCCAGGAAATGGCACATCATGGAAATGGCCACCAAAGGCCTCCCTTGCATACGGCTCTCACAGTTCTCAATGCACAACCACCACCAACATCTTCTATCTGTGAAAGACCATCCTCTGGTCACCAGTTATTCATCAATGGGAAACCTCCGCTTGCTTAACTTCTTCCTTCTTTCCTGGTCCTTGACCAAATCCAAAGAGAACATTACAACTCTCGAGGCCATCCGCTGACTCTCGCACAGACCATTACTACAACTCGAGCCGATCCTTACTCGGATACCACATCCAGACCTATCCTCATGCCAACTCTACCCTCTCAGGGGAGCATGGCGAAACCGAATGATAGGATTCCATAATTCTCAGTTCTCACCTCACTCGACTCAGGCTTATAGGGAAATCCTCCCTTGCTGGTCACAAGACCAAGGACCACCATCCAACGCTAACATCCTCAAGGGATCTCGAACGCTGGCACCGTCCATCGTCCTGTCTCATCAAATCCGATCTCATCTCAACATTCCAAGTAGACGCCAGCCAATTCTCGACTACCTGGTCGACGATGCCGTGATCAATGCACACGGGTCTGGAAACTTTGCAGACTGTTACCACCCTTGAGTCCTCTTCCACATCATTCTGAAACTCTCAGGCGCAGCTGGGCCTCTAAGCCCTAGGTCCTATTATTCCTAGGTCTGTGTGCCCTATTGGTCCACCTAAGCCCTAGGTCCCATATGGGGCTACTTAAATGCCAAGGTGACTTCTAGAAAGATTCTTTCCTTCTTGGACAAGTCAAGGATACAATGGGTGAAAAATGTCAAAGATGCCTCCCCTTAAGTCAAGGGGGTGCCCCCCCATTAAAATGATATTTTATATTTTATTTTTTTAGGATAATTGACCACATGGGAGAAGAAAATGCTACCCCTCCCCTCTCTCCCACGAAATTCGAACCCCCTCCCCCTTCCTCTCCTTCTATATAAACCCATGTATAGTGTTTTGTAAGGTTTAATGATGAATGATGAAAAATTGAGTGAAATTGCTTGACCCTTGAAGGGTGTGCCCCTTGTTCCTCTCTCCTCCCCCTCTTACAGATGGATTTCTGCCATTCTTAGGGTGTGATGCCCTTTTATCTTTTCCTCAGCCCCTCTGATTTCTGTTTCTGCCGTCGCCATCGCACCGCCATCGCGCTGCCGCTACCATCGCCGGAGTTCTGTCCAAATCAAGACAGAGGTCCCATGTTCGATTTTTATCTCCAGATCTACTGATCTTCTGGAGTCCAAATTTGAGGGTAGGTTCACCACGCCAATACCCTCTCCCAAAAAAATTGTCCTATTTTCTAGCCATCATTTTCTATTTTTCCATTTTCGTGTTCTTCAGCCTTGCAGTTCTCTTTGTACTCAGTTTTGTGTCATAGTAACCTTGTGTTTCCTCAGTTTGACCCCTTTTCCTTTATTTGTTTGAGTCACCAATTTTATTGGAAGTTCTGTCCACCACACCCATCATCCAAGAATTTTCTTGGAATTTTTGGAGTCCTTTTACTATTTTTAAAAATCACTGTCTTTTCCTAAATCTGTTCTATCTTGTGCAGTTCAGATCTGACCTTTGTCCAGTATAAAATCATTTTCCCCTATCAAACGCCCTTTAACAAATCCACAAAAAATATCCCCGTCTTCCTTGTTTCTTTCTCTACAACTTTTGTCAAGGAGTCAACTTCTAGATCCGAAGTTTTTGCTTCGGTCAACTCTTGTTCTCAGGAAAACTTAGATCTGTCCAGTCAGATCTGGTTCTGTCAACTAGCAACTGGTAAATTCGAATACGGCCAGCTCCGGGAAATTCAAAATTCTTTCTCCGGCCATAGATCGAAGTATTTTGAATCAGCTTTCCAATGGTACCACGTTCGCGTCGATTTGACGTCGGGAGTGATCGTAATAGTTGATCTTGCCGGGTCGCGCGCTGCAAAAATAGAACTCCATATCCGTGGACAGCAACTCCCACACGTGCCGATCGGAGCCAATTTGCCTTCCACAAAGTGAACCAGCGTGCCGCCGTCCCAGGGAGCGTCTCTCCAGGAGCCACCGTCACAACGGTACCACTCCGGGCCCACTCAGACCCGCCGACCAGCACGTGGGCCCCACAACCAGCAGCTTTCGTCGTCCGAACCGCGCCGACGGGGTGATCAAAGTGCTGCCCGTCAACCCAAGATCGGTCCTCCCGGGCCCACTTGTAGCCCGTTACCTCCCTGCGTGGACTGGGCATCAAAACTCACTGTTGTAATTTAAATATTTACTGTACCGGGAGTTACTGACTTGGCCGGGATCGCCTTCCCCACGCCCGGAGCGTGGAGGTAAATTTGCTCCTTCTCTCTTTCGCATTTGCTTTACTCATAGCTATTTGTATATGCCGCTGCGAGTGTTAGGATTCTTAGCCCGTATTATTATCACCTCTGCGATAGAGCGAGAGTGAGTGACCTGTCCCGTGACTCGATCCGAGTACACGCGGAAAGCCGATACTCGAGACTCATTGTCGATTTCTCAACTGCGCACGGTCCCACGCATCCCTCGCAAGGGACACCCGCGAGCTAGAGTCCTAGGGCGCGTGTCCGTGCTGCATCAATTTGGTATCAGAGAGCCAGTTGAGTCTAGGGTAGTCTTTATGTCTAAGTCTGAAACAAAAAAAAAGAGTCATTTAAGTCTAGTCATTATCTAAGTCGGTCTAGGTTGCATTTGCATATCATTTTTCGGTATATAAAAAGGTGTCACCCGACCGTTAGGTTACGCCTATCGGAGAGGTGATTCACTCGCGTGAGAGGATCTTCGGATCCCCGGACTCCGCCAGGTACCGGAACTTGGCCGTGTCTAGGTTGGTAGTCGAGTCTGCATTCCAACTTTACATTAGTTAGGATCGTGTCTAGTGTCTTGTCATCGACTGTCGACATGTCCATCCACTAGCTTCCCCGTGTCCCATGGATTACCAAACGCCCAGATCTTATGCATGGTGGCGATACTACCAAAGATGGGAGAACCACCCGGACCACCCCCGTAGACCCGTAGCCCGGGACTTCTACGGCTCCGAAAACCCTAGTGACTACCTAGAGTGGGAAGCCGTTATGGACGACTACTTTGAGGTGTACATTATGTCCGGTACCATGCAAGTTGACTTTGCCAAAAGGTGACTTTTTTATGAAGCTGTCGAAACATGGAGGGATATCAAATACTTCCGGGAGGATAGGAGGCTAAGGCTCATCGAGTCATGATGGGACATGAAGAGAGCGCTTCGGACGGTCTACTTTACCAACCCACCTACCTCCAACCACGGGGGCCATACCACTAACCGATCCCACCAACTCACCCACAATCAAGTGGGCCACACCCCTAACCAACCCCGCCCCTTCACCTCCATCCAAGCCCAGTAAAGCACTCCCAATCAAGTGGCCCGCCCAGTCGCTTCCAACCAAGTGGAAGCCCCACTTATAGCCGAGCCTAGGTCCACACCCAGGTCGAGAGATGAGGAGCGAGTCCACCCCGAGGCCTCTACTCCAACCCACACCTTTGATGAATTCATGAAAATGTTTTCGGATTGGTTGGATAGGATAGAAAGGACACGTGCTCCTTCACCACCCATGAGTGTTACGTTGCCACCCTCTCCTTCCGAACTTTATTCGGAACCATCTTATTTGGAGCCACCAAAGTCCGAGCCACCCGTGTTTCTAATGGGTATACTTTTTATAGCCGAGCCACTTCTTAGCTGGCTCAAGGTTAGCTTGGTCCCACCTCCCTACCCATCCATGGACCCCACCCTACAACTGGTGCCCGCCAACTCATTCCACACTACATTCCGTTCTAGTCATCATGTTGATACATTGGATGACCTTATTGTGGGATTCAACTCGCAATGGAAGTTGACGCGGTTATTGGCCTGAGGCTTCGACCAACCCACTAGTCGTAGCTTCACCCATCCGGGCTTAGGGTCCATTACCTCCGTGTGCACTGTGGGTTGTGTCACCACGGAGATCCTCTTATTCCGCCCCATGCCGGCCGAGCCCGACTTCATACCCTATTAACCAAGGGAGAAATCTTATATTCTACACATGATCACCGTCCCACCTACCACAATGCATGAAGGTGACCATCCACACCTTCAAGACTACCACACATGGGACCGTGACTTGTGGGAACACACCACAAGGGGTCATACCTTCTTTGATCCCTTTGACCCATTCCCTAGTGGATCCCTAGACCCACCATATATACTTCACTTCTTCGAGGGAGTCCACTACCACACCCCTTCCCCACGGGTCGGGTCATCTACACCCACCAAGCCCGTTCACTTGCGAGATACACCATCACATAGGGGAAAGGAAAAAGATGCATTTGGTACTCCTGGCCTTCCCACATCCCAGTCCTATGTGCATGCATGGTCTACTTTAGGAGGTCTAAGAATTCTCCATTCCGCCAACCACCGGTTACGTCAAATGCATGCATGGCACACATTCGGGTGTCATGGTCCACCTTCGCCTATGCGTAGGTCAGACTAACATTAGGTGTGTCTAGGGTCTTGTGTGTCTGTGCATACATCGAGTCGAGTCGATTTTGTATGCTCGCGTTGTTAGTCCCTTTCGAGTATGAGACTTGTCAGACTTTGGGATCGGTTCTAATTTACATATCGGATCTAGTCACATATAGGGACCCAGCGGTGATTCCTAGTGAGTCTTCGAGCCGCCTTCCCTCTTTTGAGAGTGACCCCACCCCGGAGTGTCCACCTCTAGCTTCATTCCCCAGCAGCGTGTGCATATCGAATCTATACGGGATGAGCATATGTTGATTACTTGGAGTGGAGCGTAGTCTGAGCTTCTTGGTACGATGACGGATCCGCCGACGTCACGAGCAGCCGCACCCCTTACTCGACGGGGTCGAGTTCTTCCCACCCAGGAAGAATTGATGGGGACATCAGAGCAAGACCGCCAACTTTTTTATTTTACATTTGAGTCCTTTTATTTGTATTTATATCCTTGAGAAAACATGTATGCATTTGTAAGGTTTTATAAGCCAATTTGTCATTCCTTAAGATTCTTTGGATTTTTATGCAAAAGTCCAGTAGGACCAGCAAGGGGCCCCCATCTCCTTCCCTATTGGTCCACCTAAGCCCTAGGTCCCATGTGGGGCTACTCAAATGCCATGGTGACTTCCAGAAGGATTCTTTCCTTCTTGGACAAGTCAAGGGGATAATGGGTGAAAAATGTCCAAGATGTCTCCCCTTAAGTCAGGGGGGTGCCCCCCCATTAAAATGACATTTTGTATTTTCTTTTTTTCGGCCAATTGACCACATGGGGGAATAAAATGCTACCCCTCCCCTCTCTCTCATAAAATTCCAACCCCCTCCCCCTTCCTCCCCTTCTATATAAACCCATGTATAGTGTTTTGTAAGGTTTAATGATGAATGATGAAAAATTGAGTGAAATTGCTTGAGCCTTGAAGGGTGCGCCCCTTGTTGTTCTCTCCTCCCCCTCTTGCAGATGGATTTCTGCCATTCTTAGGGTGTGATGCCCTTCTAGCTTCTCCTCAGCCTCTCTGATTTCTGTTTCTGTCGCCGCCATCGCGCCGCCGCCACCATCGCCAGAGTTCTATCTAAATCAGGACGGAGGTCCCATGTTCAATTTTTAGCTCCAGATCTACTGATCTTATGGAGTCCAAATTTTGAGGGTAGGTTCACCACGCCAATACCCTCTTCCAAAAAAAATGTCCTATTTTCTAGCCTTCATTTTCTATTTTTCCATTTTCGTGTTCTTCGGCCTTCCAATTCTGTCTATAATCAGTTTTGTGTCACAGCAACCCTGTGTTTTCTCAGTTCAACCCCTTTTCCTTCATTTGTTTGAGTCACCAATTTTATTGGAAGTTCTGTCCGCCACACTCATCATTCATGAATTTTCTTGAAATTTCTGAAGTCGTTTTATTATTTTTCAAAATCATTGTCTTTTTCCAAATCTGTTTTGTCTTGTGCAATTCAGATCTGACCTTTGTCCAGTATAAAATCATTTTCCCCTGTCAAACTTTCTCTCAAAAATCCACAAAAATTATCCCCATCTTCTTTGTTTCTTTCTCTACAACTTTCATCAAGGAGTCAACTTATAGATCTGAAGTTTTTTCTTCGGTCAACTCTGGTTCTTAGGAAAACTTAGATATGTCCCGTCAGATCTGGTTTTGTCAACCAGCAACTGGTAAATTCGAAAAAGGTCAGCTCCGAAAATTCAAAATTCTTTCTCTGGCCATAGATCGAAGTATTTTGAATCAGCTTTCCAACGGTACCACTTTCGCGTCGATCCAACATCGGGAGTGATCGCAGTAGCTGATCTCGCCTGGTCGCGCGTGTTGACACCCGTTTTATACCCAATAAGTCGGGTCATCTCCTTATTCATTCTATATGATGCTCCAAGTCGTTCACTCTTCATTGAGTCTCTTGATTGGTTGAAGCCTATTTCTCGGGTCTTAACTCCGTGATCAGATATGGCTCCTGGTGGCGTTTCATTGGTGAATCTTAGCAAGCCCCTTCATTTCATTTTTTTGAACCTCAATGATAATAACGGTCGGTCCTAGGCGCGTTGTTTCATTCTGACGAATGGGTCCTGGACCGTTACTCTTTGAAGAGTCCTAAGGCTTAAGGCCTCGTTTTAAAGCTTATCCTTTTGATTACACGTTGATAATAACGGTCTGTCGTGCAGCCGTTGTTTCATTCTGACGCCCTATGCCTTGGCTGTTGCTTCCTTGAAGAGTCCAACTTGTTGGGTCTTCTTCCCGTTGATCTTATCTTTTAGGGATAAGGTTGATAGTGACGGATGTTCCTTGGTGCGTTATTTCCAAGTGGCGGTCTGTCGTGCAGCCGTTACTTCCTTCAGAGAGTCCTAGCAATTCAGGCCTTTTCTCTGCTACTCCGTGGCCGAAGATAAGGGTTTCGATTGACGATATCTCTTTCAAATCTGATCCTCAGAACCTTCTGTTTGATTCTATGGACTCTTGGTGATATTTTCTTCGAGGATTTGCTAAGAGTTATCCCTTTATCTTGCTGGATTATCCTCTGCTCGACCTAAGAGTTTGAGGGTCTATAAATAGAACCCTTGACTTCATGGCAAAAGGAGGAGGACTTTGAAATTCACGACGAAGTGCTGCCGAACTCAGGAGCCATCTTCATCCAAGAGGAACTGCTTCCCACGTTCATCCATCTCATGATCAAGGGAGTACTTCGGTTTTAGTCTTTCAAGTTCATTGCATGCTTAAGTTCTTCCCTGGTTTTTCCTCAATCAAAGCATTGTCCCTCCTCTTTCTCCACGTTTTCTCACTGTTCTCTAAGCATCCAAACATCCTCCTAATCTTTTATAAACGCCCAGAGGGGTTAAAAAACCAAAAACTCCCCGGTAATCCCCTTTCCTTTTGATGTCCTTAAGTTCTTTGAGAAATGATGCTATATTATTGAAAGGGCTAATTTGGGTTGTTTTGTTCTTGTCTTCTACATCTTTGGCAGGTTTACAGGTTCACCAGTACGAGGCCGAAGTCTTCTAGCCGGCTGGAAGAGTTGGAGTTAAAAGAATCTACACTTTGCTACTGCAGGTTATCTGACGGTCTGGTGCAGGCGCGTCATCTTCTCCTGGAGGTCTATCGGGTGGCCGTTACTTTCCAAGTAACGCACAGGGTCCTGGCCGTTATTTCTAGCTGACCTGCAGGTTCTCTTTGGTTTTCTCTCCCGTGGGCGGGTGCTTCATCCACCTATTTCCAAGGTATTTACAGGTCTTGTGCTTGTTTTTACTTTGGTGGCGATCACATCTTTCCTTAGTCTTGGGCATTAGCTTTCTCATACATCACATATCTCTTTTATTTCCTTGCTTGCTCCACCCCTTGCGGTGTGTTTTATTTATTCTTTTGCTCCACGCCCCGGCGTGTGTTTTCCCTCTGCTTTAGCGTAGTTTGAGCGAGATAGCATGCCCATGCTAGAGCTAGCTTTGATTGCCTAGGTTCATGATCGCATGTTCATAGGTTAAGAGTAGATCTTTGATTACTTGCTTGTCGTTTCATTATTCAAAACCCCCAAAGAAAAGATAGATAGGCAAAGTAAAATCAACAGATAATTTTTTGGCGATCACGGTGGGACAGCTTGTGCCAATCGTGCTTTTGATTCCTGTTTAGACCTGCCATCATCTGCTTGTTGAGTTACCCTTGGTTTCCCCCTTTACCTCCTGCTGATTCTGGTTTTCTGGGTGCTCCGACGGCCCTGTGGCCCTGCGTTACAGTTCTCTGACGCAGGGGCATTAGACCGCCACTTTGGTTCTGCTGTGTGAGCTTCCACGGGTTTTTCCTGTTATTTCTGTCCGATTTTGGCTCTGGCTCATTTGACGGACCCATCTCCCTGCGTTATATCATTTCTGGCGATCTGGCATTCGACCGTTATTTTACTCTGACGCAGGTACGCATCCAAGGTGCATTTATTTCCGCAGTTTCTGCTGTGATTTATTGCTTGGGTGATACTTGACTTCCTCCTTGTTTTATTCATATATTCATATCGTTGTGTGCATCATTGATTGCTAGATTTTAGGCTAGACTTTGCATGCACTCCGGTGCACATAGGGTCATTCATCTTGTCATATCTTAGATTGCATTTTCCTACCTTGTTGTGAGGACCTCTCGTCTCCATATTCCTTGGAGCCGACCAGGAAATCATAGTAGGGACCTCCATAAGTCCCCGCGAGCCGTGGATTCCCACACGGATGCCGGGCCGGTTGTACCTTTCCTACCCCGTATCTAGGGTTGCATAAGTGAAGGAGTGATTGCACTTAGAGTCAAACCAAGTCCCATATCCATCTCCTACTAGGAACCCATTGTTGAGAGCACATATCAATCAAATCCACTAAAGTTTCAAAGGAGAAATCATAAGAACCCCGTCGCATCATTCTAAACAACTTGGTTGATTTTTTTTGAGTGTCTTCATCTTTTATCACTTGCATCTTGTTAGAGTCACCTAAGTTTGGTTGCTTATTGTGTGTTTTTGTGTTGGTTATCTTTGCATATTTCCAAGGTTGTTCGTTGCATGTGGAGTTGTTTTCGTCCATCCGAATCATCTCCTCAAGTCAATTCCTTCTTCACATTCTATTCCAATCCTCTTTTTGAGTCCACCATGGCATCCTTTAATCCTCCCTGCTCCCAAGAAGACTCCCTTCCTCAAGGGCTCCTTGAGAACCCTCCTAGGGTTGTTACCTTATCCTCCGGGGAGGGGACTACCCCTCCTCCGTCCTCCACTTCTATGGAAGGTGGTCAAGTTACCCCTTCTTTCGCCACTCCTTCCGTGGGCTCCGTCCTTCAGATGATGGCCCAATTGGATCCAGCCCAACTCCAAGTTCTTTATCAGACCATGCAAGGGTCCAACGCATCTCCTTCTACCATCATCCAAAATCAATCCAATCCTTCCACTGTTGGGCTCCCCGCTCAGCCCATCCCAATTGATCTTACTCCGGTCCAACCACGGACCATCACTTTCACGGGCATGGAAACGGGCCAGTCTTCCAATTCTGCCCAACAATCTTTCGATAAGGGAAAGTCGCCCATCCCTTCTTTCGTTCAAATGGATCATCACATATCTGCTCCGGTAGCTCCGCAAGTTCTCATGGGCCCTTCTGACTTCTTACGCTCTCAGCAAGGGGCGGCCCAAGCTTATCCTAATCCGGGTCAAGCTTATGCCCAATATCCTTCTCACGGGCCCCCCATCCCTACTGTTTATCCCTCCACTCCTTCCTGTGGGCACCCACCTTCTGCCACAACCGTTCCATCTGCTCCCCACATGCAACCAGCATCTTTCACCGCCCCTGCTCCCTCCCGAGAGCAGGACTTGCTTGACAAGTGGGCCGCCATGCAGCAGCAACTCGATTTCCTCCAGAAGCGGGTTGGCCCATAATCTTTGGCCGATATTCCTGTTCCGAGCTTCCAGAATATCTGATTCCCTCCTGAATCAGAGCTCCCCAACTACCGCAAGTACGACGGGAACAGCAATCCCTTTATTCATGTGAGGGATTTTCTATATGAATTGGCGCAATTCCAGTATGATGATCGCCTTATGGCGTATTTGTTCCGCCGATCTTTAGATGGTGTTGCTCTGGAATGGTTCTATTCGCTACCACTGGAAGAGGCTGAGAGTTTCAAGATAGTCAAGGACAAATTCATCCAGCGGTTCCAAGACAGGGTCGGCCCAGAATACTCATTCACCGATCTAGTGGCCGAGAAGATGAAGCCAGATGAAGATTTCGCCACCTATGCAGACAGGTGGAGACAGATAGCCGCCAGAGTGCCTGGTCACATTCCGGAGGAAGAAAAGGTCAAACTGCTGATTTCCAATGCCACCCCGACCTTTCGCAACATCCTGGCAATGAATGACATAGCTAATATGCATCAACTCTACAGCCGGGCGCGCTTCATCCAGACTCAATTCAAGGACTCCCCAATCCATTCCCTCTTCGAAAACCAAAAGCCCAAGTACCACAAGAAATCACAAGGGTCGGTTACCGAGGGAGTCCAAACAAATGAGCCAGTACAAGCCGTTGCCTTCCCGTTTCAAGCCGCACCATTCCGCTTCCCCCAAAACCCCCGCAATTCCCAAAACCCCGCTCCACAAAACTTCCAGGCAACCCCACAAAACCCTCCACCTACCTTTGTCACTCCACAAAATGCCTTCCCCAATCCACAACAACCACCGCCTCTGCAATACCACAATGTCCCTCCACCTAACGGCTACAACAACAACAACCCTAATAGCAAGCGCCCGGCTCCCAGGAGAGCTCAATACCCTCCATTGCCAGAGACACTTACAGATATCTTCTCCGCCCTCATGTCAGTAAATGTGATCCAACTTCCTCCAGAACGGCCTACTTGGAACCCAGTCATTGATCAGACTAAATATTGTATGTTCCATAGGCAGCCGGGCCATACCATAGAAGGATGTTTCCAGTTCCGGGATCTGGTATATGATCTCCACGAAGGGCAAAGGATAGATTGGGCCGCAATGCATCGGGCCATTATTGAGATCAAGGAGAAAAGAGGGCAGCAGCCGAGGCCGCAAGTGCAGCAGCAACAGGCACCGCAGCCGCAGCAGCTACCACAACAGCAACCACAGCAACCACAGCAAGTACAGGACCTGGGCATCCACCAGAACCCGATGCCGAATCATCCCCCCGCTCCTCAGCAGCAGCCGCCAGCACCAGCACAAGTAAACGTGGTCCAACCACCGGCTCCCAATGCCGGGTGGTCTTTTGATGATGACAGTGCCGCACCACAAGTCATGGCCCTCCACCATAACCACCGCAATCCTCTCACTCCCTCCTTCGTCCTTCCTGCACACCCAACATCCCCTCCATTCATCCTCCCGATTACACCCGCTTCAGCAGATTCCTTACCACCCACCGTTCCATCATACCCTCCACCACTTAACCCCGTCACCGTCATCACACCACCATCCAACCCTTCATCCATCCTTACCCTTCCGCTAGCCTTCCCTCCACTCACGTCGACACTCATCACCACCCTGCCTTCCACCAACCCTTCGCCCATCATCCGCTCACCGCCCACTACCACCACCAACCTTACGCTCCACCAAACCGTCTCCCCCGCACCACCTGTTCCATTCATCCACCCCACAGGGCCCATCATACTATCTTCAGATGCTGCAGCGAATTGTGCGCTGAGGAGCGGGAAGATGTTCCATCGGAATTACCCCACTACTTCTAATCCCCAGTCCTCCCAACCAACGGCTGAGCAAGAAGAAACTGAACCGCTGCCAGGTACTCAATATGACTTGTTACATCATCTAGACCGGGTGCCCGCTAAAATATCTGTGCTAGAGCTGATCAAAAGGTCTACCCTTCATCAGGATGCACTAAGAGACTTTTTACAGAAGGTAATGGTCAGTGAAGATATGGCAGTCGACAGCTTACCAACCGCACTAGCAACCATCTCCAAAGGGCCGGCGATTACGTTTTCAGAAACTGAGCTAGCACCTCCAGAAGCTCGGCAAATGCCGCTCTGCATTACAATCACTCTGAATAAGGTCAGCATTGAAGCAGCGCTGGTTGACACAGGGGCTTCAATTAATGTTTGCCCACTTAGCACCCTCCGAGCGTGCAACATATCTGAAGAGTTATTACGGCCTACCCCCACCACTATAGCAGCATATGACAACTCGAGGCGAGCGTGTCACGGGGTGATCACCATTCAGGCAGAGCTCGGGCCCCTTACAATGGCCGTGGAATTCTATGTGCTCGATATCGACCCTATGTTCAAGGCTATCCTGGGTCGTCCGTGGATTGATACGCTCGGTGCCGTGCCCTCCACCGCACATCAGTGCGTCAAATTCCCCTTTCCAAGGGAGGGTCATCAAAGTTAAAAGCTTATCCGCGGTACAGACAGTTAAGGCCATATCAGAGCAGGTTCTTCCCACACTTTGGCCAAGCAGCTGGCCCATTATATCAGTGCTGGATCTGAATTTTCCTTGGGCTTACACAGCTCCCAAGCCCATCACTACTCCAGTCAACATCAAAGTGAAGCCGCAGATTCGAGATTCCAAAGGCTGGAACATCATACTAAAACTAGGCTATCAACCGGGGTGAGGCCTCGGTGCGCAATTACAAGGAATGACCAAGCCCATACCCAAGGGAAGAAAAATGGGCAGGAGAGGTCTCGGCTACAAGGAGACAGCATTATCAATGATGGGTGATTCTGGGCCACTTACCTGGAATTATCGTCAACATTTTGTCAAGGGGCCTCTCCAGCCCGGCACATTAGCTTCGAAACAAGTTCAGCCAGAAAAAGATGCAGTCTGTCCGATTACCAACCCGCCCCCATTGTCGAGAGGGTCAGATGATGATATGCTCGACTATGGTCAGGCCTTGCAGGGGCTCTTTCATGAGGAAGAATGTCAGAAGAAGCAAGAGGTTCGGCTTGTGCAATAGAGGCCGAAGAAGCAGCCTATTGTTGATTTACAGAAGGAGGGAAGCTCTCCAATTGGCTTTTCTTGGTCTCCCTCACGCCTCCAATCTATTTTCCAGCAAGGGGACTTCATACCCCGCCTTCCTCCCATCATAATAAATCCATCTTTCATTGATCCACCCGAGATTCTATTTGTTCCTTGTGCTTGCGGGAAGTGCCCACCCATTGATCTATCCACTCTCTTCACTCCTCCTCCTCCCAACGCCCAACTCCACGAGATGTGGTTCTCTTCTTCCGATCCTTTCTTTGACTGCATTTTCCCCGAGCTGTTCCCTATGCAGCTCCCACCTCCTCCATCTTGCTGTGTAGTCTCCGCTGATCTCCAAAAAAAAACGTCAAATTTGAAATGGAGATTTCAGTGGAAGATTACGCTATCCTGTCGCCATCCTCCTCCCAGGGGCACGAGTCCCCTGCGCCTTCCCTTCCACTAGGCTTCCTCTTTCCTAGGTTAGGATTAGGGTCCGTCGAGTCTAGGGAATTAGAGTCAGTTAGATCTAGAGAAGTAGGGTCTTGTTCCAGGTCGTCCAACCCTCCCTCTGCCGAGCCGCGCTCGCTGGCGCGTCCTTCCCGATCTGTTCCTGATAGGTTCTTGCAAGATTTAGCTCAGCGTTGCCGTGCTCTTTTGAAGTGCCCGGAATTTGTTGCTACGGCAATTGTGATTGAAGATGAAGAGGAAATAGAAGGGGTATGGAGCGATGACGGATTAGGCGTCTATGAGATTTTGGATGAGAAGGATCCAATTAATGAAGACAGCGATGTAGATGACACCGCCGACTTATATGCACAAGGATTGAAGAGATTCGACCAGCCGTCGACGGCAGTGGATGAACCTACAAAGGAAATCAATCTAGGAACCGAAGAAGACCCAAGGCCCATCATGATTGCTGCTAATCTCCCTTCACAAGTAGAAGAGGAATTGATTAAGGTCCTAAGGGAGTATAGCGATTCCTTCGCCTGGTCTTACGAGGACATGCCAGGTCTTGACCCCTCTTTAGTGGAACATCGACTCGTGCTTAAACCAGGGGCAACACCTGTGAAACAAAGGTCAAGAAGATTTCACCCCCACATGGCCTTGAGGATCAAAGAAGAGGTCGACAAGCTATACAAGGCCAGATTCATCAGAGTAGTTTTGTATCCTCAGTGGGTGGCAAACATAGTCCCGGTTCTTAAGAAAGATGGAAAAGTACGCATATGCATTGACTTCAGGGATCTTAACAAAGCATGTCCCAAAGATGATTTCCCGCTACCCCATATAAACGTCCTAGTGGATAATACAGCCGGGTATGAAGCTCTATCATTCATGGATGGATACTCGGGCTACAATCAGATCCGTCTCGCTCCGGAAGATCAAGAGAAAACTTCCTTCACCACGCCCTGGGGCACGTATTGTTATGTGGTTATGCCATTCGGTCTGAAGAACGCAGGTGCCACCTATCAAAGGGCGATGATGGTCATCTTCCATGACATGATGCATATCTATATGGAAGCTTACGTGGATGACATCCTGGTGAAGTCAAGAACTAAGGAAGAACACCCCTCTATCCTGGCTAAGGTGCTGCAGAGAGCCAGGGAGTACAAGCTCAAGATGAATCCGAAGAAGTGCGTATTTGGAGTCTCCTCAGGAAGCTGCTAGGGTTCATAGTAAGCAAACGGGGGATCCAGATTGATCCTAATAAAGCACAGGCCGTCATGGACATGCCTCCGCCAAAGAACATTACGGAACTTCGAGGATTGATTGGTAGGTTGCAATTCATCAGAAGATTCATATCCCAGCATTCTCAAAGGTGCCGTCCGTTTTATGAATTGCTTAAGGCGGGGGTCAAGTTTGAATGGAATGAAGATTGTCAGAAGGCCTATGAAGACCTCAAGGAATATCTATCCAATCCCCCGGTTCTGCAACCTCCTGTCCCTGGGAAACCCCTAATCCTATACATCTCGGTTATTGAGGACTCCCTAGGGGCGGTTTTAGCACAAGTAGATGATGAAGGGAAAGAGCGGGCTGCGTACTATCTTTCTCGGTTGTTTAATCCAGCTGAATCCAAGTACACCGCTATGGAGAAGACTTGTGCCGCCTTAGTATGGGTAGCTCAGAAGCTTAAACACTACTTCCTTGCCCACCCAGTTAGGTTGATCTCTAGAATGGACCCGATCCGCTATCTCTTAGAAAAGCCTGTCCTTTCTAGTAGGTTGGCTCGCTGGCAAAGCTTCCTCTCTCAGTTCGACATCACCTTTGTCGTTCAGAAGGCAGTCAAAGGATATGCCATTGCCGAGCATCTTGCCCATCTCCCCATCCCTCACACCGATTCCATTCAGGACGATTTCCCTGATGAGCATCTTTCTGTTATCTCTCATCACCCCTCTGGTCTCTGCACTTCGATGGTGCGCTCAACTCTCAACGCCGAGGGATCGGTGCTGTTTTGCTTACCCCGAAGGGGGTAACCATTCCCTTTGCTTATCAACTTCGGTTTCCTGCTACCAGCAACATCACTGAGTATGAGGCTCTCCTGGCCGGCTTGAAGCACGCCTACCTCTTAGGTGCACGTTATTTGAACATCATAGGAGACTCTCAGCTCGTCCTTCGGCAAGTTCTGTCCACTTACCGTACTCGTGACCCCAAGCTCAAGCCTTATCAAGATTTGGTCACGCTTCTCGCTAGGCAATTCCGTAAGTTGATCTACATTCATACTCCCCGTTCTCAGAACATTCTAGTTGATGCTCTGGCATCTCTTGCTTCCTCTTTATCTTTCCCTCTCAGTCGTAATACTGAGACTATCGTCGTCCAGAGATTGGACGTGCCCTCACTTCAGGATCCTTGGTACCTTAACCTTAGGAAATCCGTAGAGGCGAAGGCTGAGAAGGAAGATCTCAAGGAAGTTTCACTAGCAGAACTAGAGGAGATTCTGGACGAAGAGGAATTACCTTGGTATCATGAAATCGAGTTGTTTTGCAAAGAGGGGTCGTTCCCAGAAGGGGCAAAAGCTGAGCAACGCAAGTCAATCAGAAGAGCCGCCGCAAGGTACACCATTGTTGCAGGAGAACTGTACAGGCGCGCTACTAACGGAATGCTCATGAGATGCTTAGATGATGTTGAAGCTTGGAAGGTGGCTGAAGCAGCCCATTCTAGTGAGTGTGGAGGTCATATCAATGGCCAGGCTCTAGCAAAGAAGATCCTTAGGCAGGGCTACTACTGGCCCACTCTAGAGGAAGATTGCTCCCTCTATGTCCGGAGGTGTCTTAAATGCCAACTCCATGCTGATAAAATTCATTCTCCTGCTTCATCTCTCCATCCTATGACCGCTCCTTGGCCATTCTCTATGTGGGCTTTCGACGTTATCGGCCCGCTCGGTGATCCTAATTCTCACATCAAGCAGAAATCCTTTATCCTTACCGCCACTGAGTACTTCACCAAGTGGGCCGAAGCCGAGGCGTATGCGGAAATCAAAGCTACAACGGTGTGCCGCTTTATTATGAAGAATATCATCTCACGGTTCGGAGTGCCAAGCAGCATCATCACCGACAACGGACCCCAGTTCGTCTCCCAAGAGCTTAAGGACCTCTGTAAGAAGTTCAATATTGCATTGCATCATTCATCTCCATATTATCCTCAAGGCAACGGTCAAGCCGAAGCCACTAATAAAACCCTTCTTAAAATCATCAAGAAAACATGCGAAGCTCATAAGTTTTCTGATTGGCCAGAAAGACTAGTAGAAGCTCTGTGGGCTTACCGCACCTCCGTCCGTACCCCTACGGGACAAACTCCCTATTCTCTTACCTACGGGATGGAGGCGGTGCTCCCATATGAGATCCTGATCCCTTCCCTTAGAGTGCAGCTCGATAAGGAACTTAATCTCGATGAACGTCGAGAGGCGTTACTAGTCCAGCTGGAACTCTTGGATGAGAAGAGGATGAACGCGGCCGATCACGTATCCGTTTATCAAAAGAGGGTTTCACGTTATTTTCAAAAGAAGGTAATCGAACGTAAATTTCAAAAAGGTGATATGGTTTTGAAACGTAAATTCATTCGGCCTGCAGGTCCAAGATCTAAGTTACAACCTAACTGGGAAGGACCGTTTGTCGTAAAAGAAGCTTATCCAGGAAATGCTTATCGTTTAATAAATGCGGAAGGTGAGGAGCTCTCTCACCCATGGAATGGGTTGTATCTTAAGCATTTCTTTCCTTAGAGTCTAAGCCACTTGCTTCTCCAACAGCAGGATGCTCCCTCCTGTTTTACTAAGAAGGGTCCCGAGTAAGGCAATCACACACTACACGACATCCCTGGTCAGGTTTTTTGATTCTAAAATACACTGTTTCTCCTCAGCCATGCTTTAGGGGAAAATCGAAGTCCCTGTCCGCTTCAGTCTTCGGCTGAATCCAGGGGCAAGAAGTGAATAAGGAGGCGACAACTAATCCAAACACCCTAACGAGAAGAGGTCTCAAATAGGGGCAAGTCCGTTATGAACTGACGCCACAAGAAACGAAAGGAAAAGAGAAGGGGTAATCTCTGCGACAAAATTAAAAGCATCATCTCAAAAGTCTACCGATTCTGAACTCCAAAACTCCAGGAATGCAAAAATAGGAAAACTAGGCATGACAAGAGTGGCAGTATAGTTCCCCGCGGGACGTCATGAGCCCGGTCGAATGCATGCCTAGAGTGGACGAAGGTTCGATGACGGACACAAAGCCCCGGCACAACAGACCAAATCTCTAACAGGGTTGTACGGTGAAGAAATCAAGTCCTAAAAACTTCCATATCTGGCCTAAGCTTACCCCCGTGTTCCTTTTTTCTTTTAGGACCAAGATTAGTACCTTGGGTATGGCCTTGTTAAAAACACCGTCATGAGAAGTTGGCCTTGGCTAGGGATTGTCACCCGTATTACACACCAACCTCGGGACTTCTGATTCTGAACAAGGAAGAGATCGTGTTACTGGGCAGGCACTGGTTCTTCAAAATCCAAAAACATCAAATATTTTCAAAATCCAAAAACATCAAATATTTGCAAAATCTAAAAACATCAAATATTCTCAAAATCCAAAAACATCAAATATTCTCATAATCCAAAAACATCAAATATTTTCAAAAATCCAAAAACGCCAAATATTTCCAAAATCCAAAAAAAAAAACAAATATCTACGAAAATCCCACAAAAATTAGATGTTTTCCAAAACTCCATCATGTGCATAGCATGCATTGCATTTTCATTATGCTTTTCCGCCTATTTAATAAGGCTCCACCCCTTGACCAAATATCAAGAAATGGTCATTGTCTAACTTGCTTCAAGGCAAGGGGTTGAGTCTAAGAACAGATTTAACTTGTTTCATGTTGGAATGTGTACAGGCAGCAGGACAAGTTCGAAGTGATAATTCACAAAAATGCAGGTCAAAGGTTGTAACGCATCAATTCCAGACCGCCACATGAATATAACTGTCTTCTTTCGGCCGTCACTTCCTTCAGGCATGGGCTTTTATTTCATCAAAACATTTGTCCTTCTGACGGCCTGGTCTATACCATCACTTCATATAACGGCCCATCTCCCATCCGTCGCTTGCTTCAGAGAGCAGGATTGATAATGCTTTCATTCTGACGGCTCATCGTCAGGCCGTCGTTTCTTTACAGCGGCCCACCGCCCATCCGTTACATCCTCCAGAGGCTCTGCCTCTTCACATCACTCTGGCCATTCAAACCACAAAACTCACATCCGTTCAGTTGAAGCAATATCATCTCATTCAAGTAAGATTAAACGAAATATAACATTCATAAAGATTCCAACTTTGATTGTTAATAACAAACAACTTCTTTCATGAACAAAATAAAATCAAGGCACATTTAATTTCTTATCCGCAAGAGGGCGGATTCTTCTCAACTCTATCACGTAATTACGGCGTGCTGCGTCGTCCTCTTCAACTTCTTCTCGCCACGGGCGCACCTTGCTGATCTCCCACATGGTCAGCGCGTTCCGTACTGCTCTTTCATCTTCCTCGGTCCTCATCTTCCTAGGTAGAAGGGGAGGGTAGTGTGATAGTGCAGGAGCTTGGGTTCTTGGAAGTCCGATCTGAAGATGGCACCGGTGCGGGTTGTAGATCGCCATGGTGGTATTCCCCACTAGCCGGAGGTCCAAGCTTTGACGCCGCGGTATTTTAAGAAGAGTGCTTCGAAGGATTCTTGGTCGCATGATGAACTTGTCCATTGGTAGAGTGTTGAAGAAGAGGCGCCATTCATCCCGCGTTTTCTTATCTGCCGTCTTGCATTCGACCTGAGAAGAGTATCCAAATGCCCCTCCAATGAAGAAGAGAGGGTGGCTCCCGAAGATTTGGCCAGCTGAAGTTATGTCTTCCTTTTTTTGGAATTTAATTCTCACTCCCATCCAGCACTCAAGGAGTATCATGGAGCCGAACAAAAGTCCTCCTAGGCAAGCCGAGCTAAGTCCTTCATAGAGGTATGAGAGGACCGCTTGAGAGATAGACATTCCCCGCCATAGCCCGCTAATAATGCTAAGATTTTGGATGTCTAAAAGGTGGTCGGTCGTGGTAAAGAGGAAGACTCCGCATAAGCAAACCGCCACCGCCTTGGCTATTGCCTCATGTCTCTCCCACTTGTTTTTACAATGAGACACTATCCATTGCGCCAAGGGTATCAAGTGAATGTGGTGTGGGCTGATCATGGTCCTCACATCCTTTGGATTATGGATGAAATCACTCAAGATCAAGGATGGGTCAATAGGCTCTATTGTGTAGTAAACCTGGTCTTCATCCCCCACCTTAGTCTTAGGAAGGGCTAGGTAGGTCTCCACCTCTTCTAAAAGGACTGTTGCTTCGAAGGAAGGGAAGATGAAGGTATGAGTTTGTGGATGCCATAGTTCTACAAGAGCTGAAATACTTGGCCAATCTAAGGATAATTTCGGGAAATTTTTGCCTAAAACCAAGAGTGGTTGAAGGTGCCAAGCTTTAAGGATGGATGTGACTTCTATAGGGAGGGCCTTTACCATGGGAGCCACCCACTTCAGATTAGAGTAGCATCTTGGGCCAGGAAGAGGCTTGAAGAAAGAAGGAGAAGAAGAAGTCATAAAATGAATTGAAGTGCAGAATTTTCTGAACTTGGATGTGTTGTAGAGGGACTTACCACCTTTTGAACATTGGAGCTTAAGTGCTTGGGAATTGATGTCAACCGTTGGAGCTCTCCATGTTCTTTTCTGGCAGCTTTAGGTCCGGTGTAGACCTTCTCCTCCATAGCCATCACCTCGAAGCTTCTCTTCATCTTGATTTCTGCCCTTAGGAGAGCTTCTTCAACCCTAAAGCAGAGGTATTCAGCAAGGATACGATTTTGGTTGAGTTTCCAAGTCTTAAAGGTTTAATTTTGGCTTTGAAAGGATAAGACTTGAGTTGGAAGGCTTTATCTTCAATCTAGATAAGTTCTAGTAAGGGATTAGGTGGCTAAACCTCGGGTTTAAGTTCTCACGGCTCAATCCGTCTCGGAATACAACCCAGGATCTAACGGTCTATCGTACGGCCGTTATTTCACTCCGACGCGCCAACCCTAGGCCGTCGCATTTTCCTGTGGGGTTTGATTTCCCCGATCATGTTCTGTGGAGATTAACGGTCTAAGGCCTGACCGTCGTTTCTTGTAACGTGCGAACCCTGAGCCGTTACACTCTCAGCCACTCAATTCTTTCTACTCTGGGCTAAGCACTACCTGACGGTCCTGGTTGTGGCCGTTGCTTCATTCTGACGCGTCTACTTTAGGCCGTCGCATTTTCTGCTAGTCGCCCTGCAAATTATCGTTCTGCCATGATTAACGGTCCAGCTTTAGGCCGTTATTTAGCTTTGACGCACCTTCAGTTGGCCGTCATTTTGCCTGCAACCTCAGCTACAGGATGGGCCTCCATTATGATTAACGGCCTTTGGCTAGCACGTCGTTTGATTATGACGGTCTGAACCTGGACCGTTACTTTCTCTGCTGCTGAATTCAGGCTATTCCTTCTGCCCTTGCCTAGACCTGGCGGTCTCTCGCATTGTACACCTCATTCTCTCTACATTTTCACACACATACATTCCTGCAAATAACTCATGCATACATTCATTCCTGCCTATGTCTCATACATTCATTCATACATGCTTCATCCGTGCATGCATATTCAAACACATAACCATTCATCCATTCATTTCATCCGTCCCTGTACATTCAAACACACATCCATTCATTCACGTTTGCACCAAATAACAAAAAACCCAAAAAAAAGATTTCATTCCATTTTCCATAAAGTTACATACAAGTAATAAGAAAATGTAAAAATGCATCATTCAGCCGGCTTATCCGCCGGACCACCATCATCCTCTCATCCTCGGGTCTCCTCGCGGGTGGTGGCGCTATCGAAGCACTCTCCTCCTGCTGTCCCCGCTCCGCCCTCTCATTCCTCCATTGGCCGGAGGAGCTGACAAGAAAATCCCCTACCGAGCCGCTCGGGGCAGCACTCCTCCGCACCCCACTCTGGGAAGCACTCCGCTCCGGTCCCCGACCCATCATCCGGACCGTCCGCTCCAGCGTCCGCAGCTCGATCTTCAGCGTGAAGATCTGACGCCGCGTCTCCCGTGCCTCAGTCCGGTAGCGATCCAAGTCCGCCGTCCTGATTCGGAGCTTCTCCACCTCAGCGTGAGCCCGAGCTAACTCCGTCCGTAGTCGCTCCCCCTCCGCCTCATCCAAGCGTCGCGGGGTCTCCGCTCTCAGTCGAGCCATCTCTGCCCGTACAAGCTCTGTCTCCGCTCGGGCTCGTTCAGTCTCAGCCCGGCTTCTTTCTGCCTCTATCCTTGCCTGCCGGGCCTCGGCCACTGCTGCGGCTAGCTCTCTCACCTGTAGATTGCATTTCATATAGTTAATCATAAGGCATTTTTAGGCAAGATCATAAGCATGAGCATTTTTAGCATCTTACCCGCTCCACGAGGGTGGCCTCCGCCTCCTCGGCCAGGGCAACCGCCCGAGCAAAATCAGCCTCCTGCTCAGCCCTGCCTCCCGCAGGCTGTGAGGAGGACGATGGGGCATCCGGTCCGGCTCGTTGGGCTCTCTCGGCCCGCTACATTTAGAAGACAGGGTTAGGGACCATGGTTAATCAGCATGTGCGTCATAAACATCAATTGTCATAATCATAAGCATTTTAAGTCTAGGTTTTAAAGTCTCACCAGGAGCTCCAGAGCGGTTCGGTACCCATCCCGCTGCTGGATGGTGGAGTGGAGTAATCCCTCCAACTCAGCTATCCGTCCCTCCGGGTCTAACTGCATGCAGAAAGCATGAGTCAGTACATCTATCACATTGCATTTTTTTGCATATAGAAAGGGTTTAGAATTGCATACCGGTCGTCGGGTACCTCGGTACACCCGGTCGCCGTAGAGTCGAGCGAAGGCCTTCAGATATGCCTCATCACTCTCATCTCGTTCCTTCACCGCTCGGCCCCGCCTGTTCCAGTCATGGACGTACTTCACCTTCCGGGCGCACCAATCCACATTGCCGCTGATGCCCCTTGCTGACTTGCCGGGGTGGTCATCGCTGTGGCGTGGAAAGGTCACCTCGGGCTGATGTAGTCCCCGGGTCCGCAGGATCAGCCTGTAGTGCAGAGGCTCGATGATATGGATGCAATGCAGCCATATGTCTCATCCCCGGTACGACAAGGCCGCCTCTACCCACGGCTGTCCCGTGTAAACCTCGCCGTGGTATGGGGTCCATCTCACCTGAAAGTATTTAGTTCATTCATCAGCATTAGCATATAAAAGCATTAGAGGCATTTAAAAAGCATTTAGAAGCATATAGAAATCATTTTGAGTTCTGGACTCACCAACGTATGTGGGAAGGAGTCTAGGTCATCCTGGATCATCCGGGTCAGTCTGATGATCGACCCTGTGTCCCTCGCCACCGACCAATGCCTCGCGATCGGTATACGGTCGGGATGGAGTAGCGCGCCTCTCCCGATGCCCGGGAGGTACATATAGCTCCAGATCTGCATTGTTAGAAATCAAGTCAGTCGCATGGCATATCATAAACATTTTGGCATAAAAGAAAGCATTTAGAGTGCATTTACCTGTAAGAAAGGCGAGAAGCCGCCCAGCATCGTCTGCCGGTCCGTAGTGCTCAGGGACTCGAAAAGGAATGCGAGCACTGCTGCTCCCCAAGCATATCTCCCAACTCTGTGCAAATTCTCTATCATCGGTAGTAGTCTGCAGCTGATGATGTCTGCCCGAGTCGCGAAGAGGAGCTTCCCGAATAGCAGCATCAGGAAGCGTCTGAGCACTCTATCTCCCTCAGGTCCTGCCTCCGCCGCCACGCGAGGGCACACCTGGTCTATCACTCTCCCCAAATGCTCCTCGGGTAGCTCTCCTACGGCTATCGCCGCTTCTCTCAGCCCCAGGCTCTCCTGCAGTACTGATCTCGAGAGCTGGGAGGTGGACTGTCCCGGCCTGATCAAATCTAATCCGAGCAGCTGTTGTGCCATCTCCCGGTAGTCGCCGTATGTCCATCCAGTCACTGCGGCTCCATGGACTCTCAGTCCTGTAATCCTCGCTATATCTTCCAACGTGGGGATCATGTGGCCCCACGGGAAGATGAAAGCTCTGCTGATCGGGTCCCATCTCTCGTGCAGCGCGTACAGCAAGGGTGTGTCCATCCGGATCACCTCAATGCTGAGCACCTCGACGAATCCCATGCTGGCTAGTCGCTCCCTCTGGTAGTCGGGCAGTGCCAGGTACATCGCCCAGACCTGCAGCCAGGAGATCCTTGATCTTCGCTTTCCCTGCATGTTATTTAGATCATAAGTTAGTTAATTACATCATAAATTCATTGCACAACATTTATAAAAACAAAACAAAACAAAAAACTGAATAATTGAAAACCTAAGAAATAGTTCTAGCCTCTGGTGCATGTAACGGCCCTGGGATGGGGCGTCATATGGCTCTAACGCATCTAGGGTGACGCGTTAGGCTTGTGACGGTCACTGGAAGGACCGTCACATTCCCTGCTAGAGGGCGTTTTCTCCTTTGCATCCTCGTGGCTTCCCACCTTGGCCGAATAGCCTACAATTGTTCCTAGGGGGTTCGTAGACCCATTTCTACCCTTATATCCCACATGCATTCATAATAAAAACACAAAAAAATTAAAACTTGAAGTTAGGGCGGAAGGACTTACCTTATGGTCCATGCCCCTTCTCCTCTTTTTTGCTGGTTCCTTGGGTTCCTCTTCACCTAAGGGGGCTTCTTCTTGGTCCTCTGCAGCCGTGGGAGCTTCATCTTCCTCCCTTGGATCTCTTCTCGCCGTTTGTTCTTCTTCCACCGGCGGGATTGCTTCCCGTTCGAGACGGCGATGGAACCGCCGTATGGCCATCCGTTTCCCTCTCTCCCTCCTTTGTAGTGGTGGCTGGGGAGCCACGTCGCCGGCCATTACGGTGGTGGGGGCGGTGGTCGCCGGTGGTTTCTCTCGGTTTGAGTTTTGGGCGTTTTTGATTGCTTGAATGTGGAATAATGGGCCGTGACCGTTCGGTTGTTATTTTTTTTTGAACGCTCAGGAAATATGACGGTCTATCGTCTGGCCGTTACATCCTTCTGACGTGTCTGGATATGACCGTTACATCTGATTGGACTATTTTATTGAAGAATGTGAACTGCCTGGTTTATGACGGACTAGGGATGGTCCGTTACTTGATGTAACGCCCTTTCATCAGACCGTTACAAACTTGCAAGTTTCTTGATGAATTAAATGGTCTGTTGGATGTCAAAATGATCCCATATTCTGTCAGAATATTTATTATTGATGCTTCTCGCACGTACAAATGGTTATGCCTTGATTCATGATCATATTTATTTTTTGGCTAACCTATCTTTTATGAAGGAATTTATGAACAAAATCACGCTTTACCGTCCGTCCGGAATGTGAGTCAGGTATTTGTATCTCATTCCCTTATCCCTTAATGCATTACTATATGTTATCTACGATATTATCTCGAGAACCGGCTGGTCATTCATGTGTTCCAGGATCTGATATTCCCCTTAAACAAAAATAATGATGATCTAAGTTCACATGTTTAATCGTTGGATAGGCCGTTAGATTGGAATAAGTTTGGGGATGATGGTTCTATCTTGCACGTCGTGATTACAGATGGTGTCCTGACCCTAATTTCTCTAGTCTAGCAATATTATTCTCGAGTATTTGATAATTTATCTTTCTTTTGCATTTGCTTTGATGATTTCTTTTCCTTTAGCCCAGCATCCATCATACGCATTCTTTGAGCATTCATGAAGCTTCATCCGTTCAAAGTACCTTAAGTGATGGTGAATAGCTGCGTTCTTGATCTCGGATAAGGAGAATTATTCCACTCTGAATTAGAAGGTTTTCCTTCGATCTGCTCACTTGATCTGGTTGGCTGAAGATTCCTGTCTGGAGTTTAGTCTCTTGTTCTTTTCGTTGGCTCCGGCGGCTAGCCGTGTTTCCTTTCCTTAGTTATTAGCTCCTCCAGACTTGCATCCTTTGGTTGATTATTTCCTTGTGATCAGTTTTGAAGCTTTCCAGAAAATTCCTATCGCTTGTTGGTTGAGAACGGGTGTCGTTTACCTTAACGCCCTCTTTTTGATCCACTCCGCTTCATTTCCGCTACATCTCTATGTTCCATTTCGCTTTCGCTTCACCTCCGCTCGTTCCCCTACAAAGAGGACGTTAAGGAGGGGCATCTATTGACACCCGTTTTATACCCAATAAGTCGGGTCATCTCCTTATTCATTCTATATGATGCTCCAAGTCGTTCACTCTTCATTGAGTCTCTTGATTGGCTGAAACCTATTTCTCAGGTCTTAACTCCGTGATCAGATATGGCTCCTGGTGGCGTTTCATTGGATGAATCTTAGCAAGCCCCTTCATCTCATTTTTTTGAACCTCAATGATAATAACAGTCGGTCCTAGGCGCGTTGTTTCATTCTGACGGATGGGTCCTGGACCGTTACTCTTTGAAGAGTCCTAAGGCTTAAGGCCTCGTTTTAAAGCTTATCCTTTTGATTACACGTTGATAATAACGGTCTGTTGTGCAGCCGTTGTTTCATTCTGACGCCCTATGCCTTGGCCGTTGCTTCCTTGAAGAGTCCAACTTGTTGGGTCTTCTTCCCGTTGATCTTATCTTTTAGGGATAAGGTTGATAGTGACGGATGTTCCTTGGTGCGTTATTTCCAAGTGGCGGTCTGTCGTGCAGCCGTTACTTCCATCAGAGAGTCCTGGCAGTTCAGGCCTTTTCTCTGCTACTCCGTGGCCGAAGATAAGGGTTTGGATTAACGATATCTCTTTCAAATCTGATCCTCAGAACCTTCTGTTTGATTCAATGGACTCTTGGTGATATTATCTTCGAGGATTTGCTAAGAGTTATCCCTTTATCTAGCTGGATTATCCTCTGCTCGACCTAAGAGTTTGAGGGTCTATAAATAGAACCCTTGACTTCATGGCAAAAGGAGGAGGATTATGAAATTCACGGCGAAGTGCTGCCGAACTCAGGAGCCATCTTCATCCAAGAGAAACTGCTTCCCACGTTCATCCATCTCATGATCAAGGGAGTACTTCGGTTTTAGTCTTTCAAGTTCATTGCATGTTTAAGTTCTTCCCTAGTTTTTCCTCAATCAAAGCATTGTCCCTCCTCTTTCTCCACGTTTTCTCACTGTTCTCTAAGCATCCAAACATCCTCCTAATCTTTTAAAAATGCCCAGAGGGGTTAAAAAACCAAAAACTCCCCGGTAATCCCCTTTCCTTTTGATGTCCTTAAGTTCTTTGAGAAATGATGCTATATTATTGAAAGGGCTAATTTGGGTTGTTTTGTTCTTGTCTTCTACATCTTTGGCAGGTTTACGGGTTCACCAGTATGAGGCCCAAGTCTTCTAGCCGGCTGGAAGAGTTGGAGTTAAAAGAATCTACACTTTGCTACTGTAGGTTATCTGACGGTTTGGTGCAGGCGCGTCATCTTCTCCTGGCGGTCTATCGGGTGGCCGTTACTTTCCAAGTAACGCACAGGGTCCTGGCCGTTATTTCTAGCTGACCTACAGGTTCTCTTTGGTTTTCTCTCCCATGGGCGGGTGCTTCATCCACCTATTTCCAAGGTATTTACAGGTCTTGTGCTTATTTTTACTTTGGTGGCGATCACATCTTTCCTTAGTCTTGGAAATTAGCTTTCTCATACATCACATATCTCTTTTATTTCCTTGCTTGCTCCACCCCTTGCGGTGTGTTTTATTTATTCTTTTACTCCACGCCCCGGCGTGTGTTTTCCCTCTGCTTTAGCGTAGTTTGAGCGAGATAGCATGCCTATGCTAGAGCTAGCTTTGATTGCCTAGGTTCATGATCACATGTTCATAGGTTAAGAGTGGATCTTTGATTACTTGCTTGTCGTTTCATTATTCAAAACCCCCAAAGAAAACATAGATAGGCAAAGTAAAATCAACAGCGCGCTGTAAAAATAGAACTCCAGATCCGTGGACAGCAACTCCCACACGTGCTGATCAGAGCCAATTCGCCTTCCACAAGGCAAACCAGCATACCGCCGTCCCAGGGAGCGCCTCTCCAGGAGCCATCGTCATAGCGGTACCACTCCGGGCCCACTCGGACCCGCCGACCATCACGTGGGTCCCACAACCAACAGCTTGCGCCATCCGAACCGCGCCGGCGGGGTGATCAAAGTGCTGCCCGTCAACCCAAGATCGATCCTCCCGGGCCCACTTGTAGTCCGTTACCTCCCTGCATGGAGTGGGCATCAAAATTCACTGTTGTAATTTAAATATTTACTGTACCGGGAGTTACTGACTTCGCCGGGATCGCCTTCCCCGCGCCCAGAGCATGGAAGTAAATTCGCTCCCTCTCTCTTTCGCTTTTGCTTTACTCGTATCTATTTGTATATGCCACTGCAAGTGTTGGGATTCTTAGCCCGATATATTGTTATCACCGCTGCGAGAGAGCGAGAGTGAGTGACCCGTCCCGTGACTCGATCCGAGTACACGCGGAAAGCCGATACACGAGACTCAATGCCGGTTTCTCAACCGCGCACGGTCCCACGCATCCCTTGCTAGGGACACCCGCGAGCTAGAGTCCTAGGGGGAGTGTCCGTCCAGCATCAATGAGCCCACCAGGCTTCTGCTGCACAATCTGATACACATGCACAATCATAGTATCGACTCGGGATCCGCCGTCCTGACATTCCTCAACTCGGCTGGCCAACACCAGAAAATAGGGTGTGCAAAACACAGTTACCTCGAACCCAAAGCATAGACTCTCTTACTAGTCTAGAAATCCTCTGCAACTCTACATGCTCCGATTCACGACGCATCTGGAATCATTACACCAGCTATGAGTCTTCGCAAGCACTACCCAAAATGGCACACATCCTTCCGGAATAGCGCCAACACTCTTACCCCACAAGGGGAAAAGGGCAACGCTTCTCACAGACAGCCACATTGCCAAAACACGGAACGCGTCTCGCACAGACTTCATGGCACACGAAGGCTAACCAATCCGAACATAGAATGCAAGACGACGAAATTGGCAAAACATGATCTCTCAACCAAGGAAATACCAACATACGTCCGACCAACGAACGGTCTCCATGCTAGACCTGACCTCGAACCTCACGCACGTTGGGAACCGCACCTTCCATCATCAAGGAGACCATTGCCACCGTCAAGTCAGCTCCTCCGACAACACTCACCAATTGTCTCATCGGGCAACTATCACAGCATCTCTCGATGCACCATTGCTGCAATTTCACGAACTGCAACTCCCCACACCATGAGCACCGACTCTGCTGATCGCCAGCCACACTCTTCGCCACAGCGGTTAGGCTAGCCACTACCACACGCTCATCACCTACGCCTGCCTCGGATCTCGAACGCATTAACACGCCAAAACACTTACCGAGGAGCGAAGGAGCCATAAAAGACACCAGGCTCGAATGTTGCTACATCTCTAGCCATCGGACATCATTCCATCGAATCTGTCCATGCTAACACCAATCCATTCTTGATACTCGGATCCTTATAATATCCATCCTCTGAGCTACCACCACGCGGACCACCACGCCAAGAGCCACGACACGAACCATAATCGGCACCTACCAACGCTCATACTTCATCCCAAATATGTTGTGAAACATTCGCATCTCACCTGTAGTCTCACATAGCATGTCCAAGAGTGGCGCATTGGCCCCAAATTCCATAATCTGGGCTATAACCAAGCCATCGCCACCCAATCTCGGACCTAATCCAGGACTAAGATAGTCCATTCACGTGTAGAAACGCGGGACTTTGAGCACATAGGGACATCTCTGCCAAATCTTGCCTCGAAATCCACAAAATATTCGGGACCCGCACGTCATTTATGACGCCACTAAGCACAACAAGAACATCGGGCTCGACCATCAGCAGCTCATCCAGAAGATCCTCCGCTCATCCGAGCACATTTCTCGATCAGAGCACCCGCTTTGAAACCTCCAACCGCAGTCTCAACCCCTCAAGGGCTGAGTAAACCTCAGATTGGGGTGGCCAAAATGACAATAACACCCTTAGAGCACACTCAGGCCCACTTAACCACGAACAATCCATGCCAGCCACTTGACCTCGCTGCAGATCCCTCGAATACAGCACCACAACAACGCACCTGTCGGTAACCTCTACCTAACATAGCACCATTGGGGCCACCACCCATCGGGAAGAAATCTCCCTATCTCATTCCTCGGGCCCCACGCCGACATTCCAATGAAATAGTAACCACCTTCATAGCGCCAACGCATCGCACTCAAGCTCTCAAGCGAGAAACAAAGCAGAAAAGAAACACGAAACTCTATGCCAGCTGCCGACTGTACTAGACCTTATAGACTCTTATCACTACAATTATCACAAATTATCATATACACACCACAAACACACTTTGCTCTGATACCATCTGTAACGACCCAAGATCTGGATACCGGGAAAAACCCGATACCATTCGAATCCTGGTCCGCCGGCCACGAGCCGGAGGGCTCAGAAGGGCTAAAAGGCGTGTCTGAGTGGTAGTATATAGGAATAAGAAATAAATCAAGAAATAATAATTAAATAAACTAACTACAGAGTCTAGTCCAAAAAGTACATTCTATAGAAATAAAACGTACCCAATGCCGAGTAAACACTCAGCCCGGCGAGCTGGCGACTACGAACCTCTACGCAGCACCCTCTAACCTCGAGGAAGAACCGCCTCACCTGAAAAGCAGGGGTGAGCCTCCTATCATTGGCTCAATAGGGGTCCCGCAGAACCCCAACCGTAAATAATGGCAGCAGCGGAAAGCAGCAAAAAAAATTAGGAGCGGTAATCACGGCGGCTGGAAAAACCTCGACTCTACAGCTACTCCTACTGTACCGGGAAATACACCTTGATCTCATAGTCGGGAGACTATCGGACTACCTAACACCACAGCTACCGAGGGAAACTCCACGACAACTCTACCGTGCAGGCTTGTCACAAAGATGAGGGCCTAACCTGGACCACCCGGTCCACGGGTACTGTCACGACCTCCTTGTCATGAATCTGACCCAGCCGAGGGGTGAAGCGTCGGTAATCCTACCGAGCATACCTGGCCTCAACCTCGGAAAACACATAGAAACGGTCCGGGAGACCACGCCTCGTGGTAAGAAAAATGGACTCTCGGGTCACGGAAACTCATGTCCCATGACGGGGGCACCTGCCCACTAAAAGCATGGCTGGAAGCGTCCACCGATGACTTATTCCACGCCTCAGGTGTCACTCTCGCCCCAGATAAAAATCGAGACACAACACAACTAATAGTAAAAATAAGGGTCTAGTCAGGGTCGTGCTCGTCAGCACGCGTCCTAAGCCCCCGACCAAGTGATCACACACTAACGGACTGTATAACGCCAGGCCCTCTAGCTGGTTTTCCTCCTAGCTCAGACTCGAGTCACTACAGGGGAGGCCTTACGGTAACCAGCCTAAAAATTGTCTCTAACGGGTGTATCTCTCCACCTACCCCCTAGGTGGGTCAGCACATGCGTGCCCAGGTAAGCTACTGTAGCTCTCCACCTACGCTCAGGTGGGTTGGCACAAGCGTACCCAGGAAGCTACGATGAGCGGGGCTCACCACAGAAGTGACTCTCGGTGGAAACCATTGGAACACGGACAGGCCACGCACAAGCCTTGTCACATCCAGCTCGGGAAACAGGTGGCACGCTGCCACCAGACTCCAGGCAGTCCACAAAATCTATTAAACCAGCAGTCCTTGAGTCACAAGACTCAGGGTCAAGACCATTGTACAGGACAGCTCTAGGCCGTCAATCTGGCCTATCCCTAGGTCAGAAACCTCGGTCCGATGTAATTCTGAAGGCGGGGCATAGCTGTCAACTCAATCCTTTCCAAAGGGAAGCTAAGAAACCCTCCAGCCCTAGGCTAGGCAATTAGACTCATAGTCCACAGGCCATAAGAACGGCCCACTTGGAAACCATGTTCAAACAAAGCTAATGACGTGCAGGAATAGCCCTCCGCACACACGCCAACCCGTGGCGACTCGATCTAGCGAAAATACACGAATGCCTAGAACACATGGGGGTCACCTGGACTCCTAAACCCATGGGCATGCTAATCGAGATAAAATGGTACCTCCAGACACCCAAAAACATGGTCACGATACCCACGGGGTGTCCGGGACACATGGGGCTAAAGGTCAGTCATTGGGTCTTAACCGAACCGATCGGGACCCAAAATGGGCCAAGAAATTGGATTTCGGTCGACCAATCCCCTGGGTCGATCGACCAACAAGGGACATGTCGACCTATCCAATAGGTAGGTCGACCTGGCCAGCAGCCAGCAGCAATGTTGGCTGGGTCGGTCGACCGGACTGCCTAGTTCGATCGAGCGAACTAGGTAAAAACCCTGCCCCACGCGCTGGCTGGTTTGGTCGACCGGTTCCACCTGGTCGGTCGACTGAACATAGCGGGAAACCCTCGGAACCTCACCCAACGATAGAATTTCCACACCCCATTCGATCCCAATGGAGGGGGAAAACATAGGGGATCATTCCCCTTGCCCCAAAACCCAAAAATGGAGAGAAAGAAAGTGAGATACCTCACTCGATCGGGGGAAACCGTCTCACGCCCTAAAACATGCTTTTAACCCCCAAATAGGAATGAAATCCTCGCTCAGCTCACCACGGCCTATGAAACTCATGGGAAATGAAGTACTCGAGCTAGGGAACCATCCCCCTACCTCCACCGAATATTCCACACACTGTGGACGCCGTTCCACGTGATAACGTTCGCGAAACCGCCGCTGAGGGATGAACTCGTGAGCGAACTTCGGCGCGCCACCGTCCCTCGATCCTCGACTCGTTCCCTCTCCACGACCTCTCAACATCGCCGCCTCACCCCCGTCCACCTCCGTCGACCGCCGAAGAAGAGAGGGAGAGAAAGAGATGAGAGAGAGAGTGAATGAGAGAATGAGAGAAAGAGAGAGGGTAGGGGGGTTATTTATAGGAAATGAATTTGGGATTTTAAGATTCAAAAAATATGAAAAATAGGAAAAAATACTCCCCACGACCCTCGTAAAACGCACAACGCGCTGGTAACGTCCCAGAGTTGGAAAACACATCGGTTCACTCTATATGGAGTTCCGAAGGTCCGACAGGCAAAAACATGCGTAACGCCTAAAACACTCTCCGGGACTCACAATGACGCTCCGAACTCACGGATCCTGATCCGGAAAAATCCAAAAAATTTTGGGGTGTTACACATGGCACTTCATGATGTTGTCCTCTCCACTTTATTGGTGAAGGGACTCGATTTCTCAGTGAATACAATGCCATTGCTCTGCCCTAGAGCACTGAACTCAGTACACACCTTTTTACATAAGGATATACGTTTATCTGACGCCAATATCCACAGTTACTCAGCATGACTAAAGTTCATTACTTTCATTGTATCCCCTTTTTGAAAACTTTAGATTTTGAAAAATGATTAAAAATAATACTAGACTGGAGTTTCTTAATCAAAGATGCCTTTGTACTTAAGATAAATTTCAGATTTAAGAGGGCACAACATGTCACAACATGGAAAAACTAGTTTAGGTTAATTAAGTCTAAATACACCCATTTTCAAGACCATTTAGCATGAAAATTCAAAAAATCATTAAATTTAAACTAACAATTTTCATGTTCCGGGTAATCATAGAATTCCATAAAAGAAGATTCCTCATTTAGGGTTTACTCTGATAAATGAATTCAGCAACAGGTAGGAATTCTTACAAGAGTTCAAATCAGTTCAAGGAATTTGGTGTATCAATGAGATGCAGATTTCAAGGAATTTCAGACTCAAGATGAAACACAGCAAATCGTAAACATGATGCAAGAGTTGATGAATTTGTGGAGTGCACTTGGGTAGATGAAAGGATATAGACTCTGAACGCTCCCCCTGGGTATGTGCATCAAGCTTAGATGCTGTAAACATGAGTACACACAGATCAAATTGAAGATGATGATTTAAAGGAATTGAATAGCTCATCAGAGGACCTGGTGCGTCGACGTAGGATTAAGGGAAGGTCGACGCACATGGTTCAGACAGGGGGCAGTTTCCAAGAGAAATGAACTGCGAGGTCGACCTGAGTGGTTCTAGAGTCGACATGATTAGTAGCAGGGAGGATTTCAACAGAATTTGAAGTACAGATGACATAGGGTCTTGGGAGATTCCAAAAGCATGCAACAAACACACACATTTTTTTATTTTGAGAGCTAAAACAAGAATCATGATACACATTATATATATATGTATATATAAATATATATATTATATATATAACTAAATATATTATGATCAAGACAACTGACAACAAGTTTGCAAACTAGTTTGACATTTAATCTCCTTCTCAAAAGACTTCAACTACATAAAGCACACTCATAAATGCAAGATGCAAATGTGAGCAGTTTATAAAGCAAGGCAAGCTCCTCCTATTAATATGCAGTCAAATCATATGTCAAACAAGATATGCAAGAATGCAGACTTGACTTTTATGTAGACTCCCCCTCATCTTGTGCTTGGGCTAACAATATAATATGTAACCTATGACTTATATGAGCATTAGACCCATGGTACTTGGCGTCGAACTTGATCTGAGGATCCTCTCACGCATAGTGATAGCTTTCAGTTAAATTTAATCTAACTTTCCATAAGACACCATTCTATATACCTTATGGGTCACGACAGTGAGAGTGCAGCACATACTAGTATGCAAAGCAAGGAGCAAATGTTGGAGTCCTTAGCATGATATGCAACGGAGTGCATATTGCAACAAGATGATGCTTAATGTCCATACACATGCAAGCTAAACTGAAATGTAGACTCACAAGCTCCCCCTTAGTCCAATGCTTATGGAAGTGAAGACAATCACGCACAGGATTTACTGACCACATGAATGATGAGTTGAATTTTTATGCAGCCATGACAAGTATTATCAAAACCAATGGTTGACAATGTTAAACAAAAAACACATATGGCTGTCAATTTGGGAGTAGCGCAATCATGCAAATGACTCATCCTCATATTCATCCTCTGATCAAAACAGATTCTTCATCGACAATCAAGAAGAGGTTTACAACAACCCCGTGAGGAGTCCTTCAAAAATGCAGAATTTATTGTAACCAAGGAAAAGACTTAACTACCATGGCTGAAAGGAAAACCTAACATGCAAAAGTGAAATAAGTTAAAAAAATTTATTCCCGAACCTGTGCCTTGAGCTTTTATATTCAGCTCCAAGGCACCTTACACCCAAAGTTCTCATTTGACATTTTTAGTTACCCAAGTTTTCTTGGGTCCTTGAGGGTTAGCAGTCCTTCTTACATGTGAATTTCTTTTCATGGCAGTCATATCATCTTTCCTCATCATATGACAATCATACATGTCATGTCCAATTCTCCTACAATAAAAGCAGCACACAAAGGATTTGGAAATTTTCTTATGTGCTTGTGCATGTATAATAGGCCTTTGGGGGTGAGCAGGGAGTTTAACATACCTCTGGTGAGAATGAGTTCTTTCCTTTAGATGTCAATAGTTCTTGACTGTGTGGCCAAATCTTCCACAATGGAGACATCATGAAGGAATGTTTCTTCTGGAGGCCTTAGGGTGCGTCGATGCATTGGATCATCCCTAAGCCTTTGAACATGAGTATGCTGAGCATACTTCTTTCCAGAGAAACCCCATCCCTTGGCATTGCTTTCTTTACTATTTCTTCTTTTTTTTCCTGCTCTAAGTTCATCATTCTTCAAGATAAAGCAATCACGTACAATATGACCAAGCTTTCGACAATAGAAACATTGAACATTCAAATTATGAGAAGCAAGGTGTTTGGCCTTATGTTTCCCAGCATGCATCAATATAACCAAAATTATTTTTGTGTTTTTGCTTGGGGGCTTTCTTTTTCCGATCTTGATTCTATTTTTGGTTTTTCTGAAAAGTAAGCCGTTCTTGAGTTTCAGGTTTGGCAGGTTGTGTTGAAGGGAGATTGGAGGTGTTGGCCACATTGGAGCTAGAAACAAAAGAAGTATAGATCTTATTTCCAAATGATTTATTATTTATCGGAGCAAAACCAAGTCCCTCTTTCTAAAAATTTACTTTAGTTCCGAAGAGTCTGTCCAGATTTTCAGTGCCTTTCACAAACTTAGACAATGAGTTATTCAAATCTGTGATCTCTTTTTTCAGGGATGAGATGTGTAGTTAGAGATAGCAAGCTCTACCTCGTAGGCATTGATCGTGTTCTTCAATATGCCATTCATTTCTTTGTAATCTTCAATTTCTAATTCTAGCACATGGGATTTTTCAGTCTTTTTCATCGATGTGCATTCCTTTTTCATAGATGGATAGCCTATCCTTTGGAGCATTGATTTTCCTTTTAAGTTCTTCATTTTCATTAATGAGCTCGTCATTGTTAACAAGTTCATCAAAGAACTTCTGATCATCGGACATTGAATCCATCTCCTTTTTTAGCACTTTTTCATTCTCTTCAAGCTTAAAGATCTTATTCACACAAACTTCATTTTCCTTTCTTAAAAATGCAATTTGTTCCTTATGCATATCCACATCAAACATCAGAGACTCACTTATACTCTCTAGTTCGGCACATCTTTCACAAGGCGATTCATGAACATTGTTCTCAAGTCCCTTTCTCAGTTTTTTGTTTTTTGATCTGATTTTCTTATATTGTCTAGCTAGATCCTCATAAGCATCTAAGAGTTCATCGATTGTAAAATCCTCACATCCAGAATTTACCTGAGATGCTGATTCATCCTTATGATCATCACTGTGATCACTTTTGTCGGCCATCAAGCAGCCGTGGCTCTCTCGTTCTTTCTGAATGCTAATCAATCCGTCCAAGATTTCTTTGGCTGAGCTGCAACTAAACACAAATGGAGCTGCATTGGTGTCTACTGTTGCTTTTAACAAGTTCAAAGCAGTGAGATTGTCAGCATGTCTGGACTTGTGTTCATCAGTCCATTTGGCTATATTTGCTGGCAAACTGGAAGGACCATTGGTAATAATCTTCCAGAGGTTAGGATCATGTAAGGTTATAAATCTGCACATTTTTCCTAGCTAGTCACTGAAATTAGAACCATCAAAGATCGGAAGGGAAAGCACTGAGAACTGATCAACCGAGGAACACATGATTGTTGTTGCACTTGGGTCCTCTCAACAGATCGTTCGATCTGGAAATGACAGAGCTAGGCTCTGATACCAATTGTTGGGTCCCTTGGGTGCAACCGGATCTAGAAGGGGGGGGGGGGTTAAATAGATCCTTCCAAAGATAATGACCAGATAAAACCTTAGCTCATAAAGGCACAAACAATAGTTATAAAACACCTGTGACCATAAGACACAATGCACAACAGATAAGTAGAAGTAGCTCGAGTGAGGACTCTAGTGAGGTGTATGCGAGAGAGATGCTAGTGTGTGTTTTAGGAAGTTATAGGCATGAGCATGTAAGCTAGCACCCTAACCTGTGAACGGGGAGAGAATATAGGGATCAATCACATAAAGAACAACCCACTGCACAAGGCATTTTTAAGGTGCTTCAGTCTACAAACCCGCAGACCTACGTCCATCCCTCACCAAACGGATGAGGCTTTACCACACGAGGATGAAGTCCTCAACCCACACATGAGGATGAAATCCTCCACACACACACACACACACACACACACACACATACACACACACACACACGGGGACTAGCCCCACGCACACACACACAAACAAAGGAACAAGCTGCCAGTGCAACAAAAACGCACGGGATAGACTCCCAATCACGCACACGGCTGAGCATAGCCTAAAATCACAACTGGTCTCTCAACAGAGCACCGGACACAAATATGACTAGGCAAATGTGAAATTAAGAAAAAGAAAGAAACAAAACACAGACAAGAGAGAACACACAAATTATGGCTTCAGATCAAGGTTTTGAAGCTCTTTCAACAGATCTGGAGACAAGTCTGATCTAGCATCTTTTCATGCTCAAGCTGCCTGCGCAAAGGGTTGCACTCCTTTCTCCTCTTTTCTTACTCAAAGCTTTCTCTGGAAGCTCAAGGCAGACTTTTTTTTTTCTCTTCTTTTCTTTCTCAGAGCTTTCTCTGGAAGCTCAAGGCTGACTTTTTCCTTTTCATTTCTTTTCTTTCTAGTTCCCACATCTAAGGCTCCTGCAGGCTCACGATAGCAATGGCAGTAGCAACAATATGTGAAGAGGGGCATCCACTTTATAGGCTTCAAGAGGCAGAAGACTTTCCCACCATTTTAGCAATTTGAATAGTTGGAATAAACAAAGGGGGGTTTGACCAAAGATGCCTGTAGAACCTTAATTTCTGTTTGTAGAAAGGATGTCCTTCTCCCCAGGGATATTTTTCCTTTCAGACACAATCCTTGTTGGCTGGCGTAGGGGACATGACTTGCAGAGAGGGAGGCTTTTCCAAGGTGTTGTACTGACAGATATTCGGAGTAAGAGATTGTCATGGAAACTTATGATGATAAGGACATTTGTGTGTCCTAGGAGTCTTCTCCATACCTCAAAATCCATGATTTTATAGGTTTGCGGTTCATATTTTAATCCTCTAGCACCTGACGTGTTTGGCAGAACAAGGCTAAAGAAGTTTCTGGAAAAAGCATGAGGTCGGCCTCTTGTGAAAGTGAGGTCGACACTTCCTTGGAGAATGTCATTTACAATGGCTTATGGAAGGAGCTTGAGGTTGACCTCCTGTAACGGTGGTGTCAACCTGTCTTAAGAACCTGCCCATATAATGGTTTCTAGAAGACGCCTGAGGTCGACCTTCTGTGAAAGTAGTGTCAACCTATCTTAAGAGACTGTCCTCACCTTGTAGCTGGTGTTGGAGCAACATGAGATGAGGTCGGAGCATCTTAGCTGTGAGGTCAGAGCAGCTCTGTTGTGAGTTCGGAACAGAGAACTGCTTGGACTTTCTTCTTTCTGATGACAAAGTAGCTAGACTGTGAGGTCGACTTGTCCTTTAAGAAGTTGCACTTCTTATGTGAATTTTGCTTAACCTTTGCAACTACGTTCCACCATATGCATAGCTCCTTGTCCTTGAAGTATTTCCCAAACATTTTTAGCTTCATATCAATATGGGGAAAGCCCTTCTCACCTTAGATGGACCATGTACAACGCTTCACGGTTTGAACTGCCATTTCTGTTGCTGATCTTGATGTTGCTTGCAGTTGCTCCCCAAGTCAACTTGGACTTGGTGTCTTGATCTGACAGTGTCACTCTTTGACCCTGGGATCTTTACACAAGAGAATGTTTTCATGATGAGTATAGCATGGGAGCATCAAAAACATTATCATGTACATTAGAGCATAGTTGAATCAATTCAATATACTTGTAGTGAATAAAGCTCGGACATCATCAAAACAACATATATCCAACAAGTAATGCATTGGATAATATCTTCCAAAGAAATAATTGAACTAAAGGAGGAGTTACCTTTCCAATGTTTGGGTTCCAGAGCAATCTCCATACCAAGTTATCTCGAGAGGTTGAAAAAGGAAGTACATGCTGCTTCAAAAAAAAAATTAAGCTGACTTTATAGTTAGTTGTCCATTTTGTGTCCATTTCCATATTGGAGCATCCTGACAATTTCTGAATATTTCTTGTAGCACAATAGAAAGGACTTTATTTGCAATATGCTTATCAATAGAAAGGACTTTCTGAAATTTAAGTCTATGACTATTTTGGTATTATGTTCTATTTAAGTCTATCACTGAAGTTCTTTCTTATTTCATCATTACCCATGGTTCCCATTTCCCCATTACTATAAGGCTTTTGTTTATAATTACAATTCCTTTTTTATAAGAATGAGCATTTGCATACCTCACCATGGATCTAAATCCTTTTTTTTTTGTAAAGGGTATAACAAGGGACATTTTCTGAAGTACAGAGGAAGGTGGACACATTATGCAAATGATTTTGACCATTTTCTATTGAGCCAGGTACAATATAGTAGACACCTAATTAACACATATATTTCTCATTTCTACTTGCTTGTTGCATTAGTTAGATATATCTTTCTATATTCAATTTTTTCTAGTACATCTTAATATTTTACAACCCTAAGGCCACAGTTACATTGCCATATCTTTCATTTGGAAATAAGTCAATATCATCTCTAACTATCTTATTGCAAGATGCATATTAAGTAGGTCCTTCAACCCACACTGTCTGCTTCTTGACAGTTAGTGTAGATCCTTCTTGGATAAAAGAGTCAAACAAATGTCACAGATGCATCTTCACTGTCATATGGTCTTTTCTAAAAGAATAGATGGCCATTGACATATCATGAATCAGATTAGGATCGGCTGCAAGCACCTCCTCCTCATCCCTTGCTTCTTTTAAAGTGCTTTCCTTTGAGTGAAGGCATTATAATAAGTTTTGGTGCTGATTTTGTATATTCTGAGTAAGAGACTATCTATTTCTACAAAGGTGTGTAGGATCGGATCGGGCTGGATCAGTCTGATCCGATCGGTTTTGGGTCAAACTGATCCGACCCTGATCTTGCAATCCCGATCCTATTCACGAGATCTGCTGGATCGATGGGCATCCATCAGGATCAACCGATCCTGACTAGGATCATCTAATCTTGGCCTATCCTTGAATCGTGGACCCCTTTTTTTTAAATTCCAAACTATTGTTTTCTTTTTTTGAATGGGAGCGAGGGGTGGGGGGTTGGGGGAGAGGGGGATCCCTGTTGCTCTTTAACAAAGTGATTTCAATGTACTATGTACAACTAGAACAAAGCAATTTCCCCCTTTTTAATGTATGCACAATATTTACAAAGCAATTTCAATGTACACCTTTAGTAAATATAATCCTATGTATGAATGCTATGGATTTCTCATCTAAAATTGTGTCTCCATTAATGGAACAAATTTTCTATTTTTTAGGATATTTTTGTCTTTCTTAATTTTTTTCTCCTCCAAAAGGTGGATGGCCTGACTCAGCTGACTCAGTTTGGGACGGTCGATCTCATGGATCCAAATTAGTTTTAGGCCGCCCAATCCGAGCACAAGCCTTTAGTCTACCTTTCTTGGTTTCCACAAACCAATCTCTATGAATCAGGAAACTAATTGAATCCTTTTTTTGAGCTATTCCTTTATAGTACCTGGATTTAATTTGATTCAAGCAGGTTAGATCCAACTATCCCAATTACTTCATGACTAAGAGGCTGTAGTCAAATATGGCCAATAAAATGAAGTTGGCATTGTCATCTCTAACCATATCCATCTGGGTGTTCATTATTGTCCCAATTGCTCAGAGCATCCTTTTTAATGTCACTTGCCTATTGATTGGGAAGCCTGTTATTCAACTAAAAGATCTAGTTCGCTGGTAAAAGTTACCTTTATGTTTTCAATTGTTGTTCCTCGTCCTGGGTGAAAGAAACGGGATATATTAGAACTTGAACTTACACTTGGCTGAACTCTGAACTGCATAGTAAAGATGTGAAAGGAATGAATATATCAAACATGTTATAATGGCTAAAAATAAAGGGGAAAATGTGGGTCTTGTGCATCTATTTGCCTTTTTGCACACATCCAAGCCTTAAGCAGCTTTCTTAGATTTTATTAACTGTTGTTGTTAAAATGTTTCCAATAAGATTGTTTGATATATGATCTCTTTGCTTCCATTCATTTATTTAAGAATTCTCACTTCAGCTACTACTGCCTTGCCAATGTGGCAGTGTTCAGTAAAATGATTGCCCTTTCATGGAGCTTCTTCAATCTAACTGGAATATGATGCTCATAACATACTTCAAATGTTTTCCATTTGAGGCAAGTAGCCATAATCTTGAGGAGCACTCCTTATTTATATATTTTCCACTTCAATTATCAAAATTTTCAAGATAACTCTTGATTTTGTGTCTGAATAGATTGCCCCTTTGGAACACAAATAATTATTCAGATAATTTAAAACTTTCAAGAGTATGTGAAACAAACTAGAAGTGGAGATGAGGGTGGTAAAGACTTTCCCAAACCGATTCCTAGATGGATTTTTGGGAGAAAAAAACTATTACTTCTGAATTTAATATTTATGCAATGAGATATTATAAAAACATTTTGACACGTATAAATCATCGATAATTACCCTTTACTTCAGATATCTATTAGATTAGATAAGATAAATAAGCTTGAAATTTTAAAAGTCATGAATGCACCTGCTTCCCTATGTCCACATGCATTATGCATGAAATCTAGCATCCAAGAATTTAATTGCTTCTTCTGTTTGTGGTCATTATTTAGACAGACATCAGCTAAATATCATTGGTCTAGGTCAAACCCACAGGAATAACCTAGAATATGTTTCTTGCACCTTCTCCCTTGGATATCAACATCTTTGGCACATGCACTAAACTGCGTAGCACTTGCTCACACTAGTATTTCATAATAACAACCATAGGTTAAGCTATCTTTTGCAAATAGACCTAACCACTTGAGCACACTAATATCTTGTATGCCACAAATAATTATAGTCTGTGGAGCCATGTCAGTGCAAGTTTAGATATACCCTTCAATGTAAAGGTATCACATTGTATAGGATTCTAAGGATCCTTGACTTTGATGTTAGCATAAGGAAAACAAACTAGTAGTCCCTACCTTTTGTTAGGTTGATTGAATGTTCCTTTAAGGAACTCTTTCCTGTGAGAACTGTTTGTACATAAAAAGGTACCTCTCTCATTTGAATCACACAACATCTCAGCTCATGTATGGTTTCCTTAAGAAAGTATCCCGGGCATATAGAAATTATGCTTGTATATTCTCTTCTTTTCATATTTAATAATTTTTTTGGTACTAGCCACTTCCAAAGAAGAGAAGGTAATAGAGAGAATGATTGCAGAAATCAGTTGTAGTCATTCTGGGATATGAATCAAAATATTTATTGCCACATAAAAGAACAATTACTCATATACTTGAAGGTAAAATACCGATGAATTTACTAGTATTGATGGAGCACTATATTTTTGAAGTCAATGCGCTACCATCATGCCAACATTAATGTCAATCATGATGGAATGGGTGGAAGGGAGTGATAGTTATCATGTAATTTTATCCAAATTTATTGCTAAACTACATATTATTAGTCACTACATATTCATTACTGGCTAAGCATGTAACTGTATCATTAAAAAGAGGGGAGGGAAATTGTGCATGCAAACTGGGAAGCCATTATCTTGTGTCTGTTGTTTGAAAGAGTTTAGTGATGCAGAGTAATATTTTATTTTGCCCATAAATTAGTTGACATCTATGTTGCCTGAGCATGTATAGTTTTGTAGCACCCCGAAAATTTATAAAGAATAAATATTGATAACTACCATAAAACAAATATGGAAAATAAGAATATTAATAATAAATAATGGGTTTACTTAATTAATTAAGAAGGAATAAAATTCACTTCAAAAGGGATTACAAGCCCAACTAAAGAGCTAGAGTTTAATGGGCCTCAATGGAGATACGAATAAATAATTGAGTAAAAGTTATATGATCGAACCCGACTCTGATACCCGATACAACAATGGAAATTAATAAGGAAGATAAATAAATAAAGGAAATAAGATCTATATATATAGTTCGACCCATTTAATTTAGATAAAACCATTTATAATTCTAATGAGTATAATTAATGGGTCTCACGATTAAGAAATGGGTCAAAAGACTTTACAATGAGTAACTAAGTCTACCTAGAATAATTATTAGATAGTGGGTTTTTGAGGATACATATATATATATATATATATATATATATATATATATATAACTATAATTAAAATGGGCCTTTAATTGCCAAACCCTTGTACATAACGAAGGTATTTAAATAAGTAAAAGATCAAAGGGTTTTCTTTCAGACTTAAAATCAATAATACCCAAATAGTAGAAAACTCTACTTATCGGAGAATCAATTTAAGGGAGAAAGGTCCGATAATAAGCCCATTAAACCCCCAACCACCCATGAAATCTTTAAAAGGCCTTAACGGGCTTCTTTTTTTTCTAACCTAATTGCCTTGTTCGAAGGGGGATTAGTTCAACCAGGGAATGTATGGGCTTTATGTGAAAGGCCTTAGGATATACGTATATCATATGTAACGGGTCTCTTCTAAACACATCCCACGGAGAAGCATGCGTGGCATGTTTAGGGTTGCAGATCAAACCACGGAAAGCGGCTCAACATGGGGAGTTTTGAGATCACACTTAGGAAGTTTTAAAACTTCTAGGACTCCTATTTTTCATGGGTCTCCCTAGTAGGATTTGAAGGTTGAAGAAGCCTATAAATACCCCCCATGCAGAAGCAATCTTACTACTGTTGCTACTATGCATTCGGAGGTATTGCTGCCGCGTCCTGTATGGGGAGGGAGAGCTCTCTGCTTCCTGTTCCTCCTACGAATGTTGGCTGCTGTCTTCTTCCAATCATCTAAGTGTTGCTACAGCTACTACGGGTACCTCTGCTTCCGTAGCAGTTGATTCATCTTTCTTCCTGGGTTATTTTCTCAGCATCCTCAGCTTCATATCTATCATTGCCAACCCCTAAAGGTAGGTAATCTCCCAAGCCAAACTATTAAGCGATTAAAACTAGCATGATCTCGTTAGTTCTGTCTCATTATTAAACATCACCTACGTGATATTATGTTGTTGTTTTGGTTTAACATTAACAGTTAGTTATAGAGTTTTTGCCTTAATAGTATTGTTCGTAGGCAATCTCCCAAGCCAAACTATTAAGCGATTAAAACTAGCATGATCTCGTTAGTTCTGTCTCGATATTAAGCATCACCTACGTGATATTATGTTGTTTTGGTTTAACATTAACAGTTAGTTATAGAGTTTTTGCGTTAATAGTATTGTTCGTAGGCGCCATAATATCCTTTGGCCATGAAATTTTATGGGTGTGTTATTAGGGAGGTGACCGACATAGTGAGAGTGGTTGCACCATTTTTCGTGTCCCCTATCGCAAGATCCCCCATCTGTCAAAGAAAAATTATTTTGAACGTCCAGTTGGGTAGAGTTTTTCGAGCCCGTCATTTCGATATATAGAACGTGTGATTCCGACATGTGTACGTCGAGAACCGGAGGTTTGAAGTTTGACACTTTGTTGAAACGACGACAAACTACATGTCGTCAAATTCATATGACGCCATCGTGTAAAGGCGTCTGAATACTTTATATATATATATATATATATACATACATATAACTTGTAATTATATCCTTGAAAATCCATATCTACTAAACTATGCCACATAAAATTAAAAAAAATATATTTCTGGAATCCTTGAATTTTTCTCCTAATTATCATATATTCTATTTTTTTAAATTATTTTATATAAATTAATGTCTCTTTGAATGTATATTTTGAAATTATTCAATTAAATAGATATTGACGTGAATTCTTGTTAAATAAATTAAGTTAAAAATCATAGAATTAACGTCACTCCAAGTGGACGCTAATTAATAAATGACACTACTCACGGACGTCAATTAAAATAATCTTATTTAATTATAGTTAATTATAGAATTGGATGGACGTGAATTCTATAATTAACGCATTCATGTTCTCATAGTTTTCTTCTGGTTATGACCCATACCGCGGGTCTTCTGGCACTCTCATCTCACGTCTGTAGAAGGAGTCCCTGTTTCATGATTGGTTCACGTTATATACCTCAACTCTCGGTGACATACGAGCCCTCCGTTGGACATTCCGTTCCTTCGGACTGGCAAGTTAGTCATTGGGACCTCCGTAAGTCTCCTCGTAGCCTTGGATTCCCTCAAGGCCGACTGGGCTAGTTGTACCTAATCACCCAGATTTTGAGAATGTCATAGTTTTCATATGGTTTATCGATATATCATCCTTATTACAAGTTCTATCCTTGAACTCTATGTTCCATGAAATCTATCTTAATATCTTACATGCTTGATCCTTGAAATTCTTGGCCATTAATGTGGAATTAATCTAGACTAAATGTCAGGGGCTATGGGTCCCACTAAAATGATATTTTAAATGCTACGGGTCCTGATCTGACCCTCATTGGGCAAGGCAAAGTCCAAACGTTACCGGTATACGATGATCGGGTGCTGGCATTAACCAACTTGGTTATTGGCATTTAGGGGCAATCATACAGTCGTGAGAACTCCTAAGTGTGCGACCAAATACTACCTAGTGCTATTTCCATGAGGGGCGGTCATATCGTCGTGATTTTCCCCTTAGTGCGTTGGCCAATCCTATGTAGTGCTAGATGTGCAAATGCTCGTGATAGTGATGATCGGGAGTAATTACCATCATAGTACACAATCCTATGTAGTGCTAGATGTGCAAACGCTCTCGTGATAGTGATGATCGGGAGTAATTTCCATCATAGTACACAATCCAATGTAGTGCTAGATGTGCAAACGCTCTCGTGATAGTGATGATCAGGAGTAATTACCATCATAGTGCATCTTTCCACAACTTATTGTTCATCATGAACAGATCTTGAATTGCCTTATTGGAGGGGTTATCATATCATCGTGATATTCCCTTAGTGTGTTGGCAATCCTCCACAGTGCTAGTTACACGAAAGCTCTCATGATAATGTCGTCATAGAGAGAAGATTGTGCTAGTTTCATTAACTGCCCTCGTGATATTGTTCGTCATAGAGGGATGATTGTTATTGTTTCCTCATTATGAGAAGTACTTGGTGTTCTGACATGAAAGTTCTTGCTATACTCTCTTGTTATCATTGTCTCTACACTTCATAAATGTATCTAGCATCTTGCTTACTCGCCCTTGTGATTTTTATCATCATTGCTTTATAGTTACAACTCGTGCCATTATAATGCTCGACTTACTTTACTTCCTGCACGACCTGCATGAGCATGATAAATTGTTAACCACTTAAAATTAGCTTGGAACATGAGATATTAAGTCCTACTGAGCGTTCGCTCACCCTGTGTTTTTCAATATTTTTCAGGTAATGACCTTAGTGATGACGAGACCGTACATGATGGGCAAGGGAAAGAGTGATGAGTACTCTGACATTTAGACGAACCATCTAGTCTTGCTATCCTGTGTCTTATGTTAAGTCGAGTCAAGAGTCTCATTGTAGTTTTTCTTTATTGAGTTTTTCGTTTGTTATGGACCCGAATATGTAAAGAACTTATATTTGAAATGAAATTTGTTATTTGTCCAAATTGTGTTTTGTGGAGATGACTATGCTATGATTGACATGACTATTTAACTGTCACGTTCCGAGCAAATGACACGTTCCGCTACTATCGGTTCGGGGCGTGACAAGTTTATATATAACCCCTTCAGAATAAACACATGTTGTTCCTATTTGTCAAGTTTCTGGTTGCAGTCCATTCCCTTTTCTGTTAGTTAATAATTTACACTATGGGCCTTATCTAGTCTATTTTTTCAGAGCTTGTATCTGAGGGACAGGTTGTCAACCATACTTAATGCACGGTGTAGCTATACAGATGACATGGAATAACTAATTCTTATTGAAGTATGTTTAGTGAATTCGTCATTTTCTTTCTACAGAATTTAGGCCATAGTCTAGACTCAGTCTGACTCATAGAAGGGAGTCTAAAGTCAGCCGATATGATGTGATACAAGTAAACTTGAGACTGAAAGACATTTCAAGAAAGTAAAATTTCCATGGCTCGATGTTACATACAAGTAAACTTGAGACTTGAAGAGAGAGAGAGAGAGGCATGTCTAGTGCATTCGTGAGTTTGAAGTCAGCCAATATGATGTGATTTTCCTTTGGTGCATGACTTTGGCACAGATACAACTTCTATTATTTCCTACTTATTTATACCACATTCTCTTTTTCTGTGATTTTTAAGTTTTAAATAGCCTTAGTATCTTATTCTCTGGTGTGCCATGTTTATGGTTATATGATACCATGTGAATTCTATTACTTTCACAGGCTCATGCTGCTTCAGCAATTTTAAATTTTACTTAGAATTGCACTCCGGAGATTCTGACTCCACACTTGGATGGACTAGTTAGTAAATTACTTGTATTACTTAAGGTATGACTTTCCCTTTTCCTTTTGCAACTGTCATGCATTTGCTGTAGTTTTTTTTTGCATTTGTACAAGATATAATTTAAACTGGATGTTGTTAATGATAAAGTACCTATTATTAAATCTTTGTTATTTAGAATGAGAAGTAGATGGTACAGGAGGCAGCTTTGACAGCCTTAGCATCGGTTGCAGATTCGTCACAGGTGATGCGAACGCTTTGGTGGTGATTAGATTTATTATTCATACTATATCAATTATGATCTGACTTCATTCAACATCATGTGACGGTTCAGGAACACTTTCAGAAGTACTATGATGCTGTGATGCCTTACCACAAGAGTATATTGATGAATGCAACTGACAAGTCTAAATGAATGTTTCGTGCAAAGTCCATGGAGTGCAGTAGTTTGGTGGGAATGGCTGTGGGCAAGGAGAAGTTCAGAGATGATGCTAAGCAGGTGCATATTATTTTTCTACTTGATGCTTCTGATAGCAGTTGCTTGAGCTATTTTAAGGAATATTTTTTCTACTTGATGCTTCAGATACAACTTGTTTGAGCTATTTCTAAAGAATATTTTGCCAAACCCGGACAAGGTGATCACTGATGAGAATAAACCCATATGCATTCTATATTTGCAAATACACGTTGATTTGAGAGAGACATATGGGTAAAGTGGTGGTTTATGAACAAAAGCTCAATGGAAAGGCATCCAAAGCAAAGCTGAACCAAACAGTGCACTGCCTCGGGTTTAGAAAGTTTCATGATGTTCTTTGGATGGGCTGTAGTAGTGATAGCGTGTATTCTAAAGTATCATGTTGGTGCTTATTTGAATACGTGTTACTTCACATTTTTTGTATGTATTACTGAGTCATGAGGAAATATCTCCATGTACCAATAGAATATGATCTTTGCATTTTTTTGCTATCCACAGAATGAGTTCCTCATATTTTAAATCTGATGAACATGTTAGATGTTTATCAGAAGCGAGAACTCTTCATCTGTGTAAATTCAGAAGCAAAACATGTTTGCTTAGTTGAAAATATTGTAGGTTTATCTAGATATGCATGAGGTAGGGGTCATATCTGGTAATACTTGTCTTGATTCACATAGAGGTGATAGGTCATTTGCAGCTTGTGGATGTACTTCATGCATGGAACAACACGAACTTAGTTGGGAATGGCCATTAGGAGTGAGAGTGAGAGAAGCATAGTGGGGAGAAGGTGGGAAATTAGGCTAACAGAAAAAGGGTTGGGGTGGGGTTGGGTGGTTTACAAAAGACAACATTGAAGGGTGCTGGAAGGATGAGGAAGGTGGGGGGATGGGATTGTGACTCGAGTGAGAAGGAGGACAACAAAGGGAGAGAAGGGGAGGACAATTCAAGGGTTGGACTCAGGACATGTGAAGCAAAATCCTACATTTCATATTCATAGTTATTTTACACAATCTTAACATTCCATAAATCTTGGCCATGTATGAGTTAGCAAGTGTTTTTTCCCTCTTCTCATTTGATCATTGGTGGTTATGTTACTTTCTAGTTGATTGCATTTCATTTGTGTTTCTTCACTTCTCTTTCTTTTCTGATTATCATGTGTGTTTGTGTGGACTCTAGTGATTGTGTTAAATCATGTGGATCTAGCTGACACTATTGTAGATCCATGGAATTTGTCCTCCTTTTGAGGTTCCAAACCCGTTCTCTTAAAAGAGCTGAACTTTTTTGGTTTTCCAGAGTTCCAAAGTATTAATCGTAACTGCTGTCTACCTTTCATGCGAATGAAATCCCTGTGAATCTATTTTTTACTTGGTTGTTGTTTTCTTTTGGATTAAGTGAAGATAGTCTATTGGGGTGAGAGTTGATTGAGACTATTTTTCTCCATGTAGTGACAACTGCACTGTCACTAATGAAGTGGTGGCTCTCTATTCATAGATTTAAAACTATAGTGAAAGGGGAGAAGACTGTTGCACACCTATGGTTTTGATGATGTCATACACTATAAGTCAATCATGATAGTCTATCTTAATACATTATTCTTTTATACATTCTTCATATACTGCACTCTCTGGTTTTACTCTGAGTCGTCTTTTGGTGGTAAGGTCCGTGCATACTTAGTTCATTCTGTATTGAGTCCGTGCATATGCTGCATTTCAACTGAATAAGGTCTGTGCATGCATTCATCAAGTCGGTGCAACCTTCGTTGCTGCACGCGACTAAGTCGTTGCAATGTCTGTATATGCATTAGTTAAGTCGGTGCAACCTTCATTGAGGCACGCGACTAGGTCCGTGCATGTTGAGCTCTAGGCACAGCAAGTTAGTGCAATAATCATTGCTGCACGCAATCAAGTTGGTGCAACTCTCGCATCGTGCACATAAAGTCTATGCACACTTCTTTGGTAAGTGCGTGCATAGGAGGTTTATGAGTCGAATGACTGTGCATGATTGAAGTACGCTACATTCTAAGTCTGTGCAACTCTCGTATTGTTTTTACGCATATTGAGTGGGTGCAATTTTGGGTATATAGAGTCGGTGAATTGTTTTGTCTTGTGCATTAATGTCTTTGCATACTTTCTCATATGTGCACCAAAGTCTGTGCAATCTTTGCATCAGGGTACTTGTAGTTGGTGCAGTTTCTCTCTCTGTGCATATTTCAATCGGTACACTTACTACCTTATACACATTGGTCTGTGTGTATATGGTTCGACGTTGCTCATAGTTTGTGCATATCTTGCAAAACTCTATTCATGGTTTGGGCATATTTTGCTATACGGTCTGTGCATGCTTACACCTTAGACTATAAGGTCTGTGCTAATATTCCCATATGCCTGCCAGGTTTGCTACCTGGTCGAGCACTTGTTCGGCGAACCCAAAACTTGTGAGGATACTCCACGATGAAGTCAAAGTACCATGTTTAAGGGCTCGTGATCCGAGGCAAGGAACATAAAGGATGATCCTGCCACGTGGATTGCTATAGCACCATGGTTTCGACACGTGGAATCAAAAAGGGATCAGATCTGCATAAAGAACTGGGTGGGAATCATGTTACCCACGCGCTATCATCTGGCTATAAAAAGGAGGTTGAAGACTGCAAGAGAGTGCTGCTAAAGACTGACGAAGAGAGAGCATCTGAAGCCACTGCGTATGCCAAAATTTCCCTATTCGAGAGAAGAGCCTGTCTAGAAACGAAAGTGTCTGAGTGATCATCTTTTATTTGAGCTTGAAAGTCTGCTGGTTTTTGAGTGATTGCCTCCTTTTATTTTTCATTTTCGAGTTGTTTCATTAATCCCTTCTATACTGGTTTTGTTACCCTCTATGTGTTCTTAGAGGAAGGGAGAGGTTCTTTGTTTTCCCTCCATCGTGTTTGGAGGAAGAGAGGATTGATCCCCTGGTTCGTGAGTTGCTGGGTACAATTAACAGGGTTTCCTTTGTGGTGTGCAAAGGAAGGGAGGTTGGTTCTCTAGGGGTTCTTCCGGTCATAGGAAGATCGAGGAGATTGTTCCTCGGGGCAAGCTGTACGGCAGCAGGTGTTGCAGACTGAGTCTGCGGTTTCAAATTTGCTTAGTGCAAGGAAGCCTTACTCCAGAGGAGTAAGTGGTGGACGTAGATTGTAGATCGCAATCGAACCACCTTAAAAATCTTCTGTCCTTTTGGTGTGGTCTGATTTTTGCCTGTTATGCTATTTTTTGCTCGCCAAGTGTTTGAACTTAGCACTACTTAGTTCTTGGTTTCATTGAGCATCTGTCTTTCTAGTTGATACGTTGCTAGATTTGAGGAGGTCCCCTACTGCGTTTCTGAATTTTCTAGTTTGCCTTCGAATTAGATTGAATTTTGGGGTGATCTATTCATGCCCCCCCCTTCTAGCTCACCCACTATGTGAACTATCAATTGGTATCAGAGCAGGTTACTCATCATGTGGTCCAACGGCCAGGGTAATTCTGGATCTAGTGGTCCTCGAAGTTTCATGGCTGAGGGATAGTCTATTAGTCTCCCTCCTTTCTTTGATGGTAACAACTATTTTAATTGGAAAAATAGGATGGAGGTGTTTATGAGAGCACAGAGCCACAAGCTCTGGAGAGTGATCACCACATGGCCTTATGATCTTCCCCCAAATGAATATGCGTGGACGGATGATCACGTCAAACTTTCAACCATTAACTGGTCGGCCCTGAACATCATTCAATGCGCGGTTCATCCTGATGAATACGCCCAGATCTCAGCTTACAAAACAGCCAAGAAAATGTGGGATGAATTATAGCTAATCTACGAAGGTACATCTCAAGTGAAGGCCACTAAGGTAAATATGCTCACCTCTGAATATGAATTGTTCAAAATGAAATCTGAGGAGACTATTACAGAAATGTATGCCAGGTTGTCATTGATTACTAACAGTCTTAATGGGCTTGGGAAACAAGTTTCAGAAGGGGACATTGTCAGGAAAATTCTTAGGTCACTATCCCCCTAATGGCACACTAAGGCCATAGTGATAGAGGAGTCTAGGGATCTGTCGAAAATGACAGTCACTGAACTGATAGGATCCTTAATGACATACGAAATGAACTTCAAAAGAAATGGTGAAGGAAGTGATAAGAAAGGCAAGAACATTGCCCTCAAGGTGTCCCGTGGTAACAGTAGCAGCAGCAGTGGCAGTAGCAGTGGGGAGTCTGACGGATTGTCAGACCTTGATCAAGAGGAGCAAGCTATGCTCACTCGTCAGTTTCGGATGTTTCTGAGAACAAATGGAAAAATATTTAGAAGAAAAGGGTTGTATCCTTCTGGTAAGAATTTTGATTCTAATAATGATAAAAATAGGAGCACTAAGAAGATTACATGTTTTCATTGCAGAAGACCTGGACACATGAAAGGGGATTACCCCGACCTCTAGAAGAAAGGCTCCAAGGTGCAAAAGAAGAAACCTCAAGCTATGGTCTGCACGTGGAGTGACGAGGAGGAAGACCCCAGGGCCAACTCGTCAGAGGAAGAAGACCAAGGAATCTGCCTGATGGCTAACAGTGACGTAGAGGTAAAAAATATCCTTAAGAATTTTTCAATTGATGATTGGGAAGACGCCTATGCTGAGCTTTTAGATAAGTTTAATGCGTTAAGTAAAGAGCATAGGGTCTCAAAGAGAAAACTTAATGCTACCACTGAAGAGCAAACTCAAACAAACAAGGAAAATGAGAACCTTAAGTCTGAAAACAACAAAATTCAGAAATGACTTGATGACTTCAAGTTAAAACTTCAGGAAAGTCAAAGTGAAAAAAGTTTAATCACTGAAAAATATGAAGTTGTTAGCAAGGTCAATTCTAAATTTTAGGAAAATTGTGAAAAATTGCAGAAGGAATTGGAAGACAAACAAAGCACCTTAGAAAAATGTGTTCAAGGAAAAACAAATTTGGATGCCATGTTAGGTGCTAGGGTTAATTTCAATAGAGAGGGTTTAGGCTATAACCCAACAAACAAGAAATCCTTTGAGTATAAAACTGTGACATTCTGTCCAGAAAAAGGGAAAGAAAAGCTGGACACACCATCCAGTTCCAACAATGCTCAAAATGTTCAGCATCTAAAATAAAATCCAACAAAAAATACTGGACAACAATCTAAAACTGGTAAGACCTTTGCTAAGCAACTTCCTATGCTTATTCACCAGAACAAGAATGCTAACAGGTCAAGGCATGTGAGTCCCCTCGACAGAATGGGCTAGTACAAAACTAACTGGGGAAGTCTTGCTTATCCACAGAATACTCTAATAAATTTGACTCCCCTAGACAATCTGGGTACAATGAATACCCAAGGAATGAATAGTCCAATAACAGGAATAGATTCCACACCTTTAGACCAAATGGACGGAATTCTAATTATAATTTCAACAAAACTGTCAACAACATGGAAAAGAAAAATATTGTGAAACAGTTTTAGATTCCAGGGACCCTTCTTAAAGGATTGAGCAATGCTTTTGGACCCAATCTTTTTTGGGTTCCAAACCATCTTGCTTGATTTGTTTATGCAGGTTAGCCTAGTAGCCGACCAGAACCGGTGGTACCTGGATAGTGGCTACTCCAGGCACATGACAGGTGACCGATCCAAATTCAATAAGCTGGAAATGAAGGTAGGGGGTCTGATCAAATTTGGAGGAAAGAACAGAGGCATGATTATCGGAACAAGAACGGTTGGTAAGTCTACCTCAAACACTATTGAGAAGGTTCTGCTCGTTGAAGGTCTTCAACACAACTTGATTAGTATTAGTCAGCTATGTGACAAGGGTCACAGAGTTGTGTTTGATAACGACTCTTGCAAAATTTTGGAAATAAATTCTGACAGTGTGAAGTTTGTAGTGAATAGAGTCAATAATGTCTACATTGTGGACTTAGATGATAAATCTGTGTTAAATCTCTATTTGTCTATTGATCTTGAAAATAATGCTTTTATTTGGCATAGATGCTTAGGTCATGCTAGCTTCTCTTCTTTGAATAAACTGGTAAAACATGACGTAGTTAAAGGCATGCCTAGGATTAAATTCAGCTCCATTTCTAAAACCTGTGATGCTTGTGCTCTAGGCAAACAAACCCGCAAATCATATAAACTCAGATTCGAGCCCTTGTCTTCCAAGCCAATGGAGCACTTGCATTTGGATGTCTTTGGCCCAACCAGGACTCAAAGTCTAAATGGGAAGAGATTTGGGTTTGTAATTTTAGATGATTTCACTAGATATTCTTGGTTATTTTTCTTAATAATTAAAAATGAAGCTTTTCAGATGTTTGAACATCTCTTCAATAAAGTCAAACAAGAAGGAACTCACAGCATTTCCATGATTCAATCTGATCATGGAGGAGAATTTGAGAACTCTATATTTTCTGAATTCTGTAATAATGAAGGACTAACTCACAGATATGCTTCTCCTAGGACTCCGGAGCAGAATGGCATAGTGGAGAGAAGAAACCACACAATCATTGAGATGGCAAGAACTATGCTCATGGAGAGTTAACTTCCCAGAAGTTTTTGGGCAGAGGCAGCTAATAACCCGCTTGTTACATCATCAACAGAGCCTTGGTAAGACCCATCCATAAGAAAACTCCCTATGAACTCTTGAAAGGTAAGAAGCCAAATGTTTCATATTTTAGAATCTTTGGTTTAAAATGCTTCATTCATAACAACAATAAAAAGGACCTAGACAAATTTGATGCAAGGAGTAATCCAGCAATTTTTCTAGGTTACTATGAAACAACTAGGGCATATACGGTTTTCAATAGTACAGATCAGACTATAGAAGAAACACCTCATGTCATATTTGATGAAATGAACAATGACACTAAAGTGGATGATGATGACAAGTGCACGAAAGATGATGGAGAATTCATAGAGGACAAAAAGAATGAAGAAGCTGAACCACCTGAAGCATCAAGCGCTCCCAATCAAGTAAGATCAGATGAAGCAGGTGAGTCTTAAATTAATATGAGATTTTTGAAAGATCATCCTGTAGATAACATTATAGGCAGCTTAAGAGATCCCCATAGGACAAGGTCTTATCTTAGAAATGTTCATAATCAAGACCTAGTTGCTTTGGTTTCTCAGATTGACCCCAAATCAGTAGAAGAGGCTTTAAATGATGCATCATGGGTTAATGCTATGTGTGAGCAGTTAGGTCAATTTGAAAGAAATAATGTCTGGGAGCTAGTTCCGAGACCATAAAATACAAATGTCATAGGAACTAAATGGGTCTTTAAGAATAAAATAAATGAGGATGGATCAAACTCTGTTTACCAAAAGTTTGAATAAAGACCCCATCATATTTCAGGTATATGTAGATGACATTGTCTTCGATTCAACAAGTACTGAACTATGCAATGAATTTTATCATTTGATGTCTGCTGAGTTTGAGATGAGCCTGGTAGGTGAATTGAAGTATTTTCTTGGCTTGCAGGTATAATAGCTGGAGGATGGATGCTTCATTAACCAGACCAAATACACACTGTACATCCTCAAGAGGTTTGGCATGAACAATCTGAAGCACATCACAACACCAATGGGTACTAACACTTCATTGGATGCAGACGAATAAGGTAACGAAGTTGATGCAAAGCTATACCGAGGTATGATTGGATCCTTGCTCTATTTGATTGCCTCGAGACCTGATATATAGTTCAGTGTAGGAATGTGTGCTTGGTACCAATGTAGACCCACTGAATTGCACTTATCAGCTGTGAAAAGAATTTTCAGATACTTATCTACTACACACACCTTAGGTTTACGGTTTCCTACATCTCACACTTTAGATCTTATTTCATATACAGATGCAGATTATGCCGTGTGTAAGCTAGATAAAAAAAGTACTAGTGGACATTGTGAATTTCTAGGTGGGTGTTTAGTCTCTTGGGGCTCCAAGAAGCAACACTCTGTGGCTCTCTCTACTGCAGAGGCTGAGTACGTAGCTGCAGGAAGTTGTGGTACATAAGTCATATGGATCAAACACCAACTTCAGGACTATCAAGTAGATCTGGGGTGCACACCCATATATTGTGACAATACTAGTGCCATCAATCTAGCCAAGAATCCTATTTTGCATTCACGAACCACACACATAGAAATCAGACATCATTTTATTAGAGATGAGGTTTCCAAAGGAACTTTTGAATTAATCCATGTAAGCACTACAAACCAAATAGTTGACATCTTCACTAAGCCACTGGATAATGACAAATTTACATCTTTGAGGAGAGAGTTAAGTATTCTTAAATCTTAGCTCCATGAATAAAATGCCTTCATGATTTTATTTTCAGCATTTACATTTTTTTGTCATGAATAAAATGTTTTACTTCCATGAATAACATGTCTTTCCTTTGTGTCCTTAACCACTCAGCATGAGTATGTCTGTATATCATGTCATAATGTGAGGGGGAGTTCTGTCTGTATGCGAGCTGTTAAGCTGAGGGGTCTGTGCAATTGCATTTACTGCATATGTCATAATTGAATAACAATTCATTGAGTGAGGGGGTGTTGTCTCTGTGAAAAAGTTTTTTTTGTTTTAGAAATCCTTGCATTTTATGAGGGGGAGCTGGTAAGTATGTGAAGGTTGACTGATTCAAAAGCATTTGAGAGATGTACGTTGTTGTTGCATCTCATGAAAGACATAATTCAGCTTATTCACAGCAAGTAGAACCCCATACTTGTCTTAAATCTTTAAGTCTGAACAACTAAAGCACAGCTAGAATATTTTATCAAGTAACTTAGCAGAGACTTGGATAAGGTGTTAGAAGTATATCTCCCTACATACTTCATGATCATGGAACAAGCTAACTTGTATGTCATGAAATCTGCTAAAAACTTGAAACCTAGACTTCAAGGAACACATTCTTTAAGAGTGCTTCTGTAATGCCCTGGATCCTTGGTAGATCTTTATTGGATCTTTCGGATTTGTTTCGGTGAGTTTCGGTTTACTTTTGTAGCTTCCGAGTTGAGCTTTACGAGTCATGTGGGTTTTTCTCTCGTACTAGTTACGGAACCATACGGTGAGTTTAATTGTCACTTCATCGACTCTTGAACGCTACAGCGACGATGTACTCTCCGAGCCTGTCGTTTCGACTATTTTTGCGTATTTTTCGGAGATAGGGCCTAAAATCAGATTTTTCAGAAATTAGGAAATTTCCTAATTTCTTTTCCTATTTCCTGTCCTTCCTCTCTCCTCCCTTCCCATTTCGCCGCCACCGTCTCTCTCTACCATTTTCTCTCCTCTCGAGCTTCCTCGGCTCCGGCTGTACACGGATGACCTAGGAGCGAGTGTTGGGGATGCTGTGGAGCTGACTGGGTACGCGACGGGGCGAGGATGGAGTGGTTTTGGCGCGATCCCGAACAGTGGATTCAAAGCCGGTGTTTGAGCTCGCGGCGCAGTTTTCAGCGCGGTTTAGTCCCTTCGGGGCACGGTTTCTTCGGTGGAGGTAGGGAGACAGATCGCCACTTCCTACTACACGTTTTCCCTGCTTCTGTGCATTGGTTGGTGCTCGATCGGGGGAGATCGAGCCGGTTTAGTGAAAATCGTAGTTTTTGGGGTTTTCAGGGTTCGCCGGAAAATGGCAACCATTCGTGGTGTGGTTAGTGTCAAAATGACCGTTGGGATGTCTGGATCCCATTCACGTATATTTCGTGTCGATTGGTGGTCATTCGAGGCCGGTAGGAGTCTAGGAACCTCGGTAACTCGTTTAGGGTCGATTTGTTCAAATCGCCCTGATCTTACGTTTTAGCGCGTGCATGTGGACTTTTTAGCCTGCCGATGTTGTTTTTCATCGTCTAGCTTTGTTTCCACTGCGCTTCGGCGTGAATGGGGCGTGGAACGGGCCGATTTGGCGTTTCCACTGTTTTCCCGCCGTGACCGGTGTAGCGGTAGTTCCAGGGACCGTCACAGTCCCTGACGGCCCTACGACAGACCGTCACAGCGTCTGGGCATTTTTAATTTGTTCGTGGCTAAGTGAGCGTGACGGTCATGTCCCTGACCGTTACACTCCCCTGACGCGTCCCGGCTGGTGCGTCACAGCCATTGTGCCTTTTGTGTTGTGTTTGAGGTGGTTGCTCTGACGGCACTCCCCTAGTGTGTCAGAGTGGTGTAACGTGCCTGCGCCAGGCCGTTACACTCTGTTTGACCACGTTTGACTGTTTGAGTCTGTTCCTTTGACGCGCCTGCCCTGGTGCGTCAGGCTTGTGTAATGCGCCTGTCCCAGGCCGTTACACTCCATTTGGTTGAGCTGGGTGGCTGTGTCTGTTGGTTCTAACGGCCCTGCCCCCATGCGTCACAGTGTTGTAATGCGTTCGCCGTGGACCGTTACGTGCTGTTTGTCTAAGGCTTCAGACTTGGGTCTGTTGGCCCTGACGCGTCTGTTCACGTGCGTTAGGTTGGCGTAACGCACCTGTTGTCGTGCGTTAGGCCGCTGTAACGCGCCTGACCTGGCGCGTTACGCTGTTCGCATTTTGGTTTCGAGCATGTTGGCTCTGACGTGCCTGCACTGGTGCGTCAGGCACGTGTAACGGCCCAGCACTAGACCGTCACATTTGTGTAACGATCTAGGGGTGGTGCGTTACAGTCTTTGAGTTCCGATTTCTGTTGTTTCAGTTTCTAATTGTCTTGGCTTGTCCTTGTAGCCTGCCCGCTTTCCCGTGGATGTCTCTGGACGTCCTATGAGGGCTAAGACTATGTTATAAGGTAGCCATGAGTCTTCTTGCTTGAGGTAGGATTCTTTTCCTACTGTTGAGTGTGTCTTTGTCGGGTTCCGGTCAACCCGGGGTGACCCAGTGGTTGACAAGTGACCTTGTGTGTAGCAACCCTGATAAAAATAAGATTTTTAAATAAATCAAATTAAAAATAAAAGATAAGTAAATAGATGACAAAGAGCCTAAATGAGTGAATCATTAATCAAAAGGAAAATAACGCCTTTTATCAAGGCGCTGATTCAAAAGGAAACGCCTCTGTATAAGGCGTTAATTTAAAAGGGACGCCTAGACAATAGGGCGTCAAATTGCAAACGACGGGAAAATGAAATTAAGGTAAGAAAATGAAATGCCCTCTACATGGGCGCGTTTACATAACTAACGACACTCGACAAGGCGTCAATTTAAATTCGACGCCCTCACTTAAGACGTTAATTCAGTTCGAGTTCCGTTCGAACCCAGACCTCATCCAAGGTAAGTTTATGGATTGGTACGAGTTAGTAGAATATAGAAAGGACTCTATCAAGGCAATACTACCCTTAATCAAACTCTAACTCTATTAGGGTTCCCCAAAACCCTATAAATAATCCTTGTCCATAAAACCCTAAAATCTATTTGGTCGAAGCTCTGTTGCTGCTGTCATCCGTGAAGAACATAAGTTTGTTCTTCATTTGCTTTACCTTCGCCTTCGGTTATGTACGATGAAGAAAACTAATGTCTTCATCTTATTTCATGTAGGAAGTCTACAGTAGGTAGTAACTCTTTTGTCAAAGAGAAGATCGTGGGTTCTTCGTCCACATCGTTCTTCTTCCCTTGCCTTCAGTTAAGTATTATGAAGAAAAACTAATGATTCTTCATCTTATTTCTCTGTAGGAAAGCCTTCTTGACCTACTGAAGAACGATATTTTTTCATTCAAAGCAAGCTACGCGTAGGAATCACATCCTCTCAACCTCTATATCTCGGTACCTGCTGATCAGATAAATCCCAAAATACTCTGTATATAACAGAGTGACGTTGTTCTTCGACTTTCTCCACGAATCATCACCCAGATCTTAATCAGGTAGGTTTTCTCAAGAACGTAGCCCAAACTAGTATAAATTATGAAATAAACTCATCTATGATCTCATGCATATAGTTTTACTGCATTTCCAAATGTTTTCTGAGTGATTTTAAAGAAGCGACCCAGACAAGGGCGCTAATTCTTATTTTGACGCCCTACGCAGGAGTCGTCAATTTCATATAATTGATAATTATCCATGTTTAAAATTCTATATCTATGAAACCATGAACCTAATCTAATGCATGTTCATCCTGATTGAATCCTGCTATTTTTCTGGTCCTGACCATGTACCTATTTTCCTGAAATTTTATTATCTGAAATTTGGAAAATTATTGAATTAACGACCTGCACAAGGTCGTCTCTTATTGAACTGACGCCCCATACCAGGGCGCTTATTGACAAGTAACGCCCCTGTCCAGGGTGCGTTTTTGTTAAAAATTCCAGAATATTGATTTTCTGCAGAATAGAAATATTGAAGGGACGACTATTGTATACGTCGTCAAATTGTGAATGAACGCCCCTGAATAAGGCGTTAATTGGATAAATTAATGACTTAGCGTAAGTCGCTATTTTCTGTATTACTGTTTTATACTGGTTACTGTCAACCGAAGGGTTTTATATATATCTATATTTCTATATCGGCACTATATCTCCACTCCGTGAGTATAGTCCCACGTTTCATGATGATTTATCATTTACCCACTAATTGTCATTGACATACAAGCTCTCCGTTGGACATTCCGTTCCTTTGGACTAGCGAGTTAGTCATAGAGACCTCCGTAAGTCTCCTCGCAGCCTTGGATTCCCTCAAGGCCAACTGAGCTGGTTGTACCATAAAAACCCATTACACTATTTTGCCATGTCACTCTAAAGAAACATGGTATACCGGCCCTCATGTTATGCAAAGTGTGTATCATGAGAATTCTCTTAATGGGATGAGGTTATTATGCCATTTGATACTGTTCTTGTAAACCCCAATTCTATATCAACATTGTCATGATGTTCTTGTAAACCCCAATTCTATATTCAACATGATGTTCTTGTGGACCCCAATTCTATGTTAAGAATGAGGACGTCTTGCCATTGATGTGCTGTTCATGTGGACCCCAATTCTATATAAAGAGTGTCCATACTTGTTTGTCATGATACCCAAGTTAGGGAACCAATTCCACCTAGTTTTATCGATAATCGTGATTGTACCGTTATTATCGTCATTCTATGTCAAGTGTCATATTTTTGAACTCTATTCTATCCAAGTTATCCTACGTATCTACAAGTTTTATTCTTGAAATTCCATAATGGCTATACACAAAAGTGGATGTTAAAATACATGATTAATGCCTGCGCATATAGGGCCCGATCTGGTCCTGGGAGGAGCACCCGAAAGTACTTGTGCCCATGGGAGTTGATTGATCACGGTATTGGCATTATACCGAAGTGCATGACTAGCTTGATTGAACATTCCACAAATCTTGTACTTGTACTTGACTTTATATTACATGACTTGCGTGGCCCGAGAAAGGGTAACTGTATACTTGCTTGACTTGAAACAAAATAGCCAAATTCCAACATGGCATGATGAATACACTTGCTTGAATATCTTGATATCCTTTTTATATAAGTTCTTGAAAGCTCATGACTAGTTCTTCTTGCTATCGTTTTGTTATACACTCTCTCTATCTTGTCATTTTATGCGAGCATGCATAGCTATAGTGCATTCATGAAAGATGTAATCACTTAAACCCCTTGCTAGATCTTGAGATATAATTTCCTACTGAGCGTTCGCTCACTTAGTGTTTCCTAACTTTTCAGGTAAGTCCGACGATGAGGGAACTCAGACGGATGGGGAAAATCAAGAGTGAAAGAGATAGAGCTTCTTCCGTGTTATCTAGTCTTTTCATATTTTCTTGAGTCAACCTTGTATTTTTCCCTTTATTTTCGTTAGTACTTCCAAGGTTTGTAATAGACATATTCTTATGAAGGAATAAAAGATTGGGTTATCTTTACTTTTGCGCATCTCTGATTTTTGGTGTCGAATACACTAATACTCTGATTGACATGATTGATATAAACTCGTAGCGCATCTCCGGGTACCTTCCGCGCTCGGGACGTGACATTGTGTGGGTGTCTCTGCGGTTTTGTCCAGTCTGAGAGACGGGTTCTGGATGCCTCGAGGTATCGTCTTAGCTTGGTTTGTGTGTCCAGGCGTGTCTGAGGGTCCTTGGTGTTCCCTCGGGTCTTCGTGAGCCGTTTCCTGCAGAGTGTCATTTCTCGTGGCTTAGGATTAGACCGATTGGCGGCTTGTTCCACTGTCTGTGACGATCTTGCCTTTGAGTCATCTGACTCAAGGATCATTACGTTGTAGGTCTAGTTGCCTTGCCCTGAGTCTGTCGGCAGTGGCTGTGCTGCCATTGGTGCTTCGAAGTACGTGTCGTGGGGCGTTCTTGCCTGCTTGTACTTCAGCACTTGTGTTTCTGAGTCTGGTGTCTTGTGAGCCTCCGCTTGTTGTTGCCTGTCAACTCACATTTTTTTAGTGTATAGTCCCAACTCGGAGCAGTGGATAGGGCAGTTCCTGATATACGGTTTGTAAGCTAGTTTCCGTGGGCCCCGCTGTACAGTGGCGTCCTGCTGGATGGGGAAAACTAGCTAGAGGCCTGGCTCTCCAGTAAGAGTCGGTGTGTGCACACGTAGTTAGGGGCTTTGGACTTACGTCGACGGGCGTGACCCTGACTAGTTCTCGCATCTGTGGTCCCGCTTGGATCTGCGACTCGGTCGAGTCCGCGTAGGCCGCGCTCGATGGGTAGTCGAGACATTTGTGGGACGTGTTTCTCAGAGCCTACCTTAGACTCCCCCTTCTTGGCGCGGTAGACTAGGTGCAGGTGGCGCAGTATAAGACGTTAGTGGACGCAGCTGACTGTTCTTTGTGTGAGGAGGTGCTTCCGTCATGTGACACGTGACTCTTCGTGGTTTTCGCGTGTCTTGCGCGTCGTGACATTTCTGAGTTAGCCCTCTTGTGGCCGTACTTGAGGTCAGTGTGTGTTTTATGCACGATGTTCTGGTCGTGCGTGCCGTCGAGTCTGTCGGTCGTCTGTGTGGGTCTTTTCTAGACCTTTTGTTTGTTCTTGTAGGTCCTCGTCTTAGGCCTGGTGCCGTGTCGGTAGATCGGTAACGCCTGACTTTGTCAGATCAGGGTCGCCCTTCTGTCGCTGCTTGGAGTAGCTTAGGGAGCCGAGTTCCTCTCGGTGGCCGTGTTCCGAGTTTTACGGCCTCGCTTCTCCCTTTTCTTTTAGCTTCCCTTGCTCTTAGCTTGTTCCCTACTCCTGCTGTTCCTATTCTTTTTACAGCTTTGTAGTGTAGTTTTCCTGCTTTACTACACCTGCTGTTTTCGTTGTTGTTGTTCCGTGTTACTGCGTATTTTTCAGTGGGGATCCACATGACCCCTACTGAGCCAGTGACACGAGGCTCACTCCTGCTTTTCAGGTGGGGTGACGTCGTTCGTTCTGCTTCCGTGTGGTTCCTGGTGCGCGTGCTCGTAGCGTGTCGTTGTTGCCAGCTGGTACCTGTGTCGGGCTTCCCCCGACTTCTCGGTACGTCTTTTCTTTACTATCGACTATACTTGCTAGACTTGCTGTCTTTAGCTTTGGACTTGACTCTGGTGTATAATTGTTAATTAAAAAGTAATTTTATTTCTTCTACTTTAGCAAACCAATCTAATGAAATTTAATTGCTTACTGTTATATCTCTGTGGCTTCAATGTACTCTACATATACATTTCATCCCTTCGGAGCTTTACCGCTCTTGGGAGGCCTCGCGGGTTCCTTGTGGTATCACGTGTATTCGGTAGTCCTACCGGGTATACCTGGTATCCGGAATCCCTGTCGCTACAGCTGGTATCAGAGCAGTGTTCTGAGATGTTCGGAGTTCTTTTCTGAGCTATCAGAGCGTTGTTGTGTGAAGTACATGGGAATCCAAGATATACAGTATCCACAGTCGTGAAAGTCCAGTACAGTCTTCAGCAGGCTTCGGTTTGTGATTCTTTATCGCTTCATTTTCTGTGCGTCATCTTGTGCGTGCTATCCTGGCACTGTACGAGATGGCCCTGCTCTCATCAAGATGTGATGAGGTGTTTCTTTTTCATTGTTGTGTTTGTTTTGATCAAGTTATACTTGGCAGAGTTCGCTGGAAGGCTTGAATCTGCAGTATGTTGTTTGAGATTTTCTCTGTATGTTGTTCAGATTGTTGTTGACCTTTGGCCTTGGTCTGATGACCGTGCACATTCTCACGTTGTCTTGGTCGTCCCGGCTTGAGTCTGCTCAACTCCTGATGTGTTTCGCTTCTGTTGAAGTGCTCGTTTAGATTTCGTGTTTGAGAAGTTGCTCAGGCAAGCTAGGATTTTCCCTTCCTGGTGAGCTTTCGTGGTTGAGCTTAATTACTTCTCATCCCTTCTGGTGGAATCTTCTCGAGGTTTGCCTTGGAACTGCTGTCTTAGTGATGCCTTTGTCCTGTGTCTGCTTATGTGTGGACAGCTTTTATTTGAGCCTGATCTGCTCTGTGCTATACGGTTGCTTGGCTTTGGACTCCATCATGGTGTTAAGAGTTGTCGTGCACCGTGTTTGTCGTGCCGTGTCTAGCGGCCGACGTGTTGTGAGGGCTCATTTAGCATTTTCAGGACGTGAAGGTAAGCTGAGATTAGCCTTTTCCTTGTGCTTTGTGCTGAAGCTGGTACTCTTCTCCTGTTGCACTTGGGCTCCTGGTAATCGGTTGTTCGCTGGATCGGTACTTGTGGCGTGTTGTTTGCGATCTTCATAGATTGCGAAGGCGTCTGGTGTGTGCTGAGATGCGATTGCCGATGTCGTTTGGATGCCTGTGTGCGCTATTGAGTGCGCAGCTGAAGCGTGTGGGCTGATTACCCACGGGTCGAGAGATCTTTTTCTTCTCGATGTGACTTCATCTTGGCTTCCTGTGCCTCGATATCATCTGTTGCCGTGCCGTTGCTGGTGGTTTTCAGCTGTTGGCATTGGCATTTGTGAGTGTCGTGGAATTTTTCGGCATTCCTGCTGACTGAGTACCCTCTACTCTGCATTTTTTTCTCTTGGGTGTTATGCTCTCCAAGCGTGTTTGTAGTCCTTGAGTTGCGTTCCCCAAGATTGTTGTCATTTCCCGTTGTCGTGGATCTTTTCTTGGTGAGCGGTCTGATGCGTGACCCGTCCCTTGTGGTCGTGTGCTCAGCTGTTCCTGTGCCTTGATGTGACCCTGCTTGCAGTTGTGTTCCATGGTTCTGTGTTCCGTGCGAAGCCAAAATTCTGCAAGTGCTGCTGTTGCTGTTGGTGTTTTGGCGCTGTTTCTCTATGATTTTGTTTATTGATTTTGTGCTTCTATTTTGGACTAGGTCTTGTCGGTTAGCCTTGCTGTACTCTTTCTCCTTAGAGTTAGCTTGCGACTCGATCAGATATGATATCTGAGTGAGGACTGACTTGTTTGTGTTTGCTGTTGTCATTGGCGTCCTGTGTGCCGGGTGTTTCTTGTTGCCTTTGGCACTAGAGCCGATGATGTGGTCGAGCTGTCAGCTGAGAGAATTGTGTCTCCTTGTTTAAGCTGATACTCGCCGTGTATGTCGTCTCGCTTCTTAGATGTATGTTGTTGGGGCAGTCGTGTCTCTTTCCCCTGCGAGACGTAAGCGATGTTGCCTTGTTTCGGAGGTGTCGAACTTGTATCGTGCTCGACCCAGAGCGTGTGTCGGTGATTATGGTCTGACAATGTTCCTCTGTGCTGTGTTCTCTCGAGATTTGTGTCGTTTCCGTGGTTGTGCTGTTGGGTTATTCTTCCCTATTTCTCCTTTGTTAGTCCTTAAATTTCGAGGATGAAATTTTTTAAAGGAGGGGAGGATGTAATGCCCTGGATCCTTGGTAGATCTTTATTGGATCTTTCGGATTTGTTTCGGTGTGTTTCGGTTCGCTTTTGTGGCTTCCGAGTTGAGCTTTACGAGCCGTGTGGGTTTTTCTCCCGTACTAGTTATAGAACCCTATGGTGAGTTTAATTATCAGTTCATCGACTCGTGAATACTGCAGCGACGATGTACTCTCCGAGCCGGTCATTTCGACTATTTTTACGTATTTTTCGGAGATAGGGCCTAAAATAAGATTTTTCAGAAATTAGGAAAATTCTTAATTTCTTTTACTATTTCTTTTCCTTCCTCTCTCCTCCCTTCCCATTTCGCCGCCGCCGTCTCTCTCTCCCATTTTCTCTCCTCTCGAGCTTCCTCGGCTCCGGCTGTAGACGGAGGACCTAGGAGCGAGTGTTGGGGATGCTGTGGAGCTGACTGGGTGCGCGACGGGGCAAGGATGGAGTGGTTTGGCGTGATCCCGAACGGTGGATTCAAAGCTGGTGTTTGAGATCGCGGTGCGGTTTTCGGCGCGGTTTAGTCCCTTCGGGGCACGGTTTCTTCGGTGGAGGTAGGGAGACGGATCGCCACTTCCTCCTACACGTTTTCCCTGCTTCTGTGCGTTGGTTGGTGCTCGATCGAGGGAGATCGAGCCGGTTTAGTGAAAACCATAGTTTTTGTGGTTTTCAGGGTTCGCCGAAAAATGACAACCATTCGTGGTGTGGTTAGTGTCAAACTGACCGTTGGGATGTCTGGATCCCATTCACGTAAGTTTCGTGTCGATTGGTGGTCATTCGAGACTGGTAGGAGTCTGGGAACCTCGGTGACTCGTTTAGGGTCGATTTGTTCAAATCGCCCTGATCTTGCGTTTTAGCGCGTGCATGTGGGCTTTTTAACCTCCCGATGTTATTTTTCATCGTCTAGCTTTGTTTCCCCTGCGATTCGGCGTGAATGGGGCGTGGAACGGGCCGATTTGGCATTTCCACTGTTTTCCCACCGTGACCAGTGTAGCGGTCGTTCCAGGGACCGTCACAGTCCCTGACGGCCCTACTACAGACCGTCACAGCGTCTGGGTGTTTTTAATTTGTTCATGGCTGAGTGAGCATGACGGTCATGTCCCTGACCGTTACACTCCCCTGACGTGTCCCGGCTGGTGTGTCATAGCCACTTTGCCTTTTGTGTTGTGTTTCAGGCGGTTGCTCTGACGGCACTCCCCCAGTGCGTCAGAGTGGTGTAACACGCCTGCGCCAGGCCGTTACACTCTGTTTGACCGCGTTTGACTGTTTGAGTCGGTTCCTGACGTGCCTACCCTAGTGCGTCAGGCTTGTGTAACGCGCCTGTCCCAGGCCGTTACACTCCGTTTGGTTGAGCTGGGTGGCTGTGTCTGTTGGTTCTAACGGCCCTGCCCCCGTGCGTCACAGTGTTGTAACGCGTCCGTCGTGGACCGTTACGTGCTGTTTGTCTGAGGCTTCAGACTTGGGTTTGTTGGCCCTGACGCGTCTGTTCCCGTGCGTTAGGTTGGCGTAACGCGCCTGTTGTCGAGCGTTACGCCGCTGTAACGCGCCTGACCTGGCGTGTTACGCTGTTCGCATTTTGGTTTCGAGCGTGTTGGCTCTGACGCGCCTGCCCTAGTGCGTCAGGCTCGTGTAACGGCCCAGCACTAGACCGTCACGTTCGTGTAACGGTCTAGGGGTGGTGCGTTACAGTCTTTGAGTTCCGATTTCTATTGTTTCGGTTTCTGATTGTCTTGGCTTGTCCTTGTAGCCTGCCCGCTTTCCCGTGGATGTCTCTAGACGTCCTATGAGGGCTAAGACTACGTTATAAGGTAGCCAGGAGTCTTCTTGCTTGAGGTAGGATTCTTTTCCTACTGTTGAGTGTGTCTTTGTCGGGTTCCGGTCAACCCGAGGTGACCCAGTGGTTGACAAGTGACCTTGTGTGGGTGTCTCAGCGGTTTTGTCCAGTCTGAGACACTGGTTCTGGATGCCTTGAGGTATCGTCTTACCTTGGTTTGTATGTCCAGGCGTGTCTGAGGGTCCTTGGTGTTCCCTCAGGTCTCCGTAAGCCGTTTCCTGTGGAGTGTCGTTTCTCGTGGCTTAGGATTAGACCGATTGGCGGCTTGTTCCGCTATCTGTGACGATCTTGCCTTTGAGTCGTCCGACTCAAGGATCGTTATGTGGTAGGTCTAGTTGCCTTGCCCTGAGTCTGTCGGCAGTGGATGTACTGCCATTGGTGCTTCGAAGTACGTGTCGTGGGGCGTTCTTGCCTGCTTGTACTTCAGAACTTGTGTTTCTGAGTCTGGTGTCTTGTGAGCCTCCGCTTGTTGTTGCCTATCGACTCACATTTTTTTAGTGTATCGGCCCACCACAGAGTGGTGGATAGGGCAGTTCCCGATATACGGTTGTTAAGCTAGTTTCTGTGGGCCCCGCTGTACAGTGGCGTCCTGTTGGATGGGGAAAACTAGCTAGAGGCCTGGCTCTCCAGCAAGAGTCGGTGTGTGCACACGTAGTTAGGGGCTTTGGACTTACGTCGATGGGCGTGACCCTGACTAGTTCTCACATCTGTGGTCCCGCTTGGGTCTGCGACTCGGTCGAGTGCGCATAGGCCGTGCTCGGTGGGTAGTCGAGACATTTGTGGGACGTGTTTCTCAGAGCCTACCTTAGACTCCGCCCTTCTTGGCGCGGTAGACTAGGTGCAGGTGGCGCAGCATAAGACATTAGTGGACGCAGCTGGCTGTTCTTTATGTGAGGAGGTGCTTCCGTCACGTGACACGTGACTCTTCGTGGTTTTCACGTGTCTTGCGCGTCGTGACCTTTCTGAGTTAGCCCTCTCATGGCCCTACTCGAGGTCAGTGTGTGTTTTATGCATGATGTTCTGGTCGTGCGTGCCGTCGAGTCTGTCGGTCATCTGTGTGGGTCTTTTCTAGACCTTTTGTTTGTTTTTGCAGGCCCTCATCTTTGGCCTGGTGCCATGTCGGCAGATCAGGAACGCCTGACTTTGTCAGATCAGGGTGACCCTTCTGTCGCTACTTGGAGTAGCTTAGGGAGCCGAGTTCCTCTCGGTGGCCGTGTTCCGAGTTTTACGGCCTCGCTTCTCCCTTTTCTTTTAGCTTCCCTTGCTCTTAGCTTGTTCCATACTCCTGCTGTTCCTGTTCTTTTTACAGCTTTGTAGTGTAGTTTTCCTGCTTTACTACACATGTTATTTTAGTTGTTGTTGTTCCGTGTTACTGCGTGTTTTTCAGTGGGGATCCGCGTGACCCCTACTGAGCCAATGACATGAGGCTCACCCCTGCTTTTCAGGTGGGGTGACGTCGTTCGTTCTGCTTCCGTGTGGTTCCTGTTGTGCGTGCTCGTAGCGTGTCGTTGTGGCCAGCTGGTACCTGCGTCGGGCTTCTCCCGACTTCTCGGTACGTCTTTTCTTTACTGTCGACTATACTTGCTAGACTTGTTGTCTTTAGCTTTGGACTTGACCCTGGTGTATAATTGATAAATTGAAACTGTTAATTAAAAAGTAATTTTATTTCTGCTACTTTAGCAAACCAATCTAATGAAATTTAATTGCTTACTGTTATATCTCTGTGGCTTCAATGTACTCTACACATACCTTTCATCCCTTCTGAGCTTTACCGCTCTTGGGAGGCCTCGCGTGTTCCTTGTGGTATCACGTGTATTCGGTAGTCCTACCGGGTATACCTGGTGTCCGGAATCCGGGTCGCTACAGCTTCTGGTAGGTATTGCTTTCAAACATTTCATATAAAAAATATAAGGGGATAAAAACAAAAATTATATGTTTAGAGCAATGGTCTGATTACTGAGAAACTGGGTGTTTCATCAAAACGAAATGAAAATTTTCCTAAGTCATGAGGTATCTTATTATATCTATTTAAGAAGTGCAAAATTTTTGATGATGACAGGGCAATGGTAATAAAGTGGTGAGTAACTGGGGAGTCTGGCCTCTGATCAAGGTGCCTCCTCACGTAAAAACTCACAGTTACTAACTTTGTTCTCTAAAAGAGAGGTAATGCGGTTCTCATATTGAGTAATTGGGGAGTTCGGCCTCTGATCAAGGTGTCTCCTTAATGTCAAAGATGTGATCTACCAACTTACTTATTGATCTCTATACTACTGGTTAAAGAAAAATATATTTCAATCAAATCCCTTGTTGTTGTTGCCAGTCTATGGAGTGTTTGTCCTCAATACCTGAAGAACCTTCTCTAAGCATCAGTCTCTTGCAGTCTAATTAGTATAGTTTTGATAAGCTCTCTCTTGACATATCTGTTCTCCCTTGATTCCTCATCATATCTTCTGTACGTAGATAAACTTCACTCTCACTCTCGGTCTTTCTTGATTACTTGAATTGAAGATTCCACGCTTGTTTAGTGGCCTACTTAACTTTTTAAGATATGTTCATGGGTCATTCTCACTGTGAAGATACTGCATTTTTTTCCCTCACTTATCCAACAACTGCATATCTCTTTTATGTCCTTTTGATGATGTCAAAGGGGGAGAGTCAAAGGGAGAGTCAAATGATGGGGAGAGTGCTTTGCTTTGGCAGGAGTTAGTGTGTAATAAAGCATGCATGCTTGATCACTGCTTGATCACTCAATTTTGATTGCATTGACATAAATTGACTCATAGTGTTGCCATCATCAAAAAGGGGGAGACTGTTGCACTCCTACGGTTTTGATGATGTCATACACTATAAGTCAATCATGATAGTCTATCTTAATACATTCTTCTTTTATACATTCTTCATATATTGCACTCTCTGGTTTTACTCTGAGTCGACTTTTGGTGGTAAGGTCCGTTCATACTCAGTTCATTCTGTATTGAGTCTGTGCATATGCTGCATTTCAATTGAATAGGGTCTGTGCATGCATTCATCAAGTCGGTGCAACCTTCGTTGCTGCACGCGACTAAGTCATTGCAATGTATGTATATGCATTAGTTAAGTCGGTGCAACCTTCGTTGAGGCACGCGACTAAGTCCGTGCATGTTGAGCTCTGGGCACAGCAAGTCGGTGCAATAATCGTTGCTGCACGCAATCAAGTCGGTGCAACTCTCGCATCGTGCACATAAAGTCTATGCACACTTCTTTGGTAAGTCCATGCATAAGAGGTTTATGAGTCTAATGACTGTGCATGATTGAAGTACGCTGCATTCTAAGTCTATGCAAGTCTCGCATTGTTTTTACGCATATTGAGTCGGTGCAGTTTTGGGTATATAGAGTTGGTGCATTGTTTTGTCTTATGCATTAATGTCTGTGCATACTTTCTCATATGTGCACCAAAGTCTGTGAAATCTTTGCATCTGGGTACTTGTAGTTGGTGTAGTTTCTATCTTGGTGCATATTTCAGTCGGTGCACTTACTACCTTATACACATTGGTCTGCGTATATATGGTTCTACGTTGCTCATAGTTTGTGCATATCCTGCAAAACTCTATTCATGGTTTGGGCATATTTTGCTATACGGTCTGTGCATGCTTACACCTTAGAGTATAAGGTCTGTGCTAATATTCCCATATGCCTACCAGGTTTGCTACCTGGTCGAGCACTTGTTCGGTGAACCCAAAACTTGTGAGGATACTCCACGTGGAAGTCAAAGTACCAGGTTTAAGGGCTCGTGATCCAAGGCAAGGAACATAAAGGATGATCCTGCCACGTGGACTGCTATAGCACCATGGTTCCGACACGTGGAATCAAAAAGGGATCAGATCTGCGTAAAGAACTGGGTGGGAATCGTGTTACCCACGCGCTATCATCTGGCTATAAAAAGGAGGTTGAAGACTGCAAGATGATGTTGAAGATTGACGAAGAGAGAGCATCTGAAGCCAGTGCGTGTGCCAAAATTTCCCTATTCAAGAGAAGAGCCTGTCTAGAAATGAAAGTGTCTGTGTGATCATCTTTTGTTTGAGCTTGAAAGTCTACTTCTCTGGAAGGTACATTATCGCTATTTTTGAGTTGTTTCATTAATCCCTTCTATACTGGTTTTGTTACCCTCTAAGTGTTCTTAGAGGAAGGGAGAGGTTCTATGTTTTCCCTCCATCGTGTTTGGAAGAAGAGAGGATTGATCCTCTGGTTCGTGAGTTGCTGGGTGCAATTCACAGGGTTCCCTTTCTGGTGTGCAAAGGAAGGGAGGTTGGTCCTCCAGGGGTTCTTCCGGTCATACGAAGATCGGGGAGATTGTTCCTCGGGGCAAGCTGTACGGCAGCAGGTGTTGCAGACTGATTTCTAATTTGCTTAGTGCAAGGAAGCCTTACTCTAGAGGAGTAAGGGGTGGACGTAGATTGCAGATCGTAATCGAACCACCTTAAAAATCTTCTGTCCCTTTGGTGTGGTCTGATTTTTGCCTGTTATACTATTTTTTGCTCGGCAAGTGTTTGAAGTTTGAACTACTTAGTTCTTGGTCTCATTGAGCATATGTCTTTTTGGTTGATACGTGGCTAGATTGGAGGAGGTCCCATACTGCGTTTCTGAATTTTCTAGTCTGTCTTCGAATTAGATTGAATTTGGGGGTGATCTATTCATCCCCCCCCTTCTAGCTCACCCACCGTGTGAACTATCAGAGACTAATATGTTTCTTGTGTTACAACTCTATGAAAGTGGGATTGTATGCATGTATAGGAATACGTGGGAAGGTCTCTATGAGGTTCTGTATTGTTGTTGGGCGTCATTCCTTGTATAAAGTAGGTAAATGGACATTGATAACACTAAATGCAAAAAGAGCAATTAAATTTGTTGTTGTTTGTCTCTTCTTCGTTGTATCTCCTGTGCCTTGCTTTTGTAAATGTGCATCTACAATGGTTGTCACTTTACTATCAAACCATAGATGATTTCTGTAAGTAGTTGTATGTTCTTCTTTGAAAAAAATGTTTAACCTCTTACTTTTAATTGATTTCTTTATGTAGCTGTATGTCCATGTAACCATTTTAGTCGACAAGTTGATTCCTTTGGTGAAGATTTGTGATGCAATTGCTGTAGCAGGATTGTTAAATGCAACTCTAGTCATTCCAATGTTTCACTTAAACAACATTTGGAGTGATTCTAGGTTAAGCTAAAATTCATCTTATACCACTTTATTTTGAAATTTGAGTTTTAGTATATGATTCCTTCTTTATTTGGGATGTAGATGGAATAGCATGCACTTTTATTTGTTTTACCACTTTCATTCTGAACTTTGAAGTGTACATATTCTCATTTTCTTAATGTTGGATAACTGGTATCTAGGGAATCTAGACATGTCTAACAAGAAACCAAAATTGTTAATACCTTTGAGTATCTAAACTAGTGTGTGAAATTTAGATGTGTAGTGAAAATTTTCATTAGAAGAGGCGAGCTTGTGTCCCATTCACTAAGGCAGAAGGAAGTCAAATTTTCTGGTAATGCAGGAATAAAAAGAGATATATTGGAATGCATTATTTTAAGTTGATGTTTACAAAGAAAAACATCAGGTTTGTTTTAGAATATTGGCATGCAGCATCTGACCTGGAAACATATTCTGCCCTACATATTGTAACAATGTGGTATTCTCTCTGATCTTCGATCCCTAAACTGGTGGTGGGGATATTGGAACTCCTTTGCTTTTTTGATTTTAAATGCAGTTGATCGTCTGATGGTAGCATCTTATATTCCGTTAATTAGATATGCATTAGATTACTTATCTTAAAACCAATCTGAACGTGTTGGATTGTAGGTTGAGAACTTTGGGAAGCCATCACTGTTGTTGCACCTAGATCCCAAGCTAGGGCTTCTTACCCTGTATAGTAGAAGATTCACATGGAGAATCAAATCCATCGTCATTTAGGAGCGTATCCCCATATTTCATTGTTGGTTTTGGAGAGTATGCTTTATGAGTCAGAGAAATAGAGAAAAAACAATTGTATGCTATAGATGCCAGTGGAAGAAGATAGTGTAGACACGTTATTTTTGACATTACATTGAGTAAAATCCCATATTACACTATGATGCCCCAAAGTGCCTCGAACATTTGAGTTATTTGAGTGATTTCCTATTTTTTTGATATTTTTCCCCATTTTTAAGAATTTTTTGAGAAAATTTTGAAACATGGCGGCCGAGGGAGACACTGTAGCAACCCGGGTAAATTATGGGAATGAAATTTCCTAAATAAACCCTTCAAATAAAAAAAATGCAGAGTCCAAACGTCAACACATTTATAGCCTTAACCTTTGTATATATGCGAGGGCTTCACATATAAGGATAGATTATGAACTAATGGTCCTTACAAATGGTTTTAAGGGCATAAAAGCATAATATATATTAGGATGAGTTGATTATAAAACCCAAATCCCTTCACGTGTATACATATGGGCCCATTATTTTCTAAAAACAAAAAGGGAGGCCCAAACACAGTAGGGAGTTCGAACGTAGAAGTGGCCATGCATGGAGATTAGGGTTTAAGTCTAACAGAGGTAGCGGCTGTGGTTTTAGCAAGGGAGGATTAACATGGAAGTTTTAAACCCTTTACGATTGCATTCGTGGGAAACTCCTATCCCTTTAGGATTCTAAAACCCCACTAGGAATTCCTCCTCTATAAGAACCCTACCCCATCGACGAGCTCCGGCTACTGTTGATGCTCATATTGTTTCCTTTACGTCAACGTAGAAAGGCAACTTCCTCTTCCTCTGGTGCAGGCCGTAGCTACGTAAAGAGGAAGCTGTGCTTCTTCCTCTTTCTTCTACGATCATTGTTGCATCCTACTGCAGTAAACGAACGAAAGAGGAAGTCTTCTTCTTTGTCATTTCTTCTTACGAATGATTGTAACGTGTAAAGAGGCCGTCGTGTGCTTCTTCCTTCGCGTTCAGGTGCCGCTGTCTGCTTATGTTGGAAGTACTGTATCCTTTTTCCTGCGTGCTGTTGTTGCAACGTTCTCATCATTCTGTCATCACTCGTGAAGGGGAAAGGCTACGTATTACTCTCCTTCCTTCATCGATTCAAGCTGCAGTTACTACTTGTTGCCTGCTACTGCTGCTTGATCATGTTACAGTTACTGCTACTACTCTTATATTCTTCCATCCGTTCGTTCAGATCAAACTAAAAGGTAAGTGTTCTCAAGATACGAAGCCCAACATGTTAATCACAGTAAATCCATGCCTATAGGTCGTTTAGCGTTTATTCCATGATTGCTGTTGTAGTTTTATGAAGTTTTGTCTGAGTTCTGTAAATAGCGACCAAGGCATTGCCGCCTATTAAATGAACGCCCGCGCAAGCTGTCGCTAATTCTTTTGAAATAGCGACAATGGCTAGGGCGTACTTTAATGAGTGACCCTTTGTCAATCCGCTAATTCTTTTAGGTATTTAATAAATACCACATGTTTATAAATAAATATCTATGTAACCTGACGTTAAAAATTCTACATGAGCATGATCCTGGAATCCTTATATTTTTCTCTGTCTATTCATGTCGTTACTTTTAGGATTATGTGAACTCCAATTTTATGAGTAGTGTTATGTGTCTAATAGCGTACATGCTTGATGCGTAGCATCAGACAAAAAATGGGCGACAGTAATCTAGTAACTAATTAAAGAATGAACGCCCCTATACGGTGGTGTTGTTCTATAAAATCCAGTAAAATAGAATTTATATTGAAATTCATGAATGAGTGACCCAAAGCATGACATCATTTAAAGAATGAACGCCCTCACACACAGTCGCTATTTATAATTATAATTGTTAATTTCTAAAAAGTTCTAGAATTAACGCCCGTATATTGTGTCATTAATTCTTATTTTTTTGGAAAATTCTATTATTAATTAAGATTGAACGACCTTTCAGAAAGTTGCTATTTCCTGATATGCGACCACTGATAAGGCGTCAATTCTTCTCTTTCAGTTTTATCACGTTTTCTGGCCCATATCGCGGGTCTATTGACACTCTCATCTCACATCTGTAGATGGGATTTCTATTTTGATTCTATCGATTACACACTAACTCTCGGTGATGTTTGAACCCTCCACGCGATATTCCTTCCTTTGGACTGGTGATTTCTTCATAGAGACCTCCGTACGTCTATGATAGCCTTGGATTCTCTCAAGGTAGCCGAGCAGGTTGTACCCTAAAAACCCATGACATTGTGTCTTGTCACATCACTCTGAAGAAACGTGATGCCTTAGCCCTCTTAGAGCGCTGTTCTTGGCCTCTTTGAGAAGTATGTTCTCTGTCAGTAATTGGCGACACTGACTTGGGCGCCAGAAGGAATTGGCGACCAGTCTAGTGGCGTTATTTCCTTGATATAGCGACTTGAGCCTGGGTGCTATTTCATCGAGGTACTGTTCACAGGAATGGGCGACCATGCATGTGGGCGCTATTTCTAAAATTGGTGGTGACTGAGTGAGGGCCAATTGCCCAATTTCATGACATGTCTTGATTTTCGTGAGGTTTAATGATGTGTCATACTTGTTCAAAGTTCTACCCTTGAACTCCTACATTCGTGAAATCTACCTTATCATTCTACAATGGTTATTCATTTAGATCTCTATATTGGCTATAACTATAGTGGATGTCTAAAATATACATGACCCAATGTCTGCACATATAGGGCCCGATCTAGTCCTGGGAGGAGCACCCGAAAGTACTTGTGCCCATGGGAGTTAATTGATCACGGTGTGGCATTGCACCGAAGTGCATGACTAGCTTGATTGATGACATTCCACGACTCGTACTTGACTTGACATGACATGACTTGCGTGGCCCAGAATGGGTATTTACTTGCTTGATATTACAATAGCCAATTCATGTGACATGACTTGATATATTTACCTGCTTGACTAGCTTGATACATTTTATATGAATATCTTGAAATCTTGCTAGTTCATGTCTATTAACTTATGTTACACTCTCTCTCGCCATTTTCATGTGTACATGCATGGATAGACTTGCACTCATGTAACATGTAATTACTTAAAGTAAGCTTATACTTGAGATATAATTCCTACTGAGCGTTCGCTCACCTAGTGTTTTCCCTTATTTTTTAGGTAATTCCGATGACGAAGCTCATTCGGATGGGGACGGACATGAGTGAAGAGCGTAGAGCCGTTCCAACTATCGATGCCATTATCTAGTCGTGTCTTTTCATATTTCTTGAGTCAATGATTATAATTTTCTTTTATTGAGTCAAGATTATCCTTTAGTACTCTTTTCTAAAGAGAAGATTATGTAATTGATTTACCTTACTGGTTGTTATGAATAAATTGGATTTGGTTATCTTGCAATTTGCGCATCTCTGTCTATAAGGTTGAATTCCTTATGCTCTTGACATGAATGATATAAACTCATCCCATATACCGGGTTCCTTCCGTGCTCGGGGTGTGGCAGTTTTTGTGGTATCAGAGCCTAGGATATTAAATTCCTAGGAAACCAAGTCCAAGGATAGGTTTATACCTTTACCCGGTGAGATTGGGTAGAGCCATGGATTAAGTTAACTTAGGAACTTAGACCCTTGGATTAATCATATATTAATATAGTTACTTAAAATCTTGTAGGATCATGTCCGCTGAACGTGCTCAATGGCGTGATATGCAACGCACTGTCCAAGGCCTCACTCAGGCGCTACAACAAGTGGCGCAGGGCGGAGCCAACCGTGGAGCGGGAGATCTCCACCGGAGTTTTCGCAACATGAACCCACCAAAGTTCATTGGTTCGACCGACCCCGATGATGCCGAGCACTAGATCAGAGAGATCGAACATATATTCTGTGTCATGCAATGCATGGATTAAGAGAACGTTTTATTAGCGACGTTCCAACTAGTGCGGGATGCTCATTTTTGGTGAGAATCTATAGAGGCTACCTTACCCCATGAGCAAGTTATGTGGGGTGAGTTCATAGAGTATTTCAACAACAAATACTTCTCGGACCGTGTTCAAGAAAAGAAGGCCATGGAATTCACCGCCCTCAAGCAAAGGACCTTATCAGTGGCCGAGTATGGGGGTCAAGTTCGCAGGCAGGGGTCGCCCCCACACCCATCCACCCCATTTCCCATCCCATCTACCCCATTTCCCATCACCTATCACCACCCTGTTCATCCCAATTCGCAGGCAGCAGTCAAGGGTCGAGTTATAGAGGCTGCCACATCTTCACCGCGCATCTTCAGGTGGTGTACGTTATACTGCGGGAAAGCTTGGCGAGGCTGCTTCGTAGGCGAGGTGGTCTCGTCATCATTCTACTTTGGAGCTGCTCGGAGGAGTGATCTTCGTCAGACTGTGCATTTCCTCCCTGGCAGATAGCCAGCAATGACTTTCAGAGGCTCCCACGACCAGCACCCTTGGCTTCTTGAGGTGCCATTTGGCTGAGGGCTTCTCCTGCAAGTGCCCTGCCAATCTGCAAGAAGCAGAACAGTTTTTGGAGCTCGGAGTCAAGAATTCCAGTTTTTCTCCCCGAGGTGCGCAAGGTCAGCGCCCCAGAACTTGGTCCGACATCCTTCCACTGATCTAGTCATCGCGGTCAGCTCCGACCTCCAACGATGGTCCCGTTGGTCCCGGCTCAAAGAGGACTCGTCAACAATTGCAGTGGTTCTAGTCTCGCATTATTTGGACCCCGGGAGTGTTTGTGGCACCCTCACCATCCCGTAGCAGCAGTCTGGGAGCAACTAGAACCAGAGTAGATCAGTCCTGTTCCAGACCCTGCCCCAGCCAGCAACATCATTAGGAAATTCTCCAAAAATTTAGACATCCTCCTGGGTCAACTCAGAAAGTTTTGGCACTGGTATTGACCTCTTCTGAGCTTGGCAGATCCCGTGGCGGCATCATCATCGACTGCCTATCAAGCTGTTCCTGAAGCTGGCAGAATCGGCGCAGCTCGTCAATTCAGTTTCTAACTTAGCTCCACCACCCCACTTGGCTGGCTTACAGCCCCTCCCTACGTGGAGGTAGTGTTTGGTTGTAATTGGACTTCCCCACCCCTAGTCCAATCCCTCTGTGAGGGAGTAGTGCATGTACAAGCAGGTCTTCGGCCGAAGCATCATCGACGCGGCATGCGGGTAGCCCATGCTTCCTCGCTCGCCCTCGTCTTCGGTTGGGGTTGGAGTAGTCACGCCAACCAGGTGAGCTACTGAACACTTCTCTTTGCTAGTATCCTTTTATTAATTAGTTTTGCATCTTAGTGCCGTCGGCAATGAGAGAGTGCCCGGTCCCAAATTGTCATCAAATTGAGCGACCACCGCGGAGCGAGGCGAGAGCAACCCCTTACATCCCACGCCCTTGGCGTGCTGGCCACTCACGGAATTGAGCATCTCAGGCCCTTAGGGGTCCATCCTAAGCTAGCTTTACCCCGGAACGTCAAGGTCCCACCTCAGACCCTTCCCACCATCGCTGGTTTACCTACAAGCAACCGTGAGCGCTACGCGAGTGAGCTCGCCCGAGTGAGTCCGTCGTCAAAGTTGCATGCTTACGAGTCTAGGTCCAAGGGCATCGATCGAGTGGCTGTCACCCCCTAGGTGGTGTCACATCAACTGGTATCAGAGAAAGTCATTGACTTGTTCCTACAAGTCAAGTCCTAGGGCGTTTGCATCCATCACCCCGAGCATCATCACATCCGCATTCCTATGGCTACCTCATACCAATCACACCCATCTCTTTCACCTCTCCCAATGGATCCCAAACTCCTTAGACGCCATGCTACCAACAAGGTTAATTGCATCAACTCCCTCATGGAGGCCATGCCCAACATTTTTGGGCGGCTTGATGATATCACTACCCAATTCAATAAACTTGAGGGAGGTAGGCCTGCACCAAGAATGGACGAGAGTTGCCCCCGAAAAAATCCGGATGACCACCTCTTGGCACTTTTTAAAATCAAAACCCCCGCCTTTGAGGGATCCTACAACCCAAGCCTCTATCTAGATTGGGAATTTTTGATGGGCCAATACTTTGATTGGTACCCCTTGGCCGAAGAGAGGAAAGTGAGACTAGCCAAAATGCACTCCTCCAAGCAAGCCAAAACTCATTGGCTAATGGTTGAGGGTTTAAGTAGGATCCGCGGGCAAGCCCCGATTAACACTTGGGAAGAAATGAAGGCCGAGCTTAGAAAGGTCTACACACTAAAACCCTCCCCCTCCTACCCGGGTAGTCATAGCCCGAGGAGCACTACCACTCCTCCACTTCCACCCGGCCCGCCTAAGGTCACCCCAATGGCCCAAACCCCACCGCTCCCCACCGATCCTACCTCGGCCACCTCCCCCACACCCCACCACCTAACCCTCAACACTCAAGCCCGAATGGTCCCACCCTCCGCTCTTCCATCTTCCCCCATAAGAGACACACCTCCCAAGACCAACCAAACCAAAGCTCCTCACCCAACCCATCTCCCACTCCCGACCCCAACTCTACCATGTCCTAGGCCTCCACTACTTCCCCTCCCTATCCTAACCCAAGTCTCCCTTTACCCACCACCCCGGGTGCACCATGCACCAACCATTATCACCACATCCCCAAGACACCTTCCCATTCCCTTGGAAAAGGAGGTAATACCCACTCACATAGAAGTAGATGCTAGCCTAGACCCTCTTCCCACCCATGAGGAAACCCAAGTTCACACCAATGATGAGGAAGAGTCTCAAGCCTTCACCACTCCAAATAGTCTGGATCTTCAAGAATCACAAACCTTCACAAATAGTACCATAATCATAGATGGGCCCCTAGCTAGATGGCTAAAGGAGAGACCGATCCCTCCCATCACATCCCATGCCTACCCTCCCATGGAGCTAGACCTCCATATAGTACCCTTCTCCTCCTATCACACCACAATCCAATCATCCTACCAAGTGGAGACCTTAGGGGATCTTCTTAAGGGCTTAGCATAGCAAATTGAGTTCACGAGCATGTTGACCCCGGTGACCAACCAATCTAGGAGCCTTGACCTCCAACACCTATGTGTCAGGTCTATCACCGCGGTTTACACTGTGGGTTGCTACACTAGCGACCTCCTTCTATTCCTCCCCACACCCGATGAGCCTGATGCTATCCACAAATTGGAGTTGCTTATCTCGGGTAAAGAGTCAAGCCATCCATTCGAGGCCTACCATCCCACCCAAATCACCGGCCTAATTATCCCGATGGAGGAGGATTCCTCACAATCTTTTGAGGACCTTGAGGACTTAGAGTACCCCTCTCTAGGTAACCCATGCCATGATCCCTTCGACCCCTTCCTATGGGAGCCTAGATGCCCATGTGACCCACCCGCCTTACCCACCACCCACTATTCCATACCCTCACCCACCATGTTGGATCAAGCCCACCTCTTTCAAGACTCGGGCCTCATATGGGAAACCATAACCATGGAAGATCTTCACCTAGGGAACAAAGAAGAGCCTCTCTCCATGATGATCACCTTCCTAGATCCCTTCGACCCTTTTGAGTGGAAGCTCAAAGACCATCCCACAACCCCGTCGATAGAAGTCATCTTTGGAGCAGAAATGCATATGTCTTGGCACCTCACACCACTAGACATGATTAGTAAGTTGGGACCATTCATTCATATCACCCACATGTCAAGAAGGAAGCACGATTGGTCCATATTTGGATGTAGCGGCCCTCCCCCATTAATCATTGGTCTTACATATGTTAGGAGCATTCATGGATGCCCGGTGTTGACACCCGTTTTATGACCAATAAGTTGGGTCATCTTCTTATTTATCCATATGATGCTCCAAGTTGTTCACTCTTCATTGAGTTTCCTTCGTCGGTTTGAAGCCTGTTTCTTGGGTCTTCTCTCCTTGGTTGAGTATGGTTCTTTGTGGCTTTTCATTAGATGAAGCTTAGCAAGCTCTTATCAATTTTGATCTTCATTGTTTCTAACGGTCCTCTGCATGGGTGTTATTTGATTCTAACGCATGATCCCTGGGCCGTTACTTATTGAAGAGTCCTAAAGTTTGAGGCCTTTGTTCTAAAGCTTATCCTCTTGCTTATCCGTTGAATCTAACAGTCTGTCGTGCAGCCGCTATTTATTCCAACGCGTCCAGCCTTGGCCGTTACTTTCCTTCTAGAGTCCAACTTATTTGATCTTCTTCCTGTTGATCTTATCTCTTTTGAGATAAGGTTGAATGTAACGGACGTTCCCTGGCGTGTTATTTTCATGTGGCGGTCTGTCGAGTAGCCGTTACATCCAACAGAGAGTCCTGGCAGTTCAGGCCTTTTCTATGCAACTCCGTGGTCGAGATAAGAGCTTGAATTGTTGATTTCTCTTCCAAATCTGATCCTCAGAACCTTTTATTTGTTTCTATGGACTCTTGGTGATATTATCTTCAGGGATTTGCTAAGAGTTATCCTTTTATCTTGCTGTATTATCCTCTGCTCGACCGGAGAGTTTGAGGGTCTATAAATAGCACCCTTGACTTCATGGCCCGAGGAGCAAGATCTGGAGTTCGCGTCGAAGTGCTGCCGCATTCTGGAGTCACATCTGACCAAGGAGAATTGTCTTTCACGTTCATCTGCTTTGCGGTGAAGGGAGTATTCGTTCCATTGGTTTTCAAAGTTCATCATTACATATTGTGTTCTTCCTCATCTCCTTTTCATCAAAAGCATTGTCCCTCTTCTTTTTTCACGTTCTCCCTGGTTTTTCATCATCTAAACATCCCCCTATCTTTTTTAAAACGCCCAGAGGGGTTAAGAAACCAAAACTTCCCCGGTACTTTCCTTTCCTTTTGCATGCTATTGAGTTTATTGAAGAATTGATGCTATATTGTTTAAAGGGCTAATCTGGGTCTGTTTTCTTGTGTTTTCACGTTCTTTGGCAGGTTTACAGGTTCACCACACGAGGCCCAAATCTTCTGGCCGGCTGAAAGAGCTGGAGTTAAAAGAATCTACAAGCTATTACTGTAGGTTATTTGACGGTCTTGTGCAGGCGCGTCAAATTCTTATAGCGGTTCATCAAGAGACCGTCACTTCCCAGTGACGCGTTGGCTTTCGGCCGTTACATTCCGTTGATCTGCAGATTTCCCTGATTTTCTCTCTCCCGTGGGCGGGTGCTTCATCCACCTATTTCCAAGGTATTTTCAAGTCTTTGGCTTGTTTCTACTTTGGTGGCGATCACGTTCTTTCTTGGTATTGGGCATTAGCTTTTCTCTCCATCTCATATCTCTTATCCTCTTTGCTTGCTCCACCCTTGCGGTGTGTTTTTTATTTGCTTTTGCTCCACGCCCCGGCGTGTGTTTTTCTTTATTTCCTTAGTTTAGTTTGATGATTGAGATAGCATGCCCATGCTAGAGCTTGTTCTGGTTGCCTAGGTTCATGGTTCACATGTCCTTGGGTTGATTGAGATCTTTGATTTTTGCCTATCATCTTTATTGCACATAAAACAAAAAGAAGAAGAGAAGCAAAACAAATCAACAGATAATTTTTTGGCGATCACAGTGGGACAACTTGTGTCAATCGTGTCTTGATCTCTGTTTAAACCTACCATCATTCCCTTGTTTGATTGTCCTCGGATCTCCTTCTTACTTCATCTTATTTCTGGTCCTCTGGGTGTTCTGACGGCCCTCTATCCCTGCGTTACTCCACTCTGACGCAGGGGTATTGGACCGTTATACGCCTGATCCTATGTGCGGGCTTTTCACGGATTTCCCTTTTAATTCTTGTTGTTTTTGGCTCTCTGGCTCATCTGACGGTCCTGGTGCTCTGCGTTATATTACTTCCGGCGGTCTGGCCTTCGACCGTTATCATCTTTTGACGTAGGGTCTATAGACCGTTATACTCCAGACAGGTATGCATCCCGAGGTGCATTACTTTCAGCAGTTTCTGCTGTGATTTCCTTGCTTGGGTGATATCTGACTTCCTCCCTGATTGTTCTACATACTTACATCATTGTGTGCATAGTTGTTTGCTAGATTCTGGGCTAGATTTTGCATGCACTCCGGTGCACATAGGTTCATTCATACTTTCATACATTAGATTACATTTTCCTACCTTGGTGTGCAGACCTCTCGTCTCCATATTCCTTGGGGCCGACTAGGAAATCACACCATTGACCTCCATAAGTCCCCGCGAGCCGTGGATTCCCACAAGGACGCCGGGCCGGTTGTACCTTTTCCACCCCGTGTCTAGGGTTGCATAAGTGAAGGAGTGGTCACACTTAGAGTCAAACCAAGCTTTACGTCCATCTCCCGTCAGGAACCTATTGTTGAGAGCTCATATTAATCCATCCACTAAAGTTCCAAAGGGGAAATCATAAGAATCTTGAAGCATCATATTAAACAACTTGGTTGACTTTGAGTGTCTTCATCTCTTGCTACTTACATCTTTGTGATAAATCATCTAAGTTTGGTTGCTCATTGTGTGTTTGTGTTATGTTGTTTGCATCTTGTTAAGGTTGTTCGTTGCATGTGGAGTTGTTTTCGTCAGTTGGAAGCACCTCCTAGGGTCGACTCATTCTCCAAGTGCTACTCAAATCCGCTCTTCGAATCCACCATGACTTCTTTCAATCCTCCCCGTTCCCAAGAGGATTCTCTTCCTCAAGGGCATCTTGAAAACCCTGCTAGGGTTACCTCGTTCTCTTCTGGAGAGGGGACGGCCCCTCTTCCGTCCTCTACCTCCATGGAAGGTGGTCAGGCTACCCCTTCCTTCTCTACTCCTTATGCGGGCTCCATTCTCCAGATGATGACCCAATTGGATCCGGCCCAACTCCAAACTGTCTATCAGGCCATGCAAGGATCCAATATCTCCCCTCCCACGATTATGCAGGGTCAATCCAATCCTCTCATTCAGCCCGCTCCAATTGATCTCACTCCGGTCCAACCCCGGACCATCACATTCACCGGCATGGAGACGGGCCAATCTTCCGCTTCGGCCCAGCAAACTTTTGACAAAGGGAAGTCTCCTATCCCTTCTTTCACTCAGATGGATCATCACTTGTCTAGACCACTGGTTCCACAAGTCCTGCTGGGTCCCTCCGATTTTCTGCATGCTCAGTCAGGGGTGGTCCAAGCCCACTCCAATCTGGGTCAATCCCGGGCCCAATATCCTTCTTATGGACCCCCTACGTCGGCCGCTTATCCTTTGGCTCCTTCTTATGGGCTCCCGCCTCCTACTACAATTCACCCCTCTGCTCCTCAACTTCAAGCATCATCTCTTGCTGCCCCTGCTCCATCCAGAGAACAGGAATTACTTGATAAATGGGCCACCATGCAACAACAACTCGATTTCCTCCAGAAGTGGGTCGGCCCACAATCCTTGGCAGATGTTCCAGTTCCCAGTTTCCAGAAAATCCGGTTCCCTCCCCAGTCTGAGCTCCGCAATTATAGAAAATATGATGGGAACGGCTATCCCTTCATTCACGTGAGGGATTTCTTATATGAATCGGCCCAATTCTAATATGATGATCATCTTATGGCATATTTATTCCGCCGATCATTGGACGGTGTTGCACTGGAATGATTTTATTCTCTGCCATTGGAAGACGCTGAGAGCTTTAAGGTAGTAAAAGACAAGTTTATTTAGCGGTTTCAAGACCGGGTCGGCCCGGAATATTCTTTTACAGATCTGGTGGCCGAAAAGATGAAAACAGATGAGGAGTTTGCCACTTATGCAGATAGGTGGAGGCAGATGGCCGCTAGAGTGCCCGGCCATATTCCGGAGGAAGAGAAGGTCAAGCTACTTATTTAAAACGCTACTCCAACCTTCCGAAACATCCTGGCAATGAACGACATAGCCAACATGCACCAACTATATAGCCGGGTGCGCTTTATTCAGACTCAGTTCAAGGACTCCCCTATCCATTCTCTGTTCGAAAACCAAAAGCCCAAGTACCATAAGAAGCCACAAGGGCCGGTTACCGAGGGGGTCCAAACGAATGAGCAGGTTCAAGCCGTTGCTTTTCCATTCCAAAACGCACCTTTCCGCTTCCCTCAAAACCCACGCACTCCACAAAATCCTGCTCCCCAGAACTTCCAAATCACTCCGCAAAACCCTCCGCCCACCTTCACCATTCCACAAAACACCTTTGCCGCGCCACAGCAACCACCACCACCCCCGCAATACCACAACGTCCCTCCGCCCAACGGCTATAACAACAACCCAAATTACAAGCGCCCGGCTCCCAAGAGGGCACAATATCCTCCACTGCCAGAAACCCTCATGGATATTTTCTCAGCTCTTATGTCGGTTAATGCTATACAGCTTCCTCCGGAACGGCCCAACTGGAATCCGGCCGTTGATCAGACGAAGTATTGTATGTTCCACAGGAAACCGGGACATACCATTGAAGGATGTTTTCAATTTCGGGACCTAGTATATGATCTTCATGAAGGACAGAGGATAGATTGGGCCGAAATGCACAGGGCCATTGTTGAGATTAAAGAAAAGAGAAGGCAGCCGCAGAGGCAGCAAGTGCAGTAGCATCAAGCACCGTAGCCGCAGCAGCCGCCACAACAGCAGCAACCACAGCAGGTTCAGGATCTGGGGATCCATCAAAATCTGATGCCAAACCATCCGCCCGCTCCACAACCTCAGCCGCCGACGCCGGCGCAAGTCAATGTAGTCCAACCCCCGTCTCCTAACACCGAGTGGTCTTTTGATGATGATGGTACTCCACCACAAGTAATGGCCCTCCACCATAACCACCGCAACCCCCTCACTCCTTCATTTATCCTCCCTACACACCCAACACTCTCTCCGCTTGTCCTTCCATTCACACCCGCACCAGCAAATCCACCACCACCCACAGCGCCATCATACCCACCATTAGTTACCCCCGCTACGGTCATAACCATCCCCTCATCCAATCCTCCGCCCGTCACCCTGCCTACACTCGTCCTCCCACCATCCGCACCATCCCCCATCATCACCCCACCTTCCGCTCATCCCACGCCACTCAACCGTCCGTAATCTGTTGTTAACCCCAACGTCACCTACCACCAAATCACCTCTCCTACGCAGTCTATTCCACTCATCCACCCTACCGGGCCAATAATATCATCTCCCGACGCCGCGGCAAATTGCGCCCTAAGAAGAGGGAAGTTGTTCCATCGGAATTACCCCACTACCTCCAATCCCCAGTCTTCCCAGCCAACAGCCGAGCAAGAAGAGGCCGAACCTCTGCCAGGAACTCGGTATGATTTGCTACATCATCTGGACCGAGTGCCCGCCAAGATATCAGTTCTGGAACTTATCAAAAGGTCCACCCTGCACCAGGACGCTCTCAGGGATTTCTTACAAAAGGTGATGGTTAGCGAGGACATGGCAGTTGGCAGCTTACCAACAGCACTAGCAACTATTTCTAAAGGGCCGACAATTACATTCTCAGAAACCGAGCTAGCACCTCCAGAAGCTCGGCAGATGCCGCTCTGCATTACAATTATTCTGAATAAGGTCAGCATTGAGGTAGCACTGGTTGACACAGGGGCTTCAATTAATGTATGCCCACTCAATACTCTCCGAGCTTGCAATATATCGGAAGAATTGTTACGACCTACCCCCACCACTATAGCAGCATATGACAACTCAAGGAGAGCGTGTCACGGGGTAGTCACTATTCAAGCGGAGCTCGGGCCCCTTACTATGCCCGTGGAGTTCTATGTGCTGGACATTGACCCCATGTTTAAGGTGATCTTGGGTCATCCATGGATTGATACGCTCGGTGCCGTACCCTCCATCGCACATCAGTGCGTCAAATTCCCTTTCCAAGGGAGGGTCGTCAAAGTCAAGAGCTTGTCCATGGTTCAATCGGTTAAGGCCATTTCAGAAGAGATTCTTCCTACACTTTGGCCAAGAAGCCGACCCGTCATATCAGTGCTGAATTTGAACTTCCCTTGGGCTTATACACCTCCTAGGCCCATCACTACTCCAGTTTACATCAAGATGAAGCCCCAGATCCGAGACTCAAAAGGCTGGAACATTATACTGAAACAGGGCTACCAACCGGGGAGAGGCCTCGGTGCACAATTACAAGGAATGACCAAGCCCATACCCAAGGGAAGAAAGATGGGCAGGAGAGGTCTTGGCTATCGAGAAACCACATTATCTATGATGGGTGATTCTGGGCCACTCACCTGGGACTACCGTCAACACTTTGTTCGAGGGCCTCTCCAGCCCGGCACATTAGCTCTGCAGCCAGCTCCGTTAGGGAGAAATACAGTATGTCTGATTGCCAGTCCACCGCCAGCACTGAAGAGGCCAGAAGATGATATGCTTGATTATGGTCAAGCCCTTCAGGGGTTGTTTCAGGAAGAAGACTACCAGAAGAAGCAAGAGGTTCGGCTCGTGTAATGGAGGCCGAAGAAGCGGCCAGTCGATGATCCACGGGAGGAGGGGAGCTCGCCGATTGTCTTTTCTTGGTCTCCTTCCCGCTTTCAATCTCTCCTCCAGCAATGGGATTTCTTACCCCGTCTTCTTCCTATCAAGGTAAATCCATCCTTCGTTGATCGGCCCGAAATTCTATTTATTCCTTGTGCTTGCGGGCATTGCCCGCCCATTGATCTATCCCCTCTATTCACTCCTCCTCCTCCCAACGCCCAACTCCACGAGATGTGGTTCTCATCTTCCGATCCCTTCTTTGACTGTATCTTCCCCGAGCTATTCCCTATGCAGCTCCCGCCTCCTCCATCTTGCTGTGTAGTCTCTGCTGATCTCCAAAATAAAAAACGTCAAATTCAAAATGGAGATTTCAGTGGAAGATTATGCTACCCTATCTCCATCCTCATCCCAGGGGCAAGAGTCCCCTGATCCTTCCCTTCCACTAGGTCTCCTTTCTCCTAGGTTAGGATTAGGGTCTATCGAGTCTAAGGAAGTAGAATTAGTTAGGTCTAAAGAAGTAGGGTCTTGTTCAAGGTCATCAAACCCTTCCTCCTCTGAGCCGCGCCCGCTTGCGCGTCCTCCCAAATCTGTTCCTGATAGGTTCTTGCAAGACCTAGCTCAGCGTTGTCATTCCCTTTTAAAATGTCAAGAATTTATTGCTACGGCAATTATGATTGAAGAGGAAGAAGAAATAGAAGGGGCGTGGAGCGATGACGGACTCGACGTCTATGAAATCCAAGATGAAAAAGATACGGTTAATGAGGACAGCGACGTAGATGACACTGCTGATCTGTATGCACAAGGACTTAAGAAATTCGACGAGCCTTCGTCAGCCGTGGATGAACCTACTAAGGAAATCAATCTGGGAACTGAAGAAGACCCAAGGCCCATCGTTATTGCCACTAATCTCCCTCCACAAGTAGAAGAAGATTTAATCAAGGTTCTAAGGGAGTATAGCGATTCCTTCGCCTGGTCTTATGAGGACATGCCAGGTCTTGACCCCTCTTTAGTGGAACATCGACTCGTGCTTAAACCAGGGGCAACACCTGTGAAACAATGGTCAAGAAGATTCCACCCCCACATGGCCTTAAGGATTAAAGAAGAAGTTGACAAGTTATATAAGGCCAGATTCATTAGAGTTGTCCTATATCCTCAATGGGTGGCAAACATAGTCCCTGTCATCAAGAAGGATGGCAAGGTTCGTATTTGCATCGATTTCAGGGATCTCAATAAAGCATGTCCCAAGGATGATTTCCCGCTGCCTCACATTGATGTCTTGGTCGATAGTACCGCCGGGTACGAATCATTGTCATTTATGGATGGTTACTCAGGATATAATCAAATCCGTCTCGCTCCAGAAGATCAAGAGAAAACCTCCTTCACCATGCCCTGGGCACATATTGTTATGTGGTTATGCCGTTCGGTCTGAAGAATACAGGTGCCACCTATCAAAGGGCGACGATGGCCATCTTCTACGACATGATGCATATCTATATGGAAGCTTACGTGGATGACATTTTGGTGAAGTCAAGAACCAAAGAAGAACACCCCTCTATTCTGGCTAAGGTGCTGCAATGAGCCAGAGAGTACAAGCTTAAGATGAATCCGAAGAAGTGTGTATTCGGAGTCTCTTCAGAGAAGCTGTTAGGTTTTATAGTGAGCAAACGGGGGATCCAGATTGATCCTAACAAAGCATTGGCCGTCATGGACATGCCTCCGCCTAAGAACATTACGGAACTTCGTGGATTGATCGGTCGATTGCAATTCATTAGAAGATTCATATCCCAACATTCTCAAAGGTGCCATCCATTTTATGAATTGCTTAAGGCGGGGGTTAGGTTTGAATGGAATGAAGATTATCAAAAGGCCTACGAGGACTTAAAGGAATATCTATCCAATCCCCCGGTTTTGCAACCTCTTGTCCCTGGGAAACCCCTAATCCTATACATCTCGGTTATTGAAGACTCCCTAGGGGCGGTATTAGCACAAGTAGATGATGAAGGGAAAGAGCGGGCTACTTAGTACCTCTCTCGGTTGTTTAACCCAGCTGAGTCCAGATACACCGCTATGAAGAAGACTTGTGCCGCCTTAGTGTGGGTAGCTTAGAAGCTTAAACACTATTTCCTTGCCCACCCAGTTAGGTTGATCTCTAGAATGGACCCGATTCGCTATCTCTTAGAAAAGCTCGTCCTTTCTAGTAGGTTAGCTCGCTGGCAGAGCTTCCTCTCTCAATTTGAGATCACATTTGTCATTCAGAAGGTGGTCAAAGGATATGCCATCGCTGAGCATCTTGCCCATCTTCCTATTCCTCACGCTGATTCTATTCAGGACGATTTCCCTTATGAGCATCTCTCAGTTCTCTCTCACCATCCCTTCTGGTCTCTGCACTTCGATGGTGCACTTAATTCTCAAGGCCGAGGGATCGACGCTGTTCTGTTTACTCCCGAAGGAGTAACTATTCCCTTTGCTTATCAACTTCAATTTCCTGCTACCAACAATATCGCTGAGTACGAAGCTCTCCTGGCTAGGCTAAAGCACGCCTATCTCCTAGGCGCGCGTTATTTGAACATCATCGGAGACTCTCAGCTCGTCTTACGGCAAGTTCTATCCACTTACCGTACTCGTGACCCCAAACTCAAGCCCTATCAAGATTTGGTCACGCTTCTTGCTAGGCAATTCCGTAAGCTAATCTACATCCATATTCCCCGTTCTCAGAACATCCTAGCTGACGCTCTTGCATATCTTGCTTCCTCTCTATCTTTTCCTCTCAGTCGGAACACTGAGACTATCGTCGTTCAGAGATTGAACGCACCCTCTCTTTAGGACCCTTGGTTCATCAACCTTAGGAAACCTGTAGAGGCGAGGGCTGAGAAGGAAGATCTCAAGGAAGTATCTCTAATGGAGTTAGAAGAGATTCTGGATGAAGAAGAATTGCCGTGGTATCACGAAATCAAGTTGTTTTGCAAAGAAGGATCATTCCCAGAAGGGGCAAATGCCGAGCAACGCAAGTCAATAAGAAGAGCCGCCTCAAGGTATATTATTGTTGCAGGAGAACTATATAGGCGCGCTACAAATGGAATGCTCATGAGATGCTTAGATGATGTTGAAGCTTGGAAAGTGGCTGAAGCAGCCCATTCTAGTCAGTGTGGAGGTCATGTCAATGGCCAGGCTCTAGCGAAGAAAATCCTTAGACAGGGCTACTATTGGCCCACTCTAGAGGAAGATTGCTCCCTCTATGTCCGGAGGTGTCTTAAGTGCCAACTCCATGCTGATAAAATCCATGCTCCAGCTTCATCTCTCCACCCTCTCTCTGCTCCTTGGCCGTTCTCTATGTGGGCTTTCGACGTTGTCGGCCCGCTCGGTGATCCTAATTCTCAGACCAAGCATAAATCCTTTATCCTTACCGCCACTGAGTACTTCACCAAATGGGCCGAAGCCGAGACGTACGCAGAGATCAAAGCTTCAATGGTGTGCCGCTTTATCATGAAGAATATCATCTCGCGGTTCGACGTGCCAAGCAGCATCATCACCGACAACGGACCCCAATTTGTATCTCAAGAGCTCAAGGACCTATGTAAGAAGTTCAATATTGCATTGCATCATTCATCTCCATATTATCCACAAGGCAACGGTCAAGCCGAGGCCACTAATAAAACCCTTCTTAAAATCATCAAGAAAACATGTGAATCTCATAAGTTTTCCGATTGGCCAGAAAAATTAGTGGAAGCTCTGTGGGCTTACCGCACCTCCGTCCGTACTCCTACAGGACAAACTCCCTATGCTCTTACCTACGGGATGGAGGCGGTGCTCCCATATGAGATCTTGATCCCTTCTCTTAGAGTGCAGCTCGATAAAGAACTTAATCTCGATGAATGTCGAGAGGCGTTGCTTGTCTAGTTGGAACTCTTAGATGAGAAGAGGATAAACGTGGCCGATCGCGTATCCGTTTATCAAAAGAGAGTTTCGCGTTATTTTCAAAAGAAGGTAATCGAACGTAAATTTCAAACAGGTGATATGGTTTTGAAACGCAAATTCATTCGGTCTGCAGGTCCTAGGTCTAAATTGCAACCTAACTGGGAAGGGCTGTTTGTCGTGAAAGAAGCTTATCCAGGGAATGCTTATCGTTTAGTAAATGCGGAAGGTGGGGAGCTCTCTCACCCGTGGAATGGGTTGTACCTTAAGCGGTTCTTTCCTTAGAGTCTAATCAGTGCCACCCCGGGCAACAAGATGTTCCTCCTATTTCTCTAAAAAGGGTCCCGAGTAAAGGCAATCACACACTACACGACATCCATGGTCAGGTTTCCCGCTTTAAAAGACACCGTTTCTCCTTGGCCATGCTTTGGGGGAAAGTTGAAGTCCCTGTTCGTTCCTTCCATCAGCTGAATCCAGGGGCAAGAAGTAAATAAGGAGGCGATAACCAATCCAGGCACCCTGACGAGAGGAGGTCTCAAATAGGGGCAGCCCGTTATGACCTAACGCCACAAGCAAAAGCGCAAGAAAAAGAAAGCAAAGGATTAATCTCTACGACAAAAATCAAAAGTATCATCCCGAAGGTCTATTGAATATGATTCCAAAGCTCCAAAAAGCAAGAAAGACAAAGAAATCTAGGCATGACAAGAGTGGCAGTACAGTTCCCCGCGAGACGAATGAGCCCGGTCGCACGCATGCCTAGAGTGGACTAAGGTTCGATGACGGACACAAAGCCCCGGCACAACAGACCAAATTTCTAATGGGTTGTCTGGAGAGGAACTCAATTCCTAAAAACTTCTAAGTCTGGCCTAAGCTTACCCCCGTGTTCTATTTTTCCTTTTTCAGGATTGAAACTAGTACCCTGGGTGTGGCCCTGGTAGAAACACCGTCATGAAAATCTGGGCCTTGGTTAGGGGTTGTCACCTCATTGCACGCCAACCTCGGGACTCTCAGTACGATGCGGAGGGCTCACGTTGCTAAGGGAAAGCCCTGGTTTTCAAAATCCAAAAACATCATATATTTCAAAATCCAAAAACAACATATATTTCAAAATCCAAAAACATCATTTATTTCAAAATCCAAAAACAACATATATTTCAAAATCAAAAAATATCATATATATTTCAAAATCCAAAAACATCATATATATTTCAAAAATCCAAAAAAACCACATATTTCAAAAATCCAAAAACATCAAATATTTCCAAAACTCACAAAAAATTCGAATATATTTTCCAAAATCCAAAAATACCATCATATGCATCGCATGCTTCGCATTGATTCTATTATGTTTTTCCCGCCTATTTAATAAGGCTCCACCCCTTGACCAAATATCAAGAAACAGTCATTACCTAACTCGCTTCGAGGCAAGGGGTTGAGTCTAAGAACAGATCTAACTTGCTGCATGTTTAAGTATGTGCAGAACGCAGGACCAAAAACAAAGCTTAAATCTCACAACTATGCAGGTTCAAAGCTGTGACGCACCAGGTACAGGCCGTCACATTCGTTTAACGATCCATGCTAGCCCGTTACATATCTTCAGGCCTTCACTTTGACTCTCTTAGCGGCTCTCTCTCTAACGGCAGGGGGCACGACCGTTACTACTCCTAACGGTCCATCGTTGGACCGTTACTTCTTCTAGAGGATTTAGTTCTCAGAGCATACACTATAACGGCCTATCTCCCCACCGTTATCTCCTTGTAACGGCCCTGCTTAGATCCGTTACATTCTCCAAAAGCCCGGTTCTACTGGTCGTTCTAACCAAATCAAGCCACAAATTCATGTCCATTCAATTGAGGCAATCCCATCTTATTCAAGTGAACTTAATGAAACATGAGATTGATAAAAATTCCAATTCTGATTGTCAAATCACATCATTCATAAAAAGAAAATCAAACTACATTCAGCCTCTTATCCGCAAAAGGGCGGATCTTCCTCAACTCTTTCAGGTAGCCACGGTGTGCTTCGTCGTTCTCTTCTACTTCTTCTTGCCACGGGTGCACCTTGCTGATCTCCCACATGGTCAGCGCGTTTCGTACTGCTCTTTCATCTTCCTCGGTCCCCATCTTCCTAGGTAGAAGGGGAGGGTAGTGTGATAATGCAGAAACATTGGTTCGAGGAAGCCCGATCTGAAAATGGCACCGGTGTGGGTTGTAGATCGCCATGGTGGTGTTTCCCACTAGCTAGAGGTCCAGGCCTTGACGCCGCGGTATTCTAAGAAGAGTGCTCCGAAGGATCTTTGGTCGCATGATGAATTTGTCCATTGAAAGGGTGTTGAAGAAGAGGCGCCATTCATCCCAAGTTTTCTTGTCCGCCGTCTTACATTCAACATGTGAAGAAAATCCAGATGCCCCTCCAATGAAGAAGAGAGGGTGGCTCCCGAAGATCCGGCTAGCAGAACTAATATCTTCCTTTGGTTGGAATTTGATTCTCACTCCCATCCAACACTCAAGGAGTATCATGGAGCCGAACAAAGGTCCTCCTAAGCAAGCCGAGCTGAGTCCTTCATAGAGGTATGAGAGGATCGCTTGAGAGATGGATATTCCCCGCCACAACCCACTAATAATGCTGAGATTTTGGGTATCTAAAAGGTGGTCGGTTGTAGTGAAAAGAAAGACTCCACATAAGCAAACCGCCACCGCCTTGGCTATTGCTTCGTGTCGCTCCCACTTGTTTTTACAATGAGAGACTATCCACTGTGGTAAGGGTATCAAGTGTATGTGGTGTGGGCTGATCATGGTCCTCACGTCCTTTGGATTATGGATGAAATCACTCAAAATTACGGACAGGTCGATAGGCTCAATCGTGTAGCAAACTCGGTCTTCATCCCCCACCTTAGTCTTAGGAAGGGCTAGGTAGGTTTCTACCTCCTCCAATAGGACTGTTGCTTCGAAGGAAGGGAAGATGAAGGTGTGTGTTTGTGGATGCCACAACTCTATGAGGGCTGAAATACTAGGCCAATCTAATGTCAATTTCTAGAAATTCTTGCCTAAAACCAAGAGAGGTTGGAGGTGCCATGCTTTGTAAATTGATGTAACCTCTAAAGGGAGTGCCTTTACCATGGGAGTCACCCACTTCAGATTAGAATAGCATCTTGGACCGGGGAGGGGCTAAGAAAAGAAGAAGATCATGAGGAAGAAGATGAAGTTGAGCAATTTTTGAAATTGGTTAGGTCATGGAAGCTTACCACTCTTTGAGCATTGGAGCTTAGGTGCTTGGGAATTGAGGTCAGCCTTTGTAGCGCTCCGTACTCCTTTCTTACAGCTTTGGGTCCGGTGTAGACTTTCTCCTCCATAGCTATCACCTCGAAGCTTCTCTTCATCTTATTTCCTGCCCTTAAGACAGGTTTTTCAGCCTTCTAGCATAGAATTCAGAAAGATACAATTTTTGGCTAAGTTTCCAAGTTTTAAAGGTTTGGTTTCGGCTTTAAAGAGATAAAATTCGGATTGGAAGGCTTTATCTTGAGTCTGGGAGGAGTCTAGAATGGATTTGAGGCTTCCTATCTCGGGTTTTGCCCCTTGCGGCTCAATCCGTCTTGGAGTACAATTCATTATCTAACGGTCTGTCTCTAGACCGTCACTTTCCTCTGACGTGCCAAAGCTGGGCCGTCACATTTTCTGTAGGTTTAATTTGATCAAACCTGTTCTGTCAAGCTTAACGGTCTAGCATTAGACCGTTATATTCTTGTGACGCGTTCTCTCTGAGCTGTTACATTCTCTGCTGATCAGTTTTGGCCTCTGCTTGGTCAATCATTCTCAATGGTCTTGCTCATGGCTGTTATCTGCCTCCGACGCACTGCGCCTAAACCGTCACATTTCCTGCTCATTTGGTTAAGTCTATACATCCCCTTCATCATCCCAGTCTGCATGCATCTATCATGTTGAAGTATGTACATTCATTCAAGTCCATGCATTTTTGAAGTCCATACACCGTTGATGAAGTCTGTACATTTGTTGAAGTCTGTACGTCAGCTTCAAGTCCATACATCAACTTCAACTCTGTACATCAGCTTCAAGTTCATACATCATTTTTGAAGTCTATACATTCCACATTCTTTGAAGTCTATACATCCTACATTCTTTGAAGTCTATCCATCCCATTTGTTGAAGTATATACGTCACATTTGTTGAAGTCTATACATCCCACATTCGTTGAAGTCTATACATCCCATTCACTTTGAAGTCCATACATCAGGTGCAAGTCTATACATTCGTTGAAGTCCATACATTTGTTGAAGTCTATACATTCCCATACCTTCCCCCAAGTCTGTACATTCTTCATCCAAGTGTGTACATTCCCCAAGTCTGTACATTCTTCATCCAAGTGTGTACATTCCCCAAGTCTACACATTCCATGTCTCCCCAAGTCTGTACAGTCTTCATTCAAAGTCCATACATTCTCCAAGTCTGTACAGTCTTCATTCAAAGTCCATACACTCTCCAAGTCTGTACAGTCTTCATCCCAAGTCTATACGTCCACACCACTTCAAGTCTGTACATTCTTGATTCAAGTCTATACATTGCCCAACGTGAGCACAAGCCCCAAGTCTGTACATCCCTTGTCCAAGTCCATACATCCTTGCTGCTGTGTTCATGAAGTCTATACATCATCTGGGCGTCTGAACTCGAAGTCGACACATCGCCTTGGCAAGGTCTATACACACTGAGTACAGTCAGTACGTTCGTAGTTCAACATTGCTCTGCCATCTCTAACGGTCTAGCATTTGGCCGTTACTTGTATATACGCACCATATCTGATCCGTTACTCTTCCTGCTGCTTAGTTCTGCAAAGTTGGGCTCAGTCCTTTCTAACGGCCTCCACCCGATGCGTTACTTGATCCTGATGGTTTGGGTATAGACCGTTACATTGTCTGTTGCTGTGACTTGAGCTATTTCGATCTGCCTCTGTTTAGACCTGGCGGTCTGACATGTTTTTCACTTTCCCGCCCATCCATACAGTCTCATCCCCATCGTTCACATTTCATCTTCATGCAAACATCCATTCTTTAACATACACTCATTCTCATCCGTTCGTTAGCACATCCATATACATTTCCTGCATTCCAATCATACTCTCACAATACATTTTCTTGCATTCATTCCCATTCATTTTCACATGATCACCTGTTTGCATACACTTCCATTCATTCACACAAAAGTTATAACAAATCACAAAAAAAGATTTGCATTTCCATTTTTCATCTCCCATATAAGTCATGTACAAGTAATAAGAATAAGAAAACAAAAAAAAAATGCATCACTCGGCCGGCTTATCCGCCGGGCCGCAATCATCATCTCCTCCCTCAGGTCTCCTCGCAGGTGGTGCTATGGAGGCGCTCTCCTCCTACTGTCCTCTCTCTGCCCTCTCATTCCTCCGCTGGCCAGAGGAGCTGGCAAGGAAATCCCCTATCGAGCCGCTCGGGGCAGCACTCTTCCGTACTCTACTCTGGGAGGCACTCCGCTCTGGTCCCTGGCCCATCATTCTCACCGTCCGCTCCATCGTCCGCAGCTCGATCTTCAGCTCGAAGATCTGACACCGCGTGTCCCGTGCCTCGGTCCGGTAATGATCCAAGTCCGTCGTCCCGGCTCGGAGTCTCTCCACCTCAGCTTGTGACTGAGCTAGCTCTGTCCGGAGTTGCTCCGCCTCCGATCGTCCTCGCTCCATCTCTACCTGGAGACGCTCTGCCTCCGTTCGAGCCAGCCTTGCCTCGGCCACTGCTGCGGCTAGCTCTCTCGCCTGTAGTTTGCGTTGCATATAGTTAGTCACATGAGCATTTCATTTTTCATAAGCATAGGCATGTAAGCATAAGCATTTAATTTGCATAAGCATTTAGCATCTTACCCGCTCCGCGAGGGTGGCCTCCGCCTCCTCGGCCCGAGCAACTACTCGAGCAAACTCAGCGTCTCGCTCAGCCCTGCCTCCAGCAAGCTGTGAGGATGACGATGGGGCATCCGGTCCCGCTCTTTGGGCTCCCTCGGCCCGCTGCATTTAGAAGTCATGGTCAGTCAATTGCATTTGCATCATTAGCATCATAAAGCATAATTATTTTAAGTCCAAGGTTCTGGGAATCTAACCAGGAGCTCCAAGGCAGTCCGATACTCGTCCCGTTGCTAGACGGTGGCATGAAGAAGCCCCTCGAGCTCGGCTATCCTTCCCTCAGGGTCTAGCTGCATTTTTAGAAGCATGTGAGTCAGTGCATATAGGATAAATTTTTTTATAAAAGGCATTCAGAGTTTTAAGTTTAGAATTGCATACCGGTCGTCGGGTACCTTGGTACACCCGGTCCCCGTACAGTCGGGCGAAGGCCTTCAAATATGCCTCATCGCTTTCATCCCGCTCTTTCACTGGCCTGCCCCGCTTGTTCCAGTCATGGACGTACTTTGCTTTTCGGGCACACCAATCTATGTCGCCACTGATTCCCTTCGCTGATTTCCCCGAGTGGTCGTCACTGCGGCGTGGGAAAGTCACCTCAGGCTGGTGTAGTCCCCGAGTCCTCAGAATCAGCCGATAATGAAGAGGCTCGATGATATGGATGCAGTGCAACCATATGTCTCATCCCCGGTACGAGAGGGCTACCTCCACCCACGGCTGTCCCTCGTAACTATCACCTTTGTACGGGGTCCACCTCACCTAGAAGCATGTTAATCCATCCATCAGCATGTCAGTCCGGTTATCATCATTTAAGAAGCATATAAAAGCATTTAAATCATTTAGAAAGCATTTTTGAGTTTGGGCTTACCGCCGTGTGCGGGAAGGAATCCAAGTCGTCCTGGATCGCCCGGGGCAATCTAATGATCGACCCCGGGTCCCTCGCGACCACCCATCGCCTGGCGATCGGGATGCGATCGGTGTGGAGTAGCGTGCCCCGTCCGATGCCTGGGAGGTACATGTAGCTCCAGAACTACATTTAGTTAAGTCAGTCAACTGCATAACAATTTGCATAAACATTTGCATAAATCATAGTGGAAAGCATTTAAATTGCATTTACCTGTAGAAAAGGCGAGAAGCCGCCCAGCATCGTCTGTCGGTCCGTCGTGCTGAGGGACTCGAACAGGAAGGCTAGCACTACCGCTCCCCAGGCGTACTTTCCAACTCTGCCCAGATCCTCGATCATTGACAGGAGCCTGCAACTGATCACATCTGCTCGAGTCGCGAACAAGCGCTTCCCGAACAATAGCATCAGAAACCGCCTCAGGGGGCGATCTCCCTCCGGTCCCGCCTCTGCCGCCACTCGTGGGCGCACCTGGTCGATCACTCTACCCAGATGTTCCTCTGGTAGCTCACCCACAGCTATCACTACTCCTCTCAGTCCTAAGCTCTCCTGCAGAACAGACCTTGAGAGCTGGGATGACGTCTGCCCCGGTCTAATCAAATCCAGCCCCAGCAGCTCCTGGGCCATCTCCCGGTAGTTCCTGTAGGTCCATCCGGTCACTGCGGCTCCGTGGACTCGCAGCCCGACAATCTCGCCATGTCTTCCAGTGTGGGGATCATGTGACCCCACGGGAAGATGAACGCCCTACTGATCGGATCCCATCTCTCGTGCAAGGGGTATAGCAGAGGCGTGTCCATTCTGGTCATCTCGATGCTCAGCACCTCGGCGAATCCCATCCCAGCCAATCTCTCTCTCTGGTAATCGGGCAGTGCCTGGTACACCGCCCGGATCTGAAGCCAGGAGATCCTCGTCCGTCTTTTTCCCTGCATCCATTTAGATCATGAGTCAGTCAAATGCATCATAAAATTATTGCATAGCATTTATAAAATGAAAACAAAACAAAAATTGAATAATTAAAAAACCTAAAAACAGTTCTGGCCTCTGGTGCATGTAACGACCCTTGGATGGGGTGTCACATGTCTCTAACGCATCTAGGGTGACGCGTTAGATATGTGACGGTCACTGGAAGGACCGTCACATTCCCTGCTAGAGGGTGTTTTTCCCTTTGTATCTCGTGGCTCTCCCACTTTGGCCAAAAGGCCTACACATGATCCTAATGGGTGCATAGACCCTTTTTCTACCCCCCATTGCCACATGCATCCACATAAAAACTCAAAAAAATTAAAATTTGAAAGAATTAGGGCGAGAGCTTACCTCTCGGTCTTGCCCTCTCTTCTTCTTCTTCTCTTGTTCCTTGGGTTCCCCTTCATCCAGGGATGCTTCCCCTTGTTCTTCTTCGGCCGTGGGGATCTCTTCCTCCACCCTTGGTTTCCTCCTCGTCCTTTTTTCCTCCTCCTCCTCCGTTGGCCTCTTCCTCGTCACGGACGGCGGGACGTTCTCTCATTCTATCCAGCAGTGAAGGTGATGAATCGCCTTCTTCTTCATCCCTCTTTCCCTCTTCGGTGGCTGAGAGCCCTCGTCGCTGGCCATCTCCTTCGGTGGTCGCCGGTGTTCTTGGGGTTTCTCGTTTGGGGTTTTTTTGGGGTGCTAAGGCTTGAGTGTTTGAATGAATGAAGATTGTGACCGTCCGATTTGTTTTTTTTGAACGCTCAGGAAATGTGACGGTCTGTCGTCTGACCGTTACAGTCAATGACGCGTACTCCTTTGACCGTTACATGGATTTGAATTGTTTCATTGAAGAATGTGAACCGCCCAGTCTCTAACGGCCTAGGGCTGGTCCGTTACTTCATATGACGCCCTCTCTGCAGACCGTTACAGCTTGCAAGTTTCTTGATGAATAAAATGGTACATTTGATGATTGAATGACCACATTTTCTGCCATGGCACATATTATTAATGCTTCTAACACGTATGAATGGTTATGACTTATTTCATGCTCATGTTATTATTGGCTAACCTCGTTCTCTTAAATGAAGTTATGAATAACAACACGCTTTGCCGTTCGTCAGGCAGGTAAGTCAGGTATTGTATCTCTTTCCCTTAATCCATTGATGCATTACTATATATCTATGATATATTATCTCGAGAACCGGCTGGTCATTCGTGTGTTCTAGGATCTGATGTTCCCCTTAAATAAAAATGATGATGATCTAAGTTCACATGTTCAATCGTTAGATAGGCCGTTTGGTTGGAAAAATTTGGAGACGATGGTTCTATCTTGCACGCCGTGGTTGCAGATGGTGTCCTGACCCTGGTTTCTCAAGCTTAGCAATATTATTCTCGAGTATCTTGATATTTTATCTTTCTTTGCATTCGTTTTAAAGATTTCTTTTTCTTTAGCCCAGCATGCATCATACGAATCTTTTGAGCATTCATGTGCTTCATCTGTTCAAGGTATCTCGATGTTGGTGAATAGCTATATTCTTGATCTCGAATGAGGAGAATTATTCCACTCTGAATTAGAAGGTTTCCTTTCATCTCGTCGCTCGATTTGGTTGGCTGAAGATTCCTGTCTGGAGTTTTGTCAGTTCTCTTTCCTTTTCGTTGCCTCCGGCGGCTAGTCGTGTTTTCTTTCCTTAGTTGTTAGTTCCTCCAAACATGCGTCCTTTGGTTGGCTTTTTCCTTGTGATCAGTTCGAAGTTTTCCAGAAAGTTCCTATCGCTTGTTGGTAAAGAACAGGTGTCGTTTACCTTAACGCCCACTTTTTCGCTTAACTCTGCTTCATTTCCGCTTCATCTCCATGTTCCATTTCATTTCTGCTTCACCTCCACTCGCTCCCCTGCAAAGAGGGCGTTAAGGAGGGGCATCTGTTGACACCCGTTTTATGACCAATAAGTTGGGTCATCTTCTTGTTTATCCATATGATGCTCCAAGTTGTTCACTCTTCATCGAGTTTCCTTCGTCGGTTTGAAGCCTGTTTCTTGGGTCTTCTCTCCTTGGTTGAGTGTGGTTCCTTGTGGCTTTTCATTGGATGAAGCTTAGCAAGCTCTTATCAATTTTGATCTTCATTGTTTCTAACGGTCCTCTGCATGGGTGTTATTTGATTCGAACGCATGATCCCTGGGCCGTTACTTATTGATAAGTCCTAAAGTTTGAGGCCTTTGTTCTAAAGTTTATCCTCTTGCTTATCTGTTGAATCTAACTGTCTGTCGTGCAGCCGTTATTTATTCCAACGCGTCCAGCCTTGGCCGTTACTTTCCTTCGAGAGTCCAACTTATTTGATCTTCTTCCTATTGATCTTATCTCTTTTGAGATAAGGTTGAATGTAACGGACGTTCCCTGGCGCGTTATTTTCATGTGGCGGTCTGTCGAGTAGCCGTTACATCCAACAGAGAGTCCTGGCAGTTCAAGCCTTTTCTATGCTACTCCGTGGTCGAGATAAGAGCTTGAATTGTTGATTTCTCTTCCAAATCTGATCCTCAGAACCTTCTGTTTGTTTCTATGGACTCTTGGTGATATTATCTTCAGGGATTTGCTAAGAGTTATCCTTTTATCTTGCTGGATTATCCTCTGCTCGACCGGAGAGTTTGAGGGTCTATGAATAGCACCCTTGACTTCATGACCCGAGGAGGAAGATCTGGAGTTCGCGTCGAAGTGCTGCCGCATTCTGGAGTCATATCTGACCAAGGAGAATTATCTTTCACGTTCATCTGCTTCGCGGTGAAGGGAGTATTCGTTCCATTGGTTTTCAAAGTTCATCATTACATATTGTGTTCTTCCTCATCTCCTTTTCATCAAAAGCATTGTCCCTCTTCTTTTTCCACGTTCTCCCTGGTTTTTCATCATCTAAACATCCTCCTATCTTTTTTAAAACGCCCAGAGGGGTTAAAAAACCAAAACTTCCTCGGCACTTTCCTTTCCTTTTGCATGCTATTGAGTTTATTGAACAATTGATGCTATATTGTTTAAAGGGATAATCTGGGTATGTTTTCTTGTGTTTTCACGTTCTTTGGCAGGTTTACAGGTTCACCACACGAGGCCCAAATCTTATGGCCGGCTGAAAGAGTTGGAGTTAAAATAATCTACAAGCTATTACTGTAGGTTATTTTACGGTCTTGTGCAGGCGCGTCAGATTCTTATAGCGGTTCATCGAGAGACCGTCACTTCCCAGTGACGCGTTGGCTTTCGGCCGTTACATTCCATTGATCTGCAGATTTCCATGATTTTCTCTCTCCCATGGGCGGGTGCTTCATCCACCTATTTCCAAGGTATTTTCAAGTCTTTGGCTTGTTTCTACTTTGGTGGCGATCACGTTCTTTCTTGGTATTGGGCATTAGCTTTCTCTCCCCATCTCATATCTCTTATCCTCTTTGCTTGCTCCACCCTTGCGATGTGTTTTTATTTGCTTTTGCTCCACGCCCCGGCGTGTGTTTTTCTTTATTTCCTTTGTTTAGTTTGATGATTGAGATAGCATACCCATGCTAGAGCTTGTTCTGGTTGCCTAGGTTCATGGTTCACATGTCCTTGGGTTGATTGAGATCTTTGATTTTTGCCTATCATCTTTATTGCACATAAAACAAAAAGAAGAAGAGAAGCAGAACAAATCAACACCCGGGTCCTCCGGCATTCATCACACTCACGCATGAGAGGGACACCTATGGATGCCCCGGTCCTCCCAAGCTCATCCAAGTCAATGTGGCATTAAAGCATGATAGGGCCATCCATGGTTGCCTCAGTCCACTTTTGCATATCTTACATTTCACACCCACACCGCATCGTAGTGCATGGCCTAAGCATTCCTGCAAGCATCTAACAACGAGCGGTGAGGATCACAAAGAGCGGGCAAAAACTCGTGAGCGCCACTTGGGATTCCAAGTAGGCAACGTGGTGATGGTAACATTGGAGTGGCTCTACCCTAGAGTCACTTCCAAATTGAGGGCACGAGGACTTGGACCTTCCCGAGTTCTGAGTGGCTTTGGTAACCCGGCTTACGGGTTGGACTTTCAGATGGGTTTTGGGATTCATCCCACTTCCCACGTGGCGAATCCGGTACTCTATACGGGCACCACGGTGGAACCTAGTCAGTGCCTCGAGTCTCTACCTTCCTTTGAGAGAGATACCCTCGGAGTGCAACCAAAAATCAACTTGAAAGCCCGACTTGAGCACACGGAGTCAATACTAGGCAAGTAGGGTACCATCGTCGGCAAGAGAGTGTGCCCGAGCTACCTTGAGAGGCTAAAGAACCGTCCCTAGGCTAAGGATGCAGAGTCGAGTCAGGAGATCGTGGTTTGCTTGGAGCTGCTTGGGTGTACCACTTCCCTAGTGGACCCATACTCGACGGGGTCGAGTTCTTCCCACCCTGGGGGTATGATGGGGGCATCCCTAGCCCCTCCACATTTTCGAGGCTCGGATTGATCGTCGGCATGCGCCATTGTGTTCGTCATGTGTTTCTGAGTCTAGTCATATAATTTTTATGTTTTATTTGAGTCATAAACTGTGCAATTTTTCCTTTATTTGAGTCATGTACCTAGGTTAGTGAGTCATTTACCTAAGTTCTCTGTCATATGGTTGATTAGGTTAGTTATTGGGCCCAATTCAATGGCCTAGGCCTAGGGGTGCCCCTCCCCGGTCTGTCTGGTCATTGTGTCAATTGTCTAGGGTCAGTATGGTCATGTGAAAAGTCTTGTGACTATAAATACCCCTCTCCCCTCTCTCATTTGTAACTTTTGATGATCAATATAATAGATAATTCCTTTGTGGAGTTTTCTTTTCTCTCTCTTGATATTTCTTTCTCTCTCTTATCTATCTCTCTCAAAGGGGGTGCACCCCCCCCCCTCTCTCTCCCCTCTCCCACCTACTTTCTAACTCCCCTCCCCTCATTCAAGAGCCTCCCCAACTACCTACAACCTCTCTTAACTCTATCCCAACCCCAAGGTAGCCTCCACCTATCCCCACTCCACCCTCCAACCACCAACCACCCACTCCCCTTCCCCAAGCACCTCTCTCATCTCCCAAGGGAGAATTCCCCACACCCCAAGCACCCCTTCCATTCCCCAACACAACCCTTCCCATCCCCAAGACCCCCATTAACAACCCCCATTAAGTCACATTCCAACCTTGAGAGACATCTCTCCTTCCCTCTCTCCTTCCCAACCCAAATTCGTAGCTCCTCCTTCCTCCACCTGTTAGACCACCTTCTAGCCCCTATTCTACCCCTCCCACACCTTGGATCGCCCACTACCAGACCCCCTCACAGCCAGGGGTCGCCCCTACACCCATCGACCCCATTTCCCATCCCATCTACCCCATTTCCCATCACCTATGACCACCCTGTTCATCCCAGTTCGCAGGCAGCAGTCAAGGGTCGAGTTGCAGAGGCTGCCACATCTTCACCACGCATCTTCAGGTGATGTACGTTATACTGCTGGAAAGCTTCGCGAGGCTGCTTCGTAGGCGAGGTGGTCTAGTCATCGTTCGACTTTGGAGCTGCTTGGAGGAGTCATCTTCATCAGACTACACATTTCCTCCCAGGCAGACAGCCAGCAGCGACTTTCAGGCTTCTTGAGGTGCCATTTGGCTGAGGGCTTCTCCTGCAAGTCCTCTGCCATCTCCAAGAAGCAGAACAAGTTTTGGAGCTTGGAGTCAAGAATTCCAATTTTTCTCCCCGAGGTGCACAAGGTCAGCTCCCCAGAACTTGGTCTGACCTCCTTCCATTGATCTAGTCATCGCGGTCAGCTCCGACCTCCAACGACAGTCCCATTGGTCCTTGCTCGTAGAGGACTTGTCCAAGATTGCAGCGGTTCTGGTGTCGAATTATTTGGACACCAGGAGTGTTTGTGGCCCCCTCGCTTTCCCGCAGCAGTAGCCTGGGAACAACCAGAACTAGAGTAGATCAGTCCGGTTCCAAACCCTGCCCCAGCCAGCGACGTCATTAGAAAATTCTCCAAAAATTCAAAAATCCTCCTGGGTCAACTCAAAAAGTTTCGGCACTAGTCTCGACCTCTTCTTAGCTCTGCAGAGCCCGTGGCGACGGCGTCATCGACTACCTATCAAGTAATTCCTGAAGCTGGCAGAACCAGTGGAGCTCGGCAATTCGGTTTCTAACTTAGCTCCCCCACCCCGCCTGGCCGGCTTACGGTCCCTCCGTGTGTGGAGGTAGTGTTTGGTTGTAATTGGACTTCCCCACCCCTAGTCCAACCCCTCTACGAGGGAGTAGTGCATGTACTAGTAGGACTTCGGCCGAAGCGTCATCGGCGCGGCGTGTGAGTAGCCCACGCTTCCCCGCTTGCCCTCATCTTTTTTCGGGGTCGACGTCTTCACATCGACCATGTGAGCTACTAAACATTTCTCTTTGCAAGTTTTCTTTGCTTAATTAGTATTGCATCTTAGTGCCGTCGGCGGTGAGAGACTACCCGATCCCAAATTGTCATCAAATTGAGCGACGACCGCAGAGCGAGGCGAGAGCAACCCCTTACATCCCACGCCCTTGGTGTGCTAGCCGTGGGCGAAATTGAGCATCTTAGGCCCTTAGGGGTCCATCCTATTCTATCCTTACCCTGGAACGTCAAGGTCCCACCTCGGACCCTTCCCACCATCGCTGGTTTGCCTACGAGCAACCGTGAGCGCCACGCGAGTGAGCTCGCCCGAGTGAGTTCGCCGTCAAAGTTGCATGCTTTCGAGTGTAGGTCCAAGGGCATCGGTCGAGTAGCTGCCACCCCCAAGGTGGTGTCACATCAAGAACCCTGCCCCATTGACGAGCTACGACTACTGCTGATGCTCGTATTATTTCTCTTGCGTCAACGTAGAAAGGCAGCTTCCTCCTCCTCTGGTGCAGGCCGTCGCTGTGTAAAGAAGAAGCCGTGTTTCTTCATCTTTCTTCCGTGATCATTGCTGCATCCTACTATAGTAAATGAACGGAAGAGGAAGACTTCTTCGTTGTCGTTTCTTCCGACTAATGACTGTAACGCATAAAGAAGCCACCGTTTGCTTCTTCCTTCACGTTCAGTTGCCACTATCTGCTTCTATTGGAAGTACTGCATCCTTTTTCCCATGTGCTATTGTTGCAACGTTCTCATCATCCTACCATCACTCGTGAAGGAGAAAGGTTGTGTATTACTCTGCTTCCTTCATCGATTCAAGCTGCAGTTGCAGCTTATTGCCTGCTACTGCTGCTTGATCACGTTACAGTTGCTGCTACTACTCTTATATTATTCCATCCCTTCATTTAGATCAACCCAAAAGGTAGGTGTCTCAAGATACGAAGCCCAACATGTTAATCATAGTAAATCTACGCATATAGGTCGTTTAGCGATTATTCCATGACTGCTGTTGTACTTTTATGAAGTTTTGTCTGAGTTATGTAAATAGCGACCAAGGCATGGCCGCCTATTATATGAACGCCCACGTAGGCTATCGCCAATTCTGCTGAAATAGCGACAGTGGCCAGGGGGTAGTTTAAGGAGCGGCCCTTTGTCAATCTGCTAATTCTTTTAAGTTTTTAATAAATACCACATGTTTAAAAATAAATATCTATGTAACCTGACGTTAAAAATTTTGCATGAGCATGATCCTAGAATCCTTATATTTTTCTTTGCCTATTCATGTCATTACTTTCTTGATTATGTGAACTCCAAGTTTATGAATAGTGTTATGTGTCTAATAGCGTACCTGGCCGATGCGTAGCATCAGACAAAGAATGGGCGACAGTAATATAGTCGCTAATTAAAGAATGAATGCCCCTATACAGTGGCCGTGTTCTATAAAATCTAGTAAAATAGAATTTATATTGAAATTCATGAATGAGTGACCCGAACCATGATGTCATTTAAAGAATGAACGCCCCCACACACAGTCGCTATTTATAATTATAAATATTAATTTCTGGAAAACTCTAGAATTAATGCCCATATGCAGTGTCGTTAATTCTTATTATTTTTGGAAATTTTGGTTATTAATTAAGATTGAACGACCTTTCAGAAAGCCGCTATTTCCTGATATGGCGACCTCTGATAAGGTGCCAATTCTTCTCTCTCAGTTTTATCATGTTTTCTGGACCATACCGCGGGTCTATTGACACTCTCATCTCACATCCGTAGATGGGGTTTCTGTTTTGATTCTATCGATTACACACTAACTCTCCTTGATGTTTGAACCCTCCGCGGGGTATTCCTTCCTTCGGACTGGTGATTTCATCATAGAGACCTCTGTAAGTCTACTCTAGCCTTGGATTCTCTCAAGACAGCCGAGCAGGTTATACCCTAAAAACCCATGACACCGTGTCTTGTCACGTCACTCTGAAGAAACGTGATGCCTTAGCCCTCTTAGAGTGCTGTTCTCGGCCTCTTTGAGAAGTTTGTTCTCTGTCAGGAATTGGCGACACTGACTTGGGCGCGAAAAGGAATTGTCCACCAGTCCAGTGGCGTTATTTCCCTAATATAGCGACCTGAGCTTGGGCACTATTTTATCGAGGTACTGTTCACAGGAATGGGCGACCACGCATGTGGGTGCTATTTCTATAATTGGTGGCGACTGAGTGGGTGCCAATTACCCAGTTTCATGACATGTCTTGGTTTTCGTGAGGTTTAATGATGTGTCATACTTGTTCAAAGTTCTGCCCTTGAACTCCTTCATTCGTGAAATCTTCTTTATCATCCTACAATGGTTATTCCTTTGGAACTCTATATTGGCCATAACTATAGTGGATGTATATAATATACATGACCCAATGCCTGCGCATATAGGGCCCGATCTGGTCCTCGGAGGAGCACCCGAAAGTACTTGTGCCCATGGGAGTTGATTGATCATGGTGTGGCATTACACCGAAATGCATGACTAGCTTGATTTATGACATTCCACGACTCGTACTTGACTTGACATAACATGACTTGCGTGGCCCAGAATGGGTATTTACTTGCTTGATATTATAATATCCAATTCATGTAACATGACTTGATATATTTACCTGCTTGACTAGCTTGATACATTTTATATGAATATCTTGAAATCTTGCTAGTTCATGTCTATTAACTCTTGTTACACTCTCTCTCGTCATTTTCATGCGTACATGCATAGCTAGACTTGCACTCATGTAACATGTAATTACTTAAAGCAAGCTTGTACTTGATACATAATTCCTACTTAGGGTTCGCTCACCTAGTGTTTTCCCCTATTTTTCAAGTAATTCTAATGACGAAGCTCATTCTGATGGGGACGGACATGAGTAAAGATCGTAGAGCTGTTCCAACTATCGAAGTCGTTATCTAGTCGTGTCTTTTCCTATTTCTTGGGTCAATCATTGTAATTTTCTTTTATTGAGTCAAGAATGTCATTTAGTACCCTTTTCTAAAGAGGAGATTATGTAATAGATTTACCTTAATGGTTGTTATGAATAAATTGGATTTCGTTATCTTGCAATTTGCGCATCACTGTCTATAAGGTCGAATTCCTTATGCTCTAATTGACATGAATGATATAAACTCGTCACGCATACCGGGTTCCTTCCGTGCTCGGTGCGTGACAGACGCATTCTTAAAAACATGTCAGCCCCCTTAGACACGTTCTTCACTCAGCATTCGGTGCCAACCCTATCCTTTAGTCTGACAGTTAAGGAAAAATCCAAAAAAAGAAAAACGTCTTACTGACCAGACGTGTCTCTAAAGTCATCGAGATTAGGCACAGAAATCAATGCATTATCGACCCATTTCGGCACTGTATTTATGGAGAAACAAGACGCGTCCACAACACTGGACGCGTATAAAGAACGCGTCTGCGATGGTTGACGCGGATTACTCAATGAAAATAATTTTAAATTCTTAAACACGTAAGGTCAGCAGGACGCGTTGACAGAAATTAATGCACTTTTGACGCTGTCGGAGCCGTATTATGGAAAAAGAAGACGCGTCAAGCAAACCGAACGTGTATAAAGAATGCATCTGGTAATGAAGATGTGAATTATTCAATAAAAATAAATTTAAAATTGTTGAAAGCGTCTGGTTAGCGGGATGCGTTCACATGAACGCGTCCTTGTGTTGGACGCGTTCGTGTCGAGTTTTCCTATAAATAGAGGATGCCCTCCCATGAAACAAGGGCTTCAAAAAAGCTTCAGAGAGGAAGGGAAACTCTATCCAATCCGCTCCCAAGCTTGTGAGCTTTTAAGGGAAGGTTCTGCCAAATTTTTGAGGGTTTGAGCGCTCAAAGAGAAGGTCATTTTTGTCCCCCCCACACATCCATGTCGTCCTCACCTTGTCGAAGCTGTCCTCGAAGCCCGCGATTGGCGCCCTTAATAAGCTTTTCTTTCCCTTTGCTCTTCTTCGCTTCACTTTCTTTAGTTGCATGCATCATCTTGCGTTGCCGCATCTCTCTCGCTAAGAGAGCTCCGTTTTGTGCATTTTTGCATAAGCCTTTACTCATCACATCATTTTTCCACCCTTTTTGTCCAAAACGTGTTTAAAACAACACCAACTAGGTGTGTGTCCATTCATGGTTTCATTGCTTTAATCTCAAGGGATTGATACTACACTGCTTTTGTTCTAATTCACTTGGTGTTTGTTCATTTTCTTTACAAGGGTAACCAGGAGAAAGCCCTCTTTATCGGTCGATCGAGGGAAGAGGAAGAATGAATTCACACAATCTACCACCTCAGAGACATAAACGCGATCACATACTCTTTCATTTGGGGTCTCTGACCGATGGCAATCACGCAATCCACATACACGCATGCACACTGTTGACACCTAAAATATACAAGGGCAAAAGAAGAAGCCAAAGCAAGCTATGGGCTCTGCAGACCAATCAAGGGTGCGGCTTCTGTGTCATCCCTGGAAGTTCTGAGAATCAGAATAAAAGAGATCCACTACCCCTAACACCTTGATCGGCTGAAGCCATCTCTGGCTAGGCCGCTACCCAACACAGCTATTATTCAGATAGTCAGGATGATAAAAACTATGACAAACTCCAGGCAATCATATGCATGTTGAAGAGGATCCTCAGACAATTCAGATTCTCCTGAAATGGGGTTCACAGTGCCTCACACATGTTCATGAACACAAGGTGTTAAACAAGCCCCAGGAAGAATAAATATAGATACCAAGAAGTCCATGAGACAAATGAAAAGAATCCCATTAGATGAGCCCCCATCCGGCGCAGAGTGCTGAGTGAATGGGCCAAGCCCAATACCAAGTGAGACGCACTGAGATGATGTATGCTGAGCACGCCGGGGAGCTCGTGCCGGAAGCAGATTGCCATCCCTCTATAAAAGCTATTGCCTTCGACAAGATAAGAACGGATAGACATGAAGAGAGCACAAAGAGAAGGAAAGAAGGAGAGGGAGCCACTGAAAGAAAGAGAGCCCGAGAGCCCGCGAGCCCGCAAAGGGATCTGAAGAGAGAGAGAGCTGCAAAAGTTCAGAGAAGAAGATTCAAGGTGGGATCCGCTCTAAAATGCCCTGAGAGGCTACATTCTCCCCTTTCCCCATCTTTTATTTAGATATATTTTCCTTTCTTTTGGTTTGCTTCCGAATGATGTTATTTCACTTGCATCAAATGCCAATGTAACCCTGTGGTTAAAGGGGTCGTCTGCATCTAAGATTTTTTTTAGTCTGATTCTCCCTTCTGTACTCAATGTGTATATGTTCTCTACAATAAAACTAAGTACGAGGCTCTAGAGTTATCTCTTTTCCTTTTCGCCTTTCTGAAGTCTGCTGTCAGTCGGTGTGAATGGATTTGGTTCCGATGCATGCTTGCCCCTCCGATTAAATGGATGATTTCTATTGCATCGTACCTGTGCTTTCAACCTCACAATCCCAATGAGAGCCTGAGACAGTCCATCTCATGGTCTCTCATTTGTGAGAGGACGAGGGATATGCTCAAATCAGAGGTCATAAGGTTTCCTCTGTAATCTAGCACCCAGTGAGCCTCCATAGTGGAAGCCCCTGTCTCCTCGGAATAATGTCATTCCTCTCGGGCCATCTCAAAATCCCTTGAATGAAAACATCTCAGACCCTTAGGTAAAATACGTCAAAATCCTTGAATAGGATCCCTTAGAACCCCTCAAAGAAGCCTTTGAAATCCTCAGCTCATCATCCCTCTTAAAAACTCTCTGAAACCCTGATACTTGAAGCCTTCTGGCGTGGCCCTCTCTCGGTGCGAGTTCCGCGCCGAGTGCTGCCCGCGCCGTTTGAGCTGTTCCCATCGCGCCAACACCCGTCTTCCTTGCCGCGCCGACCTTCATCCGTGTCGATAGCCTAGTGCTGATGCTCTCAAGAACTCTGAGCCCTATGATCCATCAGCATAGAACCCTATCACCCGAGGAGCAATGGCCTTCATTCAACCCTCGTGGGAGCTAAATCAACTGGGCTAAACCCCTCTACATTCTGTAACCCCGTTGGCCTAAGGAGTTTTGCCACTGCATGCTCTCATATGGCCTTCCCAAGGGGATATTAAGAAACACCACGATGAGTGGACATTGTCCCATCGGATTGTGATCCTTTTAGATCTCGGGCTACGCCCATTTCTCGTTTGGCTTCCATCCCGGCACTCTGTGGATGGATGACCTATATTCCCCTTCTGGCACCGATCAGAACAAGGGGAGATGCTGCCAAAATTTATTCACGGTCTTCACTTTATCGTATCGTGTGAAGTTTTATTAAACCGATGAATCAACCCCACTTGGTGTGGCAAAAGCCCTGAGAAAGGCTATCTTAAGGCTCTCTGCTCACTGTAGGAGGGGAATATAATCATCATGGTTACAAGGTCTCCCTGGACCTTATGTGGATGAGTTTACCCCCACCTTTCAACTTACCTGAATATCACCGTTTGTGGGCCCATGAAATCCTCGCTGGAACATGAGAAATCTCCTCAATAGAACCCATCAGCCCTATAACCTCACAAAACTCTCAGAACACCTAAAGAAGCTACTCTCGTCGGCGCCATACAGCATCCTGACGTGGCCCCCTCTCGGAGCCAATTCCGCGCCGGGTGACGGGCGCGCAGAGATACTAGTCGCGTCGACCACATACCAGGCCGATGCCCCCCCTTCCGTGCTCACTATCGCGTCGAAGCTGGTCGCGCCGGGGCCCCATCGGCACTGATTCATCTTCACGCTATTTCCCATCCGCGCCAGTTCATCTTGATGCCACCTGTCACCGGAACACCCAATTGCCCAGCAACCTTAATGAGCCTTAAGCTCAGTCTGAGCCCAATGTCCTAGCCTCCTCAGCCTTCATGCCGACCTTCATCATATCATGGGGAATCACGATTTTTCGTCCAAGCCTAAGGGAGATAAATTAACGGGGTTTTACCCCCACCTTATACCGTTCGACTGTAATGTTTTCCGCTAACCCCGTTGGCCCTTGGAGTCCTGCCACTGCATGCCCTCCAATGGTCTCTTAAGGGGATATCAACAAACACCATGATAATGGACATTGTCCCGCTGCACTTAGATCCTCTTGGATCTTGGGCTACGCCCATCCTTCCTTTGGCGTCCATCTCGGCACTCCGTGGATGGATGTCCTATATTCCCACTTAACACAGACTAAGATAAGGGGATATGCTGCCAGATTTGTTCGGCACATTATTATCACATCTTGCATCGCATGATTATGTACACGTATTCTATATCCTGCTCATGAAGTCGGCATCATAGTTTTATCTTGTTTTTCCCTCAAGGCATCCTTTCTTGGCAATTAATCAAGGGTTCTCCTCTTTCTTATGGGACGTAATTAACGTCATAACCTTTACGGTATGGCGGACTTCGGGTTCCGACACGGACTTCACAATCGACTGACCGAGTCAGATCGAGCGCACAATACACTTGTCACGAACGTGACTGGCACGCCTGATAAAAATGGCTAATGAATAAATAAAGCCATACAAATAAATAATTAACAAACCAAAAGAACAAAACCTGTCCCCCACAAGTCTGGCACGCCTAGTGGGACTAGAGTTTCCCTTCATCTCTTTGCCAAGAGAGGATGCCTTCGGAGGCTTCCCCCAAGAATACTGACTGTTTGTCTACTTATCTCATGTGAATGATGACGTCATCAGGGCTCACCGGTCTTGACTTCGGCCCCGCGATCATCGCCGGCCACGCTGAACACGGGTACCTGGCGGTACCCATGGCTTTCGGCTCCTTCCCACCAGCTATAGGCTTCCCCAACTTCTTGGGGTTGGCCTTCGCCGATATGCTGCAGATGGAACCCTCAAAGCCTACAGAGGAGAAGATTGCAGAGAAGGTCGAGGCCCCGGAGGCTCGTCGCTGTGCTGGCTCGTCCACGAGCCCAATTCAAGTCGCCAACTGCATGGTGCATCATATTGCTCACAGGGCCCGCCCCGTCCCTGCCAAGAATTTCGGGAGGCGCCGACACCGGAACCCCCAAAGGAAGGTTGCTGCTGCTGTGACCGGATGTCTCTCCATGTCCGGCAAGTCCATGCTGGTCAGGGGGGTCCACGTCTTTCTGGATGGACGCCCAGCTCGAGTGAGCCTGGATCGGGTGATCCCCACAGTACCAGTCTACAACTCTTATCAGGCTCTTTCTCGAAGGAGAGCCGAGGAGGAAGAAGCCGGCCGCCATGGCCAGAGAAGGTTGGCTCTCAAGCCAAGAAGGTTTAAGCAGGTTTGGATCCCCAAGAAGGTCTAGTCTGCCTACCAAGATGCACCAGTCCAACACCGCTCCATATGTACCGGAGCAGACAAGAACAAGAAGAGGGGCCTTGCCCCGAGGATGGAAGAGATGGTTGTGAACCCTCCATGCCGTGGAAGCTTTAGGGCCTGCGCCTGACAGGCCAACATCCCCGCCGCGGGAGGAAGATTTCAGCAAACCGTCGAAAGAGCTCGGCTCGCTTATATCCCTCCGATGGGAGGTTGACAACTATCCCCGACCCTACATTTGGGCCGAGGGCAAGAAGAAATGACCAACATGGTCAGAAGCTATTTTAGAGGATTAGGCAACCCCTCCTTGGGCCAACAACAACTGTTACAGGCAGCCGTGGCTGAAGAAGATCACTAATCATTAATGGCAGTGGAAGAAGAAGAAGACATAAGAATGACGTCATCGGTCGATGACAACGGGTATGAACACGGCTATGATATTCAAGCCGATGAATCTACTCCTCACTAGGAGGAAAGGAGAAGGGTCTCTGTATTTGAAAGGCTCACCTTCCTAGAGAAAGCAAGGAGAGTTTGCAGATAGAGGAGAAGGATGCAGATTTTCACCTGCAACATTGATGGGGTGTCTGGCCACTATGGAAGATTGCTTGAGGAGCCTCAAGAGTTGGCCCAGTTGGCCGGAAGGCCGGGGCCGAGTACTCGAAGGGCGGAACCCGCAAAAGAAAAGCTGGCAGCAACCAAGGGAAAGCAAACCCTGGTCCACCTCCAACAACATGACAAGGTCGTTATTCTCACCGTAAATGTGGTGACGGCAGAAGAAGAAGAAGATGTCTTACTCGACATCCTACCTGAAGGTGCACCTGGCGAGAGGACAGAGACCATCCCCAGCACTGTAGCTATGGATTTGGCCGTACTGATGGTACTCCAAAGGTACCGCCAAGAGATCGAGCAGCTGAAGAAGCAATTGATGGAGAAGACAAAGCAGTCTTCGGCATCCAAGCAGCCTGATATGCAGGCCGAGTCATCCCGGGGAGCCGTCAACCAAAATGACTTCCTACCACTCTACACTCCACCTCAGCTGATAGAATCGAGCTTGGCGACGACTCAGCAGCGCCCACCACAGCCGCTGATGCCGCCAGTACTACCACAGGTGCACCAGACACCTCCACTGCTGTGTCCTCCTCCGCAAGCGACCACCCTGGTCACCCCCTACCTGCAACCGGCGCATTTCTACCCAGAACCGATTGATCCGACCGTCATGAACAAGATGCTTGTGGAAAGAAAGATCAAGCTGAAGCTCACTGGAATAAGTGAAGGTGACTATGTTGCATTCGATGTATACAGGGTTCCATACCCGCCGCATCATGCTGCCATGTGGCACCCTCCTGGGATTAGCAAGCCGCCAAAATTCGAGAAGTTCAACAGGAAGGGATCCCCAAAGGAACATGTCGCCTACTACATGACCGTCATGGGTGACCTGGCCACCAACGAGTCATATTTGCTGAAGTTTTTCGGGTCCTCACTCACGGGGCTTGCATTTGAATGGTACTCCAGCCTTCCGACCGAGTCGATTAGCAACTGGTCGGACATGCAGAGGAAGTTTAGAGAAAGATTTCATGTCACGGAGAGGGAGGTCACAGTGGTTGAACTCTACTCAACAAAATAGAGAGCAGATGAGACGGCCCTTGATTACATCAAGAGGTGGAGGAACCTCGGAATAAGATGCAAGCGGCCCCCGCATCAGGAGGACGCTGTACAGATATGCAAGTAGAACCTCAGGAGAGAGGTGCTGGAAAAGATGATTGGCATGGAAATCCGGTCGTTCGACCGTCAGAATAATATTGTGGCCGATGCAGAAGCCTTCCTGGCAAAACCTACCCCGACATTAAATATTGCTACTGCACAAAAGGGCAAGGCAGCAGAGCGGCGCCAGGCACCTAAAGAAGCAAGCGCCCTTGATATCAAGGCATTTAAATAGCAAAAAGAAAAAATCAAGATGACGGCTGCTCCTCAGCCTGCTAAGACCGAGGATGGTAAAGAAGTCCCATCACTCCGGGACAAGATGAAGAAGGCCTACTCTTTCCCGAAGGAGAAGACCAGGATCTTGTTTGATTGCGTTACCCAGTATGATAAGGTCACCCTGCCTGAGCCAAAGAGGTCGGAGGACCTGAAGAGAAGAGATAGCCCAAGATTTTGCCCCTACCACCAGATGCTGGGGCATCCGATTGAAGACTGTTATGTTTTCAAGGATATTATCGAAGGCATGATAAAGAAAGAAGAGATAGAGCTGGGGGAGTACAAGGTTGACCCTCCACAACCACATGAGACGCCTCTAAGAAGAGCCGTCGTCAACATGGTCTCTCTATATCAAGCAATGCCTAAGGAGACCGCAGAAGCCAGTACTCAGCACACCTATGAAGGCTGCTTTCTGGCCCCAATGAAAGAACAAGAGGGATGGCAGCAAGTCCCTGCAAGAACGAAGAAGAAGGGCATGTCTCGCCCAACAGCGAGGGCACATATTCGTGGCATCACACCACGACCCCCTTTGCCAGTGACAACACCTGTGTGGACCAACCCACCTGCAGTCATCAGAATACCTACCTACAACCGGAGGAGGTAGACTCTATTGCCAGTAGTCAAGGAAATTAGTCCAGAAGCCCGGCGACTATAGGACTACATAAATGGGCTAGATGAGTATGTACAGCCCGAGCTAGAACTCTTACTAGTACGGGATCATGTCCCGTGGCAAGAGCTAGAACAGCTTTCACTAAAGCAGGAAGAGGAAGCTGACAAAGCATCAGACAAGGATGGCAGCCTATTCTGGGGGCAAGCGCCAGCCGAAGAAAAGAAAAGAAGACAAAGAAACAAAAGAAGGGCCAGCAAGTCTACAAAGGGTGTAATCCTTTCTTGCAACACCTTCTCTGCTCTATTCAATTTGCCTGGTGAGGAAGATGAAGAAGAGATATGCTTCACACCTACTGCCAAGGAAAGTCAGGCTGAAGTCGGAACTGCTGCACACGCAACCCGGTCAGGCCGAAGATGGGGGCGTCCACCACCCGCCAATCACAACATTATCTTTAGGGGGAACAACCCTATAAAATACCCCTCCGGAGGTTCGGGGAGTCCAAATCCCTCCTCCGCCAGGCCTCTACAACCAAAGTGGGGGTAGCACTCCCGCTCCTTCCTTCCTGGAATTTGTGAAGATGTCAAAGGGGCAGTTACGCTGGGAGGTTGAACCAGCAACTTGGGGCATTCACCCGCAACTCCAGCAATCTTCTGAATTGTTGGAGGAAGTAAAAGCTCGCCCGGTGGCAGCCAGTGGGGGACAGCAGGGAGACGACCCTAAGCAGAAGGGTGCAGCCTCCGAGTCTGATGAAGCAGGCCCATCAGGGGCCACAGTCCAAGACTCTTCCAAGCCCAGGTGGGTAGAAGAAATGAAGCTATCCATTGTCCGAGTAGGAAGTCGGGTGGTCAATCTGTTAAAAAAGCTCCCAGCAAGATTCACTGTCTCGGAAATCCTCTCTCTGAGTGAAGAGACCCGGCAAGCGATTATTACTGCTTTGCAGACGCCTGCTCAATATGAAGCCTACCTAGCTGAGGCACTACCGGAGGCCAGTATGACCTTTACTCAGGAGGACATGCTGCTCCCCACTACCATTCACAACAGACCTCTGTATATGAGGGGGCATCTAAATGGCCGGGAGTTGAACAGAATCTTGGTGGACCCGGGGCGGTTGTCAACATCCTACCCTACAGGATATATGAGAGGCACTACTTCAACATGCGTCTCCAAAAAGTCAGAGATATGCGTATTGCCGGCTTCAATCAAAAGTGTGAGGTGTCGCTAGGAGTAGCAGAGTTCACACTCACTCTGGCGGACTTTGTCATGAAGGTGCAGTTTCATGTCATCGATTCTCGCACCTCGTACAAGGCGCTGCTTGGCCGTCCTTGGCTACACGAGAACATGGTGGTACCTTCCACGCTCCACTAGTGCATAAAATATAACCTAGAGTGATGTGGCACAGCCCACTAATGAGATGTTTGACCCTTGGACCTACCAATCCACAAGCATACAAGCACTCAAATGGCTCACCGAGTGGCCGAGCTCACATGACGCACACGTGCACCCGGGTGGGCCCGAATGATGACGGCGAGGGTCCGGGGTGGGACCCCAAGGTTTCCACCGGTTGGTGGGCTTATGGTTGACCCCTAATGGGCCTGGGATGCCCCCTTTATGGGCGGGCCAGCACGCTGGGGCGTGGGTTTAGGGTGGCTCTCCCTCACTTACCACGGTGGATACTCACGGCGAAATCAAACATTCATGCTCAAGCTCTCACTCACCGCCGGCGAACTAAGGAAACGATACTAAACGAGCAAAGCAATTGAAAGGACCAGGAGAGGGACCAGCTGCTCACCTGATCGGTGTGAAAACACCGATCCCGGCCGGAGACGACGGGCGCGCCGGGAGGCGTGGGTATGTACCCGGACGCCGCGGCGGGGTAGCTTCAACCTGCGGGTTAACTGTTACACCACTACGCCTCTCGCAGGAGGGGTGATCTCGGGGTGGGGATTAACTTATTACAACCAAAATGTACCTCCACGCAGGGAGGGGCGTTAAGCCGGCCAGGCGGGTGGGGGAAATGTGCCCCCGACGATGGAGCGGATGTCTCCGTCGATTCTGCTCGCTTGCTGTGGACAGGGGCAGGAGGCGGTGCAGCAGTCGTATCTCACCCTCAGGAATTTTGCCGATGGCGAGACCACCTGCGTAGTCTTCGTGACTGGGCCAGGGACACCTCTGAATTTTACTGATTTAATCGGACGCAGTCTCTGGCCGTGGTAGAAGTGCGAACTGGAGGTAGGATCTGAGAGCCGGTACCCACAGAATTGTTGTAGTAGCTTGCAGGAACGGTACCTGGGACTCCCGAACTCCGATTCTCGAACCGCTTGAAGATCTGGAACCGTGGTCGAATCCCCCTTGCAGCAAAACTGGCGGGGATGTCTTCCGGGGTCGGAGTGATCCGGGGGCCGTTGTTGACTGACTGTGGGTCGAAGCAGACCTGAGCAGACTGCCCCGAGTGTCTGGAGGGGAAAAATCAGAAATCACGCTCCCGGGGACCAAACGCACTTCTGTTTCTTGATCTTGGTCGCAGACAGGGGGAGGAGTATTTTCGTAGAAGAGACTTGGGTCTGATTCCGGCACCGTTGGTCGTGGAGCAGCTTTCCACCGAGCTCAGGTCCTCTGCAGGGGACAACTGGACCAGTCGTGGGAGAATCGCCGTCTTGAATGGCCACGAAGTCGAAACCGGACGATTCCACCTCGCCTGGTCAGAAGACTCGCCAACGTACGTTTTTGATGAAGAACCCGGAAGCCGATTCTGCCTGGAACTGCTCCCAATATCGACTGCAACTCGGGCTTGATTTCTGCCTGCGAATGGAGCTGATTGAGGAGGGGGGATTAAGGGGGATGGAAGGGATTTGTGGGTTTGGGTTAAGGGAGGGGGGGGGGATGGACGTGGCTGGGGTTGCAGGGGGGTGCTTTTGGGAGGTGGGGAGGTAATGGGGTGGTGAGAGAGAGAGGAGGGAACACCCAAATTCGAAATTGGGCCTTGGGAGATGAAAGGGTGCCTGGGAAGACGAAAGGTTGTGTGGGGAAGGGGAGAGAATGCCTAGGGAGTGGGAGTTCTACCTAGGGGAGGGGAGGGGACTTAAATGAGGGGTATAGGGAAGGGGGAGGGGTCTTAATTAGAGGTGAAAGAGAGGAGAGAGAGTGGATTCCGAATTTGGGGTGGGGATGAGAGAGAATTGGAGAGAGATAGAGAGTGAGAGTGAGAGAGAGAGAGAGAGAGAGAGCTAGAGACAATATTGGGTGGCAAATTTCTTAATTCATCAAAGCTGCTACAAAGGAGGGAGGGGGGGTCCTTATATAGAGCTAGGACCTTTACACAAAACCCCCTGACATTTAACACAACTACAGAAAACTATGAGTCAAGAAGGGGGCGCCCCTGGGCCCAAGCCCACTAAGTGGGCCTAACACCCTCAACTAAGGGCCCAAGTGACTCACTATGGCTAATTAATCCTTAAACCTAGATAGTGGACTCAAATAAAAGACAATTACACCTGATATGACTCAAATAAAAGAAAATACATAAGCAAGAAAATAAAGATAGATATGAGAACCACTTCTCCAATGGGTCACGAAGTCGGGGACGCCTCGTGCCATAGTGAATACTGGGAGATGTCCTCATCAAATCCCCCGGGGTGGGGAGAACTCGACCCCGTCGAGTAGGGGTCCAATCGCCTCTCATACTGCTCCAGCAGGCTCGGGTCCAGGCGCATCAAGTCCTCTCGGCTTACCCATGCATCCTCGGTCGGGGGACGGCCCTTCCACCTCACGAGGTAGCGCTGGTAGACCCTGTTCCTGGTAAGTGTACTTTGTTCATCCAGTATTGCCTCCACTTGCTCAAGCCGGCCTCTCAATTGGGGTGGTAATTTCGCTCCGGGAGGGTCACTCACAAGGGGGGGTAGAGGTTCAAGATCCTGACTGGGTTCCACCGTGGGGCCCTTGTAGCACACTAGGTCCGCCACATTAAAAGTGGGGTGAACCCCAAAGCCCTCAGGTAAGTCTAACTCATAAGCATTGGTACCAATCCGTCGTAGAACCCGAAAGGGTCCCGAACCCCGTGCCCTCAGTTTGGAGGCGGGCCCTGGGAGGAGCCGCTCCGTTCTCACCATCACCTGGTCTCCCTCCTGGAACTCACAGTGTCGCCGATGAGCATCAGCCCGCCTTTTGTAAGCCTCATTGCTTTTGCCTATATGCTTGCGGATATCTTCATGCAATTCTTTGATGTGTTGTGCAAATGACTCAGCTGAGACTGACACTCTAGCATGAGGGGGGAGGGGTATGAGATCCGAAGGCTTTCTAGGACTATATCCATGCACTACCTCAAATGGACTCTTTCCTATGGACCTATTGACAGAATCATTATATGCAAATTCAGCTTGGGGCAAGAGGAGGTCCCAATTCCCAGGATGGTCCCCAACTAGACAACGGAGCAAGTTTCCGAGACTACGATTGACAACCTCAGTTTGGCCGTCAGTCTGGGGGTGGTAGGCGGTAGAGAACTTGAGAAGAGTGCCCAAAAGGTGCCACAAGGTTTTCCAAAAATAACTAGTGAACTTGACATCCCGGTCAGAGACAATGGTCTTGGGTAGTCCATGGAGGCGGACCACCTCATCAAAGAATAGCCGGGCTACCCTTGAGGCATCGGAGGTTTTGGAGCAGGGAATAAAGTGGGCCATCCTAGAGAACCTATCCACCACCACAAAGATAGAATCATGCTTGCGTAGGGTCTTGGGGAGGCCCAGGATGAAGTCCATGCTCAAGTCTTCCCATGGGCGGTCTGGGATGGGGAGGGGTGTGTAGAGCCCGGTGTTTTGCTTCACCTGTTTGGCGGAGGCACAAGTACGGCATTGTCCAACAATGTTGGCCACCTCTCTCTTAAGGCTAGGCCAATAGAATTGTCTCTCTACCAGCTCAATGGTCTTTTGGACCCCAAAGTGGCCAGCCAAGCCACCCCCATGTAACTCCCTCACCAAGAAATCTCTAAGGGATGTCCGGGGTATGCACAGCCTAGTACCCTTGAAGAGGTACCCATCTTGGAGAATGAACCCCTCATGTTCCTTAAGGGGTTGGGTGGAGAGAGTGTTATGGATGGTCCCAAAGTCGGGACAAGTGGGGTACTCTTCTTTCACTCTCTCAAACCCGGTGACTTCCGCTTGGATAGTGGATAGCAAAGTCACCCTCCGGCTAAGGGCATCGGCGGCCCGGTTCTCACTACCCATTTTGTACTTGAGGACAAAGGTATAGGACTGAATGTACTCCACCCAGCGGGCATGGCGGGCATTGAGCTTTTGTTGGGTGTTGAGATATTTTAATGCCTCATGGTCGGAGAAAATCACAAACTCACTGGGGAGGAGATAGTGTCTCCAATGCCGAAGGGATTGGACCACGGCGTAGAGCTCTTTGTCATAGGTGGAGTATCTAGTCTTAGCCTCACAAAGCTTCTCACTAAAGTAGGCCACAGGGTGACCTTCTTGGCTAAGGACTCCTCCAATCCCGACCCCCGAGGCATCACATGTGACTTCAAAGACCTTGGAGAAGTCGGGTAGGCAAAGGACCGGGGCTTGAGTCATCCTGTCTTTCAGCTCTAAGAGGGCCTTGGAGGCCGCCTTGGTCCAAACAAAATTCCCCTTTTTGAGGCAATCCGTGATGGGGGAGGTGATGGTGCTAAACCCCCGGATGAACCTCCTATAGAAGGTGGCTAGTCCATGAAAGCTACGGGCCTCATGGATGTTCTTGGGCTCGGGCCACTCAATGATAGCTTGGACCTTCTCGGGGTCCATGGACACTCCTTGGGAAGAGACTATGTAACCTAGGAAGGCCAATTGGTTGGTCATGAAGTGGCACTTCCCGGGGTTGGCAAAGAGGCTCTCCTTCCTAAGGGTGATGCAAACTTGCCTAAGATGATCGAGGTGGGCCTTCTTGCTTTGGCTATAGATGAGGATGTCGTCAAAGTAGACGACCAAGAATTTGCCTATGAAGGGCCTAAGGACCTCGGTCATTAGCCTCATGAAGGTGCTTGGGGCATTTGAGAGCCCGAAAGGCATGACAAGCCATTCATAAAGACCATCCTTGGTCTTAAAGGCGGTTTTCCATTCATCCCCGGGCCTAATGCGGACCTGGTGGTAGCCACTCTTGAGGTCTATCTTGGAAAAGATAGTGGCTCCTGCAAGCATGTCGAGCATATCATCTAGCCGAGGGATGGGAAATCGGTACTTGACCGTGATTTTGTTGATTGCTCGGCTATCCACGCACATGCGCCATGTCCCATCTTTCTTGGGTGTTAAGAGGGCCGGGACGGCACATGGACTCTTGCTTAGGCGGAGGAAGCCCTTCTTGATGAGCTCCTCGATTTGCCTCCTAAGTTCCGCGTGCTCGGTGGGGTTGAGGCGGTAATGGGGAAGGTTGGGTAAGGTAGCCCCGGGTACAAGATCGATGGCATGTTGCACATCGCGCATGGGAGGTAGCTTATCCGGAAGCTCTTCGGGGAATACATCTTGAAATTCTTCAAGGACTTGTTGGATCTCTATGGGATGGGGGTTGGTTGGGGTGGAGTCCCCAAGACAAATGACAATGGCACACACTTGACCCCCTTGGCTAACCTCTTCCTCAAATTCCTGCCTAGTGACGAGATGGAGGCTCCTAGTGGGCTCTTGGACTACACTAAGGCTAGGTGAGGGGGAAGGGAGACTTGGGGTTAGGTTTGGTGGACTTGGGGTGGGGTTTTGAGGGATTGGGGGGGTAGGAGTCCCTTCAAGGGAAGGGGGTGTTTTCTTGGGACTTGGGCGTGGGGGTGTGGGGTTGAGAAGGATCTTCTTCCCCTCATGGGTGAAGACACAAGTGTTGACCCTCCCATAGAAAGTGGCATCTACATCGTAGATCCACGGTCGCCCTAAAAGAATGCTACCCACCTCCATTGGGAGGATGTCACACCAAACTTGCCCTTGATATGACTGGAAGGTGATGGGGACAAGGCATCGGGTGCTAACGGGTGCGGATGTGGCATCTATCCAAGCTACCCGGTATGGTTGGGGGTGTGGGGTAATGGTAAGGCCTAGGAGTTTGACGGTGTCGGGTGACACTACGTTCACACTACTCCCATTGTCCAAGATGACTTTCCTAACATGGTTCCCTACCCGGATGTAAGTATGGAAGATGGTTGTCCTCCTCCAATCATGCTCTTGGGTTTGGGTAAGGGTGCACCTCACAACTCCGAGGGGGGAGTCGGCGGATGGGGAAGGTTGTTCTTGGTGGGCCCCTAGAAGATGACTCTCATATTCCTCCTCCCATTCTTGGGAGGGTTCATAAACCTCTAATTCGCCCTCGTACTCAACTTGGGTTTGGGGTGTGGCCTCCTCTATGTAGAGGTTGGATGCACTTTTAGTAGGGCATTGAGTGGCAATGTGGCCATACCCCGAACATCTAAAGCATTGTGGCCCACTAGGGGGATTTTGGGCACCTTTGGTGGGCGTAGGATTGAGCCTAGTGGGGGTGGGGTTTTGGGGCCCATTAGTAGGGCGAGGGAATGGAGTGTGGTTGGGAGGGGCTACCCTAGTGGGTTGGGTTCCCGGGGGTATGGGAAGGAGGCCCCTTTGGGGAGGGAGTGGGTTAGGCCGAGGTGCCATGACTTTGGGGTCAACTCCCCGTGGGGGAGTGAAACGCGTGAACCTGGTAAACTTCTCCGCATCCCTAGCCACTTGGTAAGCTTGCTCTAGGGTAGTCACTTGCCTCATGAAAAGTTCCTTTTTGATATGGAATTGGAGGCCATTCCTAAAGCGTGAGAGGGTGACGGCGGGGTCCTCTTGGACTCCACACTTGAGAAGGTAGTAATCGAATTTTTCGATATAATCCATGACGGGTTTTCCTTCTTGTGTCAGGGCTTGCCATTCATCTAATAGATTTTGGTGGTAGGAGGGTGGGACATATTTGATCCTAAGTTGTTCTTTCATGGCTCCCCATGTGGTAATGGGTGCCTCCCTCCTAACAATTCTAAGGGCTTCCACATTTAGCCAATGGGTCTTGGCTAGCTTGATTAGTTGCATTCTTGCAAGCCGAACCCGCCTATCCTCGGTCATTGGGTACCAATCAAAATATTGGTCCATGGCTGCCTCCCAATCAAGGTAGATACTAGGGTGGTGTGATCCGTCAAAAGTGGGAGCATCCACTTTGACAAGCCTCATAAGGTGGTCATCCGGGTTGTCCCGGGGTGGCCGTTCATTTCCTCTAGGTATGGGACCCCTATGTGGTTCGGGAGGAAGTTCATGGTGTGGTTCCCTATTGACGGGCTCCTCACGTGGGGGAGGGGCTACTCTCTCATTTAATCTTGGCATGTGGGTCTCAAGTTGGCCAAGGCGCCGAGTGATGTCATCAAGCCGAACCATGATGTCGGCCATACCCTCCATTACAAAGCCCATGGGATCGGGGTGTCTTGCTCCATTGTGGTCGGGCTCCTCATGGGGATTGGGCTCCATTGTAGTTTGGGAAGATGATGCTGAATGATGTTGGTAAGGGGTACCACTCCGGGTGGTCATGCAAGGTTGGGCTATGCAACGGCGAACGATATGCACCTAAGACCTAGGATGCAAATGACCCAAGACTAGGCTTGATGGGACAAACCTACAACTTGGCTCTGATACCACTTGATGTGGCACAGCCCACTAATGAGATGTTTGACCCTTGGACCTACCAATCCACAAGCATACAAGCACTCAAATGGCTCACCGAGTGGCCGAGCTCACACGACGCACACGTGCACCCGGGTGGGCCCGAATGATGACGGCGAGGGTCCGGGGTGGGACCCCAAGGTTTCCACCGGTTGGTGGGCTTATGGTTGACCCCTAATGGGCCTGGGATGCCCCCTTTATGGGCGGGCCAGCACGCTGGGGCGTGGGTTTAGGGTGGCTCTCCCTCACTTACCACGGTGGATACTCACGGCGAAATCAAACATTCATGCTCAAGCTCTCACTCACCGCCGGCGAACTAAGGAAACGATACTAAACGAGCAAAGCAATTGAAAGGACCAGGAGAGGGACCAGCTGCTCACCTGATCGGTGTGAAAACACCGATCCCGGCCGGAGACGACGGGCGCGCCGGGAGGCGTGGGTATGTACCCGGACGCCGCGGCGGGGTAGCTTCAACCTGCGGGTTAACTGTTACACCACTACGCCTCTCGCAGGAGGGGTGATCTCGGGGTGGGGATTAACTTATTACAACCAAAATGTACCTCCACGCAGGGAGGGGCGTTAAGCCGGCCAGGCGGGTGGGGGAAATGTGCCCCCGACGATGGAGCGGATGTCTCCGTCGATTCTGCTCGCTTGCTGTGGACAGGGGCAGGAGGCGGTGCAGCAGTCGTATCTCACCCTCAGGAATTTTGCCGATGGCGAGACCACCTGCGTAGTCTTCGTGACTGGGCCAGGGACACCTCTGAATTTTACTGATTTAATCGGACGCAGTCTCTGGCCGTGGTAGAAGTGCGAACTGGAGGTAGGATCTGAGAGCCGGTACCCACAGAATTGTTGTAGTAGCTTGCAGGAACGGTACCTGGGACTCCCGAACTCCGATTCTCGAACCGCTTGAAGATCTGGAACCGTGGTCGAATCCCCCTTGCAGCAAAACTGGCGGGGATGTCTTCCGGGGTCGGAGTGATCCGGGGGCCGTTGTTGACTGACTGTGGGTCGAAGCAGACCTGAGCAGACTGCCCCGAGTGTCTGGAGGGGAAAAATCAGAAATCACGCTCCCGGGGACCAAACGCACTTCTGTTTCTTGATCTTGGTCGCAGACAGGGGGAGGAGTATTTTCGTAGAAGAGACTTGGGTCTGATTCCGGCACCGTTGGTCGTGGAGCAGCTTTCCACCGAGCTCAGGTCCTCTGCAGGGGACAACTGGACCAGTCGTGGGAGAATCGCCGTCTTGAATGGCCACGAAGTCGAAACCGGACGATTCCACCTCGCCTGGTCAGAAGACTCGCCAACGTACGTTTTTGATGAAGAACCCGGAAGCCGATTCTGCCTGGAACTGCTCCCAATATCGACTGCAACTCGGGCTTGACTTCTGCCTGCGAATGGAGCTGATTGAGGAGGGGGGATTAAGGGGGATGGAAGGGATTTGTGGGTTTGGGTTAAGGGAGGGGGGGGGGATGGACGTGGCTGGGGTTGCAGGGGGGTGCTTTTGGGAGGTGGGGAGGTAATGGGGTGGTGAGAGAGAGAGGAGGGAACACCCAAATTCGAAATTGGGCCTTGGGAAGATGAAAGGGTGCCTGGGAAGACGAAAGGTTGTGTGGGGAAGGGGAGAGAATGCCTAGGGAGTGGGAGTTCTACCTAGGGGAGGGGAGGGGACTTAAATGAGGGGTATAGGGAAGGGGGAGGGGTCTTAATTAGAGGTGAAAGAGAGGAGAGAGAGTGGATTCCGAATTTGGGGTGGGGATGAGAGAGAATTGGAGAGAGATAGAGAGTGAGAGTGAGAGAGAGAGAGAGAGAGAGAGCTAGAGACAATATTGGGTGGCAAATTTCTTAATTCATCAAAGCTGCTACAAAGGAGGGAGGGGGGGTCCTTATATAGAGCTAGGACCTTTACACAAAACCCCCTGACATTTAACACAACTACAGAAAACTATGAGTCAAGAAGGGGGCGCCCCTGGGCCCAAGCCCACTAAGTGGGCCTAACACCCTCAACTAAGGGCCCAAGTGACTCACTATGGCTAATTAATCCTTAAACCTAGATAGTGGACTCAAATAAAAGACAATTACACCTGATATGACTCAAATAAAAGAAAATACATAAGCAAGAAAATAAAGATAGATATGAGAACCACTTCTCCAATGGGTCACGAAGTCGGGGACGCCTCGTGCCATAGTGAATACTGGGAGATGTCCTCATCATAGAGGGGAAGGAGGAAAGAGTATTTGTTGATCTCCACCCATTCGAAGTGTTCGAGTGCCACTTGGCGGATGCCCCTCTATATGCAGAGCGGTCGCAGAAGGCCCCTGAAGCCAAGACATCTTCCAGCACAACAAAAAGCACCTCCGGAGCTGACTGGTTCCCTCCGCCGCCGTGTGGATATGTTAATCCCAGGATGGTCTCACACATCACTGTCACCGGGGATGTGGGCCGGGTAGCACCTCCCTCCATCTACCCCGAAGCTAATGAAGTGAAGGTCGACCAGCAGCACGACCACATCGGGATCCCGGAAGGCCTTACCAAGCCAATTCTCGGTCTCGATAATGTCACTATCGAGCCTTTCAAAGCTTGGGAGGTCGCACAGATAGATGGCCCCAGCAGCTTGTTCTACACAGCTGAGGAGCACCCTATACAGGAGGATGCTGATTGTCATCTGCCTGAAGATATAGAAGACCCGTCAGTGCCCATACAGGGGTTGACATTTATAACGAGTCGAATGGCCAAGATGTTCCAGAAGCAGCACATCCACTCTGGCCAGCCTCGCAAAAAGAAAGAAGCATTCCAGAAGCTGTGGTATCCCCCGAGCCTAGATAAAGAAATGAGGCGTGTATCTCAACACCAAGGGTTGGGCTTCACTCTGGAGGAATACTATTACAACGAACGCTATGAAGTGGATACCATTTCCACTTTCTACCCAACTGAGGATAACTCACTAGGAGAAACTTTTGATGAACACCTAGCAGGAGCTGAATACACTGAGCCACCTCAACCAAGAAGTCTGGAATCAGAGGCCATATTCCCCTGCCAGTGCTGGGAACAGGTCTACCCTGAAGAAGTAGCTCTTCAGGCCAAATTCGACACATCTAGCAGTAGTGAAGCTGAAGATGTTGAAGAAGCGGGGCTGCCTCCCTTCAGCAGCCCTCCTCTAATGATGATGCCAGCACTTCTTGAACCGGTCAAGGAAGCTTCTCCCAATCCTGATCAAGAGATAGATGTTGCTAGAAAAGAAAAAACTACCTCCATTGATGATATGGTGATCTAAGGGAGTGAGACCTTCTCACCCTGTACCATGGAGTTGCAGTGCTACTCTGACTCAATAACAAACAACCACCAGTCCCTAGCAACTGCAACCCCCTCAGCCAAGGATGAGGTAATCGACTCACCCCTCGGAATGGCTATTGAGGTAGATTCATCGGCAGAGCAATTCATGCAGCTGCTACCAGCTGATAACGTGAAAGTTCATCGTTTAAAACACGCATATCAATCTTAAAAATTCCAACTCGCACTAGATGAAAGAAAGACGTAATATGGTGGCAAGAAGGGTCGAATCCACAGGGAAGAAGAGATTTCTTAGAGTTAAAAACCTTAGAGTCCTTTGGAAAACACTTGTGATTTTGCTTTGTTTAAAGAAAATAATGAAATGATGAACGAACCAAACACTTAATTAAAAACACTTATGACTATGAGCCTATGCTTTAGACAATAATTGCATAAAGTGGAGAAGAAGAGGTAGAAGAAGGAGGAAGAGAGGGAAGAATAGCAAGAACTAGATCAAAAGAATAACTCCTTTCATTAACTTAAAAGAAAGAGCACATGAAATGTGAAACTAGATTACACTAATGACACAACGAGATTACAATGAAGTGAAATAACACAAAAGCAATAAGAACAAGAAAAGCCTGGAGTTTAGAGATGGTAGCAGCAATGGTGATGACGGCGCCGTCCTCTCTTGGCCTTGGATCACGAATCACCTCGCGGAAGATGTCGTCTATGCCGGGAAGAAGTCACCTTCGTCGTTGAAGCCGCTCTTGGAGAAGAATGACTTTGAAACCAAGATGAATTATGGGATACCGAAGAAGAAGAAGTTGAAGAGGAGGGAGAGGGGAAGAACTTTGATGAAGAACTCAGATAGCAAAGAAGAGCACAAGGGCTTCAAAATGAAGGAATAACAAAAGCTAGCACCTCATACGAACAGTAAAATCACAGGATAGCAAGTTGAAAAATAGGAAATAGTTTTCAAACTAGAAAGAATTAGAAGATGATGTAGAATAATAAGTTGTAGAACCCTTAAAAACAAAGAACTTTTATGAAGATTGTAAGAGAATAAAATGACTAGAAGAGGGAGAAAAAAGGGAAAGAACAGAAAGAAAATATCGGTTCGCAGATGAACATGATAGCACAGTGAAAACATAAAATATATTAAAAACCAGAAGGAATTGGAAGATGATGTAGAAGAAGAAGTTGTAGAGAACAAAACAATGAATAATTTTTATGAAGACAGCAAGAGGAGAAAATGAACTTACGTGAGAGAAACCGGAGACCTAAGGTTGGGAGAGAAAGATTGAAAGATTACCAAAAGAAGAACTCCCTTTCTCCTCCTTGTCGTGGGCTATTTATAGGGAAAGTTGGGTAGATGGAGGGTGGAGATTGTATCAAAAAGAGATGGATGGCTGGGATTTAAGTGGAATATGATGTATGGGGAAGAGAAAAAGTAGGTGGGCACACCCTTTTTTAGACTTTGGGCACACCTTTCCCAAGGCTCATCATGTCTCTCCTTTATTTCAAACTTTGAATTCCATTTTCTCTCCAATCAAAATATGTGTTTTTTCCTCAATTTTAAACTTTTGAAATTTATTTTTCCTCCAACCAAAATATGTGCTTTTGACTTGGTCAAAGTGGTGGTGACAGATTTGCCCCCGACTTCTTTTACAATTACCTTCGATGTCCTGCACACACATAATTATAATTTAGTCCATAAAAATTATCATAATGTGCATATAAATCTCAAATGCTCATGGTTATGCAATGGAGAATTAATGCTCATGGCCCTTAACTTTAAATTGTTAAATAAAACCATCAAATTAATCAATTTATGTGAAAGCTCCAATTTAAATGCGGAGTTGAGGTTAACTATGAAATATGCATAATTACCTAATTATATGCACATAAAATGGTGTTCATGCGACGAATTATGATAAGAAATGGACACTTATCACACCCCCTAACTTACACATTGCTAGTCCCTTAGCAATGCCAATAAATTAAAATTTAGGACTAACAAGAGTTTATAAAATTCATGCTCTCATATCCAATTCTCCCTTCCTAGAATCAACCAAAGATTAGGAATCTGGAATTATTAATGCACACTAGCCTTATGTAGGAACTTAATAGTACATGATTAAGAATTCAAATCAAAGCTCAATAGCACTTGTGCATGTGTAACTACCAAATCCACAGCTTAGATAATTGTATCCCCCATTCACTATTTCAAGCAAATACCTTTCAACCCTGCACCTCTTAGATCAGAGCATTAAGTATATTAACTTTTTGTCTGCCTTATTGCTTAATCCCTTTGGGATCTTTTATACCACACATGATGCTATACTACCCTTCACTGCTAAACGTGAACCTCGACTCTTACATTAAGAGAAGCAGGCCCAATTTCATAGATCCAGATTCCCTTTTCCATTTTACGCGAACCTTAACACGTCTTAGGTGAAGTAGGCCCGGTTACTAAGACTAGGGGCATTTTTCATGGTGTATTTTTTTCTTTTTTCTCTCTCTTTTTTTGTGCCATTACGCTTATTTGATAGATAATTTGGCAGAAAGTTTTGTAAAAAGATCTCTTTTCTTAAGAAGTGCAGAATATCAGACAGCATACCAAAAATAGCAGAGGGCTTATTTTGCTTGTTTCATTAGTGTGCAACATGAATTTTTTTTTCAAAGTGCACATGAATTTTAAAGGGATTCTTATATCAGTTTTTCATGGCTAGATTGACTAAATTTCCCATCATCCTTTTCCCTAGTCTTTTCTATTCCAGAATTACTTTTAATTTAAGCATGAATCATGAAACTCAAAATGGAGTTTACATCTTTCTACTTTCATGCAACGATGACATGCAAGACAGAACTCCTATAAGGTTATACTATATGCATCATGAAAATTTCTCTCCCCCCCCAACTTGAATGACATTATCTTCAATGGCATATAGAATTGAAAGTAATAGAATAATGTATTAATAAATACTTCTGAGTAGGAAAGAGACAACCGGATATGCGGGACGAAACCTCCATCAATGTCATGGACGACGACGACTTCCTCTCCTCGGCCTTAACCTGACTACTAAAACACACTCAAACAAAAATGTCAAAACAACAAAAACCATGGGTTGCCTCCTAGAAGCGCTAAGTTTTCCATCTTCAGCTAGACGCATGAGAGCTCATGAAGATTTTATTCCAGACCACTTAGGACAATGGATTCTTTTTGCAACTGATCATTTTCCAAATAAGATTTCAATCTTTGACCGTTGACAGTGAAAATTTGACCATTTTTAGGATTCAAAATTTTGACGGCACCCTGGTCAAAAGTTTTGGCAACTACAAACGGTCCATCCCATCTGGACTTGAGCTTTCTAGGGAACAAGCGCAGCCTAGAGTTAAAAGGCCATACTTTCTGATTTGGTTGAAAAGTTTTCCTTTGAATATACTTATCATGAAAGACTTTCATTTTAGCTTTATAGATTTTTGAATTTTTATAAGATTTATTTCTTAGTTCCTCCAATTCATTGAGTTGTAGAGCTCTTTGGGCCCCGACTTGAATGAGATCAAAGTTGACTTGTTTGATGGCCCAATATGCTCTATGTTCAAGCTATACAGGCAAGTGACAGGCTTTTTCAAAAATAAGGCCGTAAGGTGATATGCTAATGGGAGTCTTAAATGCAGTTCTGTAGGCCCAAAGTGCATCATCTAGTCTCTCGGACCAGTCTTTTCTATCCGACCGAACTGTCTTATGAAGAATGGTTTGTATCTCCCTGTTGGACACTTCTACCTGGCCACTAGTTTGGGGATGGTAGGGGGTAGCGAGCTTGTGAGTGATGCCATATTTGCGAAGCAGAGCTCGAAATTGAAAATGAATAAAGTGAGAGCCCCCATCACTAATGATAGCTCTTGGACAACCAAATCTAGAAAAGATGTGTTTCTTCACAAACTCCATCACAACTTTGTGATCATTTGTCCTTGTAGCAATAGCTTCAATCTATTTTGAAACATAGTCCACCGCCACCAAAATGTATTCATTGCCAAATGAAGGTGGAAATGGTCCCATAAAGACTATTCCCCAAACATCAAAAATCTCTACTACCAGAATGGGATTGAGCAGCATCATATCTCTTTTTGAATTGTTTCCCACGGCTTGGCACCTTAAACAAGTTTTGGAAAATTCGTAAGCATCTTTGAATAATGTGGGCCAATAGAATCCGCTCTGCAACACTTTCGCCGCTGTTTTCTTTCCTGAAAAGTGTCCCCCACAAGCGAGATTATGATAGAAGTTCAAAATATATTGTTGCTCCTCCTCGGAGACACATCTTATTATTCGATATGGACCCAGGTGAAACAACTCTGGGTCCTCCCAAAAGTAGTACTTAACCTTCGTAAAGAATCGATCCTTCTCCTTTCTAGACCAAAATTCTGGGATCTATCCTACCGCCAGGTAGTTGACTATATGAGCGAACCAAGTGGTTGTTGTATGAGAGATGGAAAGAATTTGTTCATCAGGGAAAGAGTCGGACATAGGGGCACTTTCGGGAATTACAATCCTAGATAAGTGATCAGCTACAACATTCTCCAACCCCTTATTGTCTCTGATTTCCAAATCAAACTCTTGTAGTAACAAAATCCACCGTATGAGACGGGATTTGGCTTCCTTCTTAGACATCAAAAATTTTAATGCTGAGTGATCGGAATAAATAATGACTTTCGCCCCCAACAGATATGATCAAAACTTTTCGAGGGCAAACACAACAGCTAACAATTCCTTTTCCGTGGTGGTGTTGTTCATTTAGGCATCAGTGAAGGTGCGGCTCGTGTAGTAGATCACCACGGGTTTCTTTTCAACTCTTTGACCTAGGACAGCTCCTACAGCATAGTCTGAGGCATCACACATGATCTCAAAAGAAAGCGACCAATCAGGAGATTGAAGAATGGGAGCTTGTGTAAGAGCCGCTTTCAAAGAATTGAACGCCTCTAGATAGGACTCATCAAGATGAAAGGGAGTGTCCTTGACAAGCAATTGTGTAAGTGGTCGAACAATGGTGGAGAAGTTTTGAATGAATCTGCGGTAGAATCCTGCATGGCCAAGAATGGAATGGATCTGTTTGACCAAAGAAGGGGGAGGAAGATTAGAAATCAAATCTACCTTAGCCTTGTCAACTTATATTCCCCTCTCTGAAACTACATGGCCTAAAACGATCCCTTCTCTTATCATGAAGTGGCTCTTCTCCCAGCTCAACACTAGATTCGACTCAATGCACCTTTTCAATACCCGAGTTAAGTTTCCCAAACAATCTTCAAACGAATCACCAAACACTGAAAAGTCATCCATAAAAACTTCCAAGCATTCTCCCACCATTTCAGAGAAAATGGACATCATACACTGCTGGAATGTGGCAGGGGCGTTGCAGAGCCCAAAAGGTATTCTTCTAAAAGCAAACGTGCCATAAGGGCACGTGAAAGTTGTTTTCTCTTGATCTTCTAGGAAAATTGTAACTTGGTTATACCCGGAATAGCCATCAAGAAAGTAATAATACTTCTGCCCAGCCAGTTTCTCCAAGATCTGATCAATGAATGGGAGTGGAAAATGATCTTTTTTCGTGACTGAATTTAATTTTCTGTAATCAATGCAGATTCTCCACCGTGTTGGTAATCGTGTAGGAACTTCTTCTCCTTTCTCATTTGTTACAACTTTCAGTCCTGACTTTTTGGGAACAACTTGAGTTGGGCTGACCCACTTGCTATCAAAAATGAGATATATGATCCCGGCATCCAACCATTTGATAACTTCTTTCTTCACTACCTTCTTCATACTTGGATTCAGCCGACGCTGCATCTCTCTGCTCGTCTTGTCATTGTCCTCCAAGTAAATGTAATGCATACACACATCTGGACTAATACCCTTCAAATCTGTCACTGACCAACCTATCGCCCTCTTGTGCTCCTGAAGGACATCTAGGAGTTAGGATTCCTGAGCAGCGGTGAGGTTGGAAGCAATGATTACGGGCAGAGTTTGGTTAGGATCTAGATAAGCATACTTCAAAGGATCCGGCAGAGGCTTCAATTATAGACTGGACGGTTGATCCAAAGATGGAAGAATAGGTTCAGCATGAAGTGGAGGGAGTGGCTCTACTCTAGAGTAGGGTGCACTAGAAAGTGGAGAATCCTGGAGCATGCTACCCTTTTCTAGACATTCCTCATAAACTTTCGGACTTTCTTCAATTAGTTCTTCAAAAATATCAATGACACTACATTCCTCCTCATGGTCCGGATATTGAGACGCTTTGAACACATTTAGAGAAACCTTCTCTCCTCCGAAAGAAATATCCATCATCCCCATGGCGCAATTTATATTGGCCTTGGCCGTAGCAAGAAACGGACGTCCCAAAATGATAGGTGTGTGCTTTAATTCTTGGGATGAGGCCATATGCAGAATAAGAAAGTCCATCGGGAAATAACATTCATGCACCTTCACAATCACATCTTCCAATAGTCCCCTTGGAATCTTTACATATCGATCCGCCAGTTGAAGGATTATAGATGTGGGTTTCAACTCCCCTACATCAAACTGCTCATATATAAAGGTGGGTAACAAGTTCACACTGGCTCCAAGGTCTAGCAATGCTCTATCAAATGTAATTCCACCTATATCACAAGAGATCAGTGGAGCTCCGGGATCCTTCAACTTTTTAGGCAAATGATTCATAACAACTGCACTGACATCTTTGGACAAGCGGACCTTTTATGTTACCGCCTTTGGTTCCTTTTTTGGTGTACATAGCTCTTTAAAAAAATTTACATACGCCGACACATGTTTGATTACATCCAATAACGGAATATTGGTGTTTACCTGTTTAAACAATTCCACTAGTTCTACTTATTGGACCGGCTTCCTCTTTTGAGCTTTTGGCTTTAATGCATTAGGGAATGGGACCTTAGGAACATACTCTCGGGATCCTTCATCAACCATTGCTTTCCCTTTGTCCAGCTTGTTTTCTCCCCCCTCTTGCCTCTTCTTTTCTTGCATAATTACCGGCTCCTCCTCTTCACTATCACTCTCCTCGTGGGCATCTTGGCCCGAACTACTACCCACATCCCTAGCATGATAAGGGTCATTAAGAATTTTCCCGCTCCTAAGGCTAGAGATGGCTTTGGCATTCTCGAACTGAGGACCTATAGGAGGGGGCAGCTGAGGTTGGTTGGGCTGATTGGGTTGAGGAAGAATGGGAGCTCTTGGAGGGAAGCCTGGAGGTTGTTGATTGCGGGGGTTGGCCACCGGTTGGCTAGGGAGCTGGCCTACCTCTCTTCTTAGGTTATTAGCAGCAAGTTTCCCTATCTGATTTTCCAACTTAGAAATGGATTGTGCTTGGGTAAGAATAAGTTGTTGGAGTTGTTCAAACTTATCATCAAAAGTGGGCTGAGTAGGAGGTGGCTGATAATGTGGCTGATGGGAACGATGTGAAGGAAATTGCTGAAATTGGCCCTGAGAAAATTGAGCTTGAGGATATGGGGCCTGAGCTTGATGGAAAAGAGGTTGTTGGAATTGTTCATGGAGAAAAGGAGATGAATAAGAGTGATTTGGATTAGATTGACTTGGCACTGGAAAATATTATTTTTGATTTGAATGGTGCGAGGGATGAGATTGGGTGGATGGGCTTTGATTGGATTTTTAAGAAAAAATTGGGTGATTTCTCCATCCTAGATTGTTGGTGTTTGAGTAAGGGTCGTATGCGTGCTTAGAGACACCTTGGACAGTAAAGATTTGTTCTTGGATAAATGGGGGAAGTTGGGCTGCTATGGGACACTGACTCACAGAATGGCTAAGGCTAGAGCACAAAGCACAAGTTTCTTCTTGACTGGGAGTTGAGAATTGTTGAGGTTGAGGAGCAGAAGATGAAGAAGGTTCCTGCCTATTCATAGCCAATAGCTGGTCTAGGTCCTAAGCCACCATATCAACCTTCTCTATCTTCTGGGCTAGCAAATCCATTTTATTCAATTTCTGGGTTATGGCATTGATGTCCATCTTATTCTCAAACTCCCCTTGATTCTTGACTTCGTAAAGCCCGGCCCTCTTATTTGGTCCGATCATTCGTTCATATGATGAAAGTGAGGCATGACTGATGGAGTTTTCACTCAACATTTCAAATAGATCATACGCTTCATCCTCACTCTTACTCATGAATGCTCCCCCACTTGATGCATCCACCATTTATCTATAATTCTCTGTTAGTCAATCATAAAATGCTTGAACAATTTGCCATCTTGACAGGCCGTGATGAGGATATTTTCTTAATAGATTTTTCAACCTATCCCAAGCCTCATGTATATTTTCTCCAGTATTTTGGGTAAATCCAGTTATGGCTCTTCTCATTGTGTTGGTTGGCCCTATGGGATAGAACTTCTTTAAAAATTCTGTTTACATTTCTGCCCATGTATCTATGATCCTACCCAAGGCTCCTAACCAATATTTGGCCTTATCCTTGAGAGAGAATGGGAAGAGAGTTAGCCTAAGAGCATCATCAGAGAAATTCTGAATTTTAACAGTTGAGTAGATCTGAAGGAACTCATCAAGATGTTTGTAAGGGTCTTCATTGGCATTTCCATAGAAAGATGGCAACATTTAGATGGTACTAGACTTGATTTCATAATGAACCGCCTAGTTCTGAGGTGTTTGGACATACAAGGATGGTTGGTATTGATTGGGCAAGAAATAGTCCTTCATTTGCTTTGCTTTGGAGGATCGGGATTTTCGGCCATTAAATTTTGGTGGTGAGGTCCTTGATTTTCGGCCATGAGATCTTGTTGGAGATCGTTCCCTAGATACAAGACTCTATCAATTTCTTGAATGGGTCCTAGTAGGTTTGGATGTTGAGATCTTCTACCTTGCATGATCTAGGACGGAGAGAGAGATGAAAGATATTTTTTTTATGATGATTTTTGTTTGTTTATTTTTTTATTTTTTTTTTGATTTTGATACAAACTAGGATGAAGAGAGAGGAGAGGAGAAATTTTATTTTTTTTATGCAATCACAAACAAATTGTCAGATAAATTACCTAATGACCTAGATGTGACCTAGACCTACAAATTGGGTTTCACAAAATGACTAAAGTGTAACTTGAGTTCACCCTCAATATTTTCACCGGTCAGGTAAGGGGTGGGGTAGTGGGAGGCTCCCCTTACTTTCACAAGGTCCTAATTAAAAACCACTAGCCCGCTTAAGGCGTTTACCGTCCGACCGTCTTACCTTAGGCACCAGTTTTCACAAGAGTGTAAGCCCAAATAACACAAGAACCACAGTGTGAACCTAGGGCCAATGCGTATTTGATTTTATTTAAGGTCTAGGTGATGCAAAGATGCAAGGGAATTGTAGTTTGTGGGCTAAGGAAGGGTGATGAAATCCCCACCTTATCTTGCTTTTGGGTGTTGCCCTTAAGATACTTTGAAATGATATGCAACAAAGTAAGTTCAAACAAGGGGTTTTATGCAAGCATGGAAGTGCATGAGCATGCTATTAGAAAAGTTATATAGTACTCATCTTGCCTCCCGCAATCTTCAACAATATAATTAACAACAATTAAGCAACAAGAAGAAAATAAATACTATCCTAAATGATGCATGACCTAAAACATGAAAGTGTGATTTCTACTCTTGGAATGAAGATTTTTATCGAGTTCAAGTGAAGAGTTTTTTTTTGTGAACCTATCTAACAACAATATGCAAGAACATTAAGGAAATGACATAAAATGAGAGGAATACGTTTGAAGACTTACTTGATGCGCAATCCCTCGTTCTCTTTTTTTTTTGAAATGAAATGACAAAAAGACTAAGGAAAGGGAAGAGAGCTTACCTCTTAACTGCTTCTTTTTTTCTTTCTGCTTTTTTTTTTTGAATTTTTAGCTTCAATTCTTGAAGTGCGTTCCCTCGTTCTTTTTTTTCACCTGTAGAAATAAGAAAAAGAAAGAGATATTAGTACACTTATAAACACAAGGAAAATAAAGTTCTTAAACCAAAAATCATCATTCCTCCCCGGCAACGGCGCCAAAAATTGATAACACGAAAGTTCATCGTTTAAAACATACGTATCAATCTTAAAAATTCTAACTCTCACTAGATGAAGGAAAGACATAATATGGTGGCAAGAAGGGTCGAATCCACAGGGAAGAAGATATTTTTTAGAGTTAAAAGCCTTGGAGTCCTTTGGAAAACACTTGTGATTTTACTTTGCTTAAAGAAAATAATGAAATGATGAACAGTTCCAAAGGCCTAGCGGATGAAATAATATTTTTTGTGTTTGAAGGAAATTCATGTTTGCTTGCCTTTCGTACAAGCTTCACAGATTCTGTCACTTTCAAATTTTAATTTAGGCAGTCCAATCACCAGGTCATGTCTAGACAACTTAGAGATAACTCCAAAACTAGCATGACCTAACCTTCGGTGCCATGACCAAGCATTTTCATGATTGTTCGCAACCAAGCAGAGATCATCACATGAAACGTTATCAATATCAACAGTATAAACATTGTTATTCCTTTTTCCAAGAAATTTAATCTCATTTGAGTTTTTGTTTAAGACAATGCAGTGGGTTTCATCAAAAATAACTTTAAAACCCTTATCGCACAATTGGCTTATGCTAAGCAGATTATGATTCAGACCTTTCACCAAAAGCACATCTTCAATAAGAATTTTAGAATTCTTACCAATATTGCCAATCCCAACGATTTTACCTTTGTCTTGACCTCCAAAGACAACTGAACCTCCATCCTTATCTTGCAGTGTAGAGAACACTTTCTTGTCCCCTGTCATATGCCTTGAACACCCGCTATCCAAGTACAATTTGTTCCCCCTGGCTTCAAGACATATCTGCAAGAAGAAAAATTCTCATGCAATTGTTTTTGGTACCCAAGCTAGTTTGGGTCCGTAGGAGTTAGTCCAGTTCTTGGTATATCTTTTCTTGATCCAAGAGACATGATTTCTAAGTGGGCTTTGTCTAAACCAGCAGTTCACAATAGCATGACCAAATCTACCACAATGATAGCAATTAACAGGTGCAAACTTTCCTTGAAACTGTCGTGGTTTAGGTTGATCATGTTTTGGTTCAAGCTTTGAACATAAAGCATGATTTTCACCTCTTTCATGAGCAAATGATGTGGTGATCTTATGCTCAAAAGATTTTTGGTTTTGTGGAGTGTATCCAAGACCTTCTTTTTGAAAATTGACTTTCACTCCCAACAAATTATCTAGGATTTGCTTGCCCTTAACAAACTTAGACAATGTGAACTGAAGATCATCCACTTCTTTTTCCAAGCTCATAGTTTTCTTTTTAAGTTCTGAGTTTGTGGATTTCAGAATTTGTTCTTCAATTTTCATTTTTTCACATGCTTTCTCCATTTCAACTACTTTGCATGATAGTTCTTCTTTGGCTTTATCACAGTCTGAAATAGTTTGTAATAGACTTTCTCTTTCTTCCGTTGTCTCAAACCATTCCTGTTCCAGTTTCTCAAATTTGACAAAGATATCTTCATGTGACAAGTCATCAAGTTTCTTTTTGAGAGTTTTGTTTTCAGATCTGATCTTCTTGCATTTCGTATGCAATTTTTCATATTTAGATTCCCATTGTTCATTGGTGACCCTATGAGTTCATCCAGGGTGAGAGTAGACAAGTTCTTTGAATCTTCAATCACCGTGGCCTTTGTGTGCCATGCCGACGGTAGGGACCTTAGCACTTTCCTTACGAGGTTAGAACTCGAGTATTCTTTCCCAATACTCTTGAGACCATTTGTGATCTCTGTTAGCCTTGCAAATATCTCGGAGATGCTTTCTTCAGGTTTCATCTTAAATAACTCATAGTCAGTGACTAGGAGGTTTGCCTTGGTTTCCTTGACATCTGAAGTTCCCTCATATATGAGTCGCAGCTTGTCCCACATTTCTTTGGCCGAGCTGCACATGGAGACACGAGAGAATTCATTAGGGTGCATAGCACATTGCATGATATTCATGGCATTATAGTTAGCGGTGCATTTCTTAATTTCCTCAGGTGTCCATTTATCTTCATCATCCCCTAGTTTATAAGGACCCTTGTCCACAACTCTCCAAACTTCATACTCTTGATCCCTAAGAAAGACATGCATTCTATTTTTCCAGTACGAGTAGTTTGAACCGTCAAAGTAGGGAGGACGGTTGATGGAGTGGCCCTCGGGTATCATACCCTTGTTTTCCATTTAACCGGATCTTACTGTAGGTCGTTAGATCTGTGAAAGAAAGAGCCTTGGCTCTGATACCAATTGAAGTCCCGAGATTAAATGGCACCCAAGAGGGGGGTGAATTGGGTGTTGGTATTTTTAATCAAACTTTTTCGGCTTTTTTATAAAATATGTGATAGGATGCTAATATGAGAAACAAAACTAACAACAGCCAACAGACAAGGCAAAAACTATATGGTGATAAAAGGATTATGCAGGATAAATGAGAATAAAAACTGAATTGGAATGGACACTTACGATTTGCACAGAAAGGAGATAGAGGAAAAGGAACAAACCAAACTGAGACAGCGATTTTTTAGGTGGTTCGGATGCCACAACGGCAACCTACATGCACCCCTCACGGACTGTGAGGATCCACACACTATCTTGTAAGAAGTTACAAGTCAAACACACACAACACTCACACATTGAGAAGGAGAGTTCACGCGAAGGTGTAAGAAACACCTTAACACACACGCAGCTACAACGGAGAACACACAAACACACACACGGATCTAGGAAGATCCACACACACTGAAATGTTTAACAATTACAAGAACCATAGCTGAAGTTTAAGAGAACAAGATGAATTTAGAACACAAGAGAAGAATCTTGATTTGCTCCCCCTTAATGGATGATTGGATGCTTTGGATGCAGCTTGAATCCTTGGGCTGATCTTCACTTGATTGGATGAAGAAGGATGAAGAACTTTTCTCGGAGCACTATTCACGTCTACAGTGCTGAATCCCTTCTCTTCCTCTTGGCAGCCCCCTTGATCCACCTTAAGCATTAGGGTTTTCCAATCCCTATTGTATATGTTTTGTAGGTTCTTGAATGGTCCAAGGACTCTCCCAGACCAGATCCATAATTTCTGGAGAGTTTGGTTGCTTAGGGATTAAACAATACCCATGAGAATGGCTTTGCTCGAAATGATAAAAAGTCAACAATTGTTGGCAGCTCGGGGCTGGCGGTCGACCTGTAGGGGCTGGCGGTCGACCGCCATTGAGAAACCTGCAGGTGGCCGGTCCCTGGGAATTCCGGCCGACCGGGATTTGAGGGGCGGTCGACCGCCACTGTGACTGACTGTAGAGAATTGTATTCTGTTATTTCAGGTCGACCGGTGTCATGCTGGAGGTCGACCGGACTTTCAAAAGATCAGAAAGATAAGTAGTTTAGCCCAGAGAACCATATCCATAAGATCGAGACATGAATTGGATGCATGTTTATAGGTAATTTCAAGTTCATTGAAGATTTTACAAAACCATTCGGAAGGCTAAAACCTTAAGCAAGGGCATGAAGAAATCCGACCTTGAAAACTTTTGAAAAACACTTAGGTCAGAGATTCCAAACATGTGAGCCACCAAAAGTCCTTGGTTTTGTTATCATCAAAAACACCGAGATATATATACAACACTCTGTAATCACTGTATGTCCACCTAGTCACCGCTGCTCCGTGCACTCTCAATCCGGCGATCCTGGCCATATCTTCCAGTGTTGGGATCATGTGACCCCAGGGGAAGATGAAAGCTCGGCTGATCGAATCCCATCTCTTGATCATTTGCATCATATATTCATTGCATTGCGTTAATATAATGAAAAACAAAAAGAAATTGAATAATTGAAAACCCCTAAAAATTTGTCTCTACCTCTGGTCACCCTGACTGCCCTATGGTAGTGCGTCACAGTACTCTAACGCACCAGGGGTGGTGCGTCAGAGCTGTGACGGTCACTGCAACGACCGTCACGTTCCCTGCAAAGGGGCGTTCTCCCCTTCATTTTCCTTGGCTTTCCAAAATGGCCATATGGCCTACAATCATTCCTAAAGGGTCCCCAGACCCATTTTCTACCCTCCAAACATACATGCATGGAAAAAAAAAATTTTGAAGCTTTGGGGTGGGCGGCCTACCTCGGGGTCTTGGCCTCTCTTCTTCTTTTTTGCCGTGGCTTCCTCCTCACCTATGGCCTCCCCCATAGCTTCCTCGGCTTCCTCTACGGTCATGGGAGGAGCTTCCTCCGTTGGTCTGCTCATCGGAAGGCTGGGAGCATCCTCTTGCTCAATCCGGTGTCGGAGGCGCCGGATGGCCATTCATTTCTTCCCTTTCTCCCTCGCTTTCGGTGGCTGGGATGGCTCGCCGTCGGCCATCGTTCGTCGGACGGGGCTGGACGGTGGAGGTTGTCGGCACGGTTGAGTTTTTTTGGGTGTTTGAGTGTTTCTGGTTGAATGAATGAATGAACGAATGACCGTTCGGTTTTATTTTTTTTGAATGATCAGGAAATGTAATGGTCTATCGTAAGACCGTCACATATCTCTGACGCATCCTCTTTGGACCGTTAAGTCATATGAACGATGTCTTGAAGAATGTGAACCGCCATACTCTAACGGCCCAAGGCTGATCCGTCAGAGTGTTCTAACGCACCCTTCTCAGACCGTTACATGCTTCAAAGTATTTGATGAATGATGATGCTATATTTATCAGAATTTTCATGATTGTTTAAGTATCTTGCTTTGATGCTTATTGAATGGTCATGCCTTGTCTTATCAATGGAATTCATGCTTATGTTAATTTGGCTAACCTTCATTTCATGAGATCCCACAAGTCATCATGCTTTGCGGTTCGTCAGGCAGGTAAGTCAGGTATTGTATCTCGATTCCTTATCCCTTAATGCATTACTATATGTTATATATGATATATTATCTCAGGAACCGGCTAGTCATTCATGTGTTCTGGGATCTGATGTTCCCCTTAAACAAAAACGATGATGGTCTAAGTGCACATGTTTAATCGTTGGATAGGCCGTTAGGTTGGAAAAGTTTGGGGACGATGGTTCTATCTTGCACGCCGTGGTTGTAGATGGTGTCCTGACCCTGGTTTCTCCAGTCTAGCAATACTATTCTCGAGTATCTTGTTATTTTATCTTTCTTTGCATTTATTTTAATGATTTATTTATTTTAGCACAGCATGCATCATACGCATCTTTGAGCATTCGTGAGCCTCATCTGTCGAGGTGTCTCAGTAATGGTGAATAGCTGTGTTCTTGATCTCGGATAAGGAGAGTCATTCCACTCTGAATTGGAAGGTTTCCTTCGGTTTGCTCACTTGATTTGGGTAGCTGAAGATTCCTATCTAGAGTTTAGTTAATTGTCTCTTTCCTTTCCGTTGCTCCGGCGGATAGCCGTGTTTTCATTTCCTTAGTTGTTAGTTCCTCCAGACATGCATCTTTTGGTTGGCCGTTTCCTTGTGATTAGTTCGAAGCTTTCCGAAAAATTCCTATCACTTGTTGGTTTAGAACGTGTGTCGTTTGCCTTAACGCCCGCTTTTTAGTCCATTCCACTTCATCTCCGCTTCATCTCCATGTTCCATTTCACTTTCGCTTCGCCTCCGCTCGCTCCCCTACAAAGAGGACGTTAAGGAGGGGCATCTGTTGACACCCGTTTTATGACCAATAGGTTGGGTCATCTCCTTGTTCATTCTATATGATGCTCCGAGTTTTTCACCTTTGTTAAGCCTTCTTGATTAGTTTGAGGTCCATTTCTTGAGTCATGTCTCCTTAGTTGAGTCTGGTTCCTTGCTTTTTTTCTGTTGGACGAAGCTTAGCAAGCTTTCATTTTTTTGGCACTCTATTATCTCTAATGGTCCTTTGATGGGGCGTTACATTACTCTAACGCATCTACCCTGGTGCGTTACATCTTCCAGAGTCCTTAAGCTTAGGGCTTCTTTTCAAAGCTTATCTTTTGCCTGCCCGTTGAGTGTGACGGTCTATCGTGCGACCGTTACCTTGTTGTAACGCATCTACACTTGACCATTACATCCATCTAGAGTCCAATGTTTGAAAACTTCCCTCGTTGATCTTATCTTCTTAAGGGATAAGGTTGTGTGACGGTCTCTTCCTGGAGCGTTACATCCCTGTGACGGTCTATCGAGCAGCTGTTACATCAAACAGAGAGTCCTACCAAGCCTGGTCTTTTCTCTGCTACTTCGTGACTGACTTGAGAGTTTGTTTCCTTGATTTCTCTTCCAAATATGATCCTCAGAACCTTCTATTTGTTTCTATGGACTCTTGGGAGTATTATCTTCAAGAGTTTGTTAAGAAATGTCTTACTTTCTAGCTGGATTATCCTCAACTCGAACCTAGACTTTGAGGGCCTATAAATAGAACCCTTGACTTCATGACTTGAAGGGGAGAAATCTGGAGTTTGCGTCGAAGTGCTGCCGCACCCTGGAGCTAGAACCAACCAAGGAGAGCTACTTCCCACGTTTATCTACTTACAAAGTCCAGGGAGTGTCGGTTTCAAGGGGTTAATTCAGTCAAGTCATTGTTCTTAGTGCTTCTCCCTCTTCTAAGCAATCGTAGCATTGTCCCTATCCATCTTTCACGTTCTTTCATCTGTTGCATACATTTCAAAACATCCTCCCATCTTTTAAAACGCCCCAGAGGGGTTAAAAAACCAATCCCCCCGGTATTTCCCTCTCCTTTTGCATGTTCATGAGTTTCTTAGATTATTGATACTACTTTGTGAAAGGGCTAATCTGGGTTGTTTTTCTTGTGTTCTACACTCTTTTACAGGTTTACACAGTCCATATCACGAGGCCTAAGCTCTCTGGCCGACTGGAAAGCTTGGAGATCAAAAGATTCCTAATCTTATTCTGCAGAATCTCTGACGGTCTATCCTAGGCGCGTTAAAGTGTTGTAGCGGTCTATCGTAGGACCGTCACAGTCCTGTGATGCACCATCCTTCGACCGTCACATCCCATAGAGCTGCAGTTTTCTGATTATTTTCTCTCTCCCATGGGCGGGTGCATCATCCTCCTATTCCAAGGTATTTATCAAGTCTTTGGCTTATTTTTACCTTGGTGGCGATCACATCTTTCCTTAGTTTGGGCATTAGCTTTCTCTTTCATCACATCTCTTCTTTACCTTTGCTTGTTCCACCTCTACGGTGTGTTTTCCTTTATTCTTTATTCCACGCTCCGGCATGTGTTTTTCTTTCCTTGCTTAGCTTAATCTTGATTGAGATAGCATGCCCATGCTAGAGCTTGTTTTGGTTGCCTAGGTTCAGGATTCGCATGTTCATAGGTTGATTGATTTCATTACTTGGCTCATTATTTGTTCATAGTTAGCATCATAGCCCATCTTGCAAAAGAAGGGACACATTAAAACCAACAGTTCCGAAGAAAACAAGTATAGAGGGACGCGATGCCTTGGTGGAATCGGTGGGAAGCCCGGAGGATCCGGACATGAGTGTGTAGAGGTACGCGATGCCCAATGAGAGAGATCCAGAGGGATAAAACAACCTGGGGTGCGGATCCCCGAGGGGATGAGAGGTAGATCCAGAAGCTCTGGAGAATGGAGAAATCGTGAGGCACGATGCCCAGAAAGGAAAGATAAGTCCGGAAGTTCCAGAGGTAAGAGATGGAAAGGGGCGCGATGCCCTGTGGAAAGACTGGAGGGGGCGCGATGCCTAGGGAGAGGAGATAGAAAATCCGGAGGGTCCGGAGGGAGAAGATGCTGAGGGACGCGATGCCTTGAGAGAGGAGATAGGAAATTCAGAGGGTCCAGAAAAAGGAGATGAAGAGGGGCACGATGCCCTGCAAAGTCTGGGGGGTCCAGATGGAAAGGGGCGCGATGCCCTGGGGAAGAACTGGAGTGGGCGTGACACCCGATCAGTGCAAGGGGACCCGAAGATCTCGAAGATAGAGCTGTATAAGGAAGCGGAGGATCCAGGGATTCCGAAAGGTGAGGAAGATACGGTTCCAGAAATCTGGGGAAGGAGGAGTGCAAATGGATGAAATGCCATGAATGCAATGGATGCGATATATGTATGGAATGTAATGAGTGGAAAGAATGCAAGGAAGGAGAAGATGAGATCCTCCTCCTTACCCATGGAGTGGCCCATAGAGAGAAAAATGTGGGTGAAACAAAATAAGGAGTGAGTGAATTGGCGGAAGGCCCTTTGATACAAGATTGCCCGCCCCTCCGTGGTAAAGAACGTGCCCAGCCCAACGGCTCAAAGGATTGAAAGAATAAGCTCTCATTAGAAGAATGTGTTATTATGATGCAAGAAGAAAACCCTTTAGGAAATTGTATGACAATGGAGCGAGGGATAAGGAGAGCATTGAAAGAGTATCGACCAATGTGTAAAGTGATAACGGAAAAAGGCCGATATGGCATCAACTTTGAAGAATTTATCTTAGTGAGCTTCCATGGAGACTTCTCGAATATGCCCGGCACAAGAACGCGGATTGGCATTCGACAAATAAAATCCTGAATTTTGAATGACATAACCGAGGCCAAATCCGTCTTGCCCGGCTCTTGATTATTCTTGGCACAAATACTTTTTTTAACTCAAGTCAATCCTTGCAAGGTGGTAGATAGGGGAGGGGGTTCATCCCTTCATTGCGGAAGAAGATGAACACACTACCCCGACCGCCAGGCAAGTGTTTTCATTAAGGAAAGCAGTAAAAGAAGAGGGGTACAAAAGGGGGGGGAAAGGGGGAGGCCCGAAAGGGGGCAAGAAGGGTACAAGGCCAAAGGCCCAAGAAAGCGAAAAAAGCCCAAAAAACCCAGGCAAGGGAAGAAACAAAGGCCCAAGCACCCACAGAAGAAACATAGCCCCTACAAATAGGAATCTTCATCGAAGACCCCTTCAGAGTCGGATGAGAACACCGAACGGATTCCGCGCAGACGGACCGGGGAACCTGGCGAGCCAAGAGGGTCGCAGTCCGTGCCATCAGGATCGAGCTCCTCGGAGAGGGAGGAGTGGACCGGCTGGAGGAGTGCCGCAGAAGCTGACTGGAGACGAAGTGAGCGACGGGGAGCAGGAGGAGCATCCTCGAAAACACATTGCCGATCGCGCGAAGAGGAAGTGGAGTTGGAGCGCCAGTAAGAACACCGTGGGGCGTCGTGCTCTGACCTCGAACCCATCCGCGAACGGTCCAGTACAGGGTTGCCCACGAAGGCCGCATGAGCTGCCGCAAAGTCTGTGAAGCCCGACGCCGGCTCAAGCCCGGGGATTGATAGAACCTGAAGCTGAGGTAACTTGATACCAGAACCAAAGCCCGCTGTAGGCAAGCTGCATGCTGGATGCATTGGAACAGTATGCGGGGTGGAGACAACAATCGGATCGGGCGGTTCCCGGTTGATTTTCTTCTTCAGTGCTTGAGCAAAGGATAGCCGGGGGGCGGCTGTAGGAGTAGAAGAAGGTGGCACGGGACCAGCAGCCCCACCCACCATGGTGGAGGGCTGTTATCCTGGGCACCAAGCCTCAGCAGAGGCATTGAGACCAGCAGGAGGCAGCGGAGGAGCATCCGGGGCCAGGGGCCCGAGGACCATCGAAGCAGCAGCAGCTCGACCAGCCACCCGGGCACAAGAGGACGTGGCTGCAGGCTCGGACGAAGCTGGACACAGCGGTGGCGCTCCCTCCCGAACCCGGGGAGGAAGCACCTCAGGTGTGGGGGCCCGGTCCGAAACCGGCACAGCAGCAGGCAAGGGGGCCTCCTCGGCAAGGAGATGGCCAGGAGAAAGATGGCCTGGAGCAGCTTCCGAAGGCTCGGAGTGGCCGAGCACAACCGCCGCAGCAAGAGTAACAGAAGTGACATTGTCCGAGTCAAGAGTAGAAGAGAGAGGCTCTGACCCAAGGAGAGGGTAGCCCGTAGGGACCTGGAGAGGAGCAGACGAGGGGAGTGACTCCATCTGAGTGAACACCTGAGCCTGGGTGAAGGGTACCGCAACGGGGAGTGCCAAGGCGGGGGACTCGTGGGCAGAATCCGCAAGAGCCTGTAGGCGAACAGTTGATGGCCTCGGTGCTGAGTCCAACAGGAGGCAGCCAGAGGGCATGGAGCATAGAACCGGCTGGAGGGAGCCAGCAGCAACCCCCGGAGAAACTGCGACACCAAGCGGTTCAGATGGCAGGAGGCCGTAGGAGGTACAGCCGAGAGAGGGGAGACCTTCCTGAGGCAAAGTCACGGAGGGAAGAACATGGTGTGCCCGGTCAGCCTCCCGCATAGCAGCAAGAGAAGAGGTATGTGATCGAAGATGCTGAGAGACGGCAGCCGGGTGAGTAGCCACAGAGGAAGTTGACGGGCCTTTAGCAGCACGGCGAGCGGGCTTCGACAGCGAAGCCTCCGATGGCCCAGCCGGGGGCTTCTTGCAAAGGGGCGACGGGTGCCCAAGGCGCTTGCAGTTGGAGAACAATACACCCACTCTGAGTAGTAGAAGGAGGTGAAGCGGAGGCGGAAGGCTCTGTGGATGGTGGAGGTGTAATGGAAGGTTTAATACATGATGGTGTTTTAATGGAGAGTGTTAACAGAAGGGTAAATGAAGGTGGAGGTAGAAACACGTCGGGCTTCTCCCCTTGCTCGGAAGCAAACGGGGTTGGCTCGAGTGCAAAAAAAGGTGAATCCTGCTCAGGATTAGTCACGGGTAAAGGTGAAGGTAAAGTTGGGTTTAGGGTTATTTGCTTTGGTGTTATAGGGATAATGGAGGCTTTAGGTAGCAAACAAGGAAGAGGTTTTATGGTTTGAAATTTAGCGGGAGGTTTGGTAGAGGCCGATGGAGGCTCGACGGAAGCCGGGGGAGTAGACGTTAATGGTATGGTAATTGAAGGTGTAAAAGGAGAAGGTTTGGTGCGTTGGAAGCACCGGATGGGGAGAGAGGTATTAGGGATAGGGGAAGACGCATGATACACCGGTGTGGGTGATTGGAGTATCGACCCATTATCGTAGCACCAATTAGTCTCATAAATAAGGTTGAGGACAGTGGCTTCATCCTGAGCAGGGGATTCATCGGGTGGCAATGGAGGGAGAGGAAAACGAAGGAAGCTCGGAAGGGGTGCGTGCGGAATTTCAACATCGCATGCCGACTCCAATTCTTCATTATCATCAAAATCACGTGGACGCTGTAATGGAGGCGTAATAATAGGTGGTGGAGTATAATGTTGTGGTGGAGGATTTCGTGGAGGTAAATATGAAGGTGGAGGCGGAGGCGAAGGAGGCGGAGGGCCATATGAATGAGTGGGGTGGATGAGTGGAGGGCGCACGGTGTCCACTTGATCATTGACAATTGCCATCTCATCGTGCTCACTTGAGTCTAAGATGCCATTATCTCTCCTCTCCTTCCAATCTTTTTCTATCTTAGTGATGTTATTCACAAAAGCATGAAGAGGATTGATTTAAGGAGGAGGAGGAAGAGCGGGCTACGGGCTTGTGACCCTCTTAAGTTGTTCTTCCATGGAAGCAACTCTATCAAGGAGATTTTGTGGGAGGGGTGTAACTTGAACATTGGAAGGTTGGCATGATTGCCTTGGAGGGGTGGCTTGATATGAAGGCCGTGGAGGAGGGTTAATGGGCCGACTTACAAAAGGACCCGGACGGGCCGGGTTGCAAGGAACGTGTGGGCCTTGTGGCCGTGGTGAAGGAGGAATAGAAGGAGGCGGGTGATGGCTCACCCGAGGAGGAGTTTGTGTAGAAGGGGGTGGATGGACTCCTCGAAGAGGTGTATATGCCAAAGGAGGCGGGTGATGGGCCACCCGTGTGGGATTGAAGGGAGGATGAGAAGAAGATGTGCCCTCAACAATAGTCTTAAGGGCTTGGATTTGTTGAGGGGTGAGATGATCTAATGCACGAATGACTTGAGAAACCCTCTCATCATTGGGAGGAGATGGTCCCAGTGAAGTAGTGGCTTGCAATGATTGTGAGGGACCATGAGATTGGAAATTGCCCATGGGTCGGGCAATACCATGCGAATAAGGATGCAGTCCCTTAGAAGAGTTATGGTGAGGATTATAAAGTTGAGGATTATAAAGTTGAGGATTATAAGATGTACTTGGTTGATCATCCTCATGGGTATATGAATGATTAGACATGTTAATTTTGTTATCAAGGTGAAACATCATGCAGGGCAAACAATATTCAATCAAAGCAATGTTGCAAAGATATCAAACAAGTTGGATGTTTTACGCTTGATTTTATTTTGACTTAAACCTTGGTGAGTTAGGTGATTTTGGAAAAATGTGATATAAGTCACACAAGGTAGGAACCTAGTTTCAATATGATTTTGCTTCAATGTCAACTAGGTTCATTCTCTCACCATGCATAGGCCAACTAAACCCGGGGAACTTCAAGGTACAACCTGCCCGGCGTCCGTGAGGGAATTCACGGGTGCGGGGACTTATGGAGGCTTGGTTTAGGAATTTCCAATCTAAAGAGACGGAAAGCTCAATAGAGAGTCCTTCCTTCACCAAGAGGGGGTAGGAGGTCCCAAAACATGTAGGGAGAGGAGGTCTCCCAAGCCAAATGCAATATGAAAGTGCTAATGCAAAAGATAAAGAAAAAAAAGTATGAACAATGATATGAGCCAAACCAATGAAAGATAAGGCCAAAACACTCACATGGCCATACAAATCAAGGCAATCAACATAACATGAAGCATGTCATCCATTTCTTTTTCTTTTTAAGATGGAGAGATGAGAAAGTGGAGTTTTCCAAAACCAACAAGTTAGCAATCACATAAGGAGAGGGGGATGTGCACGCGATGCACAAGTGATAAAACAAAAAGAAAAAGTGCTATGTGGAGCACAAAGGGAGTTACACCGTGGGTGCAAAAGGGGAAGGGTAATCAAATAAAAATAATGGTGGTCCCACCGTGATCGCCAATTTGTAGATCTATGAAAATCCACTCAAGAAAAGAAAAGGATAATATATGACTAGAAAAGCATGGGAAGAGAGGAAAAGGGGAGCATGCGTAGGATGCTAATGGAGGGTGATCACCAGAGACGCGAGGGCCTCAAAAATATAACAATAAAGAATAGGAGGGATCATGAAAAATACCTTAAAAGAAGCGGGGGAGGGTGTGAGTGCACCTTCTCTTTCTATCGGCCGGCCGATGAAGAGAGTTTTCCTTTAGCTTGATTACCCTTGCAAAATAACAAAGAAAACACCAACAATAAAGATATGATTAGAAACCAAAATGTGTAGCATCAATTCCAAATAAGATATATAAATAATGAGAAGCATGGACTAGAACACACCTTGTTGGTGTTGGCCTTTAAAACCCCTATGCAAAAGGGTAAGGGAAATATGATGTATGATAGGAGGGTGCAAGTGTTGCACTATGGAGATGTGCTAGAGTACACAATATGGAGATCTCAATATTGAGATGATAAAATAAGAAGAGGAGAAGAAGAATGTGATGTATGCAATCTAAGTAAAATTCATAAAGAAACAAAAGGAATTAAAGAAGAAATAGGTTTATTGATTGATTCTCCAAGAGGGGGCTTCAAAATCTTCAATGTGCTTCAAAGAGGATGAAGAGCTCATAGAGGCTCCAAGGATGAAGAGACTCCAAATCTTAAAGAGAGGTAGAAGAACTCCATAGATAAAGCTTTAAGTATGTAGAAGACTTCTCCTTGAGCCTCCAATCCAACAGCACCTCCCCTTAGTTGATTGATGATGCCCTTTTACACAACGGAGAGAGGGGTCCTATTTATAGGGCCAAAATTCAGAGTTTAATTCAAGGAAAATTAGAAAATCATGCTTTAATGGGATTTGGAAGGTGATAAATTATGGCCATGTGTCCTTTAATCCTTAGAAAGCCTTGGGAGACCTTTCCCAAATGAAAGAGGGCTCAAAGGAGTGAAAGAACGAGGTTCTATCGGAGTCCCGATCTCTGAAAGAAATGACGACTAGGCAGATGGTCGCTATTTAAAATAACGCCCGCGCGAAGCATTGCTAATTCTGAGGCATTTTGAGATGGATTCAGACTTTCTGAAATTTGAAAAGAATTGGTGACCATGAGGAGGTCGCTATTTAGAAATTAATATGAATTTGGACGGAGTTAAAACCTCAAAATATGGCAACGAAATTGGTGACTTTACACACGGGCGCTATTTCACAAAATAGCGACCTTCCAGGAAGTCGTGGATTCAAAAATAATCTGATTTTGGCTCAAAATATGAAGAAAAGAATTGGCGACCTTCCGAACGGTCGCTATTTAATGAATTGGCGACTTCACGCAGTGTCACTATTTCAAATAATCTGAAAATAGCAAAACGGAAGCCTGCTAGAATTGGTGCCCCCTTCCTTGGCTCTATTTAAATAGTGGCAGGCAGGCTGCCACCAATTCGTTAAATAGCGGCAGGGTGGCTGCCACTAATTAAATAGCGCCAGGGTGGCTGCCACCAACTCGTTAAATAGCGTTAGGGTGGCCGCCACCAATTCGATAAATAGCGGCAGGGTGGCCGCCACTAATTCGAAAAGCCCACAAAAAATGGAGAAAATCTCAGAAAAATATGAAAAATAGAAAAACATGTGTGAAAGCTGGGGGAAGTTGGATATTCAAGAAAAGAGAGGAAAATCACTCAAATAAGTTAAATTGAGGGCCAAATGGGGCATCACAGTGCGATAGGAGATATGCTCATAATGATGTCAATTTTAGCGTGTCTACAAGGGGTGAAGAGGAACTTTAAGTTACCACATTACCAGCTTAAGCGCCCTTTCGGGTTTTCGCCAACGCCAGCCCCCTCTTGCTTTTGCCCACATGCCATTTCGGGTTTTCACGTGGCGGGGTACCCAATTTTACCTGCGGCGCCCTTTCAAGTTTTTGCCACAATCAGGTTATAGCCATTCTTACCCTTGTCCAAATGTAGGAACAAGGCCGGCGGGGCACCTCTATTTTAAGCCCCATTTTTTCTTTCCCTTTTTTTTTACATAACAGGTGGATGTTGAGAGGTCAACATGTGATATTTGACCCCTTGGTGACGTCAGATAGCTACCGACTGAGGCGCAGGGTCTCATGCTAGTAGAGGCGGTTTATTCGTTGGCAGAGGAACGATGCCAGCGCAAAGGAGGAGCTTCATCCAATTCGGACGTAAGGTTCGTGATGGTGATGTTGAATGAATGTCGACTCGGACACGAGGTCTTGCGTCGAGAAAGGGTTTATTCATTAGCAAGAAGGAAATGCTAACGCAAGGGATAGATTTAATGCCGATTTGGGTGTAAGGCCCGTAATGGCAATATTGTAGAAGAGTTGGCTAGGACACGAAGTCTTGCACCGAAAAAAGATTTTATTCGTTAGCAATCGGGAAATGCTAACGCAACGGATAGATTTTGTGCTGATTCGGCGTAAGACTCGTAATGGCAATGTTGTATTGTATGCTGTTATTTATATACATATATATATATATATACTCGGCCAGGGCGGAGTGCAACTAGACCAAGGTGGGCAGAGCTTAGCTAGGGCAGAGTACCACTAGACCAAGGTGGGTAGAACTCAGTCAGGGTGGAGTGCCACTAGACTAAGGTAGGTAGAACTTAGGTAGGGCAGAGTGCTACCAGACCAAGGTAGGAAGACCTCGGCCAGGGCGGAATGCCACTAGAACAACGTGGGTAGAGCTTGGCTAAGGCGAAATGCCACTAGACCAATGTGGGAAGAACTTAGTCAGGCCAGAGTGCCACTAGACTAAGGTAGGTAGAGCTCGGCCAAGGTGGGATGCCACTAGACCAAGGTGGGCGGAACTTAGCTAGGGCAGAATGCCACCAGACTAAGGTAGGTCGAACTTAGCTAGGGCGGAGTGCCACTAGACTAAGGTAGGTGGAACTTAGCTAGGGTGGAGTGCCACTACACTAAGGTAGGTGGAACTCAACCAGTGCGGGATACCACTAGACCAAGGTAGGAAGAGCTCGGCCCTGGCGGATTGCCACTAGACCAAGGTGGGTAGAGCTCGGCCAGGGCGGAATGCCACTAGACCAAGGTGGGTAGAGCTTGGCCAGGGCGGAATGCCACTAGACCAAGGTGGGTAGAGCTCAGCCAGGGCAGGATGCCACTAGACCAAGGTAGGTGGAACTTAGCTAGGGCGGAGTGCCGCTAGACTAAGGTAGGTCTGGGTCATTCTGAGAATGCCGGTTGAGCTGCATGATACAGCTTCAAGTGTTTTCCATTAAGGGGAGAGAACTGGACAACTTCTTTGTGATCTACAAGGACGTACACACCCCCTTCATATACTCGGCGGATGATGTATGGTCCAACCCAATTTTCAACCAATTTTCCTTTGGGATTGGAGGCCATCACTTCTCTTCTTTTGACCTTTACTAGGTCACCCTTCTTGAATTCTCGACCTTTGACCAGCTTGTCAAAAGCATGGGCCATGCGAGCTTGGTAGAGTTGAATATTTTGTTGCGCGCGGAGACACTTTCCTTCAAGCTCGGCAAGCTCTTCCAGTCTTCTTTCTATATTGGTATGTTTGCCACTAACCAAACCATGCTGGATGGCAACTCGCAGCGAGGGGACCTCCAATTCAATCGGCACCACAGCCTCTGACTAGTATACGAGGGAGAATGGCGAACAGCCGGTTGGCATTTTATAAACCGTACGATAGGCCCAAAGCACTTTGTACATCTATTCTTCCCAGTCCTTTTTATTAGACTTGACAGTCTTTGCCAGCAGTGTGCATAGTGTTTTATTGAAGGCTTCCGCAAGTCCGTTGGCCTGAGGGTTGTAGGGGGGCGATGTCCTCCAGTCAATCTTATACTTATCAGCCAGTCGATAAACCTTCTGGTTTCTGAAATGGCTTCCATTATCAGAGATAATTTGGCTGGGAACCCCAAACCAGAATATTATATTCTGTCGAAAGAATCTTGCGACCAATTCTCCCGTTACATCTCTTAGCGCAACTGCTTCTGCCCATCTGGAGAAGTAATCTGTGGCTGCTAAGATATATCTGCACCCTGACGAGGATGCTGGCAGTGGCCCTGCCACGTCCGTGCCCCATTGGGCAAACGACCAACTTGGTAGGGTGGGGTGCAGTAGCACCGGCGGTCTCCTGGACACGTTGGCGTGCTCTTGACATTTTTGGCAAGCTTTTTTTGACGAGGATTGCCCCATTCACGCCAATCAGGCTACTGAACTTCTTCAACAGCTGCCGCTTCATTTTCTTGTTCATCAGCCAGAACCTCTGTTACACTGGGGACCTGCCGACGGTTGATTACCGCTATATTCAGGCTTGTGTCTGGCGGGATTGCCAAAGAACTAGCCAGCTTTGCGAGGGCATCCGCCTGAGCATTCTGTCCTCGGTTAATATGCTTGATTTTGATGAAGTAGAGTCTCACCATCAATTGGAGGGCCAGTTGATAGTAAGGGAGGAGTTCTTGCTTCCGCACATCGAACTCTCCTTCCAGCTATTTTATGACTAGCATGGAATCTCCGAATGCTTCCAACATTTGGATCTCCATCGACAGAGCAATCTGCAACCCGATTATGAGGGCTTCATATTCTGCTTCATTGTTTGTGCATGGCTTGTTTATGAGCAAGATGTATATATGACTTCTCCTTCGGGAGACTTCAGGACTATGCCTGCCCCCGCTCTGACTCTCGCTGACCCAATAGCTGAGGTGTCGATTCTAGAAGCACCGTCAAAATACAGTTGCCATAGAGAGGGCTGCACCTGGCCGACCTCTAGGGTTTATCTTCAGGAAGCTCCGGTTCCAGCGGGTAGTCTTCAGGTACTAGATGCTCAGCAAAGAAGTCTACGATAGCTTGGCCTTTGACGGCCTTTTGCGGTATGTAGGAGATATCGAACTCCATAAGGATCACCGCCCATTTGCCCAAACGACCTTTGAGTGCCGGTTGGGAGATGATATATTTTTGCGGATCCACCTTGGAGATCAGTTTAATCTCATGTGATAGCATGTAGTGTCGGAGTTTCTTGACGGCGAAGACCAGTGCCAAGCAGATCTTCTCAATGTGGGTGTATTTCTCCTCAGTTCTGACTAATCTTCGACTGAGGTAGTAGAGGGCTTGTTCTTTCCCTTCTTCATTGTTCTGGGCTACCATTGCCCCCAGGGAGTTATATGTGGCTGCGATGTACAAAACTAGCGGCCGTCCTTTCACCGGTGCGCCCAGCACTGGAGGAGTCTTCAGATAGTCTTTGAGCTTGTCAAAGGCTGTCTGGCAATCTTCGTCCCAGTAAAAGGGAACATCTTTCATCATCAGCTTGTGAAAGGGCTGGCATCGCTCCGACAAATTAGATATGAACCGCCGGATGTAAGCCAGGCGGCCTTGAAGAGATCTCAGCTCGGAGAGGTTCCTTGGTGAAGGTAACTCCTGAATTGATTTGATCTTTGCGGGGTCTATTTCAATTCCTCGGTATCTAACAATGAAACCCAAGAACTTCCCTCTCGACACTCCGAACGCACACTTCATAGGGTTTATTTTTAATTCATACTGCCTTAGCCTCTGAAAGACTACTCAGAGGTCCTACATATGGTCTTCTTTCTTTCTGGTTTTGACTACCATGTCATCTATGTAGCACTCGACCTTATGGTAGAGCAGCTCATCAAATATTCTAGTCATCGCCCGCTGATAGGTGGCGTCGGCGTTCTTCAATCCAAACGACATCCTCTTGTAGTGGTAAATGCCCTTGGGAGTTCGGAAGGCAATGGGGATCCGGTCATGTTCCGTGATCCATATCTGGTTATAGCCGGACGACCCATCCATGAATGACAGGGCCTCGTGGCTGGTTGTTGCATCTATCATGACCTCAGTTATTGGCACTCGAAAGTCATCCTTGGGGCAGGCTTTATTCAGATCTTGGAAGTCAACACATATCCGGATCTGTCCATTCTTCTTCTTCACGGGCACAATATTGGCCAGCCATGTGGTATATTGATTTTCTTCGACGAAACCCACATCAATGAGCTTGTCCACCTTTTTGCATATTTGAGTAATGAGCTCTGGCCTCATGCGCCGCTGTGGTTGCTTCACTAGTTTGGCTTCGGGGCTTATTGCTAGCTCATGTTGTGAGACTGCGGGGTTCAGTCCTGGCATTTCCTTGTAGGTCCAGGCAAAGCAATCCCGGTATTCTTGCAGTAGCTGGATGTACAGCTTCTGTTCTTTAGCAGATAGCTGGGCGCTGAGGATGGTCGGCCTATGGTCATCCTCATCTCCCAGGTTGACTTCTATCAGCTCATCAACCATGGCTTGGCCTCCATCTTCTATTTTCGAGGGCACCGGCTGAAGGTCGATGAAGTCTGGAATATCATCTTCAAGGTCAAGGACCATGATCTCTTCATTTGGTTCTATTTGAACTTCAGCAAGGATCACTGCCTCGGTAAGAAGCGGCTGTGGGAATTGTTCCATCAACGAATCCATTGCCGTTGAAGCTTCGAGGGGTGAATTAACAACTTCATCCCCCCTTTCGGTTGCCGTGTCCTCGGTAGGGGTGGCGCTTTTCTTTTCAACAGCATGCATCTCTTGCTCGGCTTCGACATAAGTCTCTCCGATCGGCAAGAGAGGTGCTGGAATCATCATTAGCGGAGACCCGCCAGAGGGAGACGTCCCTGTTTCTTCAACATCTTCGGCTTCGCTACTACTGGCCATGTCAAATCTGGCTTGAAGGGCCACTTCTTCAGGATAGACTTGCTCCCAGCATCGGCAAGGAGCCATGGTCTCTGTTTCAGAGTCTCTTGATCTAGCCGGTTCAGCATATTCAGATTCTGCCTGGTATTCATCAAAAGTTGCCCCCAGTGGGTTATTTTTAGCAGGATAGAAAGCGGTGATGGTGTCTACCTCATAGCACCCACTGTAATAATATTCTTCAAGGGTGAAGCCAAACCCTGGATGCTGAGAAACACGTCTCATTTCTTTGTCTAGACTTGTAGGATATCACATCTTTTGGAATGCTTCTTTGTCTTTCTGCGACTTGTTGGAGGGGATGTGGTGCTTCTGGAACATCTTGGCCATCCGACTTGTCGTGAATGCCAGACCCTGGACGGGAGCTAGCGGATTCTCTATGTCTTTGGGCAGATGACAATCAGTGTCCTCCCGGGTAAGGTGCTCCTCAGTAGTATAGAACAAGCTGTTGGGGCCATCTATCTGCGTCACCTCCCAAGCTTTAAAAGGCTCGACAGTTACATTATCGAGGCTGGGGATTGGCTTGGTAAGGCCTTCCGAGACCCTTATATGGTCGTGCTGCTGATCGACCTCGGCTTTATTGGCTTCGGGGTATATAGCTGTTTGCGATCGTTTTGTTTGGATGATCTACCCGGGGTATTGTATTATGTAAGTCCCTGACTGTTTGGGACGGGATTTCTTTCACGCGTCAATCAACCAATTAACTGACTGGCATTTAACTGACTGATTGACTGCGCAGGCGTGCCAGTCACATACGTGACAAGTTTATTATGCGCTCATTCTGACCCGTGTCGGGCGAGAGTGAGGTTCGGTCGGGACTAGCAGTCCGCCATACCATAAAGGCTATGGCGTTAATTACATCCCCTGTGAGGAGGGAAAAACATTTATTAATTGTCGAGATAGTGGGCCGTCGAGGCCGGAATAAAAGATGCGATGTTATGGACATGACGAGATCATGTGAGATGCGTTTATCTATCATGCAAGAGGGACATGGCTCATTGAATTGGAGACCCTTGGTATGTGGCGGAGGACGTAGGTCCAAAGACCACCATTGCGCATAGCGGGGACTTCCGATCGGGCGTAACCCGACCTTCTGTCAACGCCGTTTGATATACCTAAGGCTCTATGCAAGCATGCATATATGATGTTCATGACTATGCTAAGCATGGCAATAGAGTCGTGAAAATGAGCAGTGCTCAATCACATTCATTAATCCCCGTCAAAAGGGAGGGGAAACGGTAACACAAGCGTGACAACGAAAGCAAAGTACTAATACACATGATACCCAACATGATAGAAAGGTTATTCGGGGCCTGAACAACCCTTGTCTCATTCAATCTATTGCTAATTAGGGTTGCCAATCTCGACCACGGGAGGCTAGGATTGCCCCGAGAGCGAGCAAGGGATTAGAACGGCATAACGATTTGAAACGGCGTGATCACACGAGAGATAGCTTCCACGGCGCGATAAAACGTAGGCAAAGAGACTAATCCGGCGTGGCCAAACGTAGGCAAAGGGGCTAGTCCGGCGCGGCCATGACAACTAAGTAATACGGCGCGAAGGGCACGGGGCGCACCGGTTTAGGGCGCGCCGGGAAAGTGCCAAATAAAAACCGGAAGTCATGAATCTAGTGTTAATCCGGCACGAGGGGGGGGTACCGCGCCGTATTAAGGCGCGCCGGATTAGGGCCGCGCCGTTTTAGCTTATTTTTTTTGGAGAATTTAGAAACCATTCAACTTGTTGGAATGTTTTGAAGGTTTAAAGGTTCAATTGGGCTTATTGCCTGTTGAAATAAACTCCAAGGCTCTTCAGGAGCAGAGTCATAAGCCAGTGCGAGGTTCAAACTCAAGCACTGGGGTTCCTGGACCCAGAATGATCATTTGATTATGGCCAGTTCCACATAAACGAATGTATGTCCAAACCCTGCCAAAAAAATTGGGCAGCATCTCCCCTGAACCTGAAAGGTTGCAGGAAAGGAACGAGGTCATGCTCACTTATGGAGTAAGCCCCTAAACTGTCGGTTTGCATGGTGGCAGCCAGCAAATTCCCAACAGATAGGATACCCCGAGGACTAGCCTACGAGGGGCACCAAAGCTTCATGGGTGAGGGTAGAGGGATGAGGCAAATGATAATGGAAGCAGCACCCCGAGGACTAGCCTGCGAGGGGTGGGCAATCCATAGCCTGTAACACATCCCTTAGAGAGAACGACCATTAGGGAGGGAAGCTCCGAGGACTAGCCTGCTAGGAGCACACCTCCCTTGGTCACCATCGAGCCTCCAAATTGCTGAGGCTAAGACTATTGGGTTGAAAACCCTATTATTATCTGTTGTGGCCTTAAGGGAGCATCTACCATTGAGGGGTAGAGCCCTCGATCACCCAGCAACTCCGTGAAACAATGGGGAATGTCCCCCTCCCCGTATGATTAAGGTAAAACCTGTAGAATCTCAGGATGGCTCAACGGAAGAAGACCAGAAACCAGCGAAGTGGGGGGAATTCGGTGTAGGCAGACTGCCAGACGCAGGGTTGAGGCATCGATGCCGGCATGATCGGGCTAACATACCCTAAAGAACAGGCAACTGGCCACGACACGGAGGGATAGTTGATGCATAGATGAGATGAGCGAACTGTCGAAGCATATGCTCGAACAACTAGAACGCAACACTCAGACTGTAGACTCTGCCATCCCGAGGCGACTCCCACCCCCATGAGCAACAGAACAGTGCAAAGGGGGACAATTAAGGGAAGTTAGGCCCCGTATCACAGCAGGAAGAAGCATGTGCATGAGCACAGCTCTGTCCATAGGAGTGATGCAAAGATCATCAAACGAAACGTATAAACGTTCGATGGGAAGGACCCGGGGAGGGGTCATTTCTGTAGCCCGTGGTAGCCCAGGGCATGTTCGAAGCCGAGGAAATCAGGTTCGGAAAGAAGGAAGAAGCAAACGCGCAAGTGAGAAAACACACAGATGCACGGGCTGAGATAGCAATGGCGAGGGGAGACACATCGTTCTGCACTCAATCATCCAGCACACACACATAACATTATCACCCTATGAACAGGGGGCTAACAAATGGATTACAAATCCGACGCCGGCACCGCTGTCCGGTCGTCGTTCACTAGTTGCAGAGGGCTTTACAGAGGAAGAACAAATGAAAATAGATGGCAAGGAGGGGGGAAGGATTGGCTCATATCATCACCATCCTTCACCCCTCTCGCTTACATTCGTCAGAGAGAAAGCAAAAAAAAAAGCGGAGCAGAAGATAGACGACTCGGGCACCCACCTGTTCTAGAAAATAGAGTGTCGGAACGCCTCCTTCCTCTCTCACTCCGAAGGACTTCAGATGAGGACGAGAGACGGTGACTGGGGAACTCTCTGAGAGACTCTACTTCTTTCGCAAGAAAGAAACCCTTTCTCCCTCGAAGACGACTGGCCCTCCTCCCTTTTTCTTCTTCCTTTTCCTTTCTTAATCGCCCTCTTTTTCTATCTGCCCTTCTTTTCTTTTCAATCGAACAACCATATATATATATATATAAACAGGCTTGAGATCTTGATCCGGCGTGGAGATTGGCACGCCGGGGAAGGACCCCATGCATCTTTTGCGTGCCGGAAGAAGAGGGCGCTGGATAAGGGGGGTCTTGCGCACCAGAATGGGGACGACGGACGGAGGCGCGCCGGTTTAGGGCGCGCCGTGCTAGCACCCTTCGCGCGTCGCGAGTCGGCCGATGAGTCTGGGGATGATTCCGGGGGTCACCGTGAACATTTATCTCGCCACTGCTCTTTGAAATCTCGGGGAGATGCCTTGTTGAAGCTCTCAGGCCGACGTACGGCCATTCTTGGAGCTTCCAATGACTTCGGTTTAATTACGCGGGTTTTCCACTGACACGGCTCTTGGCACTATGATAAGTGCCGCTGGCTCGGTCTGGCTTGTGCTCAAAGCTCCTTAGAGGGTGGGATAACAACCGGGGTAGTTCCGCCTGAGCTGGGCGATCATTCGGCCACTAAGGGGCCCATCTGGGCGGGAAGCCGCACCCATGCCGGGTGATCGGGATCTCATGCCGACAGAGCTTTCGGTCCTCCGTTATGGAGAGCCAAGGGGACTCTTTCATCTCAGGAGAGCCTTTCATGAGGTGGGTAGCCACTGGGTAGACCATCGTCCTTGGTCGGACAACGGGTGTAGTGTATGCGGCACGACGGAGTCGATGCCGGTTCATTGGGCAGGCTTGATCGCACTGCCAGTTGGTTGTGAGTTCATCTCGGCTCTCCTGAGGTGAAGTCCCCATGTTCATACGGGATGACTCAAGGCTCTGGCAGCTTGAGAAGTCTTCAATATGTTAATCTTTATAGGCTTCCGTGCTTCAGCGGGCCGCATCATTCGTCTTTATGGCTTTATCACCGACGATCACATTTTGGGTGCCAACAAATGCCCCCCAGACGTGGGCGTTGCGAGCAAGGCACGAGTGCAGCAAGGCACTACGGATGAGCTTTGCCTGGAATGACCTCCTCTTCAGTTGACGGGAGCTTGGGGTGGCCCTTGATCCGGCACGGATGTTAATCCGACGCCGTTTGAGTGTTAATACGGCACAGGTTGATCCGGCGCGCCCTTGGCTTTTAGAAGTTAATTCGGCGCGGTATCAGGGCTTTATCTGTTAATCCGGTGCGCTCCCGGCCCCTTTGCATTTTTAATACGGCGCGGCCCTGGCCCTTGGACCATTAACCCGGCGCGGCCGATTTCGGCGCGCCTTTTGTTGGGGGATGTTAATTCGGCGCTTAAAATAGCGCACCGGATTAACCATAGGGGAGGCTCCCCCCTATATATTTTTCCCTTCGGTTTTTTTCTTCATCACCTCTCATTCTTGCAGTTTCTTTCTCTCTCCTCCCTTCCTTCCCTTCCTGTGGTGCCGAGTGAAGTGAGGGTGAGAGCGGTGGCGGCTTCTCCTTCGGGGTGAGCGGAGTGCTGCCCTTTTGGGTTTCAAACCCATTCTTTGGGCCCCGGGAGGCTTCTGGTAGGGCTTGCCCTCGAAGCTATTTCCCCGAGTGTTCCTTTTGGCCTCGGTGTAATGCTGATGGCTGCTTTTAGGGACCGTTCCCTTAGTGGACGTGTTCCCGCTTTTCTTTGGCAATCTCCCGTGCTGGGGAGACTCTGCCAAAATTTTGTCAGAAATCTACCTTTGATCAGCTATTTTCTGACTTTGTTTATAATTTGATGTGCTTCTTTGCAGCTAATCATGGCATCTGGATCTTCTTCTTCTACCTCCCGTGCTGTGGTGATGTGGGAGAACGTTCATTCCCTTGATCGGGGGCACGATCAGCTCGCTATAGTTGCAGAGTCCTCGGACTCAGAGACCGACACTGTAGACACTGGCCGTCTCCTCATCCTCGGAGGTGATTCCTTTCATTATGACCGGGAAGGCACCGTCAGGCGGGATCACCCCAAGGACAAACATCTGATGTCCTGCCTTCGGTGTTTCAATCTTCAGGGGAAGAGAGATATGTTCCTCATCCGCAAAGCTGAGCAGGCCTTGTTAGTAGAGAGGGATAGCCTATCGGATTGTGTGGTGCGGGGAAGACCAATCTATCTCCCCGGAGAGGTCAGGAAGTGGAGCGTCGTGCTGGGACTGCAAGATCTGGCTCCAGAGGATGGGCTGCTGACCAGGGCCCCTGAATTCGTGCCTGCTAGGTGGAATGATTCCGCAGGCAGGGTGGATCGGGAGAAGCCGATCTTTGGCTTGTTTCTCACCCCATTAAAATGGGGTTACAGAGAAGAATCATTTCTGCTGGACTGCCTGGCGATCCGCTTCAAGCACCAGATATCTGTGGGGTGGTTTGCCGAGCTGAGGGCCACCGATGCTCACGCATTTAGACCTGGAGCGGTGGAGTTCACCGATTATGTGTTGCATCATTACGCTCCCATCCTGACCAGGGCTGACGTCTATCACAGCGTGTATGCTTCAAGGTACTGCTTCCCCATCTCTCGAGGCTTATGTTGCGGTATGATCGAAGTGTTTTGTCCCGAGTACAACACTTTCTATACCTCGGAGGGAGAGACCTCCCTGGATCTATGGAGCCTCTCACAGCTTAGCGGCCTACCCATCGACGGAGAACCGTATGAGGAGGTTTGCTGGCCTGACTGGCTGAAGGATCAGACCGACGGTGAGGGTCGATATCTGGCGGGTTATGCTTATCGATATCTGATGAAGGCGTACCGCATCCTCTATCATTTATCGCACGACACGAGGGAAGCTCGGAAGCCGGGCGAGAAGCGAAGGGTGTGGATGGGTGCCTAGCTCCAATATTTCTTCAATGGGAAGCAGAAGTATGTTGATTTTCCCCCGATAGCGCCAGTGGCTCAGAAACGGAAGAAGAGAGTCCGACGCCAGGCCGTATCATCATCATCTTCAAGAGGAGGGCAGAGGGAAGACCCAAACCCTATTGGTGTCGACGCAGTCACGCACTGTGTTGCGTACCTGGTCTACTGGATCTGTTCTTTCGCTCTTCCGCAAGGTTACGAGAGCGTAATTAGGGCAGAGGCATTTTTCCTGCCTGTCTCATGGCTTGGGGTACCAAGCTATCTCTTTGCCCGGTGGCTCTGTGTCTCATTTACAAGATGTTGGGAGACCTGCACAAGACACGTTTCCCCAGGAATCTTCGGACGGTTGGTCCGTTACACTTTTTCAATGCTTGGGTCTATACCCTGTTCCCGGAGGCGGCTCCTCGGGCGTTACAGTCTGTTCCTCTTGTCCCACGGATGATAGAATTCACGAGTGCCAAGCCATCCTTACTAGCGGAGCAACTCTATGCTATTCGGGGAAAATTGGCCCGTATTCCCACAGATTCCCCCGAGGTTCTTCACTTTTGGAGCTTGGCTGCCCATTCTAGCCCGCTGGTGAACAGGATGAGGCAGTGCAAGCTTTTTGAGACTGAGGAGTATATTCATCCGATTTCCGAGGCCATGTGTACCAGACCCATTCTTGAGCCAGAGTTGGTTGACTTGGCGCTGGCTATCAGGCCGAGTGTCCTTGTATTCCGCAAGAGCGGCCTTTTGTGGTTGGAGCCGTACTACCCATTCCGCTTCACCCGGAACTTCGGCTACGACCAGCACATTCCACATTCTTCTTCACAGTTTGCGTTGCCTAACAGGCACAGGGCCGGGCAGGTTTCGAATGACGATGCCCGGATATGGTGGGACTTCTTCCACTGCCGGGAAGATGTTTCTTTCAGGGTGCCAACCCCTGCCCATTTCCCCCGCGTCACGCCTGAATATATCAAGTGGTGGAACGCACGACGGGGTTCTACAGGAGCTCCCGATGAGAGTGCTGGGCCGTAGCAGAGCATAGGTTTTTGGATTCCCAGCCAGAGCCAGTCCTTGACATTGAGTCTTCTTATATGAAGAAGTTGAAGTCCTGGACCAATACGGAAGTGAGGGCCTATCTGGAGGCCCGCAAGGTCGTGAAAATTCGCAGGACGAAAGTTGACCCGAAGTTGCCCCCGATCAACAAAGATGACTATGTGAAAACCCTTCGGGGTTTATGCCGGGTGAGTAGCGAGAGGGTGGTCCTTCAGCAACTCCACCTGTCGGTGGAGGAGCCCATCTCGGCTATGGCCGACTGGCGTCCCGAGGTGGATAGGTTGTACCCTTATCGGACCTTCATCCGTAGGGAAGACAGGCGGGCTGCCTTATATGACAACACCCCGTGGCTATTAGCGCTTCTTCGCTCACATGGTTTTTCAATGGGTGGTCCCAGCGAAGCCATCCTGGACCGACCTTTTCATGTCTTGTTCAAATATGCTGACAGATGGGGGCTGGACCACCTGAGCCAATATTATCTCCTGTCTTCTCGTGGTCACGAGGACCTGGCGCTGTTGGCCGAGCCGAGTGAAAAGATCGGAGATTTATTCTGGCTTATTCGCGAGGCAGCTTCAAGAGACAAAATGCCATCGCTATATTATTGGCCTCTCTTCCCCTTCTATACGGGGCCGGCAAGTATGTTCCATTTCTTCATTCAGGCCCTTCGGCCAACTTCTTTCTTTCATTGTGGAGCATTATTCTCACCTGTGTGCATGTGCAGTCCGACCGACTTCGGAGGAGACCTGGCACTTTAGGGAGCTGATAATAAAGGCCCAGAAGCTAGCATATTTCGAGGTTCCCGAGCCGGCCCTGACCACGACGCCACTGCCTCCCGGTGATTTGAGAAAGCGGACTCGATCCCAGTTGAGAGAGGCTGTTGGGAAGGCGAAGGCGGCGGTGACCCGGGTGACACGGGCGCGCCGAAAGAAGGCCGCAGAAAGGGAATCAGCAACCGTTCTTCCTTCGGTTGTATCCTTCGAAGAGTTCGAAGCTTCTCGCACACAACGGCCAGAAGCTGAAGGTAGGCTCTTCTTTTCTTCAGAGTTCATTAGTCCACTTTGACTGCCTTGGCTAGCTCATGCTGACGGTTACCGACACAGTTGCCGCGGTCGTCGGGCTGGAGGCGACGGTAGATGTCGCGACTAGGGAAGGGGCAGAGGAAATCCCTGCTGCTCCCATAGAGAGAGATCTGCCTTCTCCAACGCCCAGATAGGAAATGGAAGGTAATTTATAGTTTAATTATGACGCCACCATGAATCTTCTTGTCTTCAGCCGGCTTGACCATTTCTTGCCGTAAATTTCAGTTGATATACAACCGTCATTACTTCCGGGCTCGGAGAGTGCAGAAGAAGCGATTATCTAGGGGCAGGGTGAACTTGCCCTTGAGGTCTCATCCACTGTTGATCCTGATGTGGAGTGCACGGGGGAAGCTCCTGCCGCGGGTAATGCTCCTCCTGGCGAGGCTCCTACCCCGATGGTGGAGCGTCCCAAAAGAGCAGAGGGGTCTTCCTCCTCTGAGCAGGTTGATTATGGTGGCGGCTCCAGTGATGAGAAGTTCCCACCAGTTGACACAGAGATTGAGGATGCTGGGGCGTCCTCGGCCTATGAAAGCGATCATCCGACTTTTAGCCCACCCCGGTTGTCATGGAGTGGTCTTGGGCCATCAGGCTCGCTTGTGAGCGGAGAGGCTGGCACCGGAGAAGTTGCCTTTAGGGATTTGAGCTTAGTACCGGCTAAGGTAAGGACCCACCCGCGGTCGGTGCCTGCTGCCCTTTCTTTCTCTTCCTTTTAGCTTTTTTTAATGTACATATTTCTGGTGCAGACTGAGGTGGTGCTGCCAACCATGATGGTGCATATACCCCTCCCGACTCTAGGCGCGGGCCACGCAACTCTCCCATCCGTCTTGCCGCCTAGCGCACTGCGATACCCGAAGGACTATGCAGCGGCTCCAGCTAGACCCGGAGCACTTGTGAGGGTTGATAGTTTGGTAGCAGTCGAGGACTCCCAGTCATTAGAAGTCACACAACGGTTGGCTTCAGAGAAGGATGGCCCCTCCGAAATAGAAGCCGGAGAGATCATCGAAGAACAGATGTCCTCGGTTCTTGATATTCGTGTTGCACCTCCATCCTA